>JAZARR010000059.1:5296125-6516500 GCA_037389465.1 Baylisascaris procyonis
CGAATTCTATTCGCATCTTCTTGAAGGTAACACACATGGACGATATTCAGCTGCATTCTTGCAGCTAAATCCGATCCTCATGGTGTGCGTCAAAAGCGTACTTTATATATCCGTATGTGCGTTTATCTCCCTATCAGCGGCATTTTGAGCATTTTTTGTCGCGGTCGGTTGCATGCACCTCTCGCGTCTTTTATTGTTATATTAGTGCTACGCTGCGTTCGCATCGCTGCTCCCTACCATTGCGCGTATCTGCTAACGTTTTTTCGGTGTTCGATGCGTCGACGCCAACTGTTGCCCTTGTATTGTCGATTTTGCCGTATCTGTTTGATAGCTTTAGAAAATCCACAATTACGTTATAATTTAACTGAAAACAATTTATAATATGTTCTCGAATGCTGTCCTCTAACGCTCAACGTGCACGCTCGCGTTGAGGCGATTCGTGTCCACCTTATACGTGTTCTTAGATGTTTTTACATTTGAAAAGAAGCTATTGCTGTATCGTAAATGCATTAAAAGAGTTGTTTTCTGTATTCATTTCGCAGTTGATATTAGCGCTAATATTCTTTGATTCGTTCTATTGTCCATTATCCGTATTTATAAAAATGTACGCTGAATCGGCTTGTGTTGTTCGTTGGTTCGTTTTTTTTTTTTTTTTTGCAGGCTTTTCTTACAGCTCGTATCATTAACACAGCTAATGATTTGTGCTGCTCGGCAATGTTGAGTGCGGGGAAGGGAATTGAAGAAATTCATTTTTTGTTTTCGTAATCGGTATTATTCGGTGAATTTAGGAAGTAAAGCTGCAAACGACAGAGAAGGGAAGGGAAGAATCCCTTTCGATAATCATTCTTATATTCAAATAAGAAGGTATCTAACTGCTAAATATTGGCAATACAACGGTGATCTTCACAAATTTGTTGAGACTATGAATGAATGAATATGTTGTTTTTTTTTTTTTTTTGCAATTATATGTTCATCCACCATGCACTCAGCAATGATGTTTTTTCATTCAAATATCTAGAGTAATGAAAATTTTGAAAAGATAAAAAAACGATGGAGAGTGTTAATTTCACAGTGAAATATTTGATGCACGATCGTATTCAGTGACAATCGAACATTAAATCTTAAGCAGTTTACAGTTGATATCACATAGTTTCAAAATTAATCGTGCCACAATGGTTAGTTTATTGTGTTCGATATCGCAACTAAAGGTGTTCTAAACGGACGTTGACGTCGTTGCTGGGTAACATTTTGGCGAGGTATTCTATCATGTTTGCTGAATGGTTCCCAACCTAAAATTAAGCAAAACCTCGTAGAGGGTGTTGCATTCCAAATCATGCCCTTAATTTTCAAACCAAGGAGCCAAAGATACTAGGGATTACGACAACAAATTCGATAATTTGTATGATAGACCGTCGATAACACATTCGTTTGTCTCGGAACCGCAGCTAACTAAAAGAAGCTCCATTGAGTTAAGCACTTTGCATACGAAAGAGTCAATAAAAATATGGTGATTAACTGCATTCTACCAAAATTTTTATTCTTATTTAAACTGCGAAACTTGATATTTCATGTGAGACGGCAAAAAGATATGTGGGAAAAATTTTTGAAACTGCAATGCAAGGTTTTATGATCGGACAGTAGCAGTGGGACTGTGCTGCGTTATTCGGGTAACCGTGTTTTACGATTGCAAGGGAAAAAAGCATGGATGAATAAGGAGATACCAGAGGGCGTTTACTGTCTTAAAAATATTGGACAGTATGCGATGAAGACAGTGGAGAAGAGGAGAAAAAGAGGAAAGGAAAAATCAGGGAAGGTAGTGGAGATGTCATCCTTCCTCCTTCCACGTTTTATCCGGGATTTCTTGTGCTTACAAGGTGTAGGGGGAAAGGGTAGAAGGCGTTGGGAAGCTTGGCAATGAACATCCCCGGGATTGGCCGCATGAACTGCTTAGGAGAGAATAAATTGTAGATCAACTGCTTTCGGGCAGAGCGGAAGAGCGATGACTATAAGACAGAGCAAACGCTCTGTAAATGCCCTGATGTAATATGGTCGGTGCCTATAAAAGGAGAGCGTATTTGCTTGCAGGAATCAGTGTGCTCTTATCTTTTTACATGAGGCGTCGTATTTGTGACGGTTGGTTTGGACTGTAGCGGTGCCCGATCGGGGGGTGGACTCGCTTCGGGTTGAGGAACGCGGGGATGGCATTATTCGTGCCGAGATGCTGTCGGAGCGACATCCCCCCTGCCGTCGTGTTATCCCGTTCGCCTTCTATCATTGATTTTATTGAGGCTTAATAAAAAAACTTTAACCTCTTTTCTTGTTGCAAAGGTAGAGGAGCAAAACGGGTGCTATACTTTATTAATCAGTTGTACTCTGTAAAAGTTCTAGCAAGTTGAAACTGCGATACGTCTATATGTTTTGAATGGTTTCTGTTGAATGTATCAGCACGTCGAAAGTTTTGATAGATCAGTCAGAAGCTGAATGAACAGTGAGACCGACTGCAAATCTGTGCACATTTTTTGGTGCTACCTTCAAACAAAAGTGGGGCCGTACGGCTATCGTACTGAACGAGAATAGACCATTTCTGACTTCAGCCATACAAGGCGATAGGGTTAGCTTTATCGTACGATTGTCAAAGTTTAGCGATCGGATGGTATGCAACATATGAACATTTTAATTTCTAAGGGTAGAGGACTTGAATTTTTCGAATCATATATGTGAAGCAATGTCGCATTCGGGTTCCGCGTCGTGCCGGTGGACTACATGGGCTCAGATCTTGCGAACTAGCAGATGTTCCGAAATGGTGCAATTGCCATGCGACAGAATTTTTAAAATGCTTTCAAAAAGGGTTTAGAACGCAAAAATCGGTACGCATGGGTACGTGTGTGTGTGTGTGACGAGTATGTGTGTTCCCCCTATTTTCTGACATGAAATTTTTCTCACCATTTTCTGCCAAAATATGAACTGATTTTTAACTTCTGTATGCAATTCAGTGGCTTTTGGGCATTAGCACACCTAGCTTGTATAGCCCATATAATTCATATTTGATCATCGTTAACCTGCAGGTAGAGCCGAGCTTTCAAATTGCAGTATTAAATGCAAGAGCAGCCGACTAGTACGCCGCAAGGATAACGCTCTTCGACAGAGCTCCAGGCTGTCAGCAATTCCTCGATTTCCTTTCCGACTTCTTGCCCAGTTCATCCCCTCCCCTCTGCTTGGCCACATCACTTCGTGACGACAGTCACTGTCGAAAAGAAAACTGCCTCTTCGACTGCAACATAGGCTACCTTGCGCTGAAACCCAACCTTTTCCTTCAGCTTACCCGTTAGGATCCCTCCTTGACTAGACTGCTCCTTGACGGCCCCTTACTCCACCTGACAAGTCGTCGTCCGACTTTTCTACTGGCGTCCATCTTCCGTTGGCCCTGATGGAGTTTCGTGGCACTTTGGTGCGCCACTTTGCCATTACCCCACGTAGTTGGAATCGTCCACGGGCTACGCGTTAGCAGCGTCGTTAGCACTGCATAAAAACTTGGCCAGTAAATCACCGTTCAGCGAAATATTTCTTCGCATTACCTATGATTACTTTACAGGCGGCTCATTTGCGACGATAAGAAGTAACCCACTCATAGAATAGGGATCCTTTGGAAAATGCGGATGCGACGACAAGAAATGTTTAGAGATGTGGAAATTCAACGCTTATTCAAGTACACATATTATACGCTCCGCACAGTGATGCCGCAGTCACATCTGCGGGTATTCTAATGTCAGTACAATTCAGATAAACCTGCCCATATCTTTCCAAACCTTATGAACCCCTGCATTTGAAAGATTTACCGAACTTTGCCGGTTTAGGACGCGTTCTCTGAACTTGCTAGATGGTGGTCTCTTTGAATTGGCGCGAGCATTTCGAGGGTTGAGACCAACCAATGTGGCGCGTTGCCAGCGACGCGCCAATTTTTTTCTTGCAGGAGAGGAGCGGCTCATTCATTCGCGCATGTTCCTGAGGGTGCAGCCAGTTTCTTTAGCGAGGGGATGAGGGTGGGGATGTGATGGTTCTTCCTTGTCTATGAGTGAAGGAATGTGTTAAGGTATGTAAATGCTAGGAGAGGTAGTTGGTTTAAGGTATACGGTGGAATTCGATAGCAATTATTCGTGAAGTTAACTTATCGCCATATGGAAGTGGGTTAGACCCGGTTCGGTGAAAGCCGCTTACACCATTTCGGACTGAATTTATCACATCGCTTCACTCTCATAGCTTTTGCTTTTAATTGGGCTCACTAAATTATGCATGAACCATTTGGTTTAAGAAAGATTTTTGTATTCAATGATAAGAAAAATGGTGAGAGGAAATATTTCGAAGTAAACTTTAAAGAGTTCATAAGTATCGTTTCGTTTATTGTTACCATCAGCTTAAGACAGTTAATATGATCCTTAAAAGTATTTCCACATTTCCACTCATTCTGTGTGCTTCGAAGCAAATGAGAGTTCATTGAGATGATTCCTGATATGATCGAATTTCGAGTGAAGTTTGACGAATCGAATGGGTCACATTTGGTCGTAATAGCTGAGTTTTGATTACCGAATGCTCTATGAAACGATGAGTGATTTTTTTTTTTTCACTATCTAATATATGTATGAGTGGATTCATTCTTCGATGTGTTTTCATGGTACCTGATGAGGCTTTAATGCGCTTTTTAAGTGATGTGATTATAGAGTTTACCGCTTCTGCACTTTCCGAAGTAATTGCAAACTGCCATCCAAGAGCTTGAGGAGGGAAAAGGTTCGAGCTTTTCAACGATTAATAGTATTACGTGCTGAATTGAGTGCATTTTTGGATTGTTCAGCTTAGATCAATCGATTCAGCTAATCCTCATCTGAGGATGCTGTAAATCTTTAATCGCCTTAATTTTATATGACTGGATGTAGATTGCAAATTGGAAGAATGCGATTTGGAAGCAATTTTATATAATTGTAAATGACTGAGAATGTAAATTTATGTGATTGGAAGAAACCAATTTTTGCTCAGATGCACTCATGCAGCCCAGAAACACATCTCCATGGATAGGAAAAAGCAACACAAGAATCCATGCATGTTACCCGCCTGGAGGGCTCTGCTTATTGGCTGCTCACGCGCAGAAACATCTTTACGTTGAAACGTGTACATTTTTCATCTTTTCCTTCTTCCATCCTCCTCTCCATTCCGCATTATTTTTGGTTGTCTTCATCATGCTTGTTAATTCCGGTTGCGTGTTGCATGCAGCTATCATGAGTTGACAAGGCTATGATTAGTCTTGTATATGGCTTGGCCAGCATTTCCAGTTCTGCTCCGTCATTTTCTGTTCCACTCACTCTGCCCCATTTCCCTGAGCATCCTCTTCGTACCTTTTAGCTTTGTCTATGCAGAAGTGAAATCACGCCAATTAATTCTTGTTCGCTGTCATGAAGTCATGTATTTGCTTTTTAATTTTTGAATTATGGAACAAAAAGTGATTTCAGTTTCCTGTGAAATACGGCCTCTAATTTAGATGCCCATCCAATAGCCTTCTGAAGTTACATAAAACAGTGTTAAAAGTTTTCAATTTCAAATAGACCTGTTATCAAGCAGATAAACTTTGGATATGACATCTCCAGAAGAAGCGTCTGAAGAGATCTCGTTTGTATTGTTCGGCTGTCTATGAAAACGGCGAAAGCTAATCTAAAGTTGTGTAAGGGTCAGCTCCCATTGGCTCGTCCGGGTCTCCTTGAGGATCTGCATCTTCTGTCGAAGTGCAGTTGAGTGAGCTGCGAGACGATACGGGTAAAAGGATGAACAGTTTATCACACTTATAGGTGGCAAGCGAGTGAAACTCGTGTACGATGATGGCTTCGATCGTCGGCACGATTCCATAGTCGCTTCCGGTGAACTCCACCCTGCCGCTGATCTCCTCACGCGCTCCCACAACCATACCTAGACCCGCTTTGCCTTGCGAACAATCTAGCAGCTGGAACGAATACATGAGCACATCAATCCCTCTTATATCCTGCCGATTCTGCCTCAGGCTAACCTCATGACACATGCTGCCTGTATGCTGTTGACCTTCTTTGACTTACCTTGCATGGGGCACTATTCTCCTTGATCTGTAGTCGACAGGTCTACCTCACAGTTCAGCTGGTGAATACAACTGCTCAAATATGAGGCAACTCTTAAGTGAGTGAGAAAATATCCTTCCAAGAGTTGTTGTCGTACGTTGTTTACATTCTGTTGGATTGCATATCTTTGCGTTGCATTTCATGTTGCAGAGCACTCCGTTGAGAAGGCGTTCAAGTAGAAAACATCGCATGTGTTTTGCTAAATTTCTGCTACGATTGCGCAGATGAAATCAAATAACTGTCGTAGAAAGTACTATGAAGTAACATTGCATAAATTTTTGTAGTATATGTGACGTGCGCCTGAAATCGCAACGTTAGGGAAGGTTGAGTGAGCATGAAGAAGGTGCGCATATGCGATCAACCCAGTACTGTCGAAGGTGGATATGAAGGTGGTGGCACAAAGTGGCCATCAAAAAGCAGTATTCTGGAAACACCGGAACGCAAACGTTACCGTCATTCGGTGAGCTTTGCAGACTCAGGCCTCGGCTCGTCACTTTTCGGTTCTCCACCTACTGAACAGGTTTCTTTTCACACTTTCGTTGTTCTCTTCATCACTTGATATTTTATTATTTTATTTTTATTCGTGCTTTCCTGTTTTATTCTTTTACATTGCCATTCAAGCTCAAAAAATTTTCTCGTGGGCATATTCCAGTAAAATGTGGCGATACATGAATTGCCTTATTTTTGAGGTATTCTTCTCACGAATGGCTTGCTCATATCAGCTTAGTTACTTCTCTTCTTTCCAAATGGTTTTTGATTTCTTTAGGTAGGTACGAATACAAGCTCTCCTGTATTGCGAACGCCAACCACAAAGGCAAACTACTCAAACGGATCAGAATCAACTCCATCGCCACTGAGGTAAATGGACTCATTATTTATATCACATCTTGCTATTTAAATCACATTTTTTACCTTGTGATTTAATGCCAGTCACTAACGAGTACGATATTAGTGCTCATGCCTCCATCTATCTGCATAAGCATGTTTCGTGTAGCTGCAAGAATGAATGCAGCAGATTGGATTAACGGAACAAATGAGCTTGTCCGAGATTAGCTTTAGTGTGTTAACGAAAATTGCATTCTTATTGAAATCGTTGTGGACTCTGCAAAATGTGCTTTTGTTCATCTAGCATTAACTTGAGGTAATCGGTATTGATTAATTGTCCAGTTGGCATCTAGCATTAATCTAGCTTAACTTGAGGTAATCGGTATTAACTGTCCAAGTCGGGTTGTCCAAGTTGGCGTGTTTTTTCTTGTCTTGATGAAGTAAAATATAAAACGAGGAAGGAGGGAGGGGGCAGGTTCATAACATTTCCCCATTTTTAAGAATGGCATATTGTAGCAGAAGAGGTAAAGGGGGAGGGAACCCACTATTATTGAAATCCCACTTTATTCTAATAGGTATTTTGGTTGTTCCTTTTTTGTTCATGATGCATTAAGTTCCTGATGTCCTCTGACGATCTTTTTAGTGGTGGATTCCTTGTTGCTTTGTCACATTACACTTGCGTTACAGGTCTTTCATTCATATCTCTTCGTATAGTGCTTCGTTTTCTTCTCCCGAACTGCGATGCTCTCCATCGAGCTCAAATTTGAGGTTGTCGAATCCAACCAATGCAACAGGTTCGTGATTTCCACTAGTGATTTGCAACGTTCAGTATATAGGGCTGTCTGTACCTTATAGGGCACTTATCGGCATAACGTATTTGAAGTGAAATCCATGTGGAATGTTGTTGAATTTAAATGTTTTTCGCTGAAACTACCTCAGATTGTTACGAATATTTCTTGATACTGTTTGTTGATAACTCGACCTTTTATCGGGATCCACTTTTACAGTTATAGCGACTCTGTTTACTTTTGGTTGAGATTTAAGTACTACTTTTTAAAGCACTTAAATCAATCGTGAATGGAGGCCTGTGACCTGAGATCTTTATTTTCAGTGTTCTCTGAGTCGGTATGTGTATTTTCAAATTCTCTTCTTTTTCACTGATCCTTTCCGACAAGTTTCACTGCAACTATTCTTTTTTTTTCAGTTGCCTAAAAGCCGTCTGTGCAATAAACACATGTTGTTTAGAATGTTATGGTTCCATTTTTTTTTTTTTTTTTGAATCCTAAGCCGATAACAATTCGAACTTTTCAGCGTTTTTAGAGGTTTTATAATGATTAATGTTCATGATTATAATAACTTAAAATCAGAGAAGTAAGTAGAATTCCACATTTCCGTCTCGTCTGTAATTATAACGAAATGATACGAATGGTAATAAGTAACGGATACAAGCAACGAATAACGTATACGATACAATGGAATGGGCCCGATAGCCGTCTCAAGGGCTGCTTATATAGCCATCAAGACGTTACAGGAATTTCGTATCAATTGTCGATCATCGGTTGCTAATGGATAACTGTATTGGTTGAGCTTTTATCTTAGCGTCGGATCGGCACCGGAAGTTCGAGCGAGTCATTAACCAAGGCGAATGTTTTGATTTAGCGACTGCAACAATTCTGCAAAGGCTTTTTCGTATTTGATTTGTGGAATAAATTCTATTTTACAGTGAAATAATTTAGCGAAGATTGAACCATTTTTATTCATTTTCTTCGCTTTCGCGGTAATAATCCACATGTCCACATGTTAAAGATCGGAAGTATTCGCCACTATAGAAAGAGTAGCCGATTACTTTCGTGTATTAATTTTTTCATTTGATGTTATCTGTGCTGTTCTTTTCCTTTTTCGTGTAATCTTCGCTTTTCGAATTCCAGGATTTCGCTTCAGTGGAGCGTCTATGTCAGATAGCGATTTTAGAGTGCACGGACGACCGCTGTCTGATGTACAACATTTCACGGTGCCATCCTCATCGCGTCCAATTAATCGATTTCTTGAGTTGCCGGCCTCAACGTCTGCAAGGTACGTTTGATTTTGTCATTTCAACGAACGATCTTCGCTTATACTGAGATATCTCAGCGCACTTTCGATTCCTTTCGGCAGTGATTGTTGAAATCGTGGAGAAGGTCATTTGCTTAAGAGCACATAATTTTTATAATGAATGAGAGGGGGAGAAAAAAAGTTGAATTTTTCGTTATGGCTAACCCCCTATCCTCCCTTCTCCATACTTCTTATTTTATTAATAACAAATTGCGAGGTGATAATATCGATATTTGCGCAGAAATACGCTTCAGTCAGTGACTGGAAATTTTTGAATTACTAGAAAAACGACAGTTCTAACTGTGTTGCTCTACTTCGTCTAAAGACAAGACATCTTGGTTATCATTGGCTGGTCCCATTTGCTAAGAAAGATAAGGAGTTTGCTTCCATGAAGAGAACAGGCAACTTTTATAGAGGCAATCTCAGACCCATCTACTTCTCCGCACCGCCTAAGTGATACTCGCCATTGGTCATGTGTTCTCGAGAATTCAGGCTATTTCTTTTTAATTAGTGAAGATTTAATAAGTGAGCGATGAAATTCGTTGTGAAATATCTTCGTCGTTGATGAGATGAAGATGGTCCAAATCTGCTTGATTGTGTCATTAACTGATTTCAGTGTAAGTGATGAGAATGCACTCGAAGAGGGATCAGCTGATGTCACTATTCCGTATTCACAACCGGAAACACCGAGCAAAGGCTTCGGCGTTGAGGTCATTGATACATTTTTTTTTTTCTTCTTTTGTGGTTTATTGCGACTTCTGCTTTTCTACGGGAAAAAGCTAGCCTGCCCTTTCAAAACCCTGTGCTCGTTTGATGAGGAGTTCCACCTTTTATATGACTGGTGCACGATGTTTCCGCATTCACGTTATCCTTTCTATTTGAACATTTGAGTGTGCTCAAAGGTTAGGGGAATATGCAAATGAGCCTGCGGTGGTCATGGTTGCTGTTCATGCGTTCGATCGCACACTGAAATTGTCGTCGGGTTTCTGGAAAGGAAGAAAAGAATACCAGATATGCAAAATTCCTTTCTAAGTGAGCAAAATAAAACCGATTTTGCCGTCTGCTTAAACTGGACTTAAAAATCTGACTCCGAATTCAGGTGGTTATTTCAGATGCTGGAGCGCAAAATTTTCGAAGAGGATGCTTTTTCAACAATTACAACATCGACTCCATTAAGGGACGAAGAAATGTGTTTTCCACATCTTCCAATTCCTACAATCAACGTGGATGTTTATCGCGTTCCCGAACAGGCCAATGGGCCTCTAGAGAGCAGGTAACATTGAAGACTACTTTGTTTAATGCAATCGGCAATTAAAAGAGGAGGGTAGTTGATGAGGGCGGCATCCCCCCTCCATTCCATTCCAAGTGGGTTGATTTTTTGCCAGATATTGGGGTCAGGGTGGCCACATTCCATCGTTATCAGGATCCTCTGGGTCAAGTTCAATATGAGGTAACTTTGTTTGGAATGCCTATAAAATTTATGAATTTTGCAATTGTTGAAATAAGGAGTTATGGTTGATTGACGAAGTAGCTGCGATCAGAATAACTAAATTAGACCAAGAAGGTTGAAGCTTACAGAAACTTGAAACGGGGATTGGCTAGCTTTCACTGAAACAGTTTTAATGAATTGTCGAGCATGTATTTAACAGTATCCCCCCCCTGTCGCAAGGTGAATGCTTCCGAATGCTCATTGCACATGGAACCGATCCCAATTGGCAAGATTCCAACGGAAACGTAAGAATTTTCAAGCGAACGAACGAACAAGTGAAAGAATCTTTATTCATAGAGGAACAAAGAAGATTGCACTGAAACAATGGAGTGCAATAACGAAGTAAATGCTGATGATCAGAAAAACGTCGTCCGAGATTGTATCATAAAGCAGCACTCCAAGACACCACAACACAATCATGAATTAATCCTCTAAAATCTAGATTTTTAAATAAACCATTCTTGCACGAAGCGCAGATTGAAATGTTTTAGACAACATATAAATGCACCTAAATTCTCAGCCCCACTACATTTTCTGGGAGGCTATTCCAAACCTGCGTCACTCTATAATGAAAGCTATGTAGAAGGTTATTAAGTGAGCATGTCTGCATACCGACTGAAAACGATGACCACGGCGACTGCGATGAGTAGCAAAAGCAAAGAGACTATCGAAGGATTCATCGGAAAATCCATTGATAATTTTATAGCGTAGTGCCAAATCAAGCATTGCTTTTCTATATTCAAAACTCTCAAGCTCGAAGATCTTAAGGCGTGCAGTATAGTCGGGTTTATAAGGTCCAGGAAACACTTTATTGAAGGCTATGCGGGTGAAATACTTTTGGATGTTTTCAATACATTTGATATCAGAAACCAAGTAAGGGGATCAAATGGGTGAGCAATATTCAATAATATGGTGGCAGTATGTTACAAAAGCTTTGCGGTTGTGCTGGATGCATCTTATGCGTATTCATTCAGCAGCATGTGACTGCTGATGAAGCAGTTAACCTCTTCCGCCTAAATTTTTCCGAAGGAAGTTGTGAGCCTATGCTCATTCGGACGATCATTGCAGGTGGTTTTGCTGACCAAGGTATGCGCAGATGAACATTTACCAGGAAACTGTTCATATAAAGGCTCATCTGCGCATACCTTTCTCAGCAACACCTTTTGCGTTACGACGCCATTAATCAGTCGTCAAGATAGTAAGACTGGCAGTTTCGTTCATTATAATGTCAGTTCTCTTATTTTGTCATATTTCTTACTTTCATCATGTCAGTGATTCTCCACGATATCATTTCTTTTCATTTTTCCCTTGTTCTCCACTAACGCTTCAGGGAAATGGCATTTGATGGCGTACAGGTTATTGTTGCTGTTTGAACATGCTCCTCTTCTTTTTTCTCAAGTGGTATCAAATGCCTCATACGAAAATGTTTAAATTGATATGCATCTACCCTCCAATTGCAAAAGTCCATAATTAGCAGCAGTTTTTTGCAGATGCGGGGTAGAAATGAGTAGAAACCTGAAAACTGAGGATGTGGCCTTCTTATTTTGCTTCTATGAGAACTTCTGATATCGCAATGAATTGTTGTTACAGGCGAATAGGCCGCATTATGGTCATCCTTGAAACGAATGCGAACTAAGAGCGCATTTTCCCTCCACTTCTCCACCTCCCCCCCCTCCGTCTACTGTCCTATCTGAATACCATTGCAAATGTCGAAGTTACCACATTTTTTGAATGGGAGAGGCGGAAATTTAAATATATTTCTGTTACAGCTTTGTCATTTCTCGTGCATTTGGAAATGTCAGCACTATCAAAAGCTTTCCTATGTGGGTGGATCACTGAAGTGGTTACTGCAGAGCGTTTTGAAGGGAAGAGTTTGCATTTCAAAATGCTGCGTCATTATCTGAAAATATTTCTTCGCAGTCGGTCTCAATAATGAAAGAGAGGGTCCATGCTTTCTGCACTTGTTATCATGTAAAATAATTGTTTCAGCATTTGTGAGCCGTTACACGTGGGATCAATTCCATCAGCCGAATTTCTTTTCTCTCCAAGTTCAGCTTCGAGAACGTCTCCGCTAGAGTCATCTCCGATCATGAGGTCTCCGCTCAAGAGTTTCCCCGTGCAAAGCGCCATGGTTGTTGATGAGGTATACTTCAATATTTGGCATATTTTACCATAGCGTGTAAGGCCTCACTAGTTTGGCTGTTGCCAAAAGTATCTGTTAGTCTGTTACATTCATCGATCCACCCACATTCTGGAATTGTGGGTGGGGGACTGTTTACACAACCGAACGTCTCGACTTTTCTAACTGAGAGTCGGATTCAATTCCTTTGTTGCTCACTTTGTTATCTATCTGCATCGCGCATAGTAGAGGTCGATATTCTGAAGAATTCTTAGTGGAGGACAATTTTGCTGCTTACAGCAGCGGTGGCCTAGAGCTCAAATGGTGGAAGACGTCCGGTAATGCAGCTATTTGAATCCAACAAATCATTTTAATTTTTTCTCATTCTTATTTCCGTTCCAGTTGTCTCTCCTTTTTAAAATAAAGCAAGGTGGTAGGGATAGAGATTGAGTGAGGGAGTCATTTCGTGAATAGCATTTAGGCGGTTCCAGTCGTCTCTTTATCATCACAAGAGTATGATTTAATCTCTGAGGCAGAGTCATGAAAATTCATCTTTATCTTTTCCTTTCTCCCATTCCCACCACGTACAAAAGCTGAGCGCCGATTTATTTGCTGCTTTGATATGGCCATATTAAGTTTGTCTTCTGGCTTTTTTTTTGGTCTGAAAGCGAGTGATGCTTCAAAGTCGAGTGAATTATTTGTTGATTTTTGAATTGAGATTCGCTTATGAAAAAAAAGGTATGTTGTGTAGTGATGTTGCACACACTTATTATGGGTTTTCCAGGTGCCTATATTTTGTCCTGCACTGGTCCCTTTTCCGAAAAGCTTTCCTATCACCAGCAGCAGCATATTTATTTTGCACTCCGTGCAGCGGCGTCAACTGATCTTTTTCGTTAGATGGATTTGAATTATTTATTTCAACGCAGTCATCCACCATGATGCGCATTTGGCAAGAGATAGACTCATAGAGTCGAACTTTTCTAAACATTCCAAAAAGTTTTTTTTTTAATTTCACTGCACTTTTCTGATTGTTTTGGAAATAGACTTCTAATCCACATTTCGATACGTCAGGTGCGCCACTGGTGATATTAAGCTAATAAATAACACTGCTGTAAAACCATTGATGTGCTCTGCTTATAGGTTTCTCCGTCACTGAATGACGTATCCAAGATACCGATCGAACAGCAAATGGCTATATCGCAACAGAAAAACAGTGCAAAGGAGCACGCCTTCAGGTCACCCAAAAGGCGTTTCAAACCGGTTTGTATTCTAACGGACTCCATTCACATTAGTAGATCATTCCAGAACTGTCTGTGTGAAACGCGCTTGATTTATTTCAGGCTCATATTGCTGAGCAAACCCCAATTTGGCTACAGCTTCGTCCATCTTGCTTTTTATTCTAAAAGAGGTTGCTCGTTTTGTGTGAAGATGTTCTAAACGCTTTTAGTTTTTTGAAGTTTGTCATTTCTTGCTTTTTTTAGAATTTTTTCGAACTGTTTTTCTTCAGGTTTCTGCATCCAGTGAACTTTTGTAGTTCTGCTGTGTCCCTCTAACAATATATGTATCACTCATTTTCTTTGCATCCTTTCAAACGGGGCTATATGAGGAGAGATGTCAACCTCGGTCGGAATTTATTCACCGCCGTCGAGCACTGTCAACATCAGATTGCTGAAAATTTTTATTATTACGCCTAGAATGGACCGTTGGTACGTGGACAAGAAGAAACTAATACGGTCGAAGGACACATTCGAGAAAGACCGATGCGGGAAGGGGAACGAAGAGATGTGATATAGGTGGTGTAATTGCTGAAGAGGATAGCGGTGAACATCCGTGTTTTCGCCGAGGAATGGGATTGCTGAGAAGCGATTCGGTCACTTAACTCAGGATTCGTTGTAGTACTGGTTGGACTGTTTACCCTCCTTTAAGTACTATAGAGCACCCTGGTAGTAGGGTGGATCTTGCTATTTTTAGTCTACATTGTGCTGGTATTAGATCTATTCTGGGTGCTAGTTTTGCCTAATGTCGTAAAAAGGTTACATAGATTGTGTGCATGTGGTTTTTTGCTTTCTTTGTTTATATTTGTTTTTTTTTCAGTTTTCGAAAGGTTGGATGAAAATTGCTTGTGGGGGGACTGCTGCCCAAGTAAGTTGTCGTTTAAAATTTGTCGTTTTTTTCGGAATTATTAGTCCCTTCGTTCAACAAATGACATTCACCTTCTTATTTGCTTCTATTTCTTCCAGGAGTTCGAGTGATTGGATGGTATCGGTTGCCTTAGAGTAGTAGTCTGAATTTTACTTTATAATATTTGAGTCTGAATGCAGTTCGCGCAGTAAGCATGAGCTGATAGCTTTTTAAGTAGTTTAATTCCCTTTTCTTAATTTGTTATAACCACTTAAGTAACTCAAGTGCTGAAGTTATTTGCGACATTGACATTTGACTTGAACATGTTATTTTCCGGATGCAATTTTCCCTGTTGTGGTCGTGGTAACGGAACTGTGATTTCAGTTTCTGAAGAGATCTTTTATATGTTCTAAATCGAGACGACGAATTGTGAAAATTAATGCGTCTAGGATAGTATCAACTGTAATTTTTGGTTTCTTTATTTTTTTTTCTTGTTGAGCCTCTTCTTTTTCAGGTTAAAATGACGCGACTAGCGCATGAATTTTTGAATTCTCGGCAATCAAATGAATTCATTCCAACGAATTTGTGGTTAAACGACCGGTTATCAAACTAGGCAGCATGAGTTTCTTTTCTTGTTCCTTTTGTGTTTATTGAATTCCGTGTCAATGCCCGAACTGTGATCGTGGCGCATAAAGCTTTTATGGTTTTATTTGATAACGTTTTCTGTATTCATATCCGCATTTTGTGAAAAATTTTCTTGATTTTCACTTTTATTTCTCCTCACTCTTCAATTCTTCATTTTCTGAATGGTAATTGCTCACTGTGTGACCGTATTCGGTATAGCGAATGGATTATGCCGAAAAACAAAAATCTTTCAAGCAGATATCTGCGACCTTCTTGCAAGGACTGCTTCTATGAAAGAGCTTTTCATAATTATCTGCATTGTTTTCCTGAAGAATATTTTTATACGGTTCTAAGAAGCGCTGTTTTCAAGGCCCTCAGAAGAGAAATGAATGAAATAGTATGAGAGTTAAGTTATTTTCACTCTCGAGCATAATGCTGTGCGCTTACGAAGTAATAATGACGGATGCATATCGAGCATGTAGGATGCGTATGGGTTAAATGTGGTCGCGGTCAGGCATCGTCCACTTCGGCTGCATTAAACCCAACGCGTGTGATGTGTGTTGGTGCATACTTGAAATGGTACTTTTGTGTGTGGTTTGCTGCACCTCTCTTGTCAACTTTGTGCATCTAATTATACCTCAGCAATGTTATTCATATTATTCTGTAAATTAGATCACTCATATTTACCGGTGATTCACTTTGCTTGCAGTGATGTTTATGTATTGACCGTCGAATATTTTCGCTCCGCTTAATTGATCGCATAATGGAGAGGGGAGGGGGTCGTAGTGTGACGTATTTCCTTAAGTCGATTAATTTTTTGTGAGAAAGATCTTAATTTTCCATGTCTTCCGTTCACGCTTGTTTATTCTTAAGTGAGAAACTATTAGAGATATATCAGCTGAAAGCGATATCGAGCAAAGGGTGCATTTAAGAATAGGACAACGATGAAAAAGAGAACGTCCGTGAAATGAGATGATAATGGAAGAAGAAAGAAAAAAGGCTTTTATCAAAATCGCAACGTTCGGCGCGCTATAATTATTTCTGATCTGATTGGTAAGGTGGGAGGGGTGCTGACCAAATGTGTTTGCACATTTTGAGGTATTATATACTGACAGCGTTTGTCCTTAAGTGCCAAACCGATCGCTGCTCATTTATACTTAGATTACATGCATTTGTTATATCCGTTGCCTTCCAGCCGGATGCTCATATTCCCATGCTTTTTCAAGTTCCATGTTCATTTGCAGCAAAGCGCAGGAGGGAATTTTTTAGGG
The DNA here is from genome assembly GCA_037389465.1 of Baylisascaris procyonis. Classification (NCBI taxonomy): domain Eukaryota; kingdom Metazoa; phylum Nematoda; class Chromadorea; order Rhabditida; family Ascarididae; genus Baylisascaris; species Baylisascaris procyonis. Next base: position 5,312,797 of record JAZARR010000059.1, read on the forward strand.
AGGAGAGAGGAGGAAGGAGAATTATTTGATATTCTGCAAATTGCAGTGAATTTTTTGCACATGCCATTGTCCTTTGTCAGAGCTTTCCTCTTAGTGAAATGATTTTTCTGGAATTGGTCGTCGAATGTGCCACGCTGTTTCCTTGATAGTGCATGGGATTATATTATGATGTTGTAGTCGATTTTACAAATGTTCTTCGTCTGAGGTGGTTTTGTATAGCACAATTTGTTTTAGTTTATCACGGATTGTTTCATCTGAAGTCCGATTAATATAGTGGGAATTTACTTGGCTTTGAGATTAGTTTGCAGTCTATTGTTGTGACCTCAGTAGCAATGGTTTGATAGTTCTGAACAGTACGAATTATTTGCTTGATCGTACTTGTTCCGTTTAAGTGAGCTGAGATTCAGCCATCTGTCACTGACTCGCAAATTTAGAGGCCAACTTCTTTGTTTTTCAAATATTAAAAGCTTGAGGTCAATTTTGATTTGTTCTAATAATTGCATAAATGTAGTGCTAGCGTATATGGAAGTGTAAGTGTTCAGGATGCGATCTTTTCTCCCACAATATTCATGGATTTTCTACGCGTCATTGATTGTTTGCCAACATCGTTGCCGAGCTATATCACTTTCCAAATCTCATCCATTTTGATGGCTATTGTGATGCTGTCATGCAAATGATGGCAACTTGTTTTCCAATTATTTTTGCTGTTTTTTCTCGAACTTGCATATTATGCAAAGCCATTAGGAGGATTGTGTTTTCGAATGTACGGATGATTTTAGGTGCAATTGCAAAAATCTTAATCATCGACCTTGTAAGATTGCTTTAGAAAGGATCTGCAAAACAATTTTTGACCTGAGTTGCCAGTTTGCATTTACCCGGAACTTTGACGTTTTGTGTTCCTCTTGTGCAATCGTGGGAACCATCACTGAATGCGCTCACTTATCATCCTCATTGGATTTTGGTTCTTTAATGTTAAAACATTCCTTTTTAAGCTGATATTGGTCCGAATAAAATACGTGCTTGCGTGTGCGATTGCGAGGCAACAAAAATGCCGATGCTAAGAGCCTTTCCCCGAAGCAACGACTATAAGCTTTGGAATCCGTTCGTTAATGACGCTTTTACCGTTTCTGAGATAGGACACCTTGATGGCTTCTGCCGCCGTGAGCCAGAGTGATGGCCACGAAATGAAGCAACCGGTGTCTGCATGCTTATTTCACTTGTATTTATGACTGAATGCCTGATTTTGTCGTTATCTGTCAGATGTATTGGTTCCAGAAGGGTTAGGCAATTTCACTCAAGTGGATGTTGGAGAGGAAAGCTGATATACATTTCGGAATGGCATGCAGTTTTAGGTGCAAAAACAGTGTATGATGCATGAATTCGTAAATTTTTTGAGTGAGGAACTTTGACTGAGTAAAATCAGATTTCTCGGGCGGGCCGTATTTAATCCATTTCATATATGGTCATGTGTTAGAGCGAGTCATGGGCGCGACTGGAACCAGGTTGAATCCAGAGCCGTTTCAATTATTGTTGTTGCTAGCTGTTCTATGTTAGTTCGAAAATAATGGCGTGGATTCTGGATGTTGGCAAAGGTAGTATGGCATCGTGCGTACCTATAAACGCTTTATTCTATTGTTGATTTAAATGGCATCTTCATCAATGGTTGAAAACCTCATGTCATGTTTATGTTGGACATTTCATACGTAGAAACGTTGTGACACAAGTGCTTCAGATACTACGCGGCATATCACAAGGTGTTTATGCGGTAGGTGACCTCAGATGAAGCGATTTAATTTTGACGTAAGAGTGCAGGGTCCCTGTTTTGCACTCTGCCCTCAGTTTGTCCTTGAAGGATGCGCAAAGTCCTCTTTCGAGGCTTCGCCAGGTGCTGTGTAATCTGGGGAAAACGGGAGGGCGGAGGGGATAACATGACGATAGGGAGACCGCTCCAACAGGGCCTTGGCACAAATAATGCCACCGCCGTGCCAATAAACACGGGGCATTCACCCTCAAGCCAGTTCGGAGCCCGACTGTTCAGCGCTACGGTACGAACTTATCCTCGCAAGGACCTTACGTGAACATTGCGCTCTCATTTGATAGTTACCGACCTTGCCTCAAGGCGTTTGTAGAGGTTTGCTCTGTCTTATGGTCATCCCTCCTTTGTTTTGCCCGAAAGTAGTTGATCTACAATTTATTGGTCGCCCCTTACATCGATCTTCGAAAGAATCATTAGCGTCAGTGTTGTTCGATGCGCTTGCGTTGCTAACGAGGTTCGGTTGTTACGGTTTTGAACAGAATGTGGAGTGGTGTTCCAATCACTAGTGTAGTGGAACTTAGTGAGATTGTCCGTGGCAACTGTGCCGGGGGAAGCCTAATTCGTTTCATTTTGGAGTTCTTGCGGTCTGAAGGTTGAAGCATGCTGATGAAATGCTTGTTATCATCTGTATATTGAACCTCTTCAACACTACTCGAGTTTGATGACACTGAGTTTTGGAATTGTAGGTGGGTCGTCATAAAGGTGGTAATCGTAGCTTGGTCTTCTCTGTTCATAGCACGCCTAATGACACTTTCTGCGTGCCCATTTCTCTCATTGGCTTACTGCTTCAGTCAGGTTTCCGTCGGTGTCTGATGTGACAGGGACTATCGAAATGATGATGCCAGCCAGATATGGCACAGAAGTCTAAAATTTATCGTGAGCTAAGCGTAGATGACGATGAGGTGCAGGTGGTGTGGGTTACACCGGTTGGAACAGTTTATAGAATTATGGAAAAGAGAAAATCATCGAGGTAGCATAGTAGCAAAACATACTCGAGAACATAATGAAACAAAGTGGTGATAATGACTAAAATTAAATTGGACGAAATAAATAGATGAGGAACGTTTCTGTGTTGGATGTCGTGATTTCATGTGCTGAACATAGGCGAGTTTCGTCACAACTCCGCCATTACCAGTTGGTAGGGATATGTCGTTGAAAGCCCTAAGAGGCAGGTTGGATGGTTTCGAATTGTGACGTGGAAGGATAATAGAAAGGCAACTGAGATGAAATATTATTCCAGACAGTTATTTGAGATCAAAACCAGTCTTTGTTTTGACCTGTTTCAGATGTTTTAATTTAGTGAATTGCATTGTTGTATTGCAACTAAGTTAATCTGTGGCATTTTTATAATGATTGCGCTCATAGTTAAATGCATTAGTTATTCGGTTGGTCTCCCATAAGATTCACTTCGTGAGCCGAATGGGTTTGAATCCATTATGGAGCAGCCGGGCTGTCGAATTGCGCTCGACGCAATTCTTAGGCGACATTAGTGCTCAAATGTGCACGATTCACTTGTTTGCGGGAATATTTTTTAGGCTTGCAAGTGACGATTTGTGACGACAGCAGATGGAAATATTCTCAATAATCGTCTCGACGAATAATGATGAAAGAAAACGCGAAGAAGGGCATTCTCTTAGTCTCGAGAAACATTTTGTTAACTAGATAGTGATATTCCTGGTATGTCGGATTTTTTTTCTGCCAATTGTTTCTTCGTATAGAGATAATTCTGAAAATTATTTGAGGACACCAATTTAAGATGTTTTGTTCGTTGTATGATTTGATACTCCAACCAAAGTTTTGGATGATGTTGCTAAAAAAGCTCAACAATGTCTAACTCTAGACAAAGGTATGACTCTCCTTATTAACACGACGCGAAATAATCTGCTTTTTTCAGTTCTTCAAATTCTCAAGTTTCATTCGAACAATATAGCTGATTATTTTCTGATATATCTGCATGAAATTGATGATTTTAAATTTTGTGTGAATCATGCATTGAGATTTCCAGCAAGGAAACAACTCCATGTCAAGTCTTCGATTATTTTCTGTTCTTAGTGTGGTTCGTAGAAAGTGTTGGAAATGATGGCGCTAATCATTTATTTTTATCGTATTTTCCGTCAAAGAGTTACTTATAAAAACGATGCACTAAGAGAATTCAAACCGGTTAACGCTTTGCACAAACTGAACTTCGTCTCAAATTTAATGGGTATTATTGTATCGGTGAGTAATTTCTGCTTTTTGCTGTTTGCTGCGTTCTTAACCAGATGGCTAAAAGTACGATTCGTCTTATTAATTGTAACGCATTCTTCTTAAAACCATTCAATAGTTTTTGTTAGTATGCTAATGCGTCATCTTGAATGAATAATGGCAACAATTCAGTTGCAAGTTAAACTCCAGTTTTATACTTTTAGGCAACTTGTTGGCTAATTTAATCAATGGATAACAATGAATTACTCATTTACCATTCAAAATGCCTAATCCAGGTGGGTATTTGTCGACATTGATCGTATACCACATTTCTATGTGAATATGCTGTAGATGTACAATTTACTAGGCTCCATTATTCACGATCCATTAAAGGTGTGCGATAAACTATAGTGTGCTGCTCTACGATAGTGATATGTTGTGGGCAGGATTGCACATAAAATGTTGCCGCTTCAAATATAGCATTCTTACACACGATTATAGCTAGACTATGTTTTGAACGGTGTTTTGAGTAGTTTTATCATTGTCGACGTATTTTGCAGGTAAACGAAATGCAGTCACGATATATCGAGTGCTACAACCCTAAACAAGCAATTTACGGTTAAATTAAGGAAAACAAAATACAAAGGTAATCTTATGCCTTGATTATGCTGAAGAGCTCAGCATCTAAAACAACGGTAGAGAGCGCATTATAGGGTTGCTCTAGTTCCTATGATAAATTCTAGTATAAAACTTGTCATGAACTGTGATAAAAGGGCTTCTATAAAACATGCTACCGAAGCGAAGCTAAAACATAATATAAAGGATATTTACAACTTGCTGTAGTGCTTCTACAAGAAGTGGGAAAAAGTTTTTCGTAGCAGAATTTTTTTGTAAAAATGAAGTGGCAAAGATCAATTCGGCTTCCTTTTCCAGCCGGAAGAAATTTTATAAAAACGGTGACCAGTTTCGAAACGCTCCTTATATATCCGAGGGCACTTATAAATGCACATAGAATTGCGCAGAGGAAATGCATTATTTAGATGCGCCATAGAGATCGGCTGGTTGTTATGCAGCATCATATATGGAATACTTGTAAGCTGTATACGTGAATGCAGGCTTCGAAATAAATTCGCTGCAGTCGTTGACCATTGTGTTTTCAGAGAACCTTCATATTTGACGACTCCAACACAACGCTTGAATTTGTCACTTAGTCTTTGTGGTGAGAAAATATTAAACGCATACATCTTCCTACGAATATTCCACCTGCATAAATAAAGCGTGAGAATTACTTAGCTGATTATTCACGAAGAAGAATTCACTAATGAATTTCATATTTTATTTAAAGAGTTATTTGTGCTTAGGTTCGTCGTTTCGTAAAATTTGGAAACGTACTTGGATAAACAGACGATCTGGAAACACAGTTGACACTTTTACAGCGAATATTCGAACTTCTGGGGACTAACGAGCGCATTGTTGGAACGAATGATGTTCGTAAATAAAGGTATGTATGGATTCCATAATTCATTTAGAAACACTTGAGTCAGGTTGGGAGTGATTTTTCAATTTATTGCAATGGGATCGGTCCCTGCCAAGAAACTGTATGCAAAGCAACTTAGAGTGGTTTTTTGACTCTCGAAAGAAGGAATTAAGCAAGCTTGAGTGTGATTCGTTAGTACTTTCGTTCGTAGTTGTCGTAAAAGCGTGTTTAAGTTCACAGATCATTGCAAAGCATTGACATATCGTATATTATACAGCAACAGCAGAAATGGCTTGATCCCTCATTTGCGCTTCGCTGGACACGTTACTGCATTCTGTGTTCATTCACTTGATTCGCGCATTCTGTGTTCATTCACTTGATTCGCTAATGCGATTTTGCATTTTATTTATAGGTAAGTATGCCGGCCAGAATCACTAGCAAACGTTTTAGCTCAAACCAAAGCGTTCAGTTAGAGGTCGTTCTCAATTGTTTACACAAACCTAGTTAAGAATATTTTCATACTTTTATGTCTGAGCATCATCAAATGCATGCAACCGATTGGATACATGGATAACATAATTGAATACTTGCTGCAAAATTTGCTGGGAAACTAATAACGAAAGTGCTTGAGTAGGAAAACGTTTGTGAGGGAGAATGCTTACAGATCATTTAAATTCGGCAGGAATCCAGGCAGCCTCAAAGGTGAATAGAGTTGTGTGCAGATGCTGTTCGTAAAATCTCTTCAAATTTAGTTGAAAAAATTTTTCCGAGTTAAAGATCCTATAAATCTTTATGAATGGGCCAATCTGAGTGATCGAACTTTGCAGGGTAACGTAGCTTTCCACTAGTCAAGATATTTAAATTGTGTCTTACCCAATATATTTGTTTTGATGCCATATGAAGAATCACTATTTGAAACAAAATAACATCTTCACCTATGCATAGATCACCTTGTACGGCGCATAAATATGTAAAATACGAAGTCATACAAGTTTTTCCGTCGTTGCTTATAACGTCGTATCGATGAATTTTGTTTAAAGAAACGGACGCCATGCAAGAAATATTTTCTCAATTTTTTAATGTTTGGGGGGATGAATGGGTAAACCGTAAAAAAATGGGATACATTTTTGTGTGTTTAAAGGCCCGTTTCAGTGGAATGATCATCAAAAAAACTTTTGAGATAAAAGTTGTGCAAAACTTCAACTGAAAACTAACATGGAGAGTCTTTCGAAAAATTTGTGTACGCTAGCATTCTTTTCGCAACCTTTTTCAATACAGTAAAAACAAAAATAGCCATTTATTGCTTAAATTAAAATCATTTAATATGTACATTCCCATTTTGTGACATAAAACATCAGTTGTGAAATTAAATACTTCTTTTGCAATTATTTTCAAGGGTGATGTTAACTATTAGGAAAGGAATTGCTTTCTCTCAGTCAATTTCCATGCAAAAATTACTTTTAAAAAAGGTGCAAAAATTGTTTCGGCAGATGGTTTTGCGTTCAAAGACCCACCCATTCCCTTATCTGTTCGCCTTGAGAAAAAAAGGCCCCAGCCTGGTTTTCGACTCAGCTTTGAGAAAAAAAAGTTGGAAAACAATATTTCAGCAAATAAGTGGCATGTTGAATTTGTAACTAATAAATCGCTAATGTTTGCTTTCAATGCATATGGCTAAATTAATTATGCACACGTTCATGCTCAATAGTTATGTATAGAAGAAAGATGTTTAAGAATTGGTTTACTAGTTGATAGTTCTTCAGGTTGATATTAGCAAGTAGCGAAATGATTTGAGCTCCGCCTCCTTTAAGAACGCATGTGATTTGCGTTCGCCTATGTACAGGAGGGACATATGCGCTTTCTCACAAATATTAAAAGAGTGCCATACTTTGGTGACGCATTCGTATTTAACAACACGAAAGATTGAATCTTGGAAAGCATTTTTTTTTTGTGCGACTTCACTATATACAACAGTGAATACGCAGCTACTTTCATATATTTTACTCTGTTGGATATTTATTATTCGTAATCAGATTCGTTTTATTATTTCGATTATAACGTGAAATTTATTGTTTTAGCTGAACTGTTTTGATAGAATAGCGGCTGCATAAATGCGATTGACAGAGATATTGTAGCGATCATATCGATGATATATATCTCCATCGTATATTAGCGTCAGTGTCACTTTCCTCCTTTGCTTGTTTAAGATTGCCCCCTTTCTTTTGTTTTCTGATTTATTTCCCAATAAAACTACTAATGCTCTCATGCCTAACTAAACCCATCAATTCTATTAGCCTGGCGACGTCATTTTTATTGCTGGGCTGTACGAGATTAGCACATTACAACTAAAAAAAAAACTGAAAAGAAAGGGTAAAACGCGAAAGATTCAGATATCCTGATGTTCAAGAAATTTAAAGTCCCAAATGAAAGGTGTTTGTTTGGCTTGCTAGTAGTGCACCATGTCTGCAGGTAAAGTGTGCAAGCGTCGTCCAAATGGCGCCACCAACTTCTCTATATCACATAGTCTTTTCGAGTGTTCAAAAGTAAGCAACGACTGCTGATGAAATTTTTGATGATAAAGAGGAATAAATCCTACTATGATTAATAAACAACTGAGAGAAGCATGTAAGGATATTATCCGTTTAAGTGATGTAACAATAGATCGGCCAGCTGATTCCGAACATGGCAAAATGTCACTCAAGAGCGACCCATTAGGCGCCAGCTAAGCTGCCGTAATGCATCAAAGATTTCAAAAAACTTTGCAAATGACGTTCATATTATTGCCGAACGAATAGTTCAAGAAATGGCGTTTGTCATGGCAATCTTATCGTCATTATTTCCACTCGTGTAAAACTGACTAATGTCACTCAAATATGAATCGGATTTTTGATAATGCCGTCGTAAAGCAACTACCCTATTGCTTATGTGAACATGAAGAGTTCAGTAGCTATCTCAACTTTGGGATTTTAAAAATGTCTGTAAAGGGGATAGTTTGATGCTAGAACGTGGAGCTAATGTTTGCCGTCAAAGAATACTTTGAAAGCCGGCGCAGAATTCTATAGCTCCAATGTGGACTGTCCTAGCACTCGATAGCCTATACGGCTGGGTCGCAAGGTGGGTACCTCGAGTGGGCTAAGAGAAATAAGATTGAGCGGTAGTTAATAGGTAGGGAGATCTGCAAAACTTTTAGGTCACCTTGATAAGGGTATAACTGTTCTTCATCACCGTCTTGGTCTATAAAATTGTGTCTTGTCAGCTATATTTGAAAAGTTATACTAAAATTGCATATGCTAGAGTGTGCCTGAGAACGTCGAATGAGTAACCGATGAACAATTTGTACCGAAAATGGCTAAACGACGGGTGTTTAGGTGCGAAATGCGCGATGAGAATAAAGGGAACATGTGGCCACCATATTCTTCTAATGTTTCTTGTTCATTTCTTTGCATATATGTGATGCTATGGTCATTTTATTTAAAAACGAAAGTTTTCAGCGCCTAAAAAAGTGAATTATTTTCAAAAAATAAAATCATTTGACTGAAAACTGCTTCGAGCTCTCAAATGTCTCCTTCTTGGTGTGAATGAGAAAGCTGAAGAGGATTCCTTTATTGTTCATTACTTAATGCGATTAGAGGCTATGCATACGTACAGACTTAACTTTAAAGTCAGCTTTAGTTTGGCTCAGATTTAAATGATGGCCGCTTTTCGGTTGTGAATTAGCGGTAGCAGTTGTAGCCACTGTTTGCATGGGAGTGAGAAATATGACCACAGTTGGGATCTAAACCCTCGATACCTTTCCATGCGCATGCAATTCCATATCGAATTGATAAACTTTCTCTATCATCAAGCATTGCCACACAGTTACGAAAGGGCCATTGAAGCTTTCGACTACACTTCTGTCTTTTTTGAAGGCTAGCATTTGCTATGTATCGAAGTTCCCGTGAAATGCTTTTCAACAATTCCAACAAGCAGTGCACCTGTGAGGTAGATCGGATTACTGCCTTTCACAACTGCTCGAAGCAGAGAACAGTCCGTTGGACAATCTCACACCACTAAGTGCATGAACTCGACATAGGCAGGATTTGTCAACATTTTTACATCGAACAATTGCAGCCTTGCTCTTTCACTTTCCCTAATTGACTTGTCGTTCATCTTATAATGAACTCTTCGTGAAATTCGACTTGCAATTCTCTCTTTGGGTGATAGTCTTAAGCAATACTTTAATTCCAACTTGTGAACATTTATTGAGTTTTTGTGCCCATCTGTAGAATTACTTGTAGGTGTCATAATATACTACTCGACTCCTAAAAAGTTCGAATGCTAGATGCACCGTTGTCGCCGACTCCCGCCAGAAAACGTCGTTTCAAGAAGCGCAGAAGCCACTTTTCCTGCGATTCCTCCTTTCTATACTAATTAATGAAAATGTGTGACTGCGATCGATGAGTTCGACTGGCAAACCGGGATTTACTTTTGCGGGAGAAGAATATAAATTTTCATTTGTCAAAGCCCTCAAATTTGAAGTTAGTGCAAAAAAAAAAGAATATTTGACTTTTCAGTGCTAGGCGGGTGTCGATAAACCTACTGTGGAATGTAAATGCGTGGGAAAGATTTTCTTCGAAGCATTCCAGGTAGAATGGCGAGGGGCGAATCCACCTGTTCTATGGACTTATGGCCTGGTTGCGGTTCACAACAAAGTTGAGCTTTTCGCAGAAAGAAACTCCGACCTTAGTTGCAGGTGTAGACTGCATGATTTTATAGCCCTCATGAAGATATCTTATTTTTCTTTTATTGTTTTTTTTAAATTCTTATTTCACAATCAGCGCACTTCCCCTGTTGGCTAATCGCTTTAATGCTGCACCTACAGGTAGTGCTGTCTCGCATTGTAACTTTGTTATCATCACGTAGTTCGCGAAACAGACGCTTTGACCTGTCATGAAGCTGCACGTCAGGAAATTGGCCTCAGTAGGATCCACCAACATGCCCATCGAACTAAGATCATTCCTTATGCCCAAGCGCATATGCGAACTATGTTAAAAATATTTCATTTATGTAGGAAACTTCTGATGCATCCTTTGGTCAAAATTTCTTTTGTTTTCGAGTTAAGTTTAGCCTAAAAAGCTCGACATCAATGAACACCTCAAAATTTGCATTTTTGCCTCGAAAAAGGAAAATGATGGCAACTGATGAAACTCAATGCAATGGACTGCACATGACTTGCAAGATGTCACATCCGCTCGACCACACAAATTGTCGCCGTTAGGGTGATTAACGATGCTTCATCCAGCTTGTATTCTGCAACGTTGACTACCACTGTATACTTGCGAGTGGGAATTTCTCGAGTGTATCGATATGGGCGTCGTTTAGATTCAATGAGGTCATTGCATTGAATTTCATCAGCTGCTTGGAAACTGGCTCCGATAAATTCATGAAAATTTCGTGAGTAGCGGAATGGCGTGACGTTCGCTACGTTTTCTACAATGACGCTATGCCGTTGTCTTAAATTTAATGCAAATACAATGAGGTGAACGCATATTATGAGTAGCTGAGGGTGGTCGAACTCAACAACCAAATTAGAGATTGTAACGCATTGACTCGTCTGCAACACTATTGCTCCCTTTCACCACTAACCGTTGAATATATGAGTGCACATAGTTATAGGTTCGTTACGAAAAGTGCGTTGAACAGCGAATGAGGGAATCTTGCCTCATTTTCATTCCCTAAGAACCGGCTGCCTACTTGAGCATAGTAACATGTCTTGCATACCGAAACAATGTTCTTGACCTTTCCCTCACAGTTAGCTTTAAAATCGGCTAAAATAGTCTTCAAAAATGTTCACTCGAACCACTCTAATATTTGTTCCTTATGCATTGCCTACTTTTATGAAAAAAAAAAATGTTCAGACGCTGAGATTGGCGCATCTTATCGCTGTAACGAAAAAAGCGATGCGCCTCTCTCTAGCTGAGCCGGGCGCAACACGATCGCAATTCGCAAACAATATTAGGGAGATTGTCGACGAAACTGTGACAGAGGAAATGCTCGATGATCTCTTCGACACATTAGATGCGGTATGTTTTAATCGGAGATTTGCAACACAGCATGTCGACGTCTTGCCCGTTTTAGAAACGTTGCAATAGTACTCATCTGCTTTAGGGACCTATCCAAAAATCTGAAAAGCTTTTTATGGTGATCATTTTTAACGTGTATTGTATTACTACTGAAAACTTAACTCAGTTCTCGTGTTATCTCGAATGCACCCCTCATCCAATTCCATCATAAAATTGAGGGAAATTATATTTTCATGCATCTGCGAAGTTATGCACTGTCGCTATAACAAGGGAAAATTTTAGTAAATTTACGTAATCCTACCTCGATAAACTTTCCTTAGAATATTGGGAAATTTGTTGTTTCGGAGGTTCTATTCCAGTTAATACGGTTTGGGCACAAATTATGCAGTTCCATTTCAGTAACTCGCAGAAACCTGCGATGTTTGCGGGTAGAAGTGAATAGGGCGTGAAAATGTTTGCAGGATGGTGATGGTGAGCTCAACGATGTGGAATGCGAGCACGTCAACCAAGTGCTAATTGAACCACTGAATCGACTAAGGACAGCGCTTATTGTGGTCGACTTCCAAAATGATTTTGTCGCTGGCTCATTGGCCATTAAGGTACTTTCGTGTAATTCACGTAACGACAACATTATAGAGGTGGCCAACAAGGAAAGGAAAGAGGGGACAAGTGACGGAAAATAGAAGAGAAGGGGGACACTAGCGATGAAACGTTCTCTTCATTTTACGATGATGAAAAAAAATCCAAATTCAGTTTCGACGGAAAACGCAGCAGTCATTCCCAAGTTGTCAATTCTATGAGTAGCTAGCTTCGTCAGCATAACTCTATTATGGACAATTAAAACAGTCGGGTTTTTCTTGTTAGATTATCTTAAAACTCGCATCACTGACATATGAGATATTCCAAACAAAGTGTTTCATATTATCCAAAAAATTATAATTCTTTCGATACAGCTCAAACTTTCTTTCTCTTTACTGGCATATTCTAGCTGGAAGTAAGCTTTCATAATTACCAGAAATCTGTGGACCTCTCGAAAAATTTGAATAACTTAGAGGACAGGAAGTTGCTGATTTCAGAATGGAAGCGCAGCTGAAGATCCGGCAGAGGCCTTAGTGCCGTTGAATAGATTACTTGTCGAATGCCCATTTACGCTGATCGTCTATACGATGGACTGGCATCCTTATAACCATATTTCGTTTTGGGAACACTGTAGAAACTCCGACAGGAAATTATGCGCTGAAGATAGAGCACGCAAGCTAAAGCCATTCGACGTGGTTCGCTTTGAAACACCCGATGTTGAACAGGCTAGTGATATACTCGTTTTCACAATGGTAAATATCCTCAGTCAGCTGGCACCGCAAGTGGCTATCGCAAAAAGTGAGCTATAACCCCTAAACAAATAGCAGAGAGGAGCAAGACTTTCGGAATAAATTGGGCATTTCCTTAAGGACACGCTCATGCGTAGCGTTGCAGCAGTTTGGTGTTCGTAATCCGTACACATTCTTTGCTCAACAGTGGGTGATATGCCCTTTTACTGGAACTATAACTTAGTCCCCTATAAAAAGAAGCGCTCCTCACCACAGTTAAAAACCTTCGCTGCGATTAATTTTGCTACAGTGCAACTTCACGGAACCATTCTCACACTCATTATTCCCGTTCTACTCTTCACCATGTTTTAAGCGAGAAGAAATAAGGATCGTCAGAAATCATGCAGCCGATGGAACGGCCTATAAATAAGAATAATGAAACGGTCAGAATGTTGACAAAAGGAAAAGCATGCTACTGAACACTAAACAAGCCGAGTTACAGATTGTAGATTAGCTCCACCTTGCATTATAGAAACTCTATCCGGCGCACTGCATCGAAGACTCGTGGGGAGCGGATTTGGACTCACAGCTCATTCGTGTTAAAGACTCCGTGCTTATTAAAAAAGGCACCGAAACGTATGCGGATTCTTACTCAGCGTTCAAAGACAACAAAAAGAAACGTAGGCAAGTTTTATGCGTTGTTTTTTTTCGACAGAAGTGTATGTGGTGGAGACAATAACATCTAAGTGAGAATACATAGGTCCAACAATGCATTTATGAGCACTTGTGATAAACGAATTGCGTAAAACGCTAGCGAAAAAAACAAAATGTCTGCCGACATCTTCCAACAACTTGTGGCAAGCGTGATACAACAATCGAAAATTTTTTTTAAAGGCTAAGCAACCGCTGTGACTCATTTCCTCGTATTTAACTTCTCAATTCATTCGTGAGGAATGAGCAATTTTGGTGTCAGCAACTAGATGAAAAATAAAAGTTAACTTCAGCACTGAACTCGAAGATGTTTTGCGCTCTGAATCGATAGACGCGATTTTCGTCTGCGGACTAGCGTATGATGTCTGTGTGGCCGCAACTGCAAACGACGGTGCTGAACTTGGCTTTCTTACCGCACTCATAGCTGATTGCAGGTTTGTACGCTTTCACTATATTATTATTGAACACGTAACTAGCACATCTCTTTAATGAGGGTCGTCTTGAAAATTACTCAGCGATTTCGACTCTATGTCAAATACCCAAAAAATTCACTACCCTCTCATCAAAAACCGTAAAATTATGAAAGATGAAAACTTGTTGCGATGTTTGAAACTATTATCTCCCCTCTCCTTGGGCAAATAAAACAAAAAGCAAAGGGAAACCGATACTCAGTGGAACAAATTTTATATGAACGATCGTTTAAGAACAGATTAAGCTATTGAAATGAAACTACATCAAAGCCGCTATATTTCCGTTATGGATCACAAAGAACACAGTCGTGAAATTACCGAAAACTATGTGCAGGAAGCATGGGAACATATGATCATCGCAGTAAAGTTACGGACGAATAAGAAAAAAAAACCACTATATGCAAACAAACGACAACAATGACCGCTCCCCAAAAAAAAAAGACTATGTTCGCGTGATACGGTTAAGGAAACCAAATCACTATATATCTGACGTTGAAAACTCCCACCATAATGAGAAGGGACGCAGCGGGAACTCGCGAACTCAACCTCTCAAACAGACACTCTAAAAATCGGACTATAGTGGGTAGCCTCGATTAGTCATCGTTTCTGCCTATCGTGGCTATACTATACACGTTAAACAGTAGCAAAATCAGCTCTGCGAATACCTTTATGAGAGGATATCCCATTACTGATCGGAAGAACTCTTTCTAAAAGCGCCCTAAATGAAGCAATCTGAAATACTTTCACCTGTTTACTTGTCATTCGTTACAGTGGAAATTTATTCATAAAACTTGTTTCATGTAAACCGGTTTCTGTCAAGCACACACGAAATTACACTTCCGTTAGCATTCATCTTACAAAGTTATGTTACTTTTTAATCAATTAACTCAAGAAATTACGTCCCTCTTTATAAAAATATTTCAGCAAAGGTCTTAACACGTTTGAGATGAAACGTGTCAACGAGGAACTCTCGCAGAAGAGTGTACCAATTCTGAATTCAGACAACGTGCATCGAATTGTAGCAGACAACTTCATTCCTTGGCAATGGATCCGCCACTTGGTTGGTTTGACAGCATCGCCCACTCCAGAATGATACTTCCATGCTAAATAACGGATACGTTCAAATAACCGATCCATAGGTGATTCTGGAGAATGAGATCAAGGAAAATCTTCTTCGCTTAAGTAGTAACTAAGAGAAAAGATGATCTGCGGTAAACAAGCTAAATGCGAAAACTTTATTCATTCAAATAAGCATTTTACTACGAGAAAAGTGAATTGTCTGTCACACATAACGCTCACTTTGCTTGACCGCAGTTTCGAAACGAACAGCAAACAAATGTATTTCCACACAATTCGTGTAGAAAATAATTGAGCATTATGGAAGTATCGACTCAGATGATAGTTTTTGCCGCAGTTTCGCTTTTCTCTTTCTCCTCTTTCAATTTTTCAACTATAAACGTTGTATGTGCATAAATGCATAGAAGCATAATATATGCGTAAAAGTAAAGTAAGGAATATTTAGAATCAGATGCGGAAGTAAACATTGTATAGCTTTTGATAAATATATCGTCTTCTAGCAAAAAAAAAAAAATTGCAAAACTTTCATCGTACAAATATAAGTAACTAAACTAATGTGGCTAGTTAACTGGTTTAGTAAAAAAATTCTGAAAGTTTTTCTCCAAACAGTAAAAAAAAAACCATAACATATGTAAGTGACTTGCAATAAAGAGATAATCATCACTGCAAAATAAACAGACAAGTTGGCAATCCAAACGTAGAATACAGCAGAACTTATTCGATTAGCTCTCGCTTCATTTGTCGTAATGCCTCTCGTTTTCGCTTCATTTTTTCCTCTCTAGCACGCTCTAATTTCTTCAACTGCTCTTCATAGCAATTCTCCTTGTTGATATGTCGATCCACTGCATATTTCAACCTTAATCTTTTATGTGATTAATTTTATAACTTATATATTTATTGAATTGTTAAATGCAACTCTCTAAAATTAGAAAATTCACATAGTTTAAGCAATTTCTCATTTTCAACCTTCTATAAGAAACGTTTAAAATTATTCATTTTGAATATACTGGCGTGATTGTGTTAGGAACAACAACAACAATTCAGTTGTATTTCTTACTGTTATTTGAAAATGAAGAGCGAAAAATTTTCTCTGCACATAAATAATCGCAGAAGCACTGATGAAATAAAGTTTTTGTGATTTTTTAAATAAGTACCGCTTTACAACCGAATTTTACTCAGTTTAAGATGAAAATGCATACGTAACAAACGAAATAAGCTCAGACCGCTTTTTTAAAAATCGCAAGCATAGAGACAAACAAAAAAGAGGCGTATGCAACTACGATAAAACGATAAGGAAATTGCTCGATAACTCTTATACTCATTTATTGAAATTTCTATTTGTAAAAAAAAATATTTTACCTTTCATAGGCAATTTCAATGTTTTTCGGCAACAACCTTGACTCATGCACCTTCACGACGATGCCGGTCGGGATATGTTTTAGCATGACTGCATTCTGCGCCGTGTTGACTTTCTGCCCTCCAGGACCCCAACCCGAGATGAACTTCTGAAAATTATACGCGATGGATCAGCAGAAAAACCCTGAGGTTCTTTTCTTAGAGAATAGTTTATGATGGCACTCGATTGCTGCATGAATGCAACATATGCGAAGATCAGTTTTTTAACCCACGAGATAGCAACTTAGCCACAAACCTCCGTTTTTTTTTTGTGGCCAAAGTCATAAACCTCCGTTGAGTGCTTTTATATCCCTATTTACTAATGAAAGGTTATCGAGTTTTTGAGGGAGTGTTTGATAGTTGGTGGGAAAACATGACGACGACAGAATCATTCCAGGAATGATTCTGTCGTCATCTTATGTTCAAGAGATGAGATGCAAAAAATGTTTGCACCACACTGCCGTTCCTCGTACCTCACACAACGTGCTGTTGCGTAAAGACACCGTGACCAAGTTACCGATCGGCACTTCTGACCGATAGTCAGCAGCGAACTCTTACATTGGGCCAGTATAATTTGCAAAGAGAATGAAATGAGGCCTTACTTGTTCACAATCTTCACGGCGAATTTCTGGAAAAACATATCCTTTGAGTTTTTGTCGTGGAGTTATAAAGCGAACCGCTTGTACGATAAGCTTGTTGCAGTAGTGGCTGCACACCTTTGTGCCCGTTGACATACTGACCTGCTAAATAACCGTCAGCTCCATATCGAACTCGGACGAAAACCACACAGAACGAGTGAACAATCTTCAATATTATTACCTTTATTATATAAGACCCGTAAGACCCGTAAAGCCCACCTCTAAGAATCACATTCGCTGTGTCTTTATGCATGAAGAAAAATAAAAACCGCAATACAGTAGTGTGAAAGTTAACGAAACAAGAAATGTTTATAAAAATACATTATCAATGAAAAAAGACAGAATGTTAGATCACATCCGTATAGAGTAGTGATCGTATGAGATCGAAAATGTATGATATTGAATATGGTAAGTCGCGAATCTAATGCAAATTAAAGGATGCACGGTGGTCCATCGAAACACAACTTTTCGGGCTTAACGACTCGCTGCAGCAAACGATTCTAAATTCCAATAGCTTTGAACTAAATGCTGCTGGACACGCTATTCAATGAGCAAACTTTGTATGCCGATTACAAACGATGCACTAATAATCAGTCCCCCTTTATTTTGTTGTATTCGCATTTTCTTACATCTTTTTGAGCATATTATTCCTCTCCATTTCTCTCGAATTCAATCTCAACTGATGGTGTAGCTTAGTCCCACCCTATTCCTCACTGTCCACTGATACAGCCCCTCTAGAAATGTGAGTTTCGGGATCAGCAACATTTTAGCATGAATTTTTATATAAGTATGGAAGTGATACACATGCGAACGTTAACGGTATGTAAAATGAGAATTGGTAAAACGTTGGTAAAACCTCCAGCATTAAGGATAGCACTGAGGACCGCAAGAGGTAAATGATTGGGATTGGGGAGGGAGGAGGAGAAAGGACAATCCAGAGCGAAGGTCGGGAATGTTTCCCATCTTTTTACGTCATTCTGAATGCAGGCAGTATTTGGAGCCGTTTCTGCTTCTACTTCTTGTAAATAAGCTCTTAAAGAATTTGCAGGGCTGTTGTAGAGTACAAGCCGCTTTTGTAAAACATGTGCACCTATTGCTCGATACTTAGTAAATTATCAGGCCCCATCTTTCGATTGGCTCCCACTGGAGATAGGGTCATAACCTCGGCATGATGATACACCCATCCAGAAAGCTTCTTTCTTTGCGTTAACATTTCGTTTGAATGCCTCTTGCGTAGACATGGTTTACATCTTTTGATGAAGGATCTGACCAAGAGTTGAGATGTTTATATGGATATGATTTCAGCTGGCATAATTAATGTTAAACTTTAGAGTAACGGGAGGGGGTGCACAACTAGCGAATTGCATTTTTTTATAATTTGGACGGCAACGGTGCAGAAAATTACGGCCGATTTTTGTGGTATTGTTACGTTACTCGAAAAAATTGTGCCCAAACTTGTTTACGATCAGATGTTGGTTTAATGAGAAAAAAAGAGCGTTAACCATCCAGTTATGAGCAACGGCTTCGAGTTTTCACTTTACAACCTCTATGGTTTCGTGGCGTCCAGTCCCATTTACAACTCTGCTTTCAAGGTCGTTGGCAGTGTTTCTGAATTCCCCTTTTACAATGGTGCTCTATTTGAAATTGAGCGAAATATGGTACATGGAACAATCACGTTGGCTTATCTATCGGTCACAGTCGCCCCTGTGCGCAATCCTTACCACTCAACGCTGTTAAGGCCTGCAAACTATTGTTTCAGACAACGTTTGAAGCAGATATGATAAGCCGGACAATGTACGCACTATGTTGGAGCTATAACAGAGATTTAATACAATGTTATCCCTTTGACGTCACTGTGAACCTTAATTTTTTGTTTCTCAAGTTTTTTAAACGATTACAGAGCAAAAACTATACCTCCTTAAAGATTAAAGAGTAAAAACTATCATAATATCTCCGAAATTGTAGTCGCATCCCCGCTTAACCCCGAACATTCCGACTCATTGATATTGTGCATCAAATAGACTCTGTACCTTAAGAATGCAAATGAGCGACCTAAAGTAAGCGCACTGCAACGCTACGATTTTCATCAGCGCTTCTCTCCTTTATTTCGTTGAAATATTCATGAAGGAACCCTCCTCCTACCCCGAATCCGAAGAAAAAGCAACTGGCACTCGGATTGGTAATACCGCTCAGAGAATAACTGAAAAAAATATATACACATGCCCAGTAGTAAAATATTTATTATTTATGCTAACTAACAACACTAGAAAGTCAGCGAGTGGCAAATTACAAGGGGCAATTTTTAAAGCGAAATGCAAAAACGGTCATTAGTAAGTTAATGCTTTACAGGCGATCATGCATTCTCACAAATGTTATGTTTGCGATCTGATCAGCATGCAGCAAATCAAAAATATGTACCACACACCACGATAATCTATGAAAATGTCAACTGCAACTATCGAAAGCGACGCCCCCTTAAGCTCAGCGATATCGTCGACCCCTTCACCGAGTCACCCCAAACGACGTGGCATCATCACAATAGGTTAAGATTCCTAGTTTAACTCAAGTTTCGTCCAATTATTCCAATTATTAGATACCATAGAGGAGCTTCTATCTTCATTTCTCTCCTCGCTCGTCCATAAATTCATCCATTGCCAGTCCAATGATAACAACCACCATTGGAGTCGTAGTGCACTCCCTAAGCAAACGTCACGCCCGAAAGCTATAAAACCGCCCGCTACTTCCGATAAGAAAGCTGCTGTCCTCCCCTTTCCTAATGCATTAACTTCATATGAAGACTCAGATTTTCAAAATTTCTTTACAGGCAAATGTTGCATAGATCGCGGAATCTGGCACTCCGTTTTCACAAACTCAAATCCAAGTTTGGGAAAAATGCGAGAGCAATCCAGTGATGCACCACTTTACCTGTCGAGCGCCGCCACTGGTACAAGGTGATTAGCAGGACCATCTAGAAGACCAACCAGTAGGCCTCTCATAGAAAAAGAAGCGAAGATAGAATAAACAGGCTCAACGATGAAAAAACCACACTTGAGATCACTCCACAGTCGCAATTAATTACAACACAACAAAATCACAACACAACAATGCATAACTCAGCTGAGCATAACTTACACCATTGCAATTACTTCAACATTCACGACACGCCTTAACACTCTTCTCCTCTGCGTCCTTAACATCGTTAATACTTTGTACTTTTACGCTGACACTCTTACATTGGATAAACGAGCAAAAGCATTTACTCCCAATAAGACTTCCCTTCCACACTTGACAAACGCCACCCACGATGTCTTCCTCAACGCACCCTTGCAAGCGCGCTCCCTAAAGTCTTCATTGCTTTTTCTCCAAATTCATTTAGGACAGAAATACAATGAAAATGCACTTCCAACTACGAAAGCTACTCCTAAAGCTCAAGCTGTAGCGAAAAGAGGAAATATGCAATAAATTCAAAACCATGCCAAGCCGGGAAAAGGCTCGGAACAAGCATCCCAATAATGCGGCCCGCAGCGAGCAACGTCTGATGGCAAACGAGGAGATTAAACGTAGCAGCATCCGCAGCAAAAGCATCACATTTCGTTGATAGTCGACTTAAAAATGCATATATTACATCCGTACAAACATCGACCTCGCTGAACGTATGTCCACTTTCACTGTTCACAAAATAGTTCCAAAGTGATATCACTTCCATGAACTTTGTTATTTCGATCAAATTTCCACCTTCTCGAAACTTTTTGGGGAGCTGGATCTTCCCAAAAAGAAGAGAAGAGAACACTATATGGAACAAAAAACTCTGAGCACCCTTCTATTAAAGAAATTTGTCTGTACGATTGTTATGTAAAAATAAACAGAAAGCAAAACAAAGCGCAGAGTATTAAAACGAGCCTCGCTTCCTCTTCAATCAAATTTCGTTTTGTATAACACATTTGACACTAATAGTCGTATTTAAATGATACTCATACTCAAATTTTAATAACAATCATTTTTAGTCACAAAAGCTTCAAAAGCAATGAAAACATTATTCAAGAAGAAGCGAGACGCTGAGATTAATTCCAGCAATTAGACTAACACTAGCAGCTTCTATTCAAGTGAAATTTCCCAATTTTCCAACATTAAAAACACAAATTTATGAACAAAAAATAAAAGTTAATTATATCATTAAAAACATTTCAACTCGAAAATATTCATCCAACAGCACTTCACAGTACACAATATCATTAATCAAAGACGATTAAAATCGTTTTGGATGATAAAATATGAGTCAATCAAAACAAAACAGATACATCACGCATCACTGCCCGTTTAATAAACCATTTCACTTGCTTGCTAATGCAGCGCGAATAATATCAGCGACACATTTCGATGACCTCATAACACCCTACAAGACAGCAATAAACTTTAATACCAGAAGAAAAATTCTATTGCGCTCTATTTTCGTCCTTAATGACCCCTCAAATTGCTTGCTAATGTTTGGTAGGTCATAAGCAATGCAAAAAGCAAGTGTAATGCAATGCAAAAACACAATGGATACAACAAATACGATAAGGGCTCATTAATGAGACAGTATACTTATTTAACACAATAATGCACTAAAGTCGCCACAATGAATGGCTTCATAAAAGATATTCAAAAAAAGTGTAACAAAGAGCACATACCCTTATCAATATACATTCCGTCTCTTCATATCATCAAATCACTCCTTTCAAATAAAGTGGACATAACACTTCATTCGCCACTGTCTGAGAACCGACGAAAATACTGTCCGCAAAACGGGCTCAAAATCGATATCTTTCAATTTCTGCCAAGATGCTTCATCACTGAACCGCTGAAGATGCTCCCATTCGCAACTACTCTTGGCTTCTGTCTTACTTCATTATTTTCCTTCACCAGCTTTACGCTTAGAACTTTTGCAACATTTCAAAATGGACGGATAACAAGCTCGCCCCCAGAGAGGAGAGCACGAACAAACAAATGGGTACCTGTTAACTTGTTGTATACTAAGTAACACTGATAACCATTTCCCAATGCAAATACGCCGTATTAAACGAGTGGAAATAAAATGACAGGGATTGTAGAAAAATATCAATAATACAACGATAGAAAAAAAATGCACTTATAACATTTTTACCGATCAGTTCGCGATCTGTACAGAAATGCGAGGTATATGACATTTTCAAATGAGCCAAATGCCTGAGGTGCTACAGCGACGAGTCGCCGAACATGCTAGTCACTAATATCGCACAGTTCACACTACCTCTTCTTTGAAGATTTTTTTGCATAACCTTATTAGCAGAATGCTAATGTTTGACAATTTATTTTATTTAGCATGTCTATTTAGCTTCACTTAGCAGAAAACAAATAATTCTAATTATTAGCTGAATTACATGCCTGAAAGTAAACGTTTACAAAAACCAAACAATCAAAACAACCAAAATATTAGCGAAATTCTGTAACTCATTTATTATATGGAGAATTTCTTTTCAATAAACAAGTTAATAAATCTAGAGAATTACCTCTTTTAGTCTCGGTAGTTAGCTATCCTCAGGAAGACTCAACCAAGAAAAAAGATCGATTCCAGTGTCATGAAAAACAGCAAAAACAAAAACCTATAAATAAAGGAAGCGCAAATAATATGGAATTCAACGAGAAATGAAACGGAATGCATTTTAATAAACCGAACCATTGGATGCAATATGATTTTCACCATCCAAATGTTTCCGTTTCAGCTCCTTTATAAGCTCGATTTCAGCACGCTCCCTAATCTCTTCTAGTGTATAATCAACTAGAAGTCGACCATTTTCGAACACAGTGATCAACATATCCTGCAAAGAATACGGTTTTTGAAGATCGCAATACTTCCGGAGTAACTGACCCAACGAAATTAAATTCATCCAGAAAATCTCAGGTGGCATGACTATTCTTCGGATTCAGATTGCAGCTAATAGAAGCAACAAAGCTCTCCGTGTACCCCACCAATACGTGATACGATTGCAAAAATATAGTGTTACCTGAATGCTTTATTCCATTCAACAATGCCGTAATCCATCAGCCAAGGATAACGAGTGCATTATCCCAATGGGCAATTCACAGCAATAAGGAAGATGAAGAGGAAAGAAGATCTAAATCACGTAGCATTTGGTACCTCGGGAATCTTTTGCAATGCACCTAGAATAAATCAGGCATTCCTCCAAGTGCGGACAAACATGCGAGCACGCATAAATACACTTACGCGGATATACACGTACAGTTATCATGCGAATATACTTCAGTGGCCCAGATTCTTGAGAATGCCATCTGTTTTAAACTGTAATAAAAGAAAAAAAGAGCAAAAAATACCGAAATGAATAAAATTTTGTATGCAGTAAACAAACGATGCACCTTCGCGGGATCACCAAGACCTTCTTGGACCGTTACAATCGTCCCGTCTTCTCGTTTCTCTAACGTCAAACGGCCCTTCTTAGACCGCTTTCCTGAGTCGGTCGTCGGGTTTTTCCAAACATTTACCTGGAAAGACGACTATTTTATTTTCAGGCACACTAGGAATAATAAATAGTAAATACTCCAATGTAAGCTCCATCGATGGAAAATTCTGTTTATTGATAACAATAGATTTCGCTTCACTGGAAAGCTCAGAAATTTCCCCACAAAAAGCGCTATTTGAGGACGACAAAAATTTTTTATGACCATACAGACTGCGGCATCAATTTGGAATAAAGTGGACATTTGAATGAAAGCCTAAGAATACTTCAAATACAATGAAAAGTGATAGGTTCTTCCTGAAAATTTTCCAGAACATGCGGGCTTGATTTAGCCAAATTTGGCACAACTAGGTTTTCCAGAATACTCTTTTGAAAAACATCAACTGCAAAAAACATCGCTCAAGCTAACGGAATTTAAAAAAGTCAATTTTTATAATAAGCACTGGAAAAAAGTAACCCTCAAAAACACGTAGGATAATGGTGAGAAGATTTGGAATATGACAATTAGCTGCAAAGAATAATGCGTTTTTTTTTTTTTTTTGTTACACATATCAAGGTGAAGGAAATTATTTGCGCTGAAAGTCATAATTGCCCACTATGGAGAAGAGATCAGCAAATTTAGAAAGAAATGCAAGAGAGTGATAACAGATCGAAGTTCACCATTTGACGGTACAATGGTTGCACGTAAAACCACTTACACTCTCTCCGTTGACGATCACATGCGAACACTTGAAGGCACACTTCTGCGTATCGCGATCAAGTTTCTGCAGCAAGGCACCACCCGTACCGAATACGATGTTCTCTGCACTCCACCCATCCACTTTTATTGCTTCGAGGATCTGCATAAGCATATACATATATATATATATATACAGTGTACCTACGGGCCCCTGGAAGAAGGGGAGGCGATTGTAATTTATTTGTCTATACGTTAGAGCCACTTTTAGCGATGAAGAGAGCGTAATGAAACGTGCGAATGACACATCTTATTAGTACAAAAGGTCACTTCTTGAAGAATAAGTTTGAGATCCTTGATGGATGACCTGCAGGAAACTTTCTCCTTCTCTGAAGAGCCTTCCAGCTCGAATTTGCCTCTCCTTTTCTGCCAAGGGCATATTAAACAAAAATACATATACTTTTTGCGCACTTCACAATGAATAAATAGTAAACAGTTACGACCATTTTGCGCACGATTTTGCTCAAAATAAGGTAATATGAAGCTATAAGAGGCTCTTTAAATGATCTCAAAAAAGATGAGGTAAGCCACCCTCCTCGCCTTTCCCGTCAAAAAAGATGAGGTAAACCACCCTCCTCGCCTTTCCCGTCCCTAACTTAAAATGGTAACTCCATTTTCAGAGATGAAACCGCAGTTCACAGTCGCTTAACAAATGCAAGCATTATCAGCCAGCCCAAAAAAATCCCATTCTGGGAGTATAAGTCGTCAGGACAGATGAAGCGATGTGCCAAAGAAAAACCGACGTACTTTGCCAATTGTCTCATAGCTAATACCATCGCCCTGCATCACCCTCAGATATGAAGGTAGCACGCGATAGCCTTTCGCATTCGTTACGATAGGGAACTTCTCGGCTAATAAGTTCAGCACCTGCAATGAACGCAAAATTAAATCATCTTGTGTGCACAAAGTGACAACACCCTCAACATGAAGACGCAGGTTGTACGACGAATCCTCTAATATATACTCACGCAATAAACAAATGTGACATAGATAGTGCACTGCTCCTATGTAAATAAACAGTATAGTACTACTTCTGAATGTAGTATGCAAGGACAGGGAGAGAACGTGCTTGAAAATGACTAACATAAATCAAATATTGCTTACTAATAACGTTTAAAGCCACCTTTACAACAACTAGACTGGGATCGCCGCTATCCGGCCTAATGACGAGGCATCCTTTATTGGCGCGATCGACTACGTGCTCTCGCAGCTCATCGCCCCAAATATTCGACACTGCATTATAGACGTCATATGAATCGCTCACTACGGAAACCAGACCGGCAGGAAAGCGTTCCAACATGTTCCGATAGGCCGCCGATTCACCCGACTTCCTCCACGCCGTTATCGTACTGAAATGACAATCCCCTGCTAGCAGTCACAATACCAATACAAACAGAAAACCACGAAAGCTCATCCTTTACTTTATCAACGAACCGTTAAATGAAGTAAATGGAGAAATCAATTGAAAAGCATGTTTAAACTAACTCTGAGATTCAAAGATTTCCTGGGAACAACGTTCGCTCAATAAAGCCGTATAACCAGATTATTAGACATCCAGCGCAAAGCATATGATTCGATTTTGCTATGCAATCTTCCCGAATATTCGTAAAATTTATGCGCTCTCAATCATCTGTAGTCGAGAAAAAGGTTCACATTGGTCAAATGAAACGTAAATCGAAAGCTTTTTCAACTGCCCTGTGTTTTCTCATTATTCATTTCGATCGGTTTGATACCTAACCATCTAGACTGTACTCATAAAAACAGACAACTCAAAGAAAACAATCTGTTAAGTTCTATCCCAAAAAATCCATCAACCATCATTTTAACAGCAGAAAAGAGTTCACTGAAAAGCAATAAACGATTTAAAGATAGAACCTGTGCTCGGCAGCTGGGATCGAAAAGCCAGCCATCATCGACGAATAATACCTGAAAATAAATGCACCGATCCATCATTAAGTTGACGAAGAATTAAAACAATTAATTAAATCGAGCTTCAAGCATATTAAATTTCATCAGCCTTCACAAGTATAAACCTTTTCTCTCGTTTGATAATACTCTCTTATTTTATCAAAAATATGCCGGCATATCCCTTCTCAACGCTTGGCAAATTTCCGCACGAGTAACTGTCACTTCAAAATTTTGCACGGACCTATTTTCTGACTTGCCATGCCCAGAAGGTCGCCAATCGCACTTAGATTACCCATTCGTAAATTCAGACTTTCGGTTGCTAATAATGAAAAATTCGGAACTTTATAATTTATTAAACATAAGTCATTAAGTAAGATGTATTTTAACGTTCTATCAAGGAACTTTTTAATAAATTTTTGCATGTCCAGAAAATGGGAAAGATGTCAAATTTCTGTGTCGCATTGTAAAAAAAAAATTTAAGAATTTTAAAGAATATTTATCTCCGAGAAGAGCTTTTGCATTACCCGAGCATAGGCGAAGAATGTGAAGAGATTTCCCATTAGTTATATTAAGCGATAGCGAACCTTCAACTATTGAACACAAAGTTTACGGCTAGCAATGCGCGTCTAACTTTTTAGATAAGACGAATTGAAAACTTTGAAAATAAAGGCAAAGACAGCTGGAAAAGCCGACAGCAGAACCACTTGAAATTTCTTGGCTATTACAATCAAAACAACTGCGCGATTTAAAAACATGAGGCTTAAAACAATTGAACAACCACTCCATGCAAAGTCAAGGTAGCCAATGCGGATATTAACTGCAGTTGTGGTGTTCATTCTTTGCATTGCGTTTTAATACGCTTCATGCATAATGTGCAAAAAATTTTCGCGCAACATGTGTTATATTATTCTAAGCACGATTCGGACACTTTAAAAGATCCCTTCTTAAATAAGCCCACAATTCTAAAGACCGTGCGGAATTGGATCTAAAGAATAAGATGCGATCGATTTCAATTCAGCGTTTCGAGATCGCTGTCTTATAGACTTTAATTAGATCCAAATAACTTGAGATTTAAATGGAGCTGGCACTGTGTTAGACTCAACTATATATGTTTATGACAGTAACCTTCAGATGGCCTTTCCTCACTTTGCAGACAAATATTCTGCACCTTTTCAATATTCTGATTTGCTCTGACACCTTTATGTGAATCTCAAAAAGATCAACGGCGAACATCAGGGGCAAGATCAATTACCTATATATGGTTATTAATGAATAAACAGTTCTCTGCTAGAAGCTTAGATGCCTGCCTCATCCCTGTATTAATTTCATCGAAATCTAAGAGAATTTTATATAGTTTTTTTGCTTTCTTCAGAGGGAAAATTGCAAGCCAGCAGGAAGCACATGAACGCCTCACTGGATAAACAACATAGTGCAAAAAAATGATAAAATCAAGAACATAGGTAACGGCAATTAACCACGAAAAAAATGAAATCGATGCTAAGTAAGAAATAAAAAGGACATATTGCAATATATTACCTACAACAATATCGCTTAAGAAAAATATTAGCAGTATAAACGGCAGATAGCATGAACAGCTGCAGCACATTTATCAAACTATATCCTATACTCTTTATTTCCTCCTATTCCCGCCCACTTCCTATTTGATCAATCAATCCTCTCCATTTTAAAGTGATAATTCAACATCAGCATATTAACAAACGGCCAAGCAGCATTAAGAAGGAAGGAGAGGATGTCACAGGAAAGGAGGTAATCCTTCTGAAGTAGACAGGAAAATATTTCTATAATCCATTTTTAGAGCCGACTAATTGCGATCCTAACTATTCTGGAACACTCGAAAATGAAGTTTCTTTTAAGGATACATATCTCACGAACCATTGCCAATCGAAATTCTCATTTCAAGCATATACATTTTGCTTCTATTTTGACACAACAATGAAGCAAACGTATATGGGAAAAACTATTCCATGAACAAATAAATCGGGTAGTACTAATATTTACACTCTCATAGAAAGATTACACCTTCATCCACTCCAAAACATTACTTCAAGTTGCGCTATCTAAAACTAAAGAGAAAAGTTGCAACTAAACTTCGGCATCTGAATGAGGCTACTAAAAGCGACAGATACAGTAACGCCACATCTTCACTCACTGAAACGCAAATAACAGCTTACTTCCTACAAAGTTGCAGCCCAGCGATAGTATCTGTCCCAACAAAATTCACCAAATGCGCGGCACCTCCAATCGAAGCACTCTGAAAAGCGATATTCCTTTACACTAGAGCAGCACTTCTATAATTCGTTGCAAACGATCATTAGTAAAAAAAATCACCATCTGAAAGTCCATTAATAAAATGACTGTTTGACCTTGCTGCTGATATTTTCCATAATATCCGCATGAGTATTTTAACTGATAGAACACAAAGAAAGCGTTAAGTGCACTAATGAACACTATGAATGATCAGTTGTATCCATTGAAGCATTTATTCCCTCTGTATATATTTAGTCGACGTTCTTGCCTTTGAAGCTTTATAACAAAATCACATCAAAAAGATTACCTCTACGGAGGATGCACCCCTATAACCGAAATCGTGTAGTTTGAAGGGAAGCCCATCCAATGAATCGGCTGTTTCATATAAATACCGCGCAATAACCAATTTTTGCGCTCGAGAATTCGTGCAAACAGTCATTGGATACCAAACTTGCACCAGCAACGTCTGCAACACGTTAACGCCTTTGAGGGTAGTGATGTCTCTGCAACATACCGCTTCCGAAGGACAGCTATCCATGAAAAGAGGGGTTAGAGAGAAAACACTTATAAATCCTCCCATTTCATCAGAAAAAATGAACAGATCCCCTCTCTCCCCTCTTCTTTCAGTTTGTTTCCAGAGAAAAAAATCGTTTAATTTCTAAGGCTGACATGAGTTTCACGCACTATACCACATAGCGCAATCTCTCTCCCCGATCTCCTTCTACCACAAAAAAATATGTAAGACTTGGGGCTGGCCCCTGCCTTCACATCTTGCTCTGCACCCATTTCCATATACATTAGGAACGATGACATGAATAATGCAACTCCAGAAAAAAAAACGTGAAAGTCATTAAACAAAAAGAAATTACCTCAAACCAGTTGGTCAACCATGGTACTTCGGGATCCGTATTCTCTACCGTAAAGAGAACATTCTTCACGGGGACGACTGTACCTTCTGGTACAGCTTTGATCCTTAGCGGTAGGAAGCCGTTGTGCTTCTGAAGAAATAACGAAAATTACACCGACTTTGAAGCGAAATGATACAGAACTCTAAGAATCAAAAGTTCTTTGAGCACTTCCAGAAGTGTAAAACGATTCGCTTAACGTTTGTCGCGGTAATGTGTTTGATCGAAAAGCGTAAACAATAAAGTGTTACAAGAGATGATTTAAAGCAATGAAGTCTGCTGTTGGCTAATCTTTATAACGCTTCTCGATGGAATACTGCAATATGAGGATATAACTTTATGCACACCTGTACAATGCATGCTTACTGCAAAAGTTGCGCACATTATTCATTACAAAAAAAAAAAAAAAAACTTCAACGCTTTGTCTTGATTGCTACCTATAAAAAGTGAAACTCACATCAACAATATGATTCCAGCCAGCCTCATTGAAAACATCAAGATCACCGAAGTGAACCTTATAGAAGTGTTTAGCCTGTTGAATCATTTGCTTATTAACAACTGGTCCGACCAACCATCGTTTCAACAAATACTAAAAATTTATCGGAATTATGATCATCTAGAAATATTACAATATTTGTGCATGAATATAGAATGGAAGAGGGGAAAAAAATGAACAGAGAGCCGTTTAGAGACAATAATGAAGAATAACCTATTTTATAAGATCGAGTAGAACCCAAAAAAACTTATTATCTTTTAAAAGAGTTGAGGAATTTATTACTTTGAGGTCAAAATCAGAATTTTAGGGCAATTCTTTATCAAAAATGGAAAATTTCGATAAAATTCTCGTTTCCTCATATAAAACTTAGGGTAATAATATAATATTAACTTACAGTCTGAACTGCCAATTGCGTCATCAATGAGTTCAACATTTAGAAATAAACAACCTAACAATCAAAACATGGGAACAACACGTTTAGGAGATGAATAAACAAATGGCACATTTTTGGCTCTGTGTATTAAAACCACATAAAAAGATTTTTGAAATTTATATATATATATATATATATATATATATATATATATATATATATATATATATATGCAGAAAGATAACTGTTTTTGCCTTTCAGTGGTATTAAACTAGTCTCTATTAGTAATTTATTTAAAAGTTTTCAAAAACCTTTAAACAGCTGCATATTACAGATTTCTTTTTTTGGGGAAAAAGTAAAGGGTGTCAACATTGAGGTTATAATCCTCCTCAATAAACAGGTTGCATCACATTAGAACAGCTGACGATAGAAAAAAGTGCTCACGAAAATATTTTGATGCCTCATAAGCTCTCTTCTCCATCAACGCTTAGCTAACAACTTCGGCCGTCATAACTACCTATTCCTTCTCCACATAACGTGTTCAAGAAATGGTTCACTTCAGAGTGAAACTTCAACTTTCCGTAAGAAGAATAAAAACGTCCGAAATTACCTGCAAGCCAAAGAAACAAACTTCGGGGAATTTTCCACCACGGCTCTCAAAATAGCTATAAACGTGGCTCGTACCTTTCGGGTATTGGCTATGATGCGTTATCTGAAAATGAAACATGAACTTGTCTGAAATATTAGGCTTACCGGTCAAAATAGATA
This sequence comes from Baylisascaris procyonis, assembly GCA_037389465.1. Classification (NCBI taxonomy): domain Eukaryota; kingdom Metazoa; phylum Nematoda; class Chromadorea; order Rhabditida; family Ascarididae; genus Baylisascaris; species Baylisascaris procyonis. The sequence goes on from JAZARR010000059.1 coordinate 5,343,879, forward strand.
ATAAGACCCAAGTCGCGTCATTAAAGGCCACATTTCAACTAAGGGAATGCGACCGAGGCAATAAGAGCATTTACATATCGAATTTTGTCGACTTGAAAATCAACGCAGACAACGCCGAGACATTAATTTAGCTACGGCGTATTTTTTGGACAACCAACTACTGAAAGTTCTTTATGTACTCTTGCTCAGACTGTCATAGTTTGTTAGCACTGATGAGTTTGTATCATTATTTATGTTTTTCTCTTTGAGTTTGTAAAGTAACGCCGATGAACAAATCGTTAGTGAGTTCCCGTCTTCTACCTGCTAATAAACGTCCAGTTGTTATGAGACGATAACAAATTCGACATCGGAAATAGCGAACACGTTTAATGAACGCCGATACAAATGCAAAACATTATAGACGAAGATCGCACAGCAAGAAAGTACCTCGATTTCGATGGCCCTAGATACGTTCAACAGTAAAATGCTTCAATTGAAGAATTCACCTGGAGAAAATGAATGACAACACGGATTTAGATAACATCTCCCTCACTAATAAAGAAATGTTCACAAAGACAAGAAAGGTAAAGAACGCGCCTTGTAGGAATCGGCGACGTAGAGGATGTTCTCTACAGGGTTCGTATCCATCCTCATCGATCCCAAACGCCTAGCCTGGAAACAATTATTTTTCTTTCTGCTCTCTTCTTTATATATTTGATAAGACCAATTATACCAGTGTAACATTCCATTAATACAATCAAATACTACACGGGTAAAGATAGTGAAGTTGAGACGACGATAAAGACTACCAAGGTGAGTGATTTGAATGTAATAGTTTCAAGAGCCTAAAAGCTTCAATGAACAATTTTATTTTGCAATGGTTTGTTATATAAAGCCATAACTGTAATAAAGACTCCCCAATTCTAGCATATAAAACACATCTGTTATGATTTTCGACGCAAAAAGCAACACGACGACGAATCAAGCATTTCGCTTGCCACTCATACAAGTTATAAAATACCATTAAATATTACGGCAACACAATGCACTAGACGGCTATTGTGGCATCAACACTGAAGTCATGACAATCAGCTATATAGGTCTTTAAGCGTCAAAAGATTCAAGTCAACATACTAAATCTGGTGTTGACGGAAGTTCATTCTGTAAGAGAGGTGAAAGTTCATTAAAACTTCTGCATGTATTTTCCTTCCCTCATTTACTGTCATACAATCTATGCGATGCATAACTTCACTAACGCACTAATGTGGACTAAGAAACGACTTTTATGCCTTAGTACGCGAATAGTGTATAATCAGTCTTATAACTTCAACAACGACACGTTACTCAACGACTGCAAGCAGTGTTCAGCATCAAACTATCATATACAAATTGGACGACAGTCATGGACTTCACTCCCTCAGTGGTATGAGCGAAAGTTTTAAGTTAACACCACCTCGCAAGGAAACCACAACTCTAGCTCGAACACCCTCGCACACAACACAAGCCTCACCAAACGCACGATTACCTTCGTCGAATTTTGCACGCTACTGACTCGCATATAGACGTTACGCAACAACAAAGCTTGGCCGATTGCCAAACACGCAAACTTTTCTGCTCCCGAGGGACAAATGTAGAAACGAACAGAATTTTTAATTCAACAGACATAATTGCCGGTCCAATGTGGCATTTACCTGTCCAACCTGAGCTGTTGCTTACTCTCAGATTTAAGGACCTTGACGCGACTGCCTTCAGCGACCAGGTATTCGTCGTCGACACGAACACTGAACTCAACACGATAAAGTGGGACTCAAAAGAAACGACGATCCGATCGAGTACTACACTGTTGTTTATCACCAACTGGTTGCTAGTGAATCGCTAAAACCATCTGTTACTCTACATTTCCACAGCTATGGCCAAGCGACGTTGTTGCATGCTGTATTCCCGCGCCAGAATGATCCCGTCGAAAAATGTTTGTCTGGATGTAGGCGCTTGAAGGATAACGATCCGGATATAGAAGCTCAAAACTCTGGAAAGAAACTATCAGAACACAATAAACAAAAACTCCGACGATCGCACACACCGAAAACCATTTGACAAATCCACTTAAAAAAGGGAACTAAACTCTTTCGTGTGAGCATTTCGATGTGGTAAAAAATTTCATCGAAATCATTGGAAATGACACAAAATAAACCATAGTAGCCAGAATACTTGCACATAACGAATTACGTGACCGGTTATTTCTGTGGACGTTTAAATTCGAAATAACCAGTTTGCCCTCAAAAAATCCTTCATGAACCCTCATAAATCCACCTTCGTAGATTTCAGCTACTGAGATGTTATCTTTGCCAGTACAGTAATGGCGCAGGTAGTATTCCAGTGATCGATCGAAGAGCACTACTGTAGAAAAAGCAGCTGAAGAGCAATATAACATTGGCGAGGTGTCGCGTTTATAATGATTACGAATCCATTAGAAGGTGTCCATAAGAGAAGAGACGTTAGAACAGCCAAAAGAGCCGTTAGCAATAATGGATGAAGTGCCGAAATGTTGGAAACGAAGGGAACGATGGAGGGATGACCTTTTAACGATAATTCAACACCAATGAGCTGAATGTTGAGAGCGAATCTAAATAGAGTCGACTAAAAACATCATGAATTTCAAACTGCTTAGGTTGATTCGATGAGGCGTAACAAATAAATTCACAAATTGCTTTCCATAATACTCGCAAAAGTATATTCAAAAATATCAACAATTAGAATTAAAGTATTACATAAAATATCGATAGCTGAGTAATTATTATGTGATTTTAAATTTCAATTTTTATTTATTAGAGAATTTTTTAGATGAAATTCTAATAAAGTTGTTTATTGCTACTAATATTGATTGAAATTCATTTAAAAATCCATCATATATTTCAGCACTTCATAAAGAAATTACACATCAACAAGCAAATATACTTGTCAATTTTAGCATTTGTCAGTCGTACGCGATGCGATGTAGATATCGCAGATTTAAGGGTAAATTAAGAACTGTGTTCTTTTTTTTTTTAATGAATTTCGTTCAGTCGATATGTATAACAACAAATAGTCAAATCTCCTTGAGAGCATTAAAGGGTATTAAACCTCATTCATTATATTAAGGAAAAGTAGTCTCGACAAGTTTCATTAGAACTTCAAATTATTCGACGAAATTTTCAGTTGTCCAACTTTTCTTGATTTTCTCATCGTCAAAATCGGTTATTTAGCACAGGTTTCGTTGCATTAAAAAAAAAAGCAAAAATAAATTGCCGTAATAATTTGCTCATGATTCCTATTCATTCGGCCTTCTTTTCTATATCTTTTTCTCCTTCAAATCACCATCGAACAAAAACCATACCAGTTAAAAACTTTTTCCTTACATCTATTAGCTAAAATCACAACAAATTTTAATTGTTGGACATATTAGTCGAATTTTTCGATGAGTGAGTTGTTTGATTGTAGTATGTGGTTGTTGTTTGGTCGATGGTTCGTCGACTTGATTGCATAGCAGCGCTACCATGCCAATCATAGAGATAGTTAATGCTTGCTTGCTTTGTTAAGCGTGCAGCTTGAATTCAATCTCCGTGCGAGTGGACTCAGTTTAACAACTGCTCCATAGAGCTGCAGGTTCGGTCGCAATGGGGCGACCATCTTTTACCGAACGTGAACTGAGATCGGGATATTTAATCCACCTTCATTTGATCGTTTAGGATCGGACTTAATTGAAGGGTTTGTTAGGAGAGAACCCTTTATGCCAGCTGCTGAATCCCCTCAGCTCTACTTACATGAGGTGAATATGCACCTATAGCATCGGCACAAGAGTGACGTCATTTCATGGACATCCTTTGAAAGGCTCATTTTGTGAGCCAGAGTCAGTATGTGCAGGTTTAAAATTTTTGATTATTTTCAAATTCAGGACGTTAGCATCTTTGATAATACAGTGGAGGCTGTTTCCTGGGAAACTTGTCTAATCGTATTTCAAATTTTTTATATAATGGAAAAGAACTTCCCAGTTTCCTACTCTCTTCTTCTAGCTCTTCCTTGGGTAGGAGTCTTATTTCAATACTGCGTCGTACCCATTCCGTGTGCTTTCTATGTAAAAATTACCGTCGTCTCCTCAAATACGAATCTAATGCTAGCGGTCGTCGTACCTGTTGCACTCGCCCTTCCTTTAGGAATTCTATCTCCACTCCCTCCGAACCTTTCCCCTTCCCCTTCCACCCTCTGCCCCAGTTAGTGCAGGTCTGATTTTGGTATTTTAGTTTTTCATCCTCCTACCTTTTCTGTTCTGCTCATATTTTGATGGCATGACTATGTTGTGTGTTTCGCATTCTTTTGATGAGGCTTTTTTGTCGTTGTTCTGAATTGTTTTCACTACTTATCATCGCAGAAGTATTTATGGATGTTGCAGGACATTCTCAACGAGATGTGCTCATGCATTATGAGCACTAATGACCGGCTAACCTGTTAAGCATATTCTCTTTTTATTATATAAACGTTCGCCATGGCGTCGAGAAACCGGTAGGTATTAAGTCACGCTTTTAAAATATTGCTTTTTGTCTTATAGATGAATCCTTGGATCCTTGCATCTGGATATTCTCCCATCTCCTTCCCGCTCCCCCGCTCTCTCCCTTTCTCGAGCATCCAGATGAGAGTTCCTGAGCTAAGACGGGTTTCTGATAGTCAATAAACTGTGATCACCTGTTGTAACTTATTTAGATATTAAACGGTTTCATCGACAAAACTCTTCGTTCCCTTGGCGCAATCAGCAGTAATTGAGTGATTTAAATTGTATAAAAGGGTTGAGCATTGCATTTTGTTTATTGCATATATATCACAGCCTTAGCATAGAGTGCTTTTTCTTTGACGATTTATCGACAGTGGAATAAGTTTTTATTAGCTGTAAAATTTTTTTTTTTAAAGCAAAGACGTCGCGACTCTTTTCGATGTGTTTTGTGAGGTCGGTGCGGGTCTCGAGTGTGGCGGTGCGGTGATTCTGCAAAAGTATCCAGACGATTTCAATGATGAGCAGACGCTGAGATCAATCACTCAGTTCAGTTTCCCCTGTGGCTTAGATGAGTAAGTGTCTTTTTTTTTCAAATATTCTATTAATTTATTCAATGAAAATGCCTCTCCATTTGTGAAGGGAAACGCTATTATCTATATTCATCGTCATGATGCTCAACGAGTTCAGCTAATCAAAGATTCCTAAGCCAGATTCCTCTTCGTTTCACTTATATCCCTCTTCAAACATTATGAAAGTTACCCTAGAATAAAGCTCTCGAATAAATTCTTGAACTATCTTTATGGTTTTTCTGTTAGGAAATATCGAAAAACACAATAAAATAGGCGTTTTTTAAGTGATGAAGTGGAAGCGGTGCAGCTATTCTCATTTGTGTTGACCGACGAGAAGTCTCAATATACATTCGCATTTTGTCGACACACTCCACGAAATAATACATGCCTATGTATTCTTAGGTAAGCAGTTCATTGTGTGAATATTGTTGATGATCTAGGCATCGATCGGATTGATACGCAGTTGAAAGCAATCGCCGACAGAGAGATGTTTTATCCGTTTCGTGAATTATTGCATTTGGTCTTTACATCTATCGGGCATATATTACTGTTCAGCTGTCCCATAGTTCTGGTGTGCACGCCTCCCTACCCCTCTCACCCCATTAAATCCCATTTTCGTCACTATTTCAAACTCATAAACCATTATCACGCTTTAAACTGCTGTAAAATTTGCTATCGGCCTCTCTTTACCATTCGAATGGATTGTTAATGAAATCTGGAATCATTTTAAAAAATAATGACAGTTAGACATTAGTGAATATGATTCTTTGGAAGGTGAATATATTTCTGTATTCAGTGGTTGCATCGGGTAACTTTTCAAGAACCGAAATAATAAATGTCGAGTTTTGGGTCAAAAGCGTCTTGAGAAATGGATTTATTCACTGTTTTTCCTCGCTTCGCTGCCTCTTACTATTGAAGCTTATTCCAAGTCTTCTAATAGCCATATCATTTATTCCCAAGTTTTGTAGCACTCGAGATGTTTGAAAGTTTAATGTTTTCAGTGGTCTTCCTTGGGCTAATACATTCTACAGAATTTTGAATCATCTTTCAACAGTTATGAATAACAGAGCGGTATGATGAATTTATTATTCAAGTGTTTGCATGATTTGCATTGTTCTTTATTGCATTAATATCGTATTTTGAGATGTTTTTGCATCTATAATGACGTCTAGTTCAGTGCCTACTCGGTTGTGTTTCATAGCTTAAATTCCTTTAAATGTTGTCCGATTCCTCATAAGTTGAATTAGCTGAGGTCGTTTAATGTTATGCTGCAGCATGAGCGCATTTTTTTTTCTTTCAGATCTTAAATCTCACCAAATCATAACTAGGCAGTGAAGATCATGAGGAGCAAGGATGTATATTTTATACTTTTTAAAAACTAGAAGTTTAGCGCAAAATTCCTTTCATTTATATTCTTCCAAATTGTAGATGGTTAGTCGTCAGACTCACTTCATAAACTCATTGGTACTTATGTAGCCACTCTATTGAAGTAAGTACCATATTTTATTACACAATTTCAGGCAGAAGAGCTGGAGTCACTATTGACGTGTGCATATCACACTCCTATTCCTGGTCCAGGAGAAACTCTCATGATTGAATCTGGTCTTGGTTGTAATGTGTGTTTTTCCTTGCCGTTGCATTTGCATTTTTTGATTCTTTTTTTTTTTTGCGAATTTTAGTCTCCTAAAGCATCGCCCACTCTCCCTAAAGTTTACTGCATATGATTGGTTCATGTCATTCTGCTATGAATTGCTCATTTGTTAACTATAGGGCGTTCTACTATTAATCTGAATAGATGATACGATATGGTCTAAGAAACGTCGTAATTTTATCATCGATGAATGCTTATCATATATTTCCAAATATATGCAATATAAAATATCAAGACACACACAAATGCCCTCATCTAATGTCGTCTTCTATTTTTCCACATACCTGAACCGAGCTATCAACCTCCATTCATGACCCGTTCATACCCTAATATCACACTCATTACAACATCAACTTGTTGATCGTAGATAGACTACTTCTTTTATTTGATTTAATGTCGTACATCGATCTATTAGCGTCTATATTAATTAATGTCTTTTCAGAAATTGGAACTTAATGTGCCCGATTGTAATCGCTTGCCAACATTACGCGAAGATAAATTTATGCTTGAATTTTATAATGCTGTTCCCGAGAAACAAATGATCGCTTTATATGCTAGGTAAGCTTTGTTATATATTACAAGTTTGATGGAAAAAAGTAAAATGTAAATGCTCCTCTCTGAGTGTATTCAACAATCTCTTTTGCTAACGAAAACAATGCAGTTTCTTTTTTTTTTCTTTCACAATGCTTAGGATTGAATTGATTGTAATGCGAGTGGTCATTGTCACATCTGAGTAGTGAGATTTTTTTCGATATGGATTTTCCAAAGTGCATCCGTAAAGTCGGTGAGATTTACATTTCCTTGAAAATTATTAAAAGACTTTAAAGTTTTAAGTTTTACTCGGAAACTATCTGTGCGTTGAAACGTCAGCAGTTGTGATTTTGCAACATTCGTTTTATTCACTTCATAACGTTAGATGATCCAAGCACAATCGAAACAGGTAATAGTGACATCGTGTTTGTAATATTTGTGTTCGAAAATTTATGCTCATCCACTAGAACCGAAGATGATTGAAATATGTTGGCAATCCTTAGAAGATTTATTAGTGAGCAATTTTTTATAATGCTCTAATTTTTGTTTCAGTCTTTTAAAAGAGCGCCGAATCATTTTTACGGGTCGAAAATTGAGTCAACTTTCTTCATGTATATTCGCCGCTGCCACTCTTCTCTTTCCTATGCATTGGCAGAATCTCTTCATTCCTGTTTTACCGGCTGATCTTACTGATATGCTTATGTAAGGTTCTTTTCAGTTGCTACTTTCTTTTTATAATTTTTAATATTGTGCTCTTAGCAGTTATTGATGAGAGAGGAGAGAGCGGAAAAGTTTGGCATATCGCTAAGACAGCTTCTTCGTAGTCTGTTTATAAATTATGATCCTTTTGCGGCGTTGCCTATGCCTGGCTCAGAGTTCTTTCTAAAAGAGACATTGTGCATCTGCTGCTTATAAAGTCTGAAAAATAAGGCTTGAATGTTAAAGACATGTCAAAAAAGATGGATTTGAGGCAATGAGACAAAGGAAACGGAGGAGGAGAATGGTGTTTGATGTTGATTTCATCGTGGAGCAGATTTCAACAAAAAAATTATTTACCTTTGGATAAAAGTTTTCCGGTGGAATATTACAATTCCATGTTGTTTGATGGAAACGAATGAGTTCATCGCAGTGCATTTTTTCGATGCTCTTTTTTTGAACTGTTCGATTTTGAGGTAACGTTGAAACAATATCAATCAAAAAAAAAATGTCGTAAATAATTAGACGGTTTGTTTTTCTATGACGAACACACATGTGAAAAAAAAAATTTGAATATTCCACCTCTATCCCCCACCAAATGCTTCCACTAAGTTAACATCTTTGTATCTAGATCAGAAGTTAGTTTTTAGGAATTTAATTAATCGTTCAAAGCACTACTATTACATTCTTGTATATTGTAAGAAAAAATTTCCATACATTTCAGGGCCCCTATGCCATATCTCGTTGGGGTTCCGAAAAAAACTTTGCGGGTAACTTTTACATTATTATTTTTAATGCTTTTCTCTTTTTTTTTTGTATTTTTGCTACCTCATACCTCGCGATTTCCAATATATTCACTTGTTTATACTCTCAAAAAGTTGCATCATGCTCTTCGATTATTTTCGTTTTTGCACGCAATGATAGAAAGAGAAGTGTAATTGGTGTTTGCAGTTGAAGTGAGTGTGGCGTTTTGTTTCGAACTTATCAGTCTCCACTGCAGAAATTATAAAAAATGCCTAATAATCAAGGTCGCTACTTTGTGGCCATTCATGTGCAAATTCCTTACCATTCAATTCTCGTCTCCCGATAAATGCAGAGGTAACCTGTAAAGTAACGTAATAGGATATATTAGATGCCCAGGTAAATAATGGCATTCTGCCAAATGAGAGTATGAATATTTTTAGGCAGCAAAGCAGCTCGATCTTGGCGAAATAGTGGTGGTTGATGTGGACGAGCATACTTTGCAGTCGTCCCATAATGACGTTAGCGATCTTCCAGCTGAGGCAGTCAACTTTCTGAGGCATCAGTTGCGTTCTTCCTCTGATATGTTTCTTTCTGATGGATTGGCACGTTCTTTCCTCAGGTTTATTTTATTTTGCTAATTGCATATTTTTGTGGCTAGCATTGTATTGAGTGAAGGCTATCCGTAGTTAACATAAAGCCCCGTTTAAGTCTCGAAGCTTAAACGTTTCCCAACTTTTTTTGGAGGGAAGTGGAGACATAAAAGGGGACTTGATGGAGGTGATTAGTTTCCTAAAGAGGAGAATAGCTATAGCCTTTAAATGGTTTGATTGCTCGAAGGGAAATTAAATAATCGAGAGGAAGCGTACGATGGAAGGCTTGTAACACTTTCTGAAACCTTCAAAGAAGGCTTGTGATCACAATTGTTTTACGATATTTGTATTTATTCTAGTAAAGGATATTGAAAAAGTTTAGCACACCTTTTTACCCGATCAATTTGAACTTCGCAATCAGTGAAGTCAGCTGAAGAGAGGAGTTTAGCCGCTTTATCCTCCTAAGGGCTTTATGATCCAGCAAAAGAGTCATTGATTTGCTCTCGTTTCCTCTGCTTCTCTTATGACTTTGATATGATGTATTGTTTAACTGGATTGCATTCTTTTTGCATTTTGGCTGTGAGCTGGTATTTATGAAGAAGGGATCAGTTTGGCCTTGAAGACGTTAATTGTGTTGGGTGAATTTGTTTCTATGCGTGTTCAAGAACGATTTGTGCCAAAATTCCTTATAATCCAACGTTTTGGAGTGATATTGCGTCGCATTACATGAATTGACTATCTCATTAATGTCTTATGTCATAATGGCGCCACAGTTATTTCAGGACAAATGTTTTCCTTTTTGGTGGCTATCGATTAGGTTTATGCCATTCGTCATCCTCGATAACGTGGGATCGTGAAAAATTTGTCAATAGTCAGCGCGCTAGTCTACAGCCATTTCTACGCCCACTTATTGGCCAAGATGGAGTACAATACTTGGAGAGAGTTCGTTTTTTAAGAAATTTTGCTTTTCAGGTTGTTGCAAAAAAGTTGTTTTAGTGAAATTAAATGTACTGTACAATTATTTTTCCTTTTTGCTGCAATTTTCAACGTTTATTAAACGTGCCCGATCGCTACCATATTTGAGCAAAACCATCTTCCATATTCCTCCATTTTACCGTAGGCAGAAAATGCAGTTTCAGCTTCCTTTCTGTAAAGGATCGTTTCGTCGAGCTTTTCTTACCCATGCTATAGTATCACCAGGTATAAGTAATCATAGGAAATATTGGCCAACAAGGCAGTACATAATGAGTGGAAATTAGGAACTCGAAGTCTTTGTGGTGGCCTTATTCGAGATAGCATTAGGCTAGCAGTATTGAGATTGTATTTCAGATACGATATAACAATGTTAGAAATTAATAAGTGATATTTTTTAGTTCATTGAAGAGCGTTTGGAGGCTCTCAATCAAGGTCTTCCAATCGATGATGAATTCGAAAGGGAGGCACGTCTAATGGACAACAAACCTCTAAAAACATCTCAGTTGGTTAGTTCATTTTTAGGGCATACTTCATACTTGAACTTTTGTGATTTATTACTCTGGGTGAGAGGATGGGAGGGGGAGGGGGAGGTGGCTGCTGAAATTTAATTTATTTGTTTGCACTTTTTTGAAAGCTCTTTATTCGATAATCGGGTATGATTTCGACAAGTGAATTTCATGCGGTTGAGTTGACTTACGAGGATCGCTGTGCATTTGTTTCAAAAGCAGTTCCTCGACTGTTTTTGTGATCCATTCGAAAGTCGCGGAAAGTTTACACGCCGAAGTTTTTACTCGAGGTCTGAGGTGATAAACTAACCTTTGGTTCAGCTTTATTGGTTAAATATTTCTTCGTCCGCTTCTTCCACAGGTTCTCCTTCGAAGTAGATCTTTCATTGTCACTTATGTTGGAGTAAATGTCTTATATTTTGGCCTTTAATTCAAATAAACCTTTTAGAACGTAAACCACCTGGAAGATTCGGTTTATCTCTCACTTTACAACTTTATTTTTGCTGAGTCATTTCGACTGACTTAGAATTGTACTGTGGTTTCGGTGATTGAGTTTTGAAGCGCACAACTAAACAATATGCGTAAAGTGCAACAAACACTTTTTTTTTGTACAACCACTCGTAGCGTTTGTTCTTGAACCTGTTGCATAGCTGCTACAGAAAAAGCACATATCGACATGCTGTTCTTCTAAAGTTGATTGTGATTCGTGTAGAAGTCTCTGTGTTTCCTATCCTTATAGCCTGTTTAGCCGAAATACCCAAAATTTATCCGAATCCTTTTCCGAGCTTTTCCTCATACTGAGCCAGTTTTCCGACTCGTTGTGCTTTTCAGATCCGGATTCAGCCATTTGCCTCGTTACAGTTGTGCTTTTCAAGTTTTCGAGTTCCCAAGTACGCCTTGGCATTCTAGTTCCCTTGGGTCATTTGCCTTGTTCTGATCATCCTGATAGATATATACAATGGCGATACGCAGCCAAATTTGGTGCTGTCACGCTTCTGCTGCTCCTTCCTCCTCCCCCCTCTCTACCCTTGGGTCTTTCGAGAATTCGAAAGTGACCGGCAAAATATCGAATATCTGCCCACACGAGCACCCAGTCCCTACGCAATGGCAATTAATATACTACAGTCCATAGTGCGCTGCAAACTCGAGCGAAATTTGAAGAACGCTAGGAAGATTTTCTTGAAATGCATTGTTTACCTTTCAACTTTCTCTTATCGCGGTTCCTGTGGAACTTTCTCTTTTATCTATTTTAAGTTTTTAATTTCCAGACGAATCCAGAAGTATTCCAACAGGCCGTCTCTTCTGTAAGCGTTTCTTTTTTATGTTCTCGTTGTGTTATCTTCTATACGTTGTTCTTACAACACGTTTTTTGAACGTTCCTTAATTTATGCAGTTTGACTTATCGTGTTTTGTGATCATGTAGCTAAACGTTTACCCACCTGATAAAGTGAATGCCCAAATCAATCTGAATTTAACCAAGCTTAAATGTTCACTTCCATCGCAGAAATGTTTTCAAGACATTGGCTGCTAGAGGTGATAAGAGGAAAGGAGAGATGAACATAATTGAACAAATTGCGCTGATATATATTTTTACGAATTAGCGAGGGATCATTCTTCCATCGTCGTTGTTCGTTGTCTCTGTTGATTATTGTTGTGTATGTGTGTGTGTGCGCGCGTGCGTGCGTGTATGTGTGGTGTGGTGTGTGTGTGGTGTGCGGTGTGTGGTGTGTGTGGTGTGTGGTGTGCGGTGTGCGGTGTGTGTGGTGTGTGGTGCATGATGCGTGTGGTGTGCGGTGTGTGTGGCGTGCGGTGTGTTGTGTGCGGTGTGCGATGTGTGGTGCGTGTGGTGTGCGGTGTATGTGGTGTGCGGTGTGTGTGGTGTGTGGTGTGTGGTGCATGGTGCGTGTGGTGTGCGGTGTGTGTGGCGTGCGGTGTGTTGTGTGCGGTGTGTGGTGTGGTGTGCGGTGTGTGTGGCGTGCGGTGTGTTGTGTGCGGTGTGCGATGTGTGGTGCGTGTGTTGTGCGGTGTGTGTGGTGTGCGGTGTGCGGTGTGTGTGGTGTGTGGTGCATGGTGCGTGTGGTGTACGGTGTGTTGTGTGCGGTGTGTGGTGTGGTGTGCGGTGTGTGTGGCGTGCGGTGTGTTGTGTGCGATGTGTGGTGCGTGTGGTGTGCGGTGTGTGTGGTGTTTGGTGTGTAGTGTGTGGTGTATGGCGTGTGGTGTGTGGTGTATGGTGCACGATGTGTGTGGCGTGCGGTGTGTTGTATGTGTGGTGTGTGGTGTGTGCGGTGTGTGATGTGTGGTGTGTGGTGTGTGGTGTGCTGTGTGTGATGTGTATGTGTGTCGCGTTTTACTGTCGCGTTTGACTGATTGTTATCTGTTGTTGCATTCATTCCTAGAAACGTGATATTTCTCAGTGTTTTGTTTGTTTTTTTAGGTGCGCGAAAACGCGAACGATATGTTCGGAGCGTTGAAAGACAAAGTACATTCGATTGCGGTTAGTTGACAGTTCGATTATTCCGTTCTCGACTTTTGCATGTCCGAAGGTAACAGCGTACCTTTGAGCGATGAGAGTAGTCGTGTTAAATGTCATACAGTTTTATGTAGTGTGAGATTTTACCATCCATTACTTCAGCTTCTCCTCTATAGATATTCCTTTTGTATATTACTTAAACAATATTTACTATAAGACTAGGATATTTTTAAATTTATTTGCAGTTAAAAGAACGTTTCGGTCGGTTAACACCGAAGGAAATGCGTCGCAGTTCGTCACGCAAAACTGTTTCTCCATGGGGCGGTGCACCAATGTCGTTTGACACGCAGCAATGGAATACTGAAAACAATGAGGATAACGTACGAGTCCCTTCACCTGTAAGCTTTCATAGATTTTTTATTTTTTCCATTATTTGCTTGTCTTTTATGTTGGGGCTTCTTACAAACGTTTCCTCTCTGCAAAAGGTTTTGCTCACATTGTCTAACTGTTACGTTTTTAGTCCATATTCGCTTATAGTGGACAACGCGGGTGTGCAAATACGCTTTTAAATCGACAATAGGTATGCACGAGTTTTTGAAGTTGTTTCAGTAATCGAGCCTTCTGCAGATCATTCGTTTCAGATCTGCTGCGTATTGTTTCTCTCTTTTTTTACCCTCAATTTATGCAAAAATACAACGGAGAGCGAGCAGGTGAAGTGCAGTATAGATGTAAGGTAAAAGGCTGCACCTGGTACAGACGGTGGTACAAACGCTACCGATGGAAGACTCCATGTTGCGCAAGCAATATCCTGTAGACTTTGGAAGAGGGGTGGGAGCAGAAAAAATAAAGAGCAGGTATTTTGAAGTCGTTGCCTTATTTTTGGTAAGCTTCAATTAAAATTACATGCGCGTTGGAATTTAGTCCGCTTTCTGAGACTATGGGACGCCATTTCACTGTTATAGACGCCGTTGAATTCGAAAGAAGCGGACGTGGTTGTGGAGGATCTAATAGACTTGGGCGATAGTCCACCAGCTCACATACCAACCGCAAGCCGATCAATGCCGCCGTCTGCGCTCATAACGCCGAACGCAACGCCGAGAATGGCGGCTGCACGTCCACAGCATCACCTCTCGTTACAGTCGTTCAACTTTGACCCGTTTGGCATGCTGCCTACAAGTGAGCTATCGCCACAGACTACGCCCAACAACATGGTCGTCTCGCGCGAGCACTGGCAACGCTTCGACTGAGGCTTCTTGGAGTTGGTTTTCGTCTCACTTATTATTCTTGTGTTATCGCCCTCAGCTTTACTGTCTAGCAGTACGACAGATAATTAAAAAGAGTGAGAGTTATATTGGCTTTGCGTTTCTTTATATTCATACCCGGGTAAATTATTTGAGTGGTAATGTATGAAGTGAGAGATGATACTGTGGTGTGACCTTGCCATTTAAGAGGAGTTCCACGTGGAATGCTGCTTCATTCTCTTTTAATTTCTGCTTTTTTATTGCTGCGCTCGTAGTCGAGAAACATCTCCCCGCTTCGTGTTATTAGAAGTGTACCAAGTTCAAAATTCCCATTAATATTAAAAGGTTAATTAAAGACCTATTTTGACATCGAACGGCCGGTCGATTGTTGCAAAACAATGATGTATAGAATCGAGGTGTTCTTCGAGAAGTTTTACTTATTTCGTGTTTTATACTGTGTGGTATAACATACCCGTCATTTCTTTTCTCGTGTGCTCTGTGTTTGATATCTTTGAGGTACCCGTTTGCATTCTGCTGCACCAATATTGGGTTAGAAATGCTTTCACATTGATTCTGAATAGTTTTGACGGTCACAACATGATTGCAATGTGCATTTTTGTTCATGGCGGTTTCTATTTTCGTTAAAGTTGAGTGGACCAGTGGTTCGTCGACTTCATTTGTAAAACTTATTGTCTTTTAGATAATCTTGTTGTTGTGGTGCCAATTATCAATAGTGCAAGAGACCTGAACCTCGTCTATAAATAGGGACATTTTCGAAGTAAACAAAAACGCTACAGAACCCTGGTAACAGGAAAATGAAGCGCTTATGGATCGTTGTACTTCTGCTTGTGCGGTCGTTTGTTGGTTTTAATTGACTATTCCATTTGCATATAGTGGCAAGTGTCTGACGAACAACAACTTCATTCCAGTCAAACGGGTGTTCGTTTCTCGCCTTCCCGTTGCTTACCTTCGCTTCTGGAGCGATGGCAACCAATAAGTGACTGTTGGCTTACCATTGAAAGCCGGTTGAAACCAAATGCATTTTAGAAATGGGCTGGTTGCCGACCGCGGGCATTCGGCAAAGACCAGATTTCGGTTGCAGCCGAAAAGATCGACCGACTGACACTTTTCGATAGGCATTTCGATTTCCCGTCGAGGACCTGCTAGAAGACATTTGACGCAAGTCTAGCGTGGAACCTTAATTAGTACAGTCACTTCATGTAACTCTATTTCAGTAACAATGATAAGTGGATGACCTGTTCAGAACATTCAGCTTGGATGGAAGTCAAAATAACGACATCGCGGCCATAGCCGAATGGGGTACTGGCAGACCCATAACCGAATAAGGGCTTTCCTTGGAAAAAAAACGAATTGAAAGAAAAGCTTTAGGAACCATGATCATGAGAAAGGTGGAATGAAAAATAATTCAGCAGCTTACCCAGGATGAATGGCACCACCTAGGTAGGCAAAAGAGTCCAACAAATATAAAAGAAAACCGAGAGATCGGCCAAACATTACGTCACCTCAAAGGGCCGCAAATGCGATTAAGCAGCTCTACGACGAACAGATGGGGAATAAGTACCCAACTAAGGAAGACCCATCACAACAGTCGGCTTGAAACCATCGACGGAAATGCCTTAGTGATGCCTTAGTGGACGAACATTCAACATTTCAGTATTTTCGCAGTCTCCAAGATCAGTAGACATCTCAGCAGACAGGACAGCAGAAATGTTAGTTAATAGTCGCGTCTTAACGAAAGCAGGGGTCCTACAACAACGACTGCCAGAGAGAAGGGCTTCAGTGTTCTTCAAAAACGTATCAACCGTTGTCCCGAAGGTTTTCACAATGGGCAAAGATTTGACCACACATGGCTATAGCATAGGTGGACTAAGCTAACGTAAGTCGAATTTGCAAAACCGAAAGCTTCAGTTAAACCGAGCAAGTTTCACAGAGGGGTGCCTGCGTTATTTCAGTACAATAAGACAAGACGACAGCTGTACCTGGCAAAGGTGCACAGAACGAACTTAAGACAAGCAAGAGCGAAATAAGGTGCGACGTCTGTTGCACTTGGAGACCACACTTATCTGCACAATAGGAAGCTACAAGTAATGCTTCAATTTGGCCACAGTGAGCAACGTGCGAAAGCCTAATCCAGTAACACCAGCGTTGAGGTGAACATAGTTCCCCCGTTTTCGAATCGCTCTTTGCGTTTAAATTTCGACGAAGGAAGCGATGAGCCGTTCGAGTCCCGCGAACACGTTAATTTGTAACTCAAACGCGATACTACTACGTTGGTAGCTTTCATATCTTCAGCACAGAATACGGCCTTCGCTTCGTTTTAGAAGTATCGCTCGCTCACCGGCCGAAAGCATTCTGTAGCAATGCGGGAAACATGTGACCGCGGTTGCTATCAAAAAAGTTGAGTGTCGAACTGCTGCTAATAGATAACGACCGAAATTCGGTCGGTCGGTTATCACCACTAATCGGCAATCAAACGATGATTGGTAGATGCGGCTATGGATCGGTTGAAGATTCAATCGCTGGCGCTTTGCCAATACCGTAACTTTTGCAGTGCAAGATGCTCCTTCGCAAACCGATGCCCACCTTGTTTTACCTGTCTCAATTGCGTGGTGTTTTTTGTCCTCGAATGCATATCCTTGTGCCATGCTACGGTGCAAGTCAGGCGAAAGAGGCTTAAAATGTATCATTTTTCCTTCTGGTTCACATTAAAAATACACTTCGAATGTCGATGAAAGGCGGTTGCAGAGCGTAACATAGAACCAAGTATGAACTGCTGGACGTTTTCCAGCGCACTCAATAATTTTTTGAAAAAGACCGTAAGGTCTACCTTCACCACCAGCAAGTGGGTGGTCTGAAGGATTAGGCTTATTCGGTTTGATTTAGACGAGTGTCGAAGTGCAGTGTAGTCCAACCGAAACGACATCATGGAAATTACTAGGCAGCCCAACTAGCATCGCTTAGCCTTTTGTTGCACTCTGCACCCAAATTTTACAGATGCAAAATGATATCGGCGGAGTAGAAGAAGCAAAGCATAAGCGACTTTAATAACAGTCTTTGCATGATTCAAAACAGGAATGCAGTGTAAAATGTCGTAGCCTTCGATCCACACCAAACTACAGCACAACCCAGAATCGATCAAGCGAAAAATCAAATATTTAGCACCCGATGATTCAAGATAACTCTCCCTAGTCTTGTTCGGTTCAAGGCAAAGGTACCCCCTCCCTAGTTCGACTCCGGATGCGACGGAAAACAAACTGCTTTACGCCGTTATATGATTCTTCTGCCTTCACATTCAGAAGGCAACACTCGAACCTCCACAATTTTTAAGCCCACAAATAATCCGCTTAATACGATTGTCAGTATTCATGCTACCTGGTGTCGAAGTTGGGGTCAAATAACGTCAGCACGACACGGAAAACGACGTGAATACAATGCGGAACAAGAATGGAAAAAAAAACATTGAAACTACTCTTAGACCAGTCATAAGATATCACTAATAAGATGTAATAAAGCAGACGTGGCGCAAGAATTGCGAAAGAGAAAGGTGCCATATATAAAGCGTATGAAACATGACCAGCTAGAGCATGCTCGCCCCTCCGTCCACCCGTAATTACAACGGTCAAATCTTGATTATAACGCCCATCCTCTCAGGAAGGAAATATCTGAAACCTTATAGGAATCCCTCTGCATAAGGTGACTTCAATGGAGCGGCGATTTTTCCTCTTGAAGCGTGCATCTGTAATTGCTAAGCAAGAATGAAATAAGCGAATGCTTTCATCAATTAATCACGCATCCCACCATTCCCACCGACCTATCTAATTCAAAAGAAAGACAAGAGGAATTGTGAGAATTCCACAATTCCAATCGCAGAAAAAAGAGAGGCCAGAAAGCTTAGACAACGCATAACCAGAAGAGACACAAATGTTGATTTGCCAACGAATAAAACTATAAATCATGACTACAATCCGCTTAAAGTGTATCCCGTTCATACGCCATGAATAGGAGGCTTATGTCCATTCATGACGTATATCTCCTTATGTCTTACGTCCTACGCCTAAGCCTAAAAATAGGCTAGCCGTCACGCATTTCCCATTTTATCTCGACAATGCTATAAAAAATCACTGGTTGCTATTTCAAATTACAAACCAAACGCGTTCACATGCCCACCTCTTATCGAAAGGGCAAATACACAGTTTTTCAGCGCCAAGAGGCTTACTCTCTGTCTATAAAAAGTACTTAAGGCATAGGCCACTGAAAGACATAAATCACAGCATAACTAAATTAGAAGTAATCTTGTGAACTCGAGTTCACTGGTGCAATATTAGCTCAGCAACCATTCACTGAATAGTCTTAGCAACCCAAGTTGATCACTTAAAGTTTGGTGACCTCATTGGCTGATCGAGGTTTTGCGGGTACGGGTGGTTTCGGGGTGGCGGCATTATTCGGGCTCGAGGGCGAATTCTGGAACGTGTCTGTTTCGAGACGCACAAATGTACGATTGTTTTCATCAACGGAAGTTCGAACGGTCGCAACCGAAGGGTTTCTCCTGGGTGGAGGCACCAGAGTCGGCTCTTGTTGACAACTGTTCATAGCATTCATGTAAGAAATGGGACGAGCTGTTGGCTTCGGCGTCTGCTCAGGACTCGGTGGTTGAGCAGAAGCACGTGGCGGTGGCGGTCGCGACGGGCGCAGCGGCTCGTTCAGTGAACGTGTCATTGATGCATTACTATTGAATTCATCACCAGCTTCAGCGTTCGAATAGCCATACTCGGCCATCGAATCGTTTGACGCCGTTGACGGGCTCTTGCTAACCACCGAATTGAGCTTTTCTAAACTCGATGAGATCTCCTCGACCGGGTTAAACGATGGAGGTGGTGGGGGTGCAGGCCATTTTGGCCTCGAACGTGCAGGTAGCGTTTGCGGCGAAACTGTCGAACGCGGCTGAGATGAACATCCATGTGAATTACTGAAAAAAAAAACCCGCTAAAATCGACGATATTACGCAAGCTGCCACTATAAGAGTGCTAGTGCTAATACAGGCATTCCTTACCTCAAGTGGCATTACTTAAATGAATCAAGTGAGGCCAAAATGTAGCGTACGGCCTGTCGCAGAAACCAGACTGCCTGCTCCGCATGGAAATTAGAGAACTGCATTCTATTCACTGCATCTATTTTCTCAAACTTTCCTCAATGAGAAAACACGCCATTTTTTGACACGTCTTGCAAATAAAGTTTAGCCACTCTAACGACCTTTGAAACTGCATCCTATTTCAAGTAACCAGCCAGATTTCTGCAGCATGAATCATTTGGTGCTAAAAAATGATTCAAAATAATAAAAAGAAGAGTCTCAACATATAAGCAAGCCCGACGATTCCCATAACAGCCGAAAGAAATGAAGCATTTATTGAGTCGAAAATTCAAGGGGAAATTTCAAAACAAAGAATTGAAGATGGGTATGAATCACATAAAAATAAAACACGTACACGCATGAGTCACTTAGCACTAAAACACCCAGTAACGTCGATAACGTTGGCCGTTCTCTGACTCAGCCCACAGAATGTCTTTATACCAATCGTTGCAAAGTTTAGAATAAAAATATTTCAAGATTATTGGCCATACTATCAATCATCAATATTTCGTTGAAAGAGAGCGAAAACACTCAAAACATCGTATCAATCAATGAGCTTAATTCTAGGAAATCCTGAAAACACCGTACTTACCGCTATGAAGTTTTTCAAATGCACTCAAAGACAACGACTATTGCAATTATGGGATTAATCAACCAGTATGAGTTCACTTCTCAAGAGAAATCACCACTTTCAGGACAGTGATGCAGTTTATGAGTACGTAGGTGATGTAAGAATTTGAAACACCAGCTTAAAGGGTAAATGATCTGTCCAGATGGAAAATTCGTTGGTGCCAGCCATCCTTGCACACCGTTTATTTCACCGCATCTAGCGCGGCAGCATTGTTAGTGGTACCGCTGGCAGTTGAAAGTGGAATAACATTGTACTAGATATGACAGCAAGCAGTATTACCATAAACAGTAACAAGCAGTATTAAACCCGGTAGTAGGTAATATTGCTAGTAACAGTAATAAACGCTCCTCATCGTCATTTGTGCCATTTGAAAAGAAACTCCAGCCATAATCAACTCAGAAATCTTCGAGGAACCCCGGCAAGGAAGAAACGGAACGAAGATTTCCGAGATTCTCTACCACTGATGCTTGGGAATTACAAGCGAGGTTCCTTCCCATTACGCGAGGTCACAACTAGTGCCATTAAAGTAAGAATATCAACAATGCTTAATACATATGAAAATTAGTTCGCATTTAAACTGAATGAGCCTTTTATGAGCTACAGAGCATTTACACTCCTCATTTTATTAAGCAGGATTTAGATGGTAAAAACAAGCGCACTTTTATCTAGCCGAGTTTATCCAACCTTCTCCAACGCAATTATCAATTTGCGGGACTCCCCCTCCCTATCCTCTTCCCGCTATAATTACCAACTTGTCCGCTCTTGCAACAATCAAGCAGATTTGCAAAAACTTCCCTTCAGCCATCGCTCCCAACCTCCCTAAGACCCATTTGCTCGCATAACATGACAACCTGCCGGCCAATGTGCTGGATTCTTCTCCTCTTTTTTTTTCCAAAGTGTTGCAGTTTTCGTTTCCTTTTGCCATAACTGTTCCACTATAGAACTGTTAACCGATTCGGAACTAATCTCAGCACCAAACATTCGAGTCGGTCATCGGTCATTCGAATCGTAAGCATCTCTCGATCACGTTTTGGCCAGATCTTCGAATGCGCGTCCAGCCGGATCAACACTTCCATGTACGACGGTAGCGATAACAACAGAAATCTGAGCTACTTGCGCAAACCCTATTTTGCTTGACGATCATGCTTCGTAATATCAATATTCTCGCTAGCAGTCAGTAATATGACTTTATTAACATCAGCGCCGCATTACTATGAGGACCAAGCTAAGACTCCCCCCACATACGCACCGTTTGTAAGCAATCGTTCTTAGCTTCACCGCACTCACTTTTACCCTCTCACTACCATTGTATCCGTGAACTAACAGACGCGAACATTGGCTCTAAGTGAAAGGTGTTGATTCCTTTTTTTCTGAAATCGGTGTCAGCAAGATTTTCCTTTATGGAGTCGAAGTCCAGGGTCACAATTCCAGTCTCTACTGAAGCCGGGGTCATCTCATTTCCTGGAAAGAGAAGAGAACTACGCAATAGCTGCCCCAGTTTTTCATGCAACAAACAGAAACGGTATCGAAATAAACACCTGATGCTGCAGTTGTCGGCGTGCACTTGCGTAGAACGCGGTGGTACTCGCTCTGCGTCAAATCCGCCCGTTGAATCCATCAAACGCTGATGATATGACTCTGTCAAAGGTGAGACGAAATTGAAAACATCTGCAAAATAATCGATAAAAATTCCTCACTTGAGCTTTTCTGAGAACAAAAACTGATATGCTAACAACGACCACCCTGCGTACGTTCAAGATGTAAATAAAACAGACGAATTTACTTACCATATGACCTTGAAGCAAGATCGTTCCCTTCGGCAAACCCATCCCACTTCCAAAAATAAAGCTGCGAAAAGCTCTCCATCCCATTCATTCAGTGGAAACAGAAAAGGCAGGACCAATTAAGTGAATTTAAAATTTAGTGTCGACTAACGCGAAGTCGATTACATGGCTCAACGATGGAAGTAGCTCATTTAAAAGTACTCCCCCTGCACATTAAAATTATACAAAAAAAGAGCAGCGATAAATCATAAGCTCCACTCAATATAAAAAGCTCCATTATTATCAGCAGATAATGAAACCATCCAAGACTCGAAACAAAAATTATCTCCACCCTTCAGACGCAAAACAAACAACTAACCATTCGGGAAAAAATAATCCGCATTGAGAAGAAGTGTTTCGACGAGTTTTGATCCGAGCATATTTTCTGATTCGGAACCCATCCCGCCGTCGATCAAATTTGGTCCAAATACGATCGATAAATTGCCAACGCTCATTCTGCAATAAACGGCTATTCGCGCTGAAATGATTAGCAATTCCGAGTGCCCCTAATAGCCAACTGATGACAGCCCGGATTTCGCATCACCGTTTTTAACCGGAAATGAAGAAAAAAAAACCATACATCTTACTAGTCAGTGCATCAGCACACTATTAGTAGGTACAGAGATTTATCGCATGGGCATTGAGCTGAAATTTTTGGAGGGAAGTGAAATTCCGCCCACTGGACAAAGTAATGATTGAGTGAGCTGATCGTGTGGAAGTGAACGGACTTCAAACAAAAAACTGCGAGAGAAAAAGCAGAGCTATTGCAAATCTTTATAGTTTTGTTATCCTGGTTCGATATTATGACGATAATTCACTGCTCAATGGACTAGAGGTTTCGTGCAAACAAGAGTAACTGCCTTTACTGTCCTACACAGCAGATTTTTATGACAAATCTCATAAAGGAATCGGAACAGAAGGTGAGGTGAAGGAAAAAGATGAGGGGGGTAAAGCAACGATTTCACCTTGCTTACATCGCCTAAAACCTGATTCCCCATAAACCCATATTTTACGTTGTGAAAACATGAGGATTCTAAAGATGATAAAATAACGTGTGAGTAAAACGATTGATGGAATACCACCACTAACAGCAAAAGATGAGCTTCAAAAAAAAAATTTTTTTTTGTGACCTCCCATCCCCTTCCTTCCTAAATACCTTCCGACGGCCAATATATCTTCATCTCACCGATTCAAAACAGCACAAACTTACTTCGTTTGATCTTCATACTCGAGCATAAGCTGTAAAAAGCGAATCAAGTATGCCAAATTGAGACGATTCGCTTCTGGAAGTTGTGGCAAGAGTTTGTAGATGGCCTCTCTTCGCGAATCGGGATCCATTCTAAAAGATGTCACGATTTATATTTCAAAGCACTAAACCCCAAAATCGGCAGCTTACCCAAATGAACAGTCTTCCAAATTCGTCTTCATGAGAGTAGTTCTTCACATATCGCTAACGGCGTTATCGTAACGTTTAATTGGTATATTTCTCTATAGTATTTGTAACTTTCAACTTATTAATGCATAATCATGAAGTTACGAAAAGAAGAGTCAATTGCACAATATACAGAAAATTGTCACTTGAAACAAAATTCGCATATGAGTGATTTACAATCCTTGCGAAACTAGGCCTACCTTGCTGCAGTATCTTAGCAGGATTTATAAAATCCTTTGGCACATGCCCATTCCCCTTCACTCACCCT
The DNA here is from genome assembly GCA_037389465.1 of Baylisascaris procyonis. Classification (NCBI taxonomy): domain Eukaryota; kingdom Metazoa; phylum Nematoda; class Chromadorea; order Rhabditida; family Ascarididae; genus Baylisascaris; species Baylisascaris procyonis. The sequence goes on from JAZARR010000059.1 coordinate 5,367,656, forward strand.
CATTTACTTGCCCCATATTAAGTGTAACCACATGTTCACTGGCCACTTATAAACCATATAATTTCCACAAACGAAGGTATTTCAACATTTAAAGAGTGAAAGCCTACCTTGCAACTTGGACCCATTCGGAGTGCAACTCATGGGTCATAAGAGGCTCAGGAAGTTCTCTCAGGTAAGACTTCAAAACGGAACAAATGGAATGCGGATCGTTGACGTATTCGCTCAGCTCGTTTGATGTTCCACATATTTGATGTGCATCGAACGCCGCTTTCATACGTCGAATACGATTGTTATTACCGCTCACGCGAAATAAACCCTTGAAAGATGCATCAAATATTAAAGTCTACTTGCCATGTGGTCACGTATGCAATCAGCAAGCAAGAGTTATTCATTGCACTAGAAGCATGTTCAACAACAAAAAGGAGTGACAAATGACTTACTCTCTCATTAAAGCCGTAACGTTGAAGTGCCGAGCAGCACACCTCCAACACCACTGCAATTGAGCGTTTCGTATAGCGAAGATGATCTTCCAGATGACAACCGAACACTGGCCGCCGTGGATATGATGCTGCAACAGAAAACAACTGCTTAAATTGAAAAGCATTGTGAATGGCAAGCTACTGTAGATTCAGATCGACTAGTTACTGTTGATGCCGAATGAGATCGTCATTAATTCAGTGAAAAAGGGGTCTAAAATTCAACATATTTCATAGCCTAATTAACCAAACAGTATGACAGTCAACTAGCCAGTTTCATTTACCGGCCAAGAACTTTTCGTTGGAGATATAACTATTACAAAAAAGCCGGCTGGAATCTGCTACTGTTCTCACTGTCTCTGGAACGGTAAGGTAAGCAGGATAAGAGGAGGGATCGGGGGACCTGTGCACAGATAGGCCGACGAGTGGACGACCGAACTGACTCGATGCAACAAGCTTTGCAGCTTTTGCTTATAAACCATAAAAATTAACAAAACAAGCCTAATGGGTTTATGAACAACAGCCGTGAATAAAGGAAAAATTCTTGTGGGGGGTTTGTTTTGGGATGCGCTAAGGAAGCAAAAAACTGTTGAAATAAAAAGAAACATTAGTGGACCACCTAAAACTGAAACAAACAGCCTGGTATCAACAAGGTAATTTCACTGAAATATATCATAAAAATGCAAATTTTTTAGACTGCCACCTTTGCGTATCAGCAATTACAAATCCACTCTTTCGTACTCATCAATGTGGACAACGTTAAGATGTAATCAACAAAAATATCAATTCTTTTTAACAGCCTCCAATATCCATCGATGAAAAGCTGCAGTCATTTACAATCCACGGAACTAAACCTTTCTGCAAATACAAATGACACTTCTCACATTTCATTAAAAAACCAATATTTTATCACTTTTTTTTGCATCATGCTTTCTATGATGTTTTGTATAAATTTAAAGATGAAATAAAAATTAAGAATAGAGCCATCTAATTGTATATATTCTCGTGATAGGTATTCTTTAATGTTTTCTGAAATGCAATTAAATCAACTGAACAAAGTCCCACCTATCCTCCTATCGATTTCAGGCAAAGTATTCTCGAGTATTTGGAGTGCAGTACGATGGTATTCCACTTGTGCATCAATTAGATCCTTGAAAACACTCGCAATTTCCGCTTCTTTTGACGACAACGAATATATATCTGTATAGGTGTTGTCCTAAAATGTATGAAAGGGATTGCACACACAAAAACGGCAACGAAATAAATCAGAAACTACCAGGTAAGTTTCAAACGCATTGCAATAGCGAAAATCTTAGTGAAGCATTTCTTTTTTTTGTAATGTTGATAGAGTACTTCTGAGCAAGAATACCTTATAGTTGTCGAGTTTGAGTTGCAATTGACCATATTCATTTTGAATCTCTTGTGCTTTCGATTCGTCGTGATTTCCATTAAGTCTCTTTCTGCATACTTCCACATCGAGCGCCGTTCGTGCTAGCTTCTCTTTCGCCTTCGAAAGTGCTTTCTCTTCATCGATATACTTACCAAATGCATCGATCACACTACAATTAAACACCTTATCAAAAATAACCGCAATTATTAGAAGAAAAATATAGCGTACAATAGTGAAAGTGGCGCTTCAACGCTTATGCGATAACGTGGTGTTAGTAATTTCAATTCGTCTCCAATTGTCATCACAAAGAAATGAATCAGGCCGAACAGCGATAAAAAAGAAGAAGAAAGGAAACAGCAGAAAGGCAATAAAAAATCATCCCTTTTATTCCTTAGAAATGAGGATGTAGGCATTGCAAACCATAAAGCAAACCATTAAAACAACTTTAAAATATTCACTTTTTCTCAATAACCTGGTCGGTGAGCACCTTCTCCTCTAGAATCACTCCGACCACTTTCCCATACATACGCAGCACATCTGCCAATAAAGGAGGATCATCTTTTGGGAACAAATTTTCGAATTCCTTCGCATCCGCTTGGAGTTGTTGCCAAAGTGCAAATTGTTCCAGTCGACGCTTAAAATAAAACAATCAAAAATGACTTGCCCGAATCAACATCACGAAAGTCTAAACACAATTATCAGCAGGTAAATGCCCACCTTCACAATGTGAAATAGAATAAACCTCGCTTAATCATACGTTCGAATTCGTCTACATACCCTTGTGAGACGTCCCTTCACGACACAATGATTATATAATATTGCAAACTGGTGAGAAATCATTACTTTCAAGAAAGATATAAACAGTTAAACGAATCAGCACTTCTCCATCACCTTAAAAATTACTTCGAAGATTCATGCTCACCTGAAATTTTCGGGATGAAATGTACGATGGCCAGAGAAAATTGTTCACTTTTGCACTTCCACTTAAAACTTGCAACATTATACAAAAAAGCAGCAATTTTGTCAAACATTACCGACCGCATTCTCATGGAAGGAAGATTGAAAACCAAGCGATCCACTGAATTTTGTAACACATCAGGCTGTAGAAGTAGCTCAAATCTGCCTAATTATCCCACTCTAAAACAGCGTAATTTTTATTGAATAATGCGGATGAATCCGGCAGGAAGTATCATGATGTCTCTAATGCTAAGAAGGCAGAGGCCGAAAGATGTAAAGACCCAGTCCATTCTAACACAAATTTATACAAAGCACATTTAGAGCGGTGCAGGACACTACTTTCAAACGCCACGACCGTATCATAGTGCAAACATGTGAAAGTTTCACAGTGGGATGGAAGAGTAAGAGGTGCGAAGGAGGAAGGGGGAGGAAGGGAGTGGAAGTGGAGAACTTTGCATGAAAAGAGCAAAAATATGAACAGCTGACGAAGAATATAAATGAACCTTGCGTTTGTCGACAGTTTCATCCTTGCTGCCGCTTCGAATACAGCTTTGCAGAATTTGACGCGTATTCTTCACGGCGCATACCATCTTCTGATTGCGCTGCTCTAAACGACTCACACTTTGCAGCTCATCCTTCCTCTCCGAACTGCAAATAATCCTTGCATAACAAACCTACAAGAACAAATTTCACGAAGCCTCATTTGATGTGTAAGAACTCAAAAATTTTGCCAAAAAAGCTTTAGTGCCTATGATGAAAACTAAAAACATAACTATATATATCAGTACAAAATTAGGCGACACTAGTGAAACAGCTGAGCAGTAGAAAATCGGTAAGAGCATAAGAGGGAGGGGGAGGGGTGGCTACCAAAACAGAAACACGATTCAAAAACAGGGAGGCCAGGGAGATGGGAGGGCGCCGAGAATGTCGTTTAGACGGCGTCATTCTCATATCAATCTTCAAAACACAATTACACTCGTTTCGTTCGTCCAAACTTCTCGCATTAGGTGCCAATGAAATAAATAGCCGTTTTAATGTTGCTTCCGTTTAAACGTTTCATTTCACATCGTTATTTCTTTATTACATGTACATTTATGCATCATTTGAAAGCTTCAGGTCCTCCGTATTTTCTTTTGAATTTCTTGATCACTTCCGTTTTTATCTTTTTTTAAAGGAATTCCCAAGCAAACATGAATAAACGTGATCTTTGTACCGTTACACTTCATGAGCTCCTCCTACTTGGCCATTGCATTGTCGAAGAAACTCACAAAGCCAACAATACCTGCAGACAGCAATCTTCAGAAGTGACCCTACGTTGTTGCTGCTGCTTGTGGTCGCAAGTCAATAATGAAGAACTGACGTCGGCAGCAGAGCTGTGAACATCCACCCCTACTTCGAAAAACAGCAGCAACACATCTGACACAAATGAGCTTGGCGATGAAAACAGAAATAGGTACCGCATGAGTTCATCAACAACCAGCAGCTTGCACGTTGCGACGATATCTGCTCTTATATTTTTGTTCGCTTCAACAATGAACCACTTCTTCATCGTGTGGTTAGTGCTGATGAGAAGCGCCTTCTTTGTGGCGATGAGAAGTGGTCAGCAAAGCTGTTCCCTTCAGCCTTTATAAAAACCAAAAACACGAGTGTGGTGGTGATGTCATAGAGGAGTCACCATAGTCTGCTGCAACCTAGTCACGCCGACACGGGAAAGCGTTATTTTAGTGCCTTGGAACTAACGGACGAAGACGTCTTACCTCACCCTTGCTATTCACTGGCCCGTTCCCTACCGATTCCCACCTTCTCTGCTTTCGATGGAAAGGTGCGCGAACAGGCGCACTCTAAGGTGGACCAAGTGGAATATGCCTCGGGCAGTTAGTCGACTCCGATGATGTGGTCGAATAAGTTCATTGCCGCGTCGTTGTCAACATTGATTCATTGTGATGAACAGAGTTGAGTATGAGCTTAGTTGCAACATTTTAAGCTACATCGTTCGAAAACACTGTCTAGTTCATTTCATCCCACTTTATGATTTCTTGCTACATTACTCTAACAGGTCACCTCTCTTCTTTTGTAGGGAATAGATTCCAATGGATAAGCAAACGATTAGCAGTAGATAAAAGAGAGTGGATAATGGAAAGAATGCCGTTTATCTGATATAGTTAAGCTGCCAGAAAGAAGCAAACATACAGTCCAACCGATTGCTGCAGGTTCTCTTGCATTCGACGTGCACGTCGCTGCAGCCCCTCTTTCATTTTATCCATCTTTATACAATTCGTCCACTTTCAAGAACATATAAGCCTGAAAAGCTAGATAACGTAACAAACGGCATGAGTCTATAAAAACTGAAACGGCATTACAACTATGCAGCGATATCCACCCTTATAAAACACCTTGATTATACGAAGGAAACGCTTTCAATTCGTACTGAGAAATGTGACATCTGCCATTTGAGAGAAGTGAGATGGGAACAGGAGGAGGGGATGGGGGTAATAAAATGGAACCTTTTTTAACCCCATATCCCACTCCGAAAGTTTCCATAAAAGCCATGTTCGCTATGAACGAACTTCATCGCGTCTCCAATAGGCCAATTTAGCCATCCCGGCAGTCTACAATCCCAATCATGTCATCAGCGATTTCTGTCCCTCAGGTGGCGATAACAGCTGGAATGCAATCATTCTAAGAGTCTGTTGATGGATTCGCTTTATGGCGCATGCGGGTACCCTCAGATTTTATTCGCTGGATGACTATTTATTAGAAGAACTCCCATCTCCCGTCGTCCCACAAACGCAAGCAAAATATACAAAAGATGCAATTGCATTGCAAAGAGCTGTCAGCAAAAAGTACAAAATTGGTTCGTTAAGACAGCTGCCTTATTGAGTTTGTGAGAGCAACTGTTCACATATAGCCGTTAAGAAGGCAACAGATAAACGGACACACAGTAACACGCCGCATCACTGGCAAAATCACAGTCACCGCTCACCATAGATAAGATAGTATCATCAAAAGCTGGAAAACTGTTTTTCCTGGGGAAATGGAATCCTGACGATGGAATAACAATTTTGCAGCTTCTATTCTCTCTAGAAGGATAATGCTGAGGATGTGGGACAGATTTCTAACGAAAGTCCCATGCCCTCACCCCCCCCCATCACAATTCGCCATTTTTTAAAACTGCAAGCCCTACAGCAACGGGGTTTTATTCGAGGTTCCGAGAAACGAATCAGCTACGAATCAGTATACGTCTTAAAACTAATCGATAGATAAACTCAATGACAGCAATGACACACAGCGTTGCAAACTGATAAACAATGATAAGAGAGTCGACTATAAAATGAAAGTGCACACAATCTGCGCGCTCGTAGAAGTGAAATGAGGCAAAAAAGAACGGCGATAGGTGCACATGCCATTCGACTAAAATTTCTCGATCATGCCCCTACAACATCATGTTTAAGCTAAACGTGGCCCTGGCTTTGTTCTTGCTTGCGATCTAGACCGATCCAAACCTAAATTTGAGGTCCAAGAAAAGAAAGCATTGTTGTATTCACATAACTCCTCACTCAATCCTCATAAATAAACGTCAAAAAACCTGTAAGTTCCTTTTATTAAAATAGACGCATTTCCTTGCGTTGTGCAGTATGAAAAATTCTCGCAGCATATCTCAATGTGTGCTTACCTTTTAATTTTTCAATTCATATAAAATCTGAAACCTATATTCCCAACTTATATGTGGTACTCACCCAAAACATAACAAAATTCTACTACAATTTTCTTCTCAATTTCTAGTCCACAATAGCTATAAAGAACTAAAAATTCAATCATAGCTGTCGTTTTTTTATTGCTTATTTTCAGCACTTCAACGACTCGAAACAATCACTGCAAGACCAAGCAATGGAATTGTATGAAAATAACAGCTTCATAAGTGGAATTGAAGAGACGATTGAAATAATTCACAACGAAGCTAGCAAAAATGTTTTGTTTTTCAATGAACAAAATATACGATTATATATTTCAAATAATTTAAACAAAGATGAATATTGCAAATAATAGAGATAACATTCAGATAAATACAAATAACCTTGGTCTAGCAGCCGCAAATATCGCTCCCACAGTGTTAAATATGGAACAGATCATATTGCTTTAGAGAACGCTCAAAACAAGGCGAATTATAGCATTTAACTATATTAGATTCCGAATAAGTATCATTTATATAAAATTTAAAAAAAAAAAAACGACTCCAAGAAAACGCACATCCTCGTATCTAAAAAGTGGCAATTCTGGTAGTGTAGATATTATTTCAATAAAGAAAGGGGAATACATATTTATTTACAGTATGAGATAATGAGTGATAAGAGCAAAAAAAAAGGGGGATAAAACGATGTAACAGTAATATAAATAAAGATAACAAAAATGTTAAAAACAACGCATTAATGCGGTATAGTAAAATATGGCCATAATTGAACGATATATTTACGAGAAGCAGATAACTGAGAAACATTTGTCGATGATTCGATATCGGCGGAAATGAAAGAAATGAAATATGCACTAAGATACTGAGATGTTTTCTGCTTAGATGATCGTATAAAGAAAGTATTACCTGAAACGTCCTCATAAGTACAACTATATGGACGATTGAATATAAAACATCGGTTCCGTATACGCAACTGCGTTTGCAGTTCTAAATGATATATCATCGAACGAGATATGAAATGGGATATATGAAAAATAACATCGAATGAGACAAATAGGAAAATAGATCTTTAAGATGTTGCGACGAATTTGCGTGTTGAATTTAATTCTTCAATTTTGAAATGATTTATGAACGGCTATCAAATTCAATAAACAACGATCGAAAATTATATAAAATATTGATGCACAATTTCTTTAAAGAAAAAAAATTCTTTTTTTACTTTTGCTTTTACTTCCACAAAACTCCCATAATTAATCCTACTACAAATACTTTCTTTCTGCCAATAACTACATCAATAGCTATATTAGTATTAAGTGTTATAAAGGGAATTATTTTATTACATAAAATAGATGATTTATGTTGAATGAAAATATTGATAAATGAAGATTAGAAAAACTATTAAAATGATCGTTCATTACAGGCGGCGCTTGCGTACGGTAGACACTCATGCCACTACTGTTACGTCGTTTGGTGTACCTTAATTAGCGTAACGATTTGCACGACATGGATTCACGCACGCTTATAGACTCACCTTATCAGCCACCAGTCACCAATCATATTTAGCCTGAAGCATCGAAACTGAAGGGTGCAAGAGGCCAACCGATGCTATTATCTCTATTATTTTGAGCTTGCCGAATTGAGTCCTACAAATGTGTGGCTAGAAAATGTTTAAATTCCCGTGATATTGCACCATTTCATTCAATTATCTACACTATAAACAGCATACCGGATGAGGCTATAATTAAGATCGATGGTTTTTAACTTGCAATGTGAGAGTACTTCCATGATAGTCTCATTTCGTTTCCGGAAAGCTACCGTTCATTCACTATATTTATTATTTCAACGTATCATAGGAGGCACGCACATACTATTTCAAAAGCACAGAACGGACAGCAGTAGACATGTCACGCCCTCAGGGCAAGAGGAATGCGTGTCATTTTCTCCCCGAGGGAATGTGCATGCCTGGTTGGAGCGTCCACAAAGGGCTACCACTTCAACAAAGAACAATAAGTCGTTCGGCTCATGCATCACACCCTGAGAAAGAAACTCTCAAAGAAAGACATTCCCGCATACGGACCACTCTTCTTTTGGAGGTGTCGAAATGTGACTAATGTAGAACTGAGCAATTGCTCACATCACCGTCAACATATTTCATAGCGAATATCCCATCTGGGAGAAATGGAGAAATCCAACCCTATCCACACCTCCTCCCCCTTCCCACCCATCCTGAAAACAAAGAATTCCGAAAGTGCTCAGATGAGCCCTAAACCTCAGTAATGGAAGTTTCAGATGAATTAGATGTAGAAAATATCATCCTTGAAATATCAAAAACTTGGACTTTCCCTCTCCTCTCTCACAGGAAAGAGATGGATTCAAAATATTCAATATTTCATAGATGGCATTGTTACCATTTTAGCTTCTCGAAATAGCCATCGTTGACGATCCTAGTCTTTTCCGAACCCTTGCACACATCTCAACCACCCTGACCTTACAGGTACCCCAAGCACAATAGTATCCTCCTACCCTCAGGCTCTCTTTACGCCATCCTTCAAGGAACGCGAACTTCATTGCTCGCTCGCCTTCCAGGTAGCACTTGCTGCTCAAAAAGCATGAAAGACATGCTTCCGTCGAAATGAAATCGGGCGTTTATTAGCCTCGGGGTAGATAAGAACGAAGCCTTAAGCGTAAGCTTTGTGGATCATCTTCCAGTAACACTTCTAAGCAACCAATGATACGCTTAGAAACGAGAGGAATTTAAAAAGTAAGAGATCCCTTTAAAGATGCACCATGATTTGTTCAAATGGAATTCATCATGAATAATGTGGCTGGAGAGTCTTTTACATGTATTACTTCACCCCCTCACCAAACAAATAGTTTTTTCCCCTCAGAAAATGATAACCTAAATATTTATCTTTGCATAAACTTCAACTCCCATCATCAACGTTCACCTCTTTCAGAAGGAAGGAAAAACAACGTGAGAAAGCGGTAGAAACGATGAGCGAAGCATGAAGCTCGTTCACAGCTGCAAGCTTCGTCACTGCGGCTGTCATCAACGCTCGCCGACTGCACGATGACTAAGTATGATGCTGTCGATGCCGTCTTGCATCCATACACTTTAGATTGCTCCTATATGACATCGCATCGTCGCACAACATCTTTTCAATGCTAGTAAACATGCTTTTCGCATTGTATCAACTGAAATCCGCCCAGATCGCATTGCGCTAACGGAATATTTTTGGCGATACATATCTATGGATTATTGTTGCTGTGCTTGATCTACTTGTGATATTGAGATCATGTACATAGGTGTGCGCGTTCCCTGCTACTAAAAGAGGGAAAAAAGGCCTTAAAATGGTTTTAATCTCGATTTCAAACATTTCATAAAAAATTCCACACATCAGAGTGTTGGAGATTAGACGGAAATGAAATGAACGTAGGTTAGGAATCTAAAAAAAAACTCGTCTGCAACAAAGATTCTTAGTTCATTTTCATACTCACTACTCCCTCTCCCATGCGTCCATTCCTCCTTCCCCTCTCCAATCGACTAATTCAACACATCTGCTTTTAACGTACACCACAGTATCATCAAGATTCATAAGATTGAACGCCGATACTGTTGAAGATGCTAACGAACATCAGCTCTTTTGATGTCAGCTGACAAATATGTGGAGATTTAAGAACTATTTCAGATGTGTATAAGCTTAAAACGCATTGGAAATAAATAGGAAGCATCAATTTTGTATCGTTGTTGCAAACATTTTTGCAATTCAATTATTCAACGTGACTCCCTCCCCTCTCCTGCCCGCCTCCGACGGACGTACTGCTTAGAAAATCCTGATACCGAATACGGCTTATTTTTGGTACTGCTGATTTTTCGTAACAGCAGCAAATAAAAGTTTGCTTATTGCTTGAAAAAATAATATAGAAATGCACTCACGAATAAATGAATCGGAATAAAAAATATGAAAGACCTGAAAGACGTAGAAATTTTAAAAGCACAGATAAGCTCACCCCCACCGCTTCCTCGTCAGCTAATTGAGGAAGATGAAATTCAAACATCCATAGTAATGAGGCTGAACTCGTCTTGCACATGTGCCTCCTCTCCTACCGGTTGAGATATAAAGGAAGAATGGGTGAACTCACGACATATCACTTGATCAATAAAAGGATGAGATCAAGAGAGATTAAGCGAAACACAACAGCTAGACGCTAATAATCTCGAGATCTTTGTAACAAAAGAAACATAAAGACGATATCGAATCGAACAATTGAAATTCTCGTTCATGGAACTGATTGCAGAAAGGAGCTAAACGAATATAGACAATGTGCTCCCTTAAAAATCTATACATATTGTGACATCATTGCTAATAAAACTGTGTAATTCTTTAAACTTTTGATCAGTAAATAAAGCAGAAAGAAATCGACAAATGAAATGTTAAAAAACTTATAAAATAATATAAATAAATTTTACGAGTTTTATAGTCTTTCAAAGTTCTATGAAAAAATTATAAACATTATAAAATTGAAAACAATAAAATGAATCGACGATATATCAGTGGAAACAACGCGATCTCAACATTGATATAGTTGCTTCTAGCATTAATATCGACATCACAAGATCGGACTATACTCATCACGTAATGATGCCTCTCTAGCTCGTTCATAATGTTCCCTAACATGAACTACAACAACTGTGAGATCCTAATAATGTCTTATAACTAGCAAATTGGAATATTTACTGTTCCACTAAATTCCTTGTCGAAGACGAGAAATGGAATGGTAGAGAGAGTGCCGATACATATGAATATTCTAGCTTTAGTGAAATATAATCGCATGCAACGTTTATGGGTTTCAAAATTCTGCAGTTTGTTTTCCGGCTTATTCAAACATATGAAGTAAACTTTTCATCGTTTTAATGCCATCGATTAAATTCTATTTCATTGCAAAGAAATTTCACAAAACGATACCTTTTGATAGGAGTCAGTGAACAATAAAATACACTATCGAAGAAATATAAAAAAACTTTAGGAATGTTCGAAGCTCGACTGCCATGACACAAATGAACGACGTTGAGCATAAAGAGTAACTGGAGCCACATTGGTATCATCCGTCCTTAGAAAGCTTCCCAAATCCAAACAAGGCGTATCTCCTGAAACCGCTCACAGGTTACTTCTCGAACATCACCATGCTCCTCTATTTCCTTCTCCTTCAAATCTTACTATTCAAGTGTAACGCAGCGGTGCTATGTTTCCAGCTCTCAGTAAGATGCTATGTGTTCGGTCTAACTCAACAGAGGATCCAACTAGTGATTGCGCTGAGAAAATATTATGAGGAAACACCTAGACTCGAGGACGAGAGCCTGAGAAGAAGAGTACCAAGATAAAGTAATCTAGATGGCTTTAAGCGAACGATTCATGTGCGGTGAAGCACCCCCCCCCCTGAAACGCTGCAAATCTCTAAAATTCTGCGACTTCCTGATGTATCTTTTGGCTTTACGACTACAGAAAACCAGTCGTGGTGGTAATTATTGCCATCTTCGCTTTCCACGTTGCTGAGTTTAATTCGATCGACTTACTAGACGATTCTCTGTCGGCCTAGCCGAAAATACATTCCTTCTGAATGCTGCTCACTTCCTCATCCGTCAATATCCTCCAACAACACGTCACAAGAAAAAAGTGGCAAATAATTACAAAATCATATCCCCTGATGCTATTCTGGAATATACATCGTGCTGAAATTGCTTTACGGTTGCTAAGAGTCCTAAGTATCTCAACAACATTTCTCAACAGTCGTAACTTTATCACGAGAAATGTACACCTTTGAAGGCTATATACCGCCTTCGCTGCATAATTTGTTTCCCCAACTGCCCTTCTAACGTCATTTCGGGTATAGTGATTGGGTTGATCGTAAATTTCAAGCAAAAATTATTCCATGCCATATCCAAGATTATGATGAATGTTGAACTCTTCTTTGCTTCCTCTTTCGGCTTGTACCCTCCATTGTTTAGTATATTGGGAAGGGGATATGAATTTAGTTTACTTCAATGTAAAAATACACTCCGATTAGACGCTTTTTTAGATTATAGATAATGCTCTCGATGAAGCCAAAACATTAAATTGAGTAAGTCTTTATACGATTATAATTCATTCATTGTTATTTAAACATCACAAATGAATATTGAATGCATCATCACATATGGCTCACAGAAACAAAGCGCATCAACTTTAATGCACTTCGCAGACATCAAAACACTAATAGAACTCACTGCGATTAGTGGAATCTGGATAAGAATCCCGACGAGGAATCATTTCTCTATTGTGGTCTCCACTCAGCCTCCCTCCACCTCTCCTTATCTTTCACTGCATCATTCCATATAAAGACCCACCACTTAATGGAAAACCCACCTCTTCTAATACATATGACGACTTTAGTTGGATCAACGTAGAGCTAATGGCAAATTTATGTCTCTATTTTACTGCTAGCTTTGATTGCGATAATCGCTTAATGGATTAATTGATCGTTTGGATTTAGCATTGGATTATCGCAATAAATGAGATGAAAACATAGAATTGAATGGCGAAAAACGTGCTGAGCCCGTCAATTTTGAAACGCTGTGATGCTAGAAAAAGATATGAACACTTTAGTAAATTTCACCCACTTTTTCGACATGCAGAAAATCCTGCAAAGAAAAAAACTGTACTTGATAGCCATGTACAGCTTATCTTTTAAAACTGCACAGAAATACCTTCAAAGAAATATCTTCAAATGTGATTGGAATTCGATTTTTTATAAATTGGTCATGCTTACTAATGAAGAAAAATTATTAAATTTACTGCGAATTATTGCATAGGTAATTGTAAATAGTTGAACTTTCAATGTGAATGCAATTCGTAAACAATCTTCAAATAATACAGCCAAACGATGCGACTATGAATGGTGGTGACCGAGCAAACGATTCCCTGAAGATTGTGCGACAACAACAACAACAACGTAGATGTGCATCATTCTCATTCATTAATAAACGGATACCACATTTTCTATGATACACTTGTCGAAGCTTTCACATTGCCCTATCAGAACGTTTCGTTCTTATTTCCTTTTCCCACCCTTTCTATAATTCCTGTAGGCCAACGATAGCGTTAATATGGGTATCAAAGAAAAGCATTCAACATTTAAAATACAAATAATAAAAATATGAGTGAGCGTTAATAAGTGTGAGATTGCAATAAAAGTATAGGAACATTGTTGGATGAGAAAGCAAATTTTACTAAAAACTTCTTAACGGGAGATCGATCCACGTGAAATCGACTCTAGCCGACAAAATAACAATAATTCGCAATTGATGTATTGCATAAATCATGAAAGAAATATTAGCAAAATGTACTTGTTGATAGCTTCATCACTTCATCTAAATCGCTGAATAGTTTCTGCTTACGAATCTCGAGAAGAAGATCCTGTCTGAAATGTCTACATTGAATAAACATTTTAAAAAAAGGATAAACTTTCGTTAAAATTATTGCACTTTTTATGTATCGCTTAAATATGCTTAGCACAATTCATTTATATTTCAAGAAATTTTCGCGATGCTTACATTGAAGTTTCAATTTTTTAGTTGAAAATTTAAAAAAAAAAGTGAACAAAATGCTGGAAAAGATCAGTTTTGGAAAAAAATCGTCACTTGATAGCGTTGAGTGAGGACTTATTTTATAATTGTAATCCAGTTCCCATCAAATAGTAAAAAGTGCAATAAAGAATTGTAATATCTAGAATGGCGCCCGTAGCGTAGCGTGCAAGACAGTTCTCTAGGTGGAGATTCGACGAGAACTTATTTAGTGGGATCTGAAGGAGAACTTGAAACTCCAATGAAACCTTAGCTATTTGTCTACGTAAAAACCTAAACATTATTTATGCAATCTCAGAAAAATTTCACTACGCTTTTATAGATCAAAATCGACACACACTAAACAGTCCATTAATTCTGCTCTGGATGCTTCTCATTCAGAAATAATGTTAAAGCAAGCAAACTCTGTGCATGCACCTTGCATAATTCCATGGGAAAGGGGGGGGGGGGCGAAGAGGAAGAGGTGAGCAGAAAGGATGCATGAGGAAGATGAAGTTTAGCAAAGTTGATGTGGACGGATATAGAACACCAATTTAATATATTATACTAGCAACGAGAGATCTAGTTTGTTCTATTTATAGCTCGATCTTGTAAAGCAGCTTTATACAGCTTGTTAAGCCCCAAATTGTGGAAGATTGCAAGAGATTCACATGTGTGAGCCGAACATAGCAGGACTAACCACCGAAATGACGAAGAATGGACTGCTGAAACGGAAGGGATATGCAGGGGGGGGGGAGGGATCTTCTGGTAAGCAAAGCTACTAAATCAAGTCTTATCCGGACGAGTACGTCTGATTGTCCTAACTGATGATGCATGTTGCAGTTCTTATTAGTATAGTGGAACAACACAGGAAGTTCTGCTTAATGACATAGTCACTTGTTTTTTTCATGTAAATTTGAAATAAACTGCTTCCATGGAGGGCAGAAAGGACAATCGCACGTCAAGGCGAACCTTCTTTGAATATCTTGATGCGAGAACTGGCACACTTATAGGGAAGCTTAGATGCTTAAGGATTCATTCGTATGATTCTAGTGTTCCGCCGAATGGTATCGGGTTCGGCGAAGCTGGTTCGAGTCGAGCCGTTGTGCGATGAACTTCAAGCATCGGTTCGCTCATGGGAAGTAATTGTTGGTGTGGATCGATCTTTGTGCAGATGGAATTGTCGGGCAGCAGTAGGTTGCTGAAGCTCCTTCGGAGCCAGTTCATCTCCCCCCCCTCCTCCCGTCCTCTCTTGTATGACTCTCACTGCTTTCTATTATTTCACTAGGGTGTAATAAAACCTTAATCATCCTATTGGTATCTGTATCGCAAAGCATCTGCTCGAGTCTCAGAAGAAAGTAACACACGTATCTTAGAACGGCAAATAAGTGCAGGCAAGCAGGGGTCCCTTTAAATTTCCATATTTAAAACAGTGCTTCCCGATCCTTTAGCGCACTTTTTCCTTTGTTTGCGGCTCCGTTTCTTATCTTGCACTGTTTTTGTTTATTACTGCACTTCTCCCCAGTATGTATGTACTTCTAGATGTTAAAACGACTATTGTGTCCATGGCTAAGAGCAACGTTGATCGTGACCACCCATACAAATGACTAGGTTTTGTGAAACCGCAGAGAGTGAAGTAAACAGCAGTATAAAACAATGCATACTCAAATAAAACGATTAAATGACAGCAGAAGCACACTAAGTGAGAGTTGAATCTCGCTTCTTTAATAACTGTACGTTGTAAAAATATTGGCATCCGAACGCTTTCTTGCCTTCCACAAGGAAAATAAACTTGCGATCCGCATATTTAGAAGACAACGAACAGCTAGAAATGAAGCGATCTGAGTCACAAGAAAGATGATCTGAGTCAATATTCATAATGCTTCCTTTTCAGCAGGCAATCTATATAGATGCAGACGCTTCTATGGAAGGAAGCGAGGTTACTTCTGGTCGAATAAAGCTAATAAAGTTAGGCAAGACGATGCACTGACACAAAAATAGATTTCCACACAGCTATAAGCAGAAATGGGAATGGATCGTGCATGTAACCGTAGGCCCTAGGAAGCTTGAAAAGATTTTACGAGATGCGCATCCCTTTTGCTGCCCTTCCATTTGTCCACACTCGATGAAAATATTCGAGATGCAAACATCTAGAAGCTCAAAATCCTCTCATCTCCTAATGTTACAATTAAACAAATTTAAAAGCAATTATGCCACATTTCAACAGCCTTAAAATAAACAGCGAATTAAATAAAATAGTACGACAATTAAAAAAAAAATAAAGAAGCGTGTGAATAAATAAACCTCTCTTCGAAATCATCCACACCGATCTGCATTAACTGATCATCAGTGATTTCAACAAGAATTCGCCCTGTAATAAATAAACAACTGTCACTTTTAGGCTAACTCGTTGATCATAATAAACTCAACGACGTAATAACGACCGACATTCGAAAGAATCAAAATTTGTACAATAGTACCTTCAATTAAACCGAGCCGTTGATTTTGAAATATTGTAAAGTTATTGCGACGCATATGTAGGCATGACGAACTCCAAGCATATATAAAAATCGTTTAAAATTCCGGAAACCGCCAATGAAACGATTTTTTTTTGTTGCTAACTGTTCACTTCAATAAGCAATTATTCTTGTTCTAATATGCGCTATATAGCCGAGAAATCTCGATGACAAATTCAGATAAAATCGACAAGTTTTCAATGGAATCAGAATTAAGCAATTCTTTTAAAAATGCCAATTTCGCTATCAACATGCAAGAAAACCTAAAATCATTTGTATGCGCAGCAAAGGAACATAAAGAATCAAAGATCCAACCTGAAATATAGTGTTTAATGAAGAGATGAGCGTATTTGAATGCCAACTTCGGACGTTTTCGTTTCAACCATTCTTCCGTATCCATCGCAGACCAGAAACACATTGGACGATGTGATACAATCTGGTATCGTTGCACCGTCATCCTGCGTTATGGATTCAATCTCAGTTAAGTTTTGCTACTTCGGATCTGCACCACAGTAGTGATACAAATGTCGGCATTGAACCGTTATCATAATATCGGGACCACAGTTTCGGCGTTCTTGATGAAATACTTGAGTGGTGCTAAGCTTGGTCAATGATCTCATGAAGACAACGCTAGATGCAATTAACAATGCACTCAAAATCAAGCGCATATAGAGACTCTGTTTCAGCAACAAACTTGCATAGTGATTAATTAAAAAGTTACATCCAATAAAGACTTCATTACCACTAAAAACACAAATTATTTCAAAGATTCGTCGAGTGAAATACTTCGTTTATATTTAGCGCCTCAAAAAAAAAAATGGTATGAGCTTATTCATGAATGCGATAGTGATTGTTAAACTCATGCAATCATATATGAGACAATGCAAAAAATGCACTCAATCTTCATTCATTTCATTTCAAAATAACAACCCATAAGATGAGCTGAAATTAACTTCACGATACCTCAATTGCACCATCATTTGTGCGACAATAAATATGAGGGATTTGCTAAAAATGCCTCACTATAGTATCAAAAACGATGCATTTTGGCCCATTTGTATCACGCTATCTGTTGTCTTATGGTTTTTGGTGGAGTCAACTCCGAATAAAAGCAGAAAATCATCCGTCCCTCGTTTCATATTTGAGCAAATCACACCACTTCTTGCATTAATACATTAAAAACCTCATCCAGAGCTTCAAGCCTCATCTTTTTTTTGTATAGGACGACTGAATCGAACCCATATGATAAGAATGTTTATTGAAGTAAATGATAAAATGCAAATAAATGATGCCAAATTACCACTAACACTACGTATCGGAGTCGATGTATATGGATGGGTACAGTGGTCCCTACTCGAACCAAAGGTTCACCTGTAGATACAATTGAAGAGAAAGTCGGCGCACCAATTGCGAACACCGTGCGCAGGCTGAAGGCATTCGCGTCAAACGGTACGCAGCACTACCGTAATTTGCAACGTATATATCGCATTCCATAAGGAAGTAGAATTTTTTAATAATAGGTCTACCGACTCGCAATGGTATGGTATGATATAAATTTTCAGGTGAATTGCGCAAGCGGAGCTATCCGTATAGGATATGACCATATTCTTTGCAACCAGGAATACCGTAATAGTATTCGTTCTACCTATAGTGATCATTACTGTATGTTACTGTATACTACGTTGTTATTACTGTATATGGTCATTATTAGTGTCTGCCTAGCTTTGTATCGAATTGTTATTACTATACATATTACATGTTTGCCTGTACGTTATAAAAAAAATATTACACCTGTTTATTTTTTTCGCAATCATGGATTGTATGTAACGTACGTTGATGAAGCATACAAACAAAGATATTCTGACAGAACAGCTGTTATTGCCAATTACTTGCAAAAAGTTGATGCTATAAGCTTGTAAACGTTTGAAATGCATCGCTTTTATGTTCATTTTTCAATCATTTATGAAATTGTTCATAAATGATACAAAAATGATACATCTATATGGACCCCTCAATGAAGGGTCCATAAAGACTTGCACTCGTAGAGCAGCACATCCCAGAGGTATCCCAAATAAAGACCTCTAAGAGGACAATCACCTTCGTTCGTTTCTCGAATCAGTTGATTCTAGACCTCACACTAAGCTAGAACAACCATATATCATAATTCTCACAAGCGAGTTTTCTTTCTAGTTGAATTTTCCTTAATTCGAAGATACTCTTATTTAATTCAAACCGTTTATGCCTTTCTCCAAACATTCTTCCACTTATTCTTCTATAATATTGCACTTGTTATGCTATGCAAAATTCTTTTTATTAGCACTCTACATACTTCGCTTTACAAATGCTTTTTGAAAACATCGCTATTCTATTTGGTAAAGTTAATGTATGCATTAAATTTCATGGATTAATTTCCATGAATATTCATGAAAATCCATGAATAATATTGTTGCGAAGGGATTTAATCTCTCATTGATTCCTATTGAGTACATGTAATGCGTTCTATTTATTTTCTGTGTAATTTTTTTTTTCTTTTTATTCCCCTAAGCAGTACTACACTGAAGTGAAATTGTTCTGTTTTGCTCTCGATCTTCCACCCCGCCGAGAACGAACAACAGACATTCCCGCGGTTCTCGGGCAAAAAAGTTTTCCCCGATCTACGCTTACTATTCCCAGTCCTATTCAAATCATCAGCCAGAAAGAAATGTGCTAACGAGAGTCGCGTGGGTTTGCGTTTCAATGGGGAAACTTTTTTTTTTTGCAACAAGAGCACTTTAAGGTAGAAAATTACTTAATGAATGCCTACACTCACAAAGAAATTCTAGATCTACTAAAAGAGGCAACGATTTCCTGTGGCGCAAATAAGCGAAACCAAAAATATTCTTCAATAAAACACTAAGATCACATTTAATTCAGCTAGTTCCAAATTTCGAGGCATAATGCGCAGTGACAACCTCGATTACTTATCATAGGCATCTTGCTTTTTTTTTTGTATGCAATTCTCCTAAAAGACTTTCGAACAACCTAGAGGAGCATCTACAACGAGGTTGCCAGACCGCAGGAGCATAGTCGAAAACCGCTAACACATAGGTTTTAAAACCTATCGCAAAATTTGAGGGCAATGAGGGAGCCGATGCTTATGCGCATTTTGCAGCAGCTAGTTGATGGGATTATGGAAAAGTATTATAACCGCGAATCAACCAAAACCTTCACATTCCTAAAACGTTCAGAGTAAAGGATAGTTGAACCGCCACCTTTCAAAACGTTGCATCCTTCAAAATAAGTTTATGCCTCTTTATTTGTCTCAAAAAAAAAATCGGACTATAATGGATTACCTCAGGCGGTTGGATTATATTTCGTTAGATCTCAAAATTATCTCAAAATTCGGATTATATACCTTAGGCGATTATATTTCGTTTCGTATTTCGTTTCCGTTTAAAGAGAGCGTCAGTGTGACTTAGATTCTCTTGCCCAACGGTCTAACGCTTGGCAGTAGGATATCAATGCCAGAAACTTTCGATTATTGCATACCGAATTGAAAGACGAATGGCCCATATAGTTTTGATTCCTATCGTCGGTTCCATTCGAGATTTGGAGGTGTTTGTTGACGAACGTTTGCATTAGAATGCACATCGTTAGTTTTTTTTTTTTCTGGATGCAACATTGCAAGAAGATCTTCATTGCTTAATGTTGTCCTACTCTTGTTGCCTTGAATAAATCTCGTATTATACTTAAATTATATTTTAAATCGTTGATATATATTTAATATATTCTCTTATTCCGATGAGCGTAATTTATCATGAGTTTATAGGTTTTAATTGTTTCCGCGAATTGCAACCTTTAATTCACTTCACAGTTGCTTTCCTTTTCGAGTGAACAATCTCCTTCTTGATGTCTCGTTGTATTGCCCAATGCCTTCATGTTCTATAGACGTCTAAAGCATTTCGATCTTTGCAAATTCTATGAGTTTATGTTTAATTGACACCGACTTTTAATTGTTGTGATTGCGTGTTCTATTTCCTTCTTTGTTTGGTTTTGTGTGTTGAGTGTTCTTGATTTTATTTGTTAAATTTGAATTCCACAACAACAACAACGTCACACTTTTTCAGCGAAAGGTATTTCCATGGATGAGATCTTCGTGCATTTATAAGATTGAAATTGAAATTGCAGAGAATAACATCGAATGAAATAAAGCAATCATTCAATTTCGAAGATTTTAGTAATCCATTATATGGGCATCGAAACGACCCTTCACTGTTAGTTGAACAATGTGAGAATCCCAGCTACTCTATATTTACGCGATTTTGCATCTGCTCCTTTATTTATGCGAGCATTTGCGAACAGAATACGGTATCAGTGGCATGAGCAGAGACGAATTCGGCGATATCAGGAAGAAACAATTCATCACCGAAACGAAAAAAGTGCAAAATTGAGAGGATGCTGCCGAGAGTGGAATGTTTCTTTGAGAACGCTGTTTTGATGGGGTATCCTGAGCTAATATTTAATGCACATCACATCTTTTTTCTGGAAGGTTACTTCTTAACCTTCCTCTCTCTTCCTTCAAACCATATGATGTGCTAATGCCTGGTAACTTGTCATGCTTTAAGAGACGTTTGGATCAGTGTGATCTGTCGACGATATGCGCCTCATATCAGTTGTTACTAATCATCATATTGTATTACTCATCACATATATTACCTTTTCAACTGATCTGCAATATTTGTTTTCACTATCTTTTTAGGTTTTTAAACGCATCGTTATATGCAATGCTGGTATTACATATGTTATGTTTGTCTGTATATATATTGTACATGTAATTCCATGCTTCCTTTATTAAAAGAATAAAGATTATTATTAAATAATTTCATTTTTCAGTTTCGTTGCATTCCGCCCCCGGTGCCCGATAATATACGTTTCCAATACGCAGTTGATTAAAGCAATGAGGCGGAAAGAGTGGCGGACTGGTTTTGTTATTGAATTCAACCAAACTGTGAACTTTTTGCCTTTGTGGCACTGATTAATGCTTATGATATCAGCTTATCACAAAAGTGAGATGCACACTTTCTTAAACAATTTGGTTTAGTCGCTAGAATATTTGCTTTAGAACGTTGTTTGTTCTCTTATAACCGAAGTCTTCCCTCAACCCTGGTTCAATTCCATCTCTTTGGTCACGATTTAGAACATTGTACACCTGGGGCTGTTATGCGTGTATTTCTCCTCCCTCCAGAAAGATCATTAAAGCTCATGTGATGTTGCGCATCCGTATTCCATAAAGAAATTTTTTTTAATGTTTCATCGAAATACTTGTTCCTGCTAGTTCTCTGCGATGTTTCCACCCTATCCCTTCTTATTGCTTTGAGTTCGAATCCTCGCTCCTCACCTTCCGCCGTCCTTCTTGTCTCCACTCTTGTTCTGAGAATAACCAAACAGCGAAAATTGGTTTGGTTTAATTTTCCAGGGATGTTGGTCTTAAAAATTGAGGAGGGACGGAGGAGTCTGGCCGACAGAAGGAGGTGTGAAATTTCCATGGCGAAAAATTCTGTTCAAATTCGGCAATCTTGCAAACTTAGCTGTATCGGTTTTAAATGCTTTACGCTTTTCTTAGTGCTAATTTTAGGAAGTGTCATTCTCTCAATGTGTTGCTTTTCCAGTACAGAAGGAAATATACTCCTCGCCTGCTTATTTTGACCTCAAAAGGTTTGTTTTCGTTTAATACTTTTTATTGATAAGACAAAATTTTCAGTATTTTCGAGCGTTTATATACTTAGTGAATCGGTTTCTAGCTGAAAAGGTTGAAGGAAAATAGTAATGAGGCGCATATTGCAATTTATCTATGCATGATAAATTTCTTAGCCCATTTCGAATTTAGCATGACGATAAGCAAGTTGACGTTTGGTCTACTAATTGAGGATAGGGCTTCCACTTGAGGGTTGCTCGTAGCGATTGCAATTTTAGAATAAGGCGTAATGGAAACGGTTTTAAAAACGGTTGAAATGTATAAAGGAAACGGTTGAATAAATAAAGAAATGGAAAACGTTGAAATGTAATATGTTCGCGCATATATTAAGCTAGTTGTTTAAATATGAACAAGTATATTGCGCAGTTTCGCTTATCGAATGAACCATTATCTCGCCGTTCGTCAGCAAATGACAAAAAAACAACCCCACATTTACGCACCCATATTTCATCCACAGCAATCGTTCGAACGAGTCTACAAATTGTCTCTCTTTTTCTACGTCAATATAAAATGTGCACAAATTTTTTTTGCACGTCAATCTCACTAACTCGTAAGGTGGTGCATCCACTCGAATATTTGTATGAGCAAGTTGTGCCCATCGGGAATGCAGACACCTTCGCCATTAAATGCTCTGCAAATATAAACTTGCTAAAGCGCATATAAAAGAATATCTTTTTGTTTTATTTATATAAAGGTTTAAGTTTCTCATCGAAAGACGCTATGGAAGAGGAGATGACGCAACGGATTTACTGTGTTAATTGCGAGATTACTGTGGGACATAACAACAAGCCGTTTATACGTTGTACAGAATGCACTACAAAGGACAATGAGGTCATCTTATGTGCCTGGGTGAGCTTCCAATTCATAGAGGCAAGCGAAGTGAATAAAATTGAGGTTGATATCCAGTTGCTGGTTTATTAGTCAAAGTCAAAGGGACTACAATACGATATGGGCTTGACAGTGTCCATTAGATGCTCTAAACTAAGGCTATCGATTACGACGGTGGTCAGCCCCATTTTCTTTCTTCTTTTGCTCTGCGTTTTGATACGGAAAAATCTGCCGTCGAACTGGAGGTGAATTGAGGGGTGCCATCTGTTTGTAATGTAACATCATAATTCATTGATAATCACGCGTTTGCATTTTGTGTGTTTTGAAAAGGCCTTAAATGAAATGAGCGATTTCGAGACGTTAGGTTGTTTCAGAGTTCTGACTTAGTATTGGCAATTTGTGATGGCGCTGAACAAGGATTCCATCAGCCTACATGCGGGATAAAATTCATTTTCAATCGCCTACAGACCTGAACTATTTTTTTTTTTTTTTAGAAAAAGAGGCAGTTAAGGAGCCCTTGGAGGGGCATATGAAATGTCCTGATTGCTTTTTTTTTGCAGTGCTTTTTAATGGGCGCGGAGTGTGGTTTGCACAAGCGCGGTCATAACTACCAAGTGGAGGACCCGTCCGGTCCCCCTGTATTTCGTGCAAAAACTGGTGGCGAGCGACCGTGGGGATGGAAGGAAGATATGGATCTGATTGCAGCCGCACACAAATTTCGACTTGGAAATTGGTAAATTTATTGCATCTTTAGAAATTTCTATTCCACGTTCATTCCAAATTTTTCCTATACTAAAAGAATAACATTGCTGAAGGGATGAGATCGCAAGAAGTATGAAGACTGATAGGACAGCTGAGGAAGCGAAAAATCATTTCGATCGATACTTCGTTCGTGGTGCACTTGGTCGTCATGCATCGAGCATCGTCGCAAGGTTGGTGCATAAAATTTCGTTTATTTTTTATATCTGTTCTTTGGATGGATCCGCCTTGACATAAAATTTGATGATACAATGCATGCATCAGAGTCACCTTTGACGTTTTTCTTTTTGATTCACTAGGAATCATAAGCACTCAAAACTAAGAAATTTTCAAATCTAATTTTTTTCATGCACCAATTCGGCCGTATGTAATTTTTTTTTTTTTTTTTTTTTGGTAAAATCGATCGTAGTGGAAACGAAGTTTTATATGCTGCTTGGTATGTTCATCTGGATGCGATTCAGTTTTATCGTTGCAATTTTCCGGCTCTTTGTACTGTTTTCCTGCGTAAACAGTTTATGAGTGTCAACTAAGTTTTCCCATCCGTATTTTTTAGCAGTTGAAATCATGTGAAAAGCAAGAAGACTTCGTTTAAACCTATATGTCAACACGTTTTCTCCATGTAAAAGCACAGTCGCAGGATTTGCCATCTAATCGACGCGCACGCAATAAAGTTTCGCATGCGTTGCGCCGCGCCTAAATTCGATGTGACGATCATATCAGCTGAATGAGCATCTTGCAGCACAGCAACACATTTGCTTATCCACGTAGTTTCTAGAATTCATCTTTCACTATGTCGTTCACAATGAACGAAGTGTTTACGTATCGTAGTGCATTTCTATGAGCGATCATGGGTAGTGTTTCTCGTGAGAGATCTCACACCACTTAAAATTCAGTTAGCATCAAAAATACCTGGTCGAAGAAAGTTAAAACTAAACTTTTAGTTAATGTTAAAAAAGCAACTTCAAATCTAGTCGAAATGTAGACATTTTTAGTCGCAAGGTATCGCATATCAGAAGTAATGCAACGAAAAACTAGAAATCATTAGCCCTATTGAAGAGTAATTCGATTAGTTCCGCACACCGCTTTTTGTTATGTGCTGGTTTTTTAGTAGTATTTCGTTCGCTTCTCCCACCCTATTCAACTTATCCTCAGCTCTTCCTACACATTGCCAAAATGTGTCCCGCCGCTTCGAAAGCAGATCTCGATATACGGATATGAGAATCGTTGCTATATAAAGAGCGTTCATCGAAATCGTCCATCCCGCTGGTGTTCCTTTTTTATCTCGCTCACCCGAACAGTATAGCGTATTGTCAGCTTGTTGAAAATGAGTTATCATCAATCTTGAGTATTGTACGCTTCCTCTCCACTCTGCCTATCACTTTTAGAATGTTTTGCGGCTCATGTTTTTGCATAAAGATTTGGCCAAAAAAGAAACTGAAAGATTCGAGATTTCGTTCACATTTTCCTCAAAATTGAAAAAATTTTCATTTCCTTCCTGTGCTTTTTGCCAGTTAATTACGAATAATTTTGTTGGTTACGCTCCCGGATTGCACTCTCTGAGTTTCCTTCTCTGCCTTCTATGTTACATTGCCATCATCATGGATCATGTTCGGCGGAGCTTGATTATGCAAAGGTCACAACAGAAGTCTTAAAAGTGTCGGAATTCCCTCTCCATGCCCTTTCTTTACCAATGTTCTTGTTTTTGTGGGATCATTGAGATGCTTTACTGCTTCTTTGTTTTCTCAGTCCCTTCTTTCCATTATCGCTTGATGATGTACATTTTGAAAGTTTTCAAATCTCTTCAATAATCGATTTCCGATTTTTCTGTAAGTGATTGGTAAACAAAAAGAAACAAAACACTTTTTTCTTGCACCTATAGTTTTGGCGAGTATATTTTATATTTGTGCTTCTGTTGCTATTTGTATGAATTATGTTGCAGTTTGACTTCCAGGCCATTCGTGGACGACATGACTGTGGGTGACTGCTGCGGTCCTGAACGTGATCCTGCGTTCGGCGGTGGTGGTCGCCAATCTGTGGGAGCGTCCAGATGGCAATGTACGTCATTTACTTAGTATGCCGGTCTTCTAAAGCGGGACTGAGCGAGAGCGGCGCCTTTCCAAAATGTTCGAGGCGATTTTTTGAACTTCTGGCCGTTCGCTTAGGCGTGTCTGGTTGATCAAATACTATCGATGACATTTGTATGCAAGTGGTGTATTTATAGCACATAAGAGTTCTGCTTTGCTGTATCTGGTGTTGGTGAAGTAAGAGTGCGGCATTGATCCACCACGTGATCCGTGAGGTCGCCGAACGAAAGCAGCCTATTATAATAAACTGGCACGTACATTAACGATGATATCCGAGAATTGATGCAGTTAATTTGTAAATTATTCATATGAGACCATTTATTCGAATCACAGTCAGATGTAAAATAATGCAGTGCATATGATTGAGCGCAGCATGCGGAAATACGCCTCTGGCATAAAATACGGTGAGCGAAATGAAGATCGTTAAGGTAATCGCGGTGAGAAAATGCCCTCAGAATTCGAGTATAAATAGGCTCATCTCATATTTGATGACCTCGTATGATTGCACTGTTTATAGTTGTCACTCATTCTTAGCCAATGCGTTATTTAACGCACTATTTCTTTGCAAATGTTATACGTGCACACACATTACTTTATGCATTCATAAATTATAATACCCAGTAAAAAATTGTATATAACAATGTCTCATCCAAAAATGCGAAAATGTTGTTGCGATAGTGAAGAAAGATGGCTTTCGTGGAATTAGAGCAAACTACATGCGTTTCGATGCAATAAATCATTTATTACGATTCTTCTTACCTCAATCCCGGCTTCATTTTATGGCATTTGAGTCGTCGACACGAGAGTCAACGAAACGGGCCAGTATAAGTGTAAAAGAAAACCTTCTAGGCTATAACGGAAATTGTAATTTGAATGATATTTACAGATGTAGTGGATTTTATCCGCGAGAATGATATAAGTGCAGACTTAAACGATCCCAACTGGTTCGAACAGCTGCGGGAAGATCTTCATCGCTTTAGAGATGAACGCGAGCCCACTGGTAACGAGGATGGATCGGCATTCAATGAAACGTTGCTGAGTGATACGACTAGCATGAGCGTCGCAATTGAGGGCTCTTCGTCGGCCGTCACACTTACGCCGCCACTGTCGCCTGTTCGCGTTCTTGTCAATTCGGTATGCCGTGATAGCGGCTAACTTCTTCTTTGAATTCTGCGAAATCAGAGATTGCTAGAAATGACCTATAATCTTTCAACTGAGAAGTCTTCCTTTTATTTCCATCTCACATTTGAGATTAATACAGATCCTCAAATGCATCATTGCGATCAACTGTTGCTTTTTGCATTGCTCATACTGTTGGATTGACAAAGTGATGCATAATGTCGTCTTTAATCAGCTTTGAGGTAAGTTGTGGCGCATCTCAAAAATTTAATTCAGTTGTCGTGACGAACACTCCTCTATACACGAATGGAATGAAAACTTCTGCCATTATCTGCTGCCGTTAATAAAACATCCCCCCTTCCCCACTGCGCTGCCTCTGTCTTATCTGCAAACAGCCAAGGGTTAACGCAACACCCCAGGAGCAGGCGGTCGTGAAGCGACTTTGATGCTTTAGCCCACTTGCTCGTTGGTCGTCAGTTACCCGAGGTAGCTACCAGCACCCGGTTAGTAGCATTTGGCTGTCTGTTGTACCTAACAGTACACGCTTTGCAACCTTTGATTGCAGCAAGACGGCTGCCACGTGTCTGCTTGGTGATACACTGCACCTCACTCGGCAGTCATTGATTCTCTTGCCAAAGGCATTTGGACTGGGGTCGTGAAGTGTGGAAATGCTTTTGAAAAGGATCGATTTATCAGCGTACTTCAGGAAATTTTTGGCAGCTTTGCTCGCCATGTCGTGTTAAAGGCGATGGCGCTGAAAATTTTAAATGACATCTGCAGTGTCTCAATGAATTCTCGATTCGATACCTTTGCCTAACCTGTTGCAATGGCGAATCTGCGGCAGAGCATTTTAAATGATGCACTTTCTCCCAGCTATTTTCGAAACCAGATCCTGCTGTCTTAATATCGATTCGTGAATTCGTTAACTTATCGTCGCCTAGAAAGTTAACGCTATTGCTAGCGCTCTTTGCCAAAGAAAATGAGGTTTAGTATGACCGATGAAACAAATCTTAGCACCCCTCGAGCTGTAAGTTTCAGGTTAATACACAGCTGTCACTCTCTGTGGAGGCTGTGATCAGGTGTGTAGTGGTTGCGCGTGTTTATATGATTCTCAGTGAAATTCGTGTGATAATGTGCAAACCAAGCTCTTATCAGCATTCATATGTCCTATCCTCCTATTTGGTCGAATATCTCGCCCCTTTTCCTTACCACCGTTTCGATTACCAAAACCAAGTTTGTGGCCTGCATTTGTAACTTCATCCGCCACCTCTTATATACCGTAATTCGAACTCTTACATCTAATGGATATTCCAGTTCGTTTTTAGACCTCATTTTAGATCTGGCAGTTTGACGTCGTCGATTTAGTCTCCTGAGGTCAGCTCGCGATTTTCATCTGCATATTTCCCAATTTTTCTGCAGCTCGGATTCCTACTTGCGTTTCAATTTTTTTCATTTGAGGAGTTTAGTTTTTGTTCCTACAAACTCCTGCACCTCATTTGTGAAGTGGTGAAATGAGTTCATCGTTTATACGCCATGCGCTTGCTTATAAACATTTTTGCAGTTTCTAAATTGATGTCAAGAATCACATATTTACAACTGTAGGAATTCATGCGCAATCTCTTATCGATTGTCTATTTGGAATAAGCATTGCGTGAAAATGCTTCAAATAGTTTTACGTTGTTCAGGCAGAGGCAAGTTCGGATGAGAGCAGCGAGTTGGGTGCTTCCGTTACGCTGCATCGCACGAGGAGATTCTCACATGTGCCGATGGTATCCAGTGCTGCTATACGAAGTTCTAGTGGTATGTTTTTTTTGCTCTCGTTTTTGACTCTGTAGTTGTAATTATAATGCGGCAACATTTCGATCAAAGCTTAGCTCATCGATAACAGAGCTGATATCGCTGCGAAAGAGAGATATAATTCATAAAGAAGAATGCTACTTTACTGTCTCCTCTCCTCGGAGAGTAATCATGACGTTTGTATAGATTTAATTCTGCTCCGTTTGTATGTAATATGTGTGTCTGCTTTATTTTTCGTTGCATTCGGATGATAGTCATAACCTAGATGAAACGGACCACTCAACAGCTCGACAAGAGAGTCCGAAACGCGCATCCTTGCCCGGGCCTAGTCGCATGAAAAGGATGAAATATATGACAAAGAAGGAGCGCCGATTGAAGAGGATGAGCTCGAAGGTTGACCAGTTTTGTTTGCAAATTACATCAGCAAATATATTGCGATGGGAATGTGCCTCGAAATATAATTCTAACTGTCCACTCACCTACGATAGTTGTTGACCAAGGGTAACCACCTAAAGTAATTTGTTACAATGAAAAATCCTTTATCCAGCTTCTCCTTGTTTATACTTAAATGCTTGCACCGTAATATTCTTCCTTCAATCCAACCAAGTAGACGATCACTCCCTCACTATAAATTTTGTTGGCGCAGTATCGGTGCACTTGTCTTCAATTATGGTCGCAGGCCCTTCTCTCCCTTTACGCTCAGTCCATTGGTGAGGAGGGGCTTTATTCATATTTTGTTGCATGATTCTTATTTATTTCCTTGGTATCTTCTCTCGCCATTGAAAGGTGGGAAATTTATTCTTGCAAAGATTATCTGAGTTTTAAAATTTATTTCAGAACAAAGAGGGAAATGGTGTGTTGAGTAAATCAAAGCTATCAATAAAAATTGGTGAGCGTGACCAGGAACGTCTTTTGGCAAGTTATGCTCAGCATTGCGCGCATCTCTCACGTGCAGCAACAACTTCGCATGCCGAGAAAATCTCGAAGGTGAAAGAGGACGATTTACAGCTGTTGGCCTATATGCCAAAGAGAGACGATTTCGAACAGGTGAGGAGTTGGGGGAGGAGGAATGAGGAAGGAATCAGAAGCTGGACAACCTTTCTCCTCTTGAGTTTCTTCTGGCAATTGCTTTTTATATTGTTTTTCACTGAATTCCACTTATTTTCCAATCAAATTTTTCAGGGCAATGATCGATATTATGGGCAAATAAACATGCCGAGTTAAATTATGAAAGTATGAAATCGCATAACATAATTTTCCTGATTGCAGAATGCAGTTATCGGCATGATGCTTTGGGTTTTTCGTCGGGCGGTTAAGATTCGATATTAGCCAATTTTTAGTGAAACAATCGGCAGTTTTCTTTTTCTCGTTCCAAATCAATTCAAGCAAAGAGACCTACTTGCATAAGATCCCATATTAATTCATACGGAACCGTTTGCAAGAAATTTGAAAGCGAACAATTTTTCGAAATTTGTCATCATCTTCTAATCTACATTCACAAGGCAACTAGCAAATGTAATCCTCAGTCGTGTTCTGGTCATACTATCATGGACAGAGATATTTGATCTTCAGTAAATCCCATCGGAAGCGCTATCTTCATGTTTATCGAGACGAGCAGTAAAGAATTGACTTTAAGCTCATCGTATAGTCCAGTTACCATAGGCTTTCAGTTTGATAGGCCCCGCTTATTTCTCACCTTTTGGTTACCTCGAATTCCATGCGTCAGTAGCTTGGATTCTGTGATCTTCTGTACCAAGGAGAGGGAGAGGAGAGGGGGGAGGGGGTGTAAGAAGGAAGAGACCTTTGCATCGGATATAACCGCCTGCTTACAACACGTTTGCGTGCAGTGCTGGCATCAACGTTTTCGGGCGATCTCCACCAGCGGCTGCTACTTGTTGTTGATGTTCCTCTCATATATCTCAATTCGTTGAGGTCAATCTTGATCATAGTAGTTTGCTTTTGTGTCCATGCTGTCCCAATGCTTTTGGAAACAAGAAGGAATAGACAGCTTAGTGAAACCTATTTGGGAAAAGCAGCTATTTTGATCTTTGCAATCTCGCAGCTGTATTCATCGTAAAAGGGAGTAGTGAGGATTATTTTTGACACCCAGTTGGCATTCCAAAATATGCCGTCTAGGCTGCAATATCTTTTCAGGTACATCCGCAGAGTGATTTTGTAGTTTTTTATTGATGGGCTAGTTCATATGCTGAGAAGAATGCATCTGTCGCATATAGGCAATCTTTTCGAGCCATATGAAAGAAAATTTGATCCGAAAACAGTTTTTGACAAAGAAATCTCATGCAACTTATATATTCGTTCTCTTCCTAATATCGGATGTGAAGTTCAAGCTTAGGGAACTGATCGTTACGAGTTAGAGATGGCGTGAATAGCAGGTAAGCAGTTTTCATTTTCCAAAAATAGAAAGAAATTTCTTTGTCAGTTATTATTATAGACATTATCTATTATGTTTTGAATGCAACGTTTTTTTTTTTTTTTCTAGGAATATAACAATGAATGTGAGCGCCTTATAAGTCGACTTCAATTAAATCTATCCACGGATGGCGAAGAAGATGAGGAATTTGCTAACGGTAAAGCATTTATATTTATTATATCCCTTGAATTCGTTCAATAACTTTAGGAAGCGAAGTTTTAATGCTGCTTTTGAAAGTAAGCTTTAAAAGCCTACTGTTCAAACTATTCTTTCGGCTTAGCACTATTCCTTGCATATGCTTCAGTCGTGATAAACAGCAATTCCTTCTCACAACGATGAGTTATCATCAGCCACTTAATGGGCATTTTGTATTATTAGCGAAGTTTACGCCTGAGGTGATATGATTCGAAATCATTTGCCATTGAGAACTCCGACCGCTTTTGCAAATCCAAGGTGGAACTAAGCTTGAAAAAAGATGGTCTTTGCTATTGCATTTTCAATAACCGTTGTGGTATTGCAACTACAATCACTTTTATGCACATTTCGCTATATTATTGCTAGAGTTGATTGAAATTTCATTTCTCATTCACATAATTTGCATTATTTGGAAAGGCTGTGTTCATAGTTGCATCATGCTGTGAAATGCGCCAATGTAGAAATATGTTAGATAGTTTAGCCGTCAAGATCAACAAGGTTCTCTACTACAATCGACAAATGATGCAGCGACGACAGCGGAAAGCGATGATGCGTGAATTCGATTTGATCTCCGAATTCTTCGACAAAGTGAAGGTGAATGCCTGTTGATCTCTCTTAGAATCCCCTGTGAAAGTCTAAAGTACCATCGTTTATTAGTGATGAAAATCCTATGTTGATGAAAATGCGTTTCACACGTACAAATTTCTAGTGGCTTAACTAAGTTGAGGCAGAGGTCGGGTCTGAATGCGACTTCTATCTTCTTTGATAAAGCATTGTGCTCACTTTCCATTATGTTATGGGAAAAGGCAAGTAATAAATTATTTAGAACAATGCAACCCATCCTCATCATTACAAAGGCTCTCCACAGAGCCGCACCATGGATCGTCGTCGAGACGAAAACCGAAAACTAATGAACAAGGTGCGCCAGGTGGTCAATAAAGAGGAAATGAAAGAGCTCGGTGATGTTATCACAAGTAAGTTGCCATTGATGCCAACGTGTCGTATTGCTTGTCAAGTGGCTTGTATGCAAATTAGTCAATCTTTTTATTGCAGTTTTAAATGCTGATGTTTCTCTTCCTTTAGTTGTTCAACTGCAACAGACATAGAAACTTTTTTTCCGCAGAGGCAGTTCGCTGGCTGAAAGTGTTTTCTAAATATGGGTATCACCGGAACATGTTTCCCTCGCAATTTTTCCCGAATTTCTTCATTTGCTTCAAGCGGTGGCCTGCGCTGCTTCTTTATATGTACACCGGTAGAAGCTCCAGCCTGTCATTATGTTTAAGATGACCACCAGTTTTTGACTGTGAAGCACGTCGTCGAGGTCGCTATTAATTCTCAGTCTTCTTCAAATGTGTTTCTTATGGAAGCCAAGTGGGTTAGGCTTTTCAAATAATCCGATTGGGCAGCAAATAAAGGTGTGAATAAGTAAATGCGTTAACGATTCAGTTTAAAAATTTTCAGAGCTCGACTCCTTCGCGAAGAGAATCGAAGAACTAAAAGATATGAAGGCACGAGGAATCAAAGCGCTGAAACGTCCGTTTTTTTTTTTTCAGTTCTACTTCGTTGACGTTCTCTCCTAAGGAGCGTGGGGAATATTGCATTTGCATCAAGTGAAGAATGGCTGTTTCTGGGTTTTTTTTGTTGACGGCGCTTTGATTATGGGCGAGGTCGGATGAAAGTGCTGTAGCAGTTGTCACTTTTCCTAATCACCCGAATTTCGCTGAGAACACATCGTCTTCGTGTTCAATGCGGAAAAGATCGCATCATCTCCGTATTGTATATGTTTATGTCTACCTCGTACCATCCTAGTATTTCCCTGACTATGCGCGAAGATTCGTCCAAAAGTTGTAAAATTTCTGCTCTGCACCCTTATGGATAGGCGAATTTCTTATGTGTGGAGGTTGATGAAATTTTGTTTCAACGGTCTAATCCATTCTCTCTCTGGGATGCATCAAAAAAGCTTTCTTGATCTTTTTTCTGTGGAGGGGCGAGTAAGCAGACCGTAACAGCATGGATTGCATACAACAAGTGACACTCATTTAATGTGACAATTTGTTTTAAAAACAAAAAATTTCAGCTGGGCAGAAGGTCGATCAAGAACATCATAGTCGTAAGCGAAAGCGGCGTGGTGATAAATACAGAAGCTCGCAACACAAGTGTGTTATTGTTAAGTCTCGTATAGTAATCATTCCTTGTTTGCTTTTATCTAGACAGGTTTAGGTGGTCAGTATATTTCAGCTAAATGTGACGACCAAGTAAAATCCAACGACGCGGTGATCGCTGACCTTCGATTTGGTTGGGGGGGGGGGTGTGATATTTGTGGATAATGTGCACCATTATTTTCGTTGGTGTTATTGCGTGCTTGAACTTATTGATTAGCAGTTATTATACTAGCTGGTGCATTCTGAATTGGCAACGTTTTTCGTCTATTACAGCGTGATAGGAAATACCACTTCTCCAATTGTTTTCTGAATTCAGGGTTCTTACTGAAAGCTCGCTTGCTTTTGAAATTCGCAGTTTGAATTCCAAACATTGAAAAATTTGAAGTTTTCTAAACTTTCGTTTTCGCTTAATGTGAAAGATTTTTGAATAAATCGGTTTTACGTTCTGGTTTCTAGAGCTTTTCAGGGATCTTTTCTTTATGGTGTACTGAGAGTTGTAGAAATTTATCACTTGCCTAATATTCTATTTTCACTATTATCTGCCGTATTCTTCAAGTTGTATTATGAAGTTTCCATACGACAGATCGATTCTCCTTGTTGTATTTCAGAGCGACACTGCGTTGGAATAGGTTTAAGCGGTGGAATAAGCGTCAACAGCTGAAGAGCGAGGCTACCGAATCAGATACATGATGATACGGTTGAAGCAATGAGCAATTTCGCAGAAAAGCGATGCGAAACAGTTGAGCGCCTTGAATGATTCACGTGCATTCTAGCCCGTGTGATGTGCTTCTCTATGCGACCTCACACATTTAAATTAAAGTTCGTTTTTCTGAAAATTTTTCTCCTGTGAATAATGCATTATATTTCTTATAAAATAACCGTTTTAACTTGGTGAATTGAAGTTTTCGTTTGTAAAAACAGAAAGAGTTGTTATGAGTTGCGGCTAAGCTGGTTTTTCCCCCTCTGCATAAATGGCTTCTAGTTGTCATAATTGGCTCGAATAATATCATCCCGGCACAAATCCCCCTAAGCTTTTGCAGTGGAGGGAACTTCGTCGAGGAGAAGATTTCATGAGATAGGTTCTCCTTTCAGGTGACGAATAAAAATCATTCTTATGACTTTTTGAGATAAAAGAAAGCTAGCTGGATTATCTGGAATTCTTTCTTTGCAAGTTTTGGGGGAGTGGTGGAATTCTCAAGGGCAGTATAGAGCATGTTTGAGACGACAGAACTTGTGCAGTGGTATATGAAGTTTTTTCGCAATTTCTGAAATCTGCTATTGAAGGTATATTCATATATTTTCGAGGTTTATGGTATTTATCACTGCCGCTGTATATTGTTTGTAATACCTCATGTACTAAGGTATCCTTTTGTCTCCCTTATTGTCCTCTTCCATCAGTCGCCGTTTTGTTTATTTGAGGCATGCTGATATTGCTGATGCAGCAACCTTCTGAAATCTTAGTGATAAGGTAATTAGTAACCAACTGATCTGTAAATGAGCATCAATTGAGCGCTATCTGTGAATTGTTTTGTTAACTAGCGTTTTTATTCATGTGTCAGTTCCTGTGCTTTTTTACTATGCTGTTAATAACAACGGTAATATCAGGTGATCTCCGAACGATTGCTTCATTTTACGAGTTCCGCATGTTGAAGTGACACATCGGTTAGGACATATGCGAGGTGTTTGCACAACTTAACGCAGCACAGTTATTGCCCAATTCATTACCATTTTGTGGCTTTTTTTTTTTAAATTTAAGAGAGAAGGGAGTTTGTTGGTGCTGTTATGAAAGCTGTCCCTTTTCTGTGCTATGATTTGAGATCCTGGTTAGCTTCAAATCGTGACGTGGGCGGATGAGAGAAGAGATGGAGACGGAGAGCACCGTCTCTGCTGTTTTTTTTTTTTTTTTTTTGAAATGACGGAAATGGAATAGCAAAATCCCTAGAAATTAGCTAGCCACAGATGGCCCAATGACAAAAAATTTGAAGGTGATGCTTCTTTCATGCAGTTGTCCACACTGCATCACATGCATCTCGTACTCACCGGCCTCGATGCTTGGAGTTGCCTGACTTGGACACCAAAACCTAACGATGATGTCTAAGACTTTCAATATTGTTTTGGTGAGTTCGTCAACGGTTTCCATAGAAGACGCTGAAATAAAAGGGGGAGAGGCATGTTAAAATGTCCAGAATGGCACATCATTTTGTCACTCAGCCAAAATAACAACGTAATATCTGATGAGGCGTTTCGTTGGTATGTGTGGTGTTCATAGCTCCTCTATAAGTTGGTGCATCAGGCCGAAAGTTCATTTTGCATCTTTAGAATTTCATCTGAAAGCGAGTTGAACTTACCAGGTGGACATACATGCCAGCGATCCGCTTGATAACTTTGGAAAAGCCAATCTGCCACCAAAGTTTGGTTAAACGTATACATTGTAATTAAAAGTAGTCATTGACGAATGGTGTTCGGTTGAGGCCGACCCAGAAAAAGAACCAAGTCCGGTTGATAGAAGCCGACTGGGATTTCGTTTTTCAGCCCCGGCTTCAGCTGGAATGGTCACCGTCTAGACGTGGATGTGGACGAATGTGGTCAGTGATGGGCGTCTTCGAGAGTTCGCTTGAAACAGCTGACTCCTTATTTGACCCTAAGGCTGTATTCAAGAGTTGACTGTGCTTAAAAAAGAGAGGGGTTCAAGTGGCTGGCCCTTTTTTTCCACTGGGAACTGATTTACCGCGGGTGGAACCGCGAAAATGGGGTTTAAAACCTTGTTAATTCAGTGAAAATTGCTTTCAAATTGCCTCCAGCTCCATGGAACCAATTTATCGGCTTCTCATTAAAGCTGACTCCAAAAACTTCTATAGGTTCAGCATTAAATAAATATTGCTCTATTTGTGCTACTATTCCGTAGTACGATCGCTTTGATCATATATACCAATATTTATTGATCATCGCTCTTTCATACTGTATTCCTCAACGCAACATTTGTATACGTAACTGCATATCATAGAGTTAAATTATACTATAGCTTCTGTATTACATGCTTCATACATGGATTTGTTCCCTTGCCTAACTTCAGTTTCTGTATTAGTATTAGAATTTCATTGTAGGATTTTACTAGTATTTAGTCTTAAGAACGTTTTAGTTATCTGTAAATGTCATTCATATTTCAACGATTGGTCTAGTGTTAAACACAGATCAAATGAATATTGCACTACATATTGCAACTATACGATCAAGCCCGTTAACATCTACAGTTAGGCTTATCGATTATCATATTTTCACGCATGGCTCTGGTGCGCTCATGTCGACCATATGCTCCAACACACATTAACGTTTATACTTTTATGCACTCTTTTCTAGGCTTATAGATAAGTTATACATAAACCTTACTTTATATTAGTGGTTCTTTTATTATACCATTCTTAATCTTTGATTTTCCTTTATTATTTCGAACTATCGCGACGAGGTTAGTGTTATCGTTCAGAAATTTTATATTTACTGCAATTTTCGTATTTTACATTTTTCAGTGATTTTCATAAGGGTTAATTTTCTATACGTTTCTAATTTTCTACTATCACTTCAACTGTCTATATAGCTTCTTATACTAACAGGGTTATGCGTATCGTTCTGACGATGGACCGCGCATAACTCAGGGCCACGTCAACGAATAAGGGCCAAAATGTGTTCACCTTTTGTTCTCATAGGTAATCTATTCGCGTTTTACTTGCATTCTTAACATCTCTTAACAGTCATCTATTGCGTCTCTGCTCATACCGACGTGATGTCTGTATTTTGCCTTCAAAAATTTTTCTTTCTTTTTTTAATTCCGTTTTCCCGGAGCATCATATTCATCTGGGTCTATACTAACGTTGTACGCATAAAAGACTTTACGTCAGTATTATTTCAGTATAAAACTTTTAACGTTTCTGATATATGGATCATGTTTTCATTATAAAACTTTCATAAATTGCAACTCATAACTCACTAATTCCTGTCGCACTTTTCTTCACTTTCCAAAATTTTAAAAGAAATTGAAGCGGCTTTAATTCATCGGTCTTGAGTGAGGTAATTTTTTTTTATTTCTGCTGTAAAAAGCGGAGATTTTATGGCTCCGGGAAACTTTTTCATTTTTAAATAAGGAATCGTTTCAATAAAGATGCATTCCGTTCAGCTTAGTTCCGTATTCTACTCTACCAACGCATTTGCTGTATTCATCCAGAATGCCTCTGGCATTTCGTCCGATGTTCGCTAGTGAATAACGTCTAAAGTAACAAATGTGATGAGCAGGCGAAACCTCAGAAATAAAATCAAGAAGGAGCCACCTCAAAAGTAGATTACGGAACCGATTATAGGAGCCGACTTCCTGCCCTAGGATGAGTCGGAATCGGGCAGTTCACTCTTATGTTCCTGAATCGAAGGCCGAGGTTCAAAGTTCATAGTCTGAATTTTGTATTCCATGGAGATAGGAATCGCAGCTATCTCATATTGGCTGAATCGCTCATCACTGAATGCGCCTAAGCAATACTGCATTTTTGCCAAAATTTGCCAAAACGACATAAAACCGAACCGTAAAAATGTTGCGTTCCTGAGAGTCGTTTCGTGTAGATCGATGAAGAAATTACAATTTCTTTTTGCACTTTACGAGCATCTACCTACCGAGCCTATTATGCTGACTTCGTGCCTGTGTATATGCATAAATGTGTGCAGGTCTGTTTGTCCAGTAGTTTAATTGAATAATGTGCATCACGATGTGGCCATTTCAGTCGGCTGATATCCAAGCGAGCTACAGCTATTCAAAATGTCTGTAAATTTGCATGCATTTCGTGACTGCTTGGGTCTTATCTTACGCCGGTCGCGTCCGCATTCTGTAATCGGTTGAACCGAAAAAATTCTTTGTAGAAGACTTGTATGGAATGGTCATTCAGACAAAATTGCGCTGTTGCGCTTACCATGGCCATTCGCTGCCAGTATATGAAATCGTCTGCTCCAATGAGTTGAAGTGCAAAGACATTGGAATCGCGCCGGCATCTGGCGCGCTTTCCCGAATAATGGAAAGTGTAAACGGGTTTTCTGAAGCATTTTTAAAGTTGTAATTAATTTTAGAATCGTTTATAAGGAATTCAGCTGCTAATCACGATACGATGAATTGGCTCTATTGTTGATTCTCTCTCAAGAGTTGACAATCGCTTTGACTGTTGCGATTTGAAGGAAATGACATGAATGTTGAGATGTCTCTCTAAAAGAGGCCATTTCCTGTTTGCCCCATTTTATAAACGATTGCGCCAATGAATAAAGTAGGCTAAGTGGGCTTATTACCATTATGCTAGAGAGAAGATGCGATACATTATTGCTTTTAAACGCACACTTCACTGAAGAGGAGAACTTTCTAGTCTTTACTTTACTTTACTACGAAATCATTTTTGGTTTTATAATGATTTTTCAATGACTTAGCAGACAGTCGTTGAAGCATTCAGCAAGGGTTGCTAAAGCCGAACAATTTGAGTTGATAAAACATTCTAAACTTGCATCTGCAAAACAAGACTGAATGGGCATCTATGTCTATCTTCATACATAATTGCCTATATGTATGCGCCTGTCTGTTCGGTTGTTTGAAACTGCTAACATCCTATAATTCGCCTTGTGATTGTGAAATTTGTTGGATATACTCTACGGAAATGGTGGATACCGCCATATCAACCTTCAAGCAGATCCATCAATATTTAAAGAAGCATCAGACGTCTAAGGCTGCACTAGATTTGCACAGCCGGTCGGGTTAACGTATTTTTGCTGTTTCGCTTGTTTTATCATTTTTGGCAGTTTTAGAAACTACCTTGCCCGATAAACTATAATACTAAAGCACGCATCGC
Source organism: Baylisascaris procyonis (assembly GCA_037389465.1). Lineage (NCBI taxonomy): Eukaryota > Metazoa > Nematoda > Chromadorea > Rhabditida > Ascarididae > Baylisascaris > Baylisascaris procyonis. Next base: position 5,407,256 of record JAZARR010000059.1, read on the forward strand.
GCCAGATTCCGATCACTTTGCAATTCGCCTACCATAGTGACCGAATTGTCTTATCCATACTATGAAGAAAGAATTTCTCTTATTCTCTGCTGCGTTTGTGGAAAACCCAGTGAAATTTAGTTGTAATATGAACGTTCTCTCTGCTGTTGGACGTGTGCTGAATGCTGTCGAAGTATTTCAGCGATGTTTGTAAAGGGCAATATGGGTGACGAGTGGTTGACGACTATAACTGCAGCTGAGATGGGGTGGTGAGCAGTGACTTCGAGGTCCTGATCGCTAAGCTGTCTGCATGGCGTTCATTTGTGTGTCCAGGTTGATCACATGGTACAGTTTTTTCTTTTGTTTGGGAGGGAGATGGGAGGATTTCGACATTTCGGGTCTGTGATCGAGTGGTGCAATCGATTTTTCTTTAAGTTTTGATGTGCTCGAGTTCACCTCCACACTATTTTTACTGATGCCAAGGGATCCATCTCTCTATAAAATTACCAATTGCAGAGTATGATAGGTCATGTCACGCTATCCTCGACTTAGTGCTTTTAAGTTGCCATGCTAGACCCGGCCTTTCTTAGTGCTATGGTTAATGATCGTACGCTAATTAGGAAAACATTTCGACACCGCAATCAACCACTAGAAAATTCCAACAAGTGATATCAACATTACCACTCAGCAGAATTGTTTAATAGCAAAGTAGCTATTGATTCGCAAATGTAAAAGCATGCAAGTAGTCCCTTAAAAATTTCGAACACAGTAGAAGATTGGACGAACACTTCTTGGTGCGAACATTGAACTAAAATTGGACAAACACTGGACCAGGAATTGGTCAAAAACTGATCAAATATGATTTCGAACATGTGGAGGAGGACGACGGTCTTCTATTTAAAGTAGACATTTTATTGGTGGGATTTTGAGTGAGGATGTGTCTTACAGAAAGTATAAAAGATATGTGAATATATACAACAATACAACAACAAAGGCATTTCTGCTCACAATAGGAGCGCTCGAAATTTCACCTCTTTAAGGTAGCGTTTATCGAATTGAGGGCATACGCATTCATTGAAGTGCTCCATACCTGCATGTGTCGTTGTTGCAAGTAGCGCACAGGTCATTTTGCACATTTTGCTGCTATTTCAGATAGGCATACTGGATACTGAGGTGAGTACCTATGGGCACTCTCCTAAGCATCTAGTTTATTCCCATAATGACGTCGAGAAGCCTTCTGATTCTCCATCGTTGCGATGTGTCTGCTTCGTTTTGAAAATGTTTGAAGTAACTATGAAGTTTAGTGCGTTAATTGGAAATTTTGTTTGATCATTTCACCGGTTTATGCCATTCAAACGATTGTGAGTCTCCTACACCCTTCCCCTCCTTCCACCGTTCCCTTCCTCTACTGCTTAACTAGTTGCTGTGGATAATGTCAAAATATGAGAGTGCACATAAGTGCTGGAAGTGACTGCCGAGAAGTTGTGTAATAGTTCAGTATTGCTTTGTTTTGTTGACCAACAAATGTGAGACTAAAATCCTGGGCGAAAGCGATAGTAGCATGCGTAATCAGCCTTTTTTTTCTCATTTCCGCCTTCTTAAGCCGCTCATTGCTCTTTCAGTTAGTTAGCATCGTTCAGTTAATTTTTTCCTGTTTTGCAGAAGTTAATTCACTTGTTCGTGTTCGGTCAAATTTTTATTAAAATGAGCGAAAGTTTGCAACCTTTCATTACTCTACTGAGTTTTATAAATGTATAATGTGAAATATTTTTTCATACCATATGATGATTGTGTCGAACTGGAAAAATTTTTTGACGAAATCATTGAGGAAGGCACCCAGAAATAACTTTCATTGATGAGTTTTGTGTCAAAATTTGTGAATATTTTCAAATTTTGAGTTCAGATGGGCATTTGGTTGATGTATGCAGCTGGATTGATTGCATCGGTTGTTTCACACATCACACAGGATGGAAAGCCACGCATCCCGACGATGTCTTCTCCGTTTGAAATCGCTAAAGACGGTTCGCCAAGTGAGTTTTTCTGCTTCGTCAAACGCTCTCATCGGAGATGGAATAAAGCTGATTGGATATTAGAATTGAAGCAATAGGCAAACCAAACCGAACAAATGTTTTTTCTAGCAAAGAAACACGTTATCACATACAAAGTGAACGAAAGTCTTCGATGAAAAGATGAAAGAAGGAGGCGCATTCAAATCAATTTTGTCTATCAGAGAGCATCACTATTTTGCGCACCTGTTGTAAACCATATGTCATACCAAATGTGTGTTGTCGAGCACTTACCGGTTCTAATACGATATGGAAACGCCAACCTAGAATTCGGTGGAGATGAAGAAGTTTGCACGGTTTATCATAGGGGAAGGTAGATCTTAACTTACTAATGTAGTCTTGCTCTTTTTTTCTGATAGTTTGGTTAGCTTCTCAATTCACACATTTTACCGTATCATTTGCTGTAGACCAGATCTCTAAGGAAGAAATTAGCCACTTGGTTGACCTTGACTCACTGAAGCTTAAAATAACTGGAAATAGAAGTAATGCTGAGAACCCTTGGTTTTCCCATCGTCCCCCTCTTATTTGGACTTTTTCTTGATTTTTGGCTGCTTACGTCGAAAAACTGCTTAGATGGATCAACTTCGTCAACATTGTAATGCTAATAATTATATTTGCATTATATATATATATATATATATATATATATATATATATATATATATATATATATATATATATATATATATATATATATATATGTACCCAGAAAGCGTAAAAGACCCCCGAGGTGACCACAGCTTCTAGCTGCCATCGTCATGATGCGTCCTGACTCCGAGGTCGTTCCGAATAGCCCACTAGGGTGAATTTTGCCAGGAAGAAATCTCGGCTAGGGGATTCTGCTGTTTGGGTAACAGTACAGCAATTGATAGCACAACTGATAGCACATTCTTTATACTTATTATTTTCACTGTCAAGCATTTCGGCAGAGTTATTCTTGTTATTTGCAAAGTTGATCACCTCTTGATTCATGACGTCACTCACAATCAATTAAAGCACTACAGTGCACCATAATGTGACCAAACACTGCGCACATGATAAATGAAACTATCTTACTTTATACTGTATTCTATATAGTTGTTGCATTGAGACCATGCTATGCTTTCAACGAGTGGATGTAGATAGGAGGGCGAGGGATTCCATAAAACATCAGGGGCAACATTAGTACATGGCATTCGTATATAAATAACAATGGTGTATTTCATGTTTTTGTGAATATTTATGTTTTCGATGTTTTTAGTGCTCTTAAGTAGTGATTATCAAAGTTTGGTAATTTGCCAGCGCATTAGTTTTTATCGGAAATGATTTACGGCAAGAAATACTCAGATACATGAATGCTTGTTGAAAGATGCGATACAGACGAAGCTTGCTTGAAGATACAAAATCCGCAGACTTTTATTTAGATTTAATAAGCACATAAAAATACATTTCGAAAACACCGATTTTATAGTTGGATTGGCTGCAGCAGATCTACTGAAAGAAGTTAGCTCGTTGAAGCGCACAAAAACGAGGGCGGATCACGAACGAGAACAACACATGACAGAGGATGTTCATTCGAAACGATCTCACCATCGTACGTACGCTTCACCTACCAGGTAAGTTTGCGGCTGAAAGATAGACTGATTTATTACGGTGTTATTTGCCTACAACTTTTGATTCAAATACCATTATTTTCGACGCCTCTGGTTATGCTTGACAACTTCATGATGTTTATCAATTTAGTTAGTTTCACTTGTTGTTGAAAAATACCAATATTGCAGTATGAAATAAGTAGAGAAGCATGCTAGAATAGCTGACACGATATGCATATTGGCATATCGCTCATTCGACTATCAGTCCTCATAGGTGTGTGGAGCAATGTCTTCATTGTTTAATTGAACTGACCACTCGAAGAAATGCGCTAATAAACATGCATCTCTCTTCTTTCCAATCGGTGCAGAAAACACATGAAGTCTTGGCGTCTTTGATATCGCTAACTGCTAAAGAAGTTGGCGAATCTAGGTGAAGAGAGATACAGAAGTGATCATCCAATCAACCAGTAGTGAACATTTCACCAAACAAATTTCATAATGCTGCCTTAAATATTTCCCGAGTTGGCATTGCCAAAAAAAAGATAGACTGACGATCATACATGCATACATCTTCAGAGACACGATGCTACAACACGCATTGTAAATGCAAATTTCCAAATGACACGAGTTTCTCATGAAAAGTTGAATTTTTCTTTGAATATCGCTTGTGTTGAATTCCATAGATTTGGGATTTTTGTCATGTAGATCTTACGAGGCATTGCTCAATAAGTGAAATGAACAGGAATTAGAATTAGCTTTCATCTTATTGATTACTATTCATAATTCATAATAAGGGACGAGGAGCTTCCAAAGTGAAATGTATCTGCATCCGTTGAAGCGATCTATTATGTAGTTTGATGTTGTTACCTATTGCCTTTGGTTGTGAGAAACAAAGATTTATTTATTGTTAAAAATTATTGGATTGCGAATTAATAAATTCATCACATCAGACACTGTCAAATAAAAATGATGAGGGAATTGATGTGAAGAGTAATGACGAAATGAGCAAATAAACGAACTATTCAGGAGAAGGCGACCGATTTATCGCGACGAGGATCTCTATGATAATGAATATTCGCCTAGATTGCAATCTACATGGAAATCTTTCGGTGCTCGAAAAAGAGGTTATTACAAGCCATCAATTGAGGATTATGATTACTATGAAATGGAACAAATGCCAATGAGACGAGCAATTGCCAAACATCCAAGGTAAATGTTTTATTAGCAGCTAACGTTCATCTTCAAAATGTTAAGTAACGCTTACGATATTGTTGATATTTACGACGAAATATGGGAAAATATAATGACAAAAGTGAACAGTGGTGCCAATTTTCGTATGTATGTATATTCTATAAGTTTACTCACCAACATTTTAGCTTCGTTACAATCGATTCGTTGATAAGTGAAAACAATACACCTAGATATTTATGCGTTATGCCACGTTTCCACGTTGAAATGAGGCTTTATATATGTGGCGTGTTTGTTTATGCGGATAAGTCGAACAGCCCACAGCTATTCCGGATCGTTCTTAAGTTACAACCTCCCTGCGTATATATGGCATGCGCATGTATCTTTGTGTACTTATATTTAGATGCGCACCTGTGTGATGGTGCTTAAATACTCGTGTGTGTTTTCGAAAAACCGATTATTACACTGAGTTATTCCATCAAGTTGGGCAATAGCTTAACGATTTATTTCTCTTTTTGTTGTATAGGAATTCATGCAGCATGAAATATTTATTAGCAAATGATAAAAACATATTGTATTTATCATTCTTAAATGCTATTTATGAAAAACTTCACTTTTTTCTTCGAATGAAGACCCTTCACCCTACATCCTCTGACCATTTCCGAGATGCTCGAAAATATCAATGGAAATTCAGTCGAAATTTACGATTTGCAATATGTAAATAAATTTAGAATTTATTTACTAATGTATTCATCAAACAACAAATATTATTTGCGGAGAGCGGAAGTTGTTAAAAGATTTAATTAAAGCTTTACCAACTTCCGCTCTCCGCAGATAATATTTGTAATAGCTCAAGCTGAATCCTGTGAATATCAGATATGGGACAAGTGAATATTTTTGGCCGTTTAAAAGCGCCATGAAAAAACCTTATCGAACACTGAACACCAACCGATATATTCCTGTTGACGAATTGCCGATCGACCCGAAGGTTACCTTTTTTAATTGTTACATATTTCATCTTAAATGTTTTTTAAACATCATTTCAGTTTTAATTCACTTTTGTTGTTTATTTCACAGTTCTTTGAAGAGAGAACAGTTAGAATCTTTCAGTTATTATATCTTCAAACAGAATATTTCTTATTTGATCGTCCATTAGCAAGCACATAGCTCACAGATCTTTTATAGTGCAGATGGGGTTGGCACTGTCATATGACCGTTCCTCGGAAACTTACATTCGAAGTGCGTATTCGGCGCCTTAGCAATTGAGGTCAACGACTATCGTATAATTTCGAATAAAACCTAGTCAGTTATAGACTTAGATTGATTTTTAAGTGAGCAGATGACTGGAAGAAATGCTATTGAGGTGCAGAGAGAACTTTGTTTCGAAAATTTTAAAAGACTTCAATAACAGTTTATGTTTGCGGAGAAACGTTATGCATTAAAGCTTTATCACAGAATGCGAGAAGGCAGAGAGCTATTGGTGTCAGTGTTATTCTTTTCCTCGGAAAGTTTATATGGATAAGTTCATTTGGGGAGAGGAGTTTATTGTTTATGTGGTGGGGAGGTGAAGTCGTTTAGTAAAGGCTTTAGAATGTATAGAAAGTAGGACAGTGGAGATGAAGAGGACAGGTAGCGAAATATTTCGAAGAAATTTCAGACTGAGGTTAGCATTTATGATGAACAACTTGATGACGTCAATGGTGGAACAAGAGTATTGGGAAACCATCCATCGCACAACGCAATAATTCAAAATAGAAATGTGGACAGCTTGCAAACAACAAAAGGAATAGAGGTGTAAAATTTAATTTTCTCTTATGCAGCAGTAACATTTAGTTGTTCTTTGTTTGTGTGTTGCCATTAGTTTCTTCTCTTATTTATTTGTTTATTCACTTGTTTATTCATTTATTTACTCCATCATATATTTGTCTATTTATTTGTCTATCAACTAATTAATTAACTCAACTGTTTAGTCATCGTTTCTTGATGAATCATTCTGCAGATAACTGAGGAATAAACTGCGTCATGAAGTGCAATTATATGTATGTTTTAATCACGGCGTAAATCTAAAAAAAAAGATCGTTTAACTTCGTAAACTACTGAAACTGATAGCGTTAGTTCATTAATCGAATAAAACTCTTGTTCTTCAGATAGTAAAATACTGCTAGCCACAGAGTTGTATTTTCTTGAGTCTTCGAGGATGATCTTATTCGATGAGGCGCAAAGTGGCTTCTTAAGTATCAAATTTTCCTAAAAATAAGTGGAAACTTGTGGGAAAGAACATGCAAGATTGTAGAAGAGATTTTATATTACCAAGCAAAACCATTGATTTCCTCCTCAGCTCATCGCTGCAAACATGCAAATTATTTTAACCGAATTTCCTGAGCTTCGAAAAATTTTCATCATTTACGGCGTTTATTGCATTCGACGTCTGAATCGTTTCAGTGTAATCGATCTGTGCAACAAAAACACGCATATCCTACTTCACCTCACTTGACTTATATTCCAGCTAATATCAATAGGCGTATATTTCTCGTTGAGAATATGCGGTGAATTGCCTCTGTGCGGGACGAAAATAAACTTTTTAATTTGATATAGCCTCATTATTTGAAGGAAGGTAATCTTTCGCATAGAATTCAGCATATTTGTTAGCTTCTAAGAGTGGACCCATCGCTATTATAAACCATATTTTAATAGCAGCAACCGCATTCGATCTATACACAATTGTCGACGCCAGCACCGCTTATCAACAGATATCCCCAGATTGCAACACCAGCATTACCACGTTCAACAAGGCAATACGCGGCTGTACAACATGCAGCACCGTTATTCTTCGATCCAGCTTCTGAATCTTTTTATAGCTCAGCGGTGAGGAAAAACTTTTCATTGATAACGTTCTACACACTGGTGTTTTAGTTGTTGTGACCGTTAATTAGCTAAGCGAGCTGAAGTTTATTCAGTATGTTGTCAATGAACTTTGTCCTTCAAAAGGATCAATGAAAGAAAGAATATCGATACGCAAAATCGCATAAAGTGGCAAAATATTATGAAAAAATATATCGGAAATCATAGCATATAATGATGAAGCAGACGTCAGTGACAAGAATAATAGAGTGGAACCTCAAGCAAGTGCCCGTGACCTTTTGGAATAGCATGTAACCCTCGGGTCCGTCCTTCTCTCAACAATCATTTCCCGTCACGAAGCTCGAATAAGGAAGGATTTGCTTTGATTAGATTTCGCAGGTTTTCATGTAGCATTTTATATGCTGCGCATAAAGTTCAAAGTAAATAACGATCTTTCTAGTCAAATTCAAAGGTTGTATTCTAGGTTATAACAGTCACCTTCAATGTTTTAAAGGGAAATTTGAATGGTGTCTTCGATTCGCTACAGTGCTTCAGTGGCGATATGACGGTTGAAACTCCAGATGGCATTCGTGAAATTCGTTCATTGAAAAGCGGCGAGAAGGTGCTCTCAATCGAAGGTTCATTTGTGAGTGAATTGCTGCTATTGGATTTTTGCGTTATTTTAGCATTCGGACATAGCGAGAGTTGTAATATTCATTTGTATTTTTTATGCAGTGGAAAAATGCATTCATCTTCCAATTTTTTGCCAATATTTTTCCATCGAGGATTCATTTGTCGATGAGGACAGCCAAAAGGCATCTTGCTTGACTAGTGCGCATAAGACGTCTGGTTCGATTTATGCAACGTTTAGGTGTCGAGTAGTGCTCGAGGAGCTGCTTTTTATGGATGTTCTCATAGGAAAACGATTGATGGTCGCAGTGACCGACAGATAAAATATAGCATATATTTAGGACAGTCACTCAGTAAGAACTGTTGAAATTAGGCGTTTTTCATTATACAACAAATTCATTTAACTTAGCATTAATGCAACCAAATTTCAGATATCGTATTCACCTGTTATTATGTTTCTGCATCGTCTCGAAAATGAAACGGCCGAATTCAATCTGATAACGACGGTAAACTTTATTGCATTCAACACATTTTTAAGCACCTTTGCAAATAGACATTTGCTGTGCACATGATGGGAACGTTGTGCCTGTGCATACAGATGTATGTGCCGGTGTTTTTGATGATTTCAAGAGTTCATCCCGTTAGAATGACCTCATACACCGCCTTTCACATAGATCTATCAACTTCGAATGCAGTAATGGACTTCGAAGGAGAATGGAAAATTTGCATGCACTTTAAACCGATCGGATTTTTATTTCATCTGCCAAGAAATGACGCATCCTTGCATAAGATGACTCTTTGCCATGCAAATTATTTTTTAAAATATTCCAGAAAGTTTTAAAATTCGCAGAGTTACTTTTGGATCACCCTGCAATCATGCTGCTTTGGTTGTTTTGGCTATACGTTCCACCGCATTGCTTACTGAGGTGGAACTTACGGGCACAAAAGCGAGTGGACAGCGATAGGGAGGCCGCAGGGGGAGTACAAAGGAGGGCTGAGGGATATTCTAATAACTATTTGTTTGAATCACTAGTTAATGCCCCATTTTCACCAACTTACATGCTGCCGCTTCACTTCAAAGAATCCTTTTATATTATATCGCTCCAAAAAAACTTTTCAGATGGCGTGTATCCTTCCCTCACTGTATTTTAGTATAGCTTTTCTTGTTTTCGATGAACCACCCTGAAGAGCATGCACATCATTTTCTACGAAGAGGTGTGTAAAGTATCCATCGAGAACCATTTTACGCAGCCAATTTTCTTGCTTTTGCTTTTATTGTCCAACCTATTTGCTAGTCATAAAGCAGAGTTCTTTGTTTTCAAAAATTCATAATAAGTAGGATTTCACTTCTCTTCTATTCAATAGTGGTAAAAAGTGATTACTCGCTTGAACGAATTCATCTTAAATTAAATCGGTGTACTAAATCTTCTCTAAAGACATTCGATCAGAAATTTCTTGACTATAATCTTCGAAATGATTTTTTAGGATGGAAATCGTCAACTAAAATTGACCGATTTTCATTTGATCTACGTGACGAATTGCGCTAACGATGAAACATTACGTCTGACTCACGCGAAAAACTTACGTAAAGGACAATGTTTGCACGTAATCGGCAACAATAAAAACTTTCTCAAACCTACTAAAATCGTCAATATTACACGCGTATCGTTTTCCATTCTTCTTCATTTTTTTTCCACTCTGATTCATTTCAAAATGGTATTATTTTATTTCTCATTTCTGCGTACTTCATATAAGCATCGCAACGATTTCATAAAAATATGCTTTTTTTGAATTCCGCAACACATTCGCTATTTTCTGACAAACTATTGAAACCGAAATTGTGTGTTGGCTAGCTCGAAGTAATGCTAAACGGCACATCAATGAATGATCAAACACAGGAAATACAATGCTGTAAGGAGTGAAAAGTAATAAGTTGCAAGTAATAAGTTACAAAAAAAGACTCATTTAATAGCTTGTCGAAAATTTGGATTACGTTTTAATTTTTTAGGTAATTCAACGTGGAATCTATGCGCCATTGACAGCTGCAGGTGATATAATTGTGAACTCAGTGCTATTGTCATGCCATAGCAATGCCGTCTTACAAACACTACAGCAGACATTTTTCACTCAATGGCGACGTCTCAACTCATGGCTCACAACTGAGGACGTTAATGATGAGCAAAATGGAGAGTTACCGCTTGGAGTTGGATATTTGACAAGCATTCTCGATACGCTCATACCGATGGAAACATTCATTTAATCTAATAATACCCTGGAAAGCACTGCTAATTTCTCTCATATCAAATCTATATCAACATTTGCTTAAGTAAAAGCTAGTAAAGGTAAATTTCATTGATCAAAAGTAATATATTTTTATAAACTGACATCAATCATTAGAATATTAAATAATGAAGTTCTATTCTGCGAAGGAGATGACGATAGAAGAAATGGAAAATAAAGTTGTTCTTTTCTGAACAAAATATAAATCTGTGATATCTATTGCGAAATTTTCCTCAAGTTGTCTTTCACAATGTTCAGTGCAAATTTGTAAAAATAGTGTCAAATATATCAACTATTATTTACTCGTCGACTGTCATCTTATGCAACTAAGCAAAAGCATTAATATATTCGTTTGTTTGCAAAAATCGGTTTGTGGATGTAAGTAATAAATCTCGAAGAATCGCCTTTCATTAAACACGTCAAGATTTTTATTTCGCCAGAAAGCAGCGACCAGTGGACCTGACTCCAAGATTAGGATGTTTTAAGAAGTAATAAAAAACTGAATTCTCTCCTTCGCGAGCCTATGAAATCACGAGGTCATATTTGACCTGCCGCAGCATCAACACTACTACCTCAGGTCATATTTAAACATTATATTCGTTGTTTTAGCATTGACACAATCTATTGGAAATGAAATTGTCGCGTAATCAAAACTGGAAAGCAGAAATAAAAAAAATTAAAACCGCGCCATCCCAAGTAACTGTGACAAACGCAGTTATGAACACACCATATTCTTGTGCGGAAATATGCAGAGCATGCAAGGCCTAACACGTAGGGGATACGTATGCATCACGTTCTGCGCTTGGAAAGTTGACACGAAGGAACAATTTTGTGACCAAGTAACCAAAACGGGAACTAATAAACATATATTCTCGCTATCAGTCCTACTGTTTTGCTTAAGGCAAATAATAAACAATGAGCTCACCCAAGTGCATATCAGATATTTCGCTGCGCACGCCTCGTTCGTGGGACGAAATGAATTCGTTTTAAAACACAAGAAACTGACCAAGGTTGTCTAATAGGAGCTCAGTAATGACAGCCAATGAAGAATACATTATATTTGTCTTCTTCTGAAGGTAATGCTAGCAAATGCATCGGTCATTGCACTGAGTATGAACAATGCGTCGGTAACTTTAGCGATTAGTTGCATAAATTAGGCGCGTGAGAAGTTCCTCACATGGGAAGAGGAGCAGGAGGGGGGAGAGAGCGAGAAAGGAGGGAGAATGTTCGGTCGAGCCTTGGAGTCTAGCAGTGTACCAAGAGTATCGACTCTCTCGATTACTAAGCTTACATAGTCTTAGATGCAGCTCCGAAAATTGGCAAGCTATACCAAAAAAAGCATGAAGATCGTCAAAAGCTCATTGGAACGTCTAAACTATCGAGGTGCACTCTTCTTTTCTCTTACTGAGGAAAGTTTTGTGGTGTTGGGATATTTGGAATTCTTGCTCCATTCGTCTGAAAAGAGTAGCCAATCGTCGTAACATTCATTCCAGAAAATTACAAAAAATATCCAGGAAGTTCCCATTTACAGATATCTAAACTATTTCCGTGTCATCTTCTATGTTTCGGAAGAGGACAGAAAGTTGGGGAAGGGGAGTTGGAGGAAGCGACCCTTACTTTTCGAGTTTCACGATGTCATTGTGTCAGAGAATTCATTTGTCGATGATGAAGGCAAATGCTCCTGTTTTGTCAAAAATCTATTAGTGTGGACTCCGAAATGAGGAGCGATTTTTTCATTTATATCTTTCGTTCGTAACGCATACGATCGGGACTGTAACTGCGCCATAAATTATTGCTTGCGCAGTGAAACATGATGACGTGCTCTATTATAGATCAATGGATTCTGATGATGTGAGCGTGGATGGTAACAAGCGTTGCAAAAAAAAGGTTTTGAAAAATGTTTTGATCGCTTTTCTATATAGATATTCTTCAAACAAACATTTTCTTGACCTCTGAAGGTGATATTAATCGCTGCTGGAGCTAGTCATCATCGGCTTCCACTCATTGCAACGTCCTTTCCACTCATTAACATTAGAGAACTAATTTTGCCTAAGGGACAGAAAACACTGGGAAACGGAGATTCTCTTAGTGATGTACTCCACTTTTTTTTTTCAACAGTAATTTTCAAACTCCGTTATGGGCTACTTGAATTGATTATTTATAGTAGCTTTTTATAAGAGTTGTATTATGCTCATGAAATAAGTTGCTGAAAAGAAAAAAAAACAAGCTTAAGCTTGTTTTTTGAAATTTGACATCTTTTATCAATTATCAGCTAACAAATCATCACGACGGCACCCGAAGTTGTACATGATTAATGAGGGCGTTGATAGTGCATATACATCGCAATGGTGGGCACTAAATACTTGGTGAGATGATGCTACTATTCATACATACAAAACTCATTTTATCTATTGATGAGCATCACGCGCTTGAAACGCTTTAGTAATAATAACAAATGACTTAGATAAAATGCATTCAACATCATATGATAAATTATTTTCTTTGGAGTGATGACAGTTTAATTATCACTCACAAAATGATCCTATCGTGATGACAGCTTCAGACAAAATTTCTTGCTTCTTGTTTAAGTGAACAATTCTTCATGAGCACATTTGTCATTTGTGTTTGTCGATTCGTCGGTAGCCATGTTTCCGTCTATATGCGACAAACACTCATCTGCGCCTAAAAATTCTTAACTGCCGGATTTCTCGTTCTATGATTTGATATCGTTCTATAATAGTAATATAGAATTGAGGAAAGCCTGGCAAATTTATCGCAGAAAGGATGATTATATATCGTTGTTTCACTCGAGATGGAATAAATTGTTCAATAAATTTGAAAGAATAACGCTGTTGGTGGGCAAAATGCGATCATTTTTGATGTAGCTGTAATCCACTTGCTTGGATAAGAAGTGCGCTGTTAACACAAAGTAGGAAATTTTTCCTTATGCAATAACACAATAATATCTAGCAGTTACTTGTATGAATAGATAGGAGGTAGCTTCTTTGCCACATGGATTAGCAACTAGCTTACTTATCACTGCTAGGAATCTCATTGCTGCTTTCCAGCGACTAATCATGGCAAGAAAGTTGCAGCTACTCGGCGCGATTTTCTAAACATTAAAGGAACGTCTGAATTAATTAGACATGAATTCAGAAATCATTTGAGCAAGACATGAGAGCAGACGATGGTCTTCTTCCCTTCATGAAACAGTTGTTTTCGCTTCATATGATCAAATTGCGTCAACCGACAAAAATATTCAAAGTTTAAACGAAGTCACAGATGGAGAAAGTAGGGTAACTGCCAATTCGCCTGCCGCAGTCAGTCGAAATTTTTATCAGACGGTCATTCTCATCTCGTTGGTTAGTTCGACTTAGGCCCCAGAGAGAGATATCGGAGAATTTTTATACAGGGTGGTAGTGAAGCACAAATATTACCAACCAACCTGGAGATTGTAGATTGACTCAAATATCATCTGCTAAACGGAATACTGCCCAGTGGCCGCAGTATTGTCAAGTGACTAGCTTATTGCCCAGTAGCAGTAGTGCCGTTCCCTGTCTTCCGAATAATAGGTCTTTTAGCCATCAATATGTGATGCAACATTTATTGCACTTTGCAGTAATCAATGATCAGCGAAAAGTATCGTCTAACTAAATAGGCTAGAAATGCTTATCAACATGCCAATTCTGCAAAATACTAACATTGCAAGTTGAACTCTGAGCTCAACTCGTTATTTGTTGACTACTTTAGTGGACTTTCAATAAATACGTTTAGCAAGCTCATTTAATTGTAATTCTTGACGGTCAACGTTCGGGCTGAGTTTTTCAGCTGACCGCACAAAGAGGTCAGCTATTTGTGACAAATTGCCTGTCATATGATGTTTTTTCGCTCTCATTCCCACTGGATTCACCGGATTCACCATTCTCTGATCCATTGCCCAACCGTCCTCCCTTCCTCTAGGCAGCAGATTCAATGCGCTGATTCGAGAGAAGGCTCACGGAAGCAGTTAGTCCACTTGCTCGACGATAAGATCATAAGAGATGTTAAGCGATTCCAGATGTATCAAATATGCAAAAGTGCATGAAAAGCGGTTCATCAAGGCACATAACTATAATTCACGGATTTACTTAGTGGCAAAAGTAATTAGAAAAATACCGTCGTAAGTACGAAAGTTTTTTTCTGGAAAGTGAAAACTACTGTAGAGATTTCTTTTAATAATCGCGTTTAATCCTCACATAAGCCGATCCTAAGTTTTTTTGTCTTTGTGAGAACTGGATGCACGACGAGCAGTATATGGGGCAGTTAAATCAAATGTGACCATTGAAAAACTGTGAATATTGTCATACTGTAAACAGCTTTGATGTTATAACAAAGCAAAACTTTTAATCGACAAATGAAGAGATTTGGAGAGTTTACTGCAATTGGGTAATGCCGCACAATGCACTAAAATTAGTTCATAAGCATTTATCAGGTAAATGTGCCTACTGAATCCCATTAGGAAGGTTCAGCCTATTCTTATCAAAAGAAAAATTGGAAAATATTTCTAACGTATCGATGACGTCATTACTTCAGAGACGTGTTTCTTGAGAGCACCACGAATCGTCATTGTGCACTATATGCATTGGTAACTAAGAAAGAGTACAAAAAGCATTTTTTGGTGAATCTAGTGAGTCTTTTTGAGATGGCGTAGAACGGTTGCAGAACAGTGGAATGAGCGAAGAATTCGATTGGTCACTTTCTTGATGAACCACCTAAAAGCCTTTCATTTCACAAAATGAAAAAAAAATTTTTTTGACGGATTAACTCACAAATAACTCACAAACACAAACGCGAGATAGTTGAATACCATTACCATTAGTTGTTCTTTCAGCTGAAGCGTTTGTTCACAAAAAAATTGATTAAAAACTTTTTAATTTAAATTCGTAATTGACTCTACTTCAGTCAAAAAATTGCGTGCATAGTTAAACACATTTTACGCACATTTTGGCTGATCACAAGAAAACATAAGTCGCGCTTTCTTTACACTGGAAGCTATTAACTTTGAAGGTATGATTGCTGTAGTAAAAAACCATCACTGCAAACAGAAGACTCGTTTTTAAATTTCTTCTTTTAAAACCAAATCAGCGTTTTTTTTGCGAATAGTTACCTGATACAGTCATTCAAATAGACGCATGGTAATACCAATCGCCCAAAGTTATTATGAGAGCAACCTCTATCACATAAGACGCCGCAGACTTTCAAGCAAAATACCTCGGAATATTACATCCAATAGCATAAATCAACGCAACAAATGGCATGGAGAGGCACGAAAACAACATTGAATGGCAATAGTTTGGTGTATGCATGTTTTTCAGTAAAGGTTTCATGAAAAATTCTAATGCATCTAATTACTGCATCCGATTTAAAGAAACTCCTGGTTTTTGCGGCCTTTACGATACGCATTTATGTTTTTTATGCTTTCGCGTAATCCTTTCATGATAAGGCTTGTTGCAGTTTGTCTAACCATTTTGGATTGGCCCCTTAGTCATTGCTTTCACTTCACTCGCTCCGCATGACGAATGAATCTTTCAGGCTCAATGACCCACAGATGTGCGAGTCGATGGATAGTGCTTGCTTGCCTCGCATGCTACTGCCAAGGCTATATTTTGCCGTACTTCTTCCACGACGCGATGATCGGCTGTAATAGTCAACGTACGTAAGCATTATTTACTCTTCAATATTTTTGAATTAATGCTAACACTTTTTATTCAACACTTAATCCTTTTATTATTGTTTATTCAACACTCTTATATTTATTTGAATATTTATATATAGTTTATTCAAATATTATATTACAGATTATCAATATCAATGCGGACTTATGTTTATTCATCTATATTCATGCTAGATGGGACAGTTCTGGCGAGTTTAACTATTTATATAAAAGTTGAGCATGTTTTGCGATCCGTGGAATTATACAATAGCTGAATGCCAAGTTAGAGCCCATTTTCCATCAGCAGCAAGCTTATTGGATTTCTATGACCCAATGAAGTCATTCTCGGCCATTAAAGATCCTTGCTCTAAACATACTGCATAAGAGATGCATTTTTACGAAAGGCGCAATCGATGACCTTCAAATCGACTTGAGAAGATTGGATTCATCCTTTGAAAAATACTTGCCATTGTCACTATTGAGTGCTGCTTGGTTTTTGGCAAAAAAAAGTGATGTAAGCCCTATTTCCAAATTACTTTGAGTGCTTCCCCCGAACCGATCCTCACCCCTCCCCTCTCCCCTCCTTTTCTTTCACCATCGCCGATTGTACCTCCGCAGTAGATGCACTTCTCTGATGGACTTATAGTAAACCAAGGTGGAATATCATCACGAAACACAAATTGCTCAGCGATAGCAAGGTGGCCAAAGGGTAGTGCAAAGTTTGACTGAAAGATTGCCACCAACACTGCAACTAGTCACCTTAGGCACATAAGAAGAGCAACGATTTGAAACGTATTTGTGCAATCGGCCATATTCCATTCATAACGATCAAACGTTCCATTTATAGCGAATCACTTCCAACTTGCTTACGAGCGATTTGAATGTTATGTGTTCATTGTTCGCTCGTATATTTCATGTTCAGAAGTCACCATAAGTGAGCGATGCATTTGCAAGACGTAACGGAACTTTCCAATTTTTAGTTTTCAGTAAATTTTGGCATCCCAACTTTTAGTTTCTTCTCTCTCCCTCCCCTTGCAACTCTGCCCCACGATCATCAAATTTGATTTTAGAAAGAACCGATGTAGTAAGTTGCTATCAACCTTTAGATAGCTTAGGCGATGCCTCTTTGCGTTTCTAGTTTCGGTGATAATCGATCTCAATCGCCTTTGCTCAGCGCCATCTCCTCTTTCTTTCGTTCATAGAAATATTCCGTTGCATTAATACTCTTCTAACTATCCATTCGCTTCGAGCATATCTATCATACTTTCTTAAGAAACGCCCATTTACCCTATCACCTTACTCTAACAAACTTTCACGCCTATATATTCGCTACAGTAAGCTCAAGTTTGGCATTCAAAGCTTGCGCAAGTGGCTCCATGCGAGAGAAAAGCGTTTATGAATTTTCTAATTTCTTCATAGCAACTACATAACCCGGGAGAAAAAAGGCAAAGTGCCAATCAATGGTAAAAGAATTCAAGAAGTATTGTCGTATATTTGAAAAAATTCAGGTGAATGTAATTATGGCTGGCAACCGGCAATATATAAACTCAGCAATGAAAATTCACGCAGTTGGAAGCGAGATCGTCACGAGGGTCATATGTTGAAACAACCTCTGCTTCGTTTCGATATTTTGTGGAAAAAATTCGCTGGTTGGAAGAGGTTCAACAAAGAGTAGAAACTTCGCCTCACAACCAATATGGCATTCCTGAAAATAAATCTTGTGTATTGCTTAACCGCTGCAGTTCTTTCTATGAAATATAACGCTCTTACTGGCCTCTATCACCAGTTCTTTAGTCCCGTATGGTTGGTTAGTCCTGGTTCATTTTGCACCCCAGATGACTGGTCTGCTGGCCGATCGAGAGACTCAAAGCTTGGCCAACAGATCATCAGCACAAAGTGAGCTGCAAAAAACCACTGACGAACCACAGTGACGAATATCAAAGACATCCACTTTGCCAGTAAACGACATTTCTTTCAATCTTCAACTTCAAAGCCTTTTTTGGCAATTTCTGCCGACGAGATAAAATAATCGCTAAGAAATTGTTGGAAATGCAAGAAAAAGAATGATCCATTTTAGTTATGTTTGTTCGAAACGCTTTTTTTGTTAAGCGAAACGACTTGATATGAGATAGCCTAACTGGTCGATTGCTATGACGCATCCTCAAAGAAGTTATGTTAAGAAAGTGCAAAGCAACCAAGAAAAGTGGATGAGCACACTGTTTCGTTTCCTCAAGTCCGTAAATAGTGTCACAACGATGCTTCAACGAGCGAAAATGTAACAAGTTAAAATCTTTTAATTGCGCCATCTGACCAACAACACAACGATTATGACCTTCAAAAATAAGAAAATTATTGCAGGATTTTACTATGAAGTAATTGGCTGATTCTCCTATCCGGAACTGAACGATTATATTAAACAACAAAGGAAATACAGAGAATGCTAATCGATTTCGAAAGGTTTATTAAGTCGCTTCGACCATGAAATAGTTCCACCACTGTACTCGTTGTAAATTCCACCGCGAAAGATGTTTCGATACTTGGCATAGAAAAGTGTGATTGCTTCACCTATCGCAAAATTGAAAAGGAGAGGGAAGGTACATCCTAGCAGTTTATTGGGGATCGGAACAAAAAGTGACAATGTCCATGAAAGGAGACACTCTGTAATGGTGATGTATAGTAAAGCTTAAGATGCACCTTTCCAACTGTATTAAATATACTCATTCACAAAAGAATCGTTTCTTTCATCTACCGCACGACGTTTGCGTTCACCAAATTTATACATCAACCAACCAATGAAAACAAGTATGGAAAGAGATCTACATCGAACACAAATACAATTCGCACAGCACAAATAAGAAACCCGCAAATGATGCAAACGAGCATCGTAACGACGACACATATAAGACACACACATAAATTTATAGTATGTGAAAATATTTTTAATCAAGAATTATGGTTGAAAAGAATCAGAAAAAAAATATAAAATAAGAGATTATTAGATGGAATTTATAGACCATATGTATATATATATTATGAAGCAAATCAAGCATTTAACTCAAGTATCAATCTCACAAGATTTTCGAGCATTTTCACATCATACATAGAAGTTTCTGGTTATATTATGATTACTTGCCGATGGCCTAAAATCATCGCAAATCGGGAATCGCCATAATGCATGAGCAAAATATCATCAGCAAGTGAAAAACAACATCAGCGTATTGCAATATGTCCCATTAAAATTGTGCAAATATTCAGTGTACAGAAAGGGAGAAAAGAAAGAGATATGGAATGTTGCATGTTGGAGAACATATATAGTTGATCATCGCCCTTGAAAACCGCTGTGGTGCGCAGATAAGCTTGCGCGCTTCCGATGAAGCGTTTTGGCGAATTTTCGTCGTTAATGGACCGCTAATCATCACAACTGTATACAGTTGAGGCATTTTTCATAGGCAAAATGCCGATTGTTGCTTATCCTCTTTAAACGTCCTATTGTAATTCGGTAAGCTCTGACCAGGGATCGTAACCGTGCTGTTGACAGGTACCTGCCGGTAGGTGATGAATCATATTTGACCAAAGAAGCGGCAAAAAGAAGAAGCACACTGTCATCAAGAATCCCGTAGCACGAGAAGCCATTGTGGCAGCCGCATCGTTGCAAAGAAGTTTCGCATGCAATTGTGATTGTGATTGCGACCGCATCATTCTTTCTGAAAAATTATTCTCACAATAACGACTCTACAGCAGTCCGACAAATGACACTTCGTAGCAATCGCAAACATTTTGTAGCATTCAAACATAGTGAATATTTGACACTGAATATCAATTTCCTTTTGCTGCGAATAATTAAACACATTATTGAAGTGGAATTGATCATTAATAAAACTTTCCCATCAAGTTTTAAAGCATAAACGCTGACGAAATGCGCCTTCTCTAAAGGCTGCAACTACTTATATTAAAACCGCTGAGGACATATTATAGCAGCTGGAAGTATTTTCAATGTCCGTTAAAGGCAAACTTGGGTGGCAATATACTGGCTAGAGGTACAGTTCAGTAACAACGTACTATATGTCTGAAATAATCCCATGCTTTAAATAGTCCGCAACAAGGAACAACGCTATTACTTAAGTAACAAATTCGCGAGACGACGATAGTAAACCACCTGCAATTAAAGATGCGAAAATTGCTCGCATACTGCAAAGCGGAGAATTAATATTCTTTGAAAACTCTTACACTCATTCATATTAATTTAACAAATGCGAATGAAAATGTATCACAAAGCAGAAACTTTGTCATTACGGTATGCTTTATGGAAACGGAAATGCATGTATTCGCAATGATTGTTTGTTGTGGCTAAATGCTGGAAAAGATATTACGAATGTTGTCTCAATGTCTCATTGCAACGAGGTTTCTATTATTCTCTTGAGGGGAAAAAACATACACTTCACATAATAGAAATCGTTCCTTCCTAATGCAGAATTACTGAGAAATTTCTGGAAGCTTCAAGGTAATTAGTCCATTGAGAAAATGACATAAATGACATAAATAGAATTAATATCACCCTCAAGGCAACTACAAAAATAAACCACTTGTAAGGGATGACCAATAAATTGTAGATCAGCTGCCTTCCAGCAGACCAGAGAATCGACGACCATAAGACACAACAAACTCTACAAATGCCTTGAGGTAACAGATAGTGCATATAAAAAAGAGCGTATCTGCTTAAAGGGATCAGTGTGCTTCTAGCTGTCCACGTGGGGTGTCGTCTTGGCGAGAGTCAGTTTGGACTGTAGCGGTCTTGAGGAGTGCCCGATGCTGACTGGTGGTGAGGTGGCAGTATTCGTGCCAAGGCACTGTCGGAGCGACTACTCCTCCCACTCCTTCCCCTTTGCCGCCGTGTTCTGCCCTCCGCCTTACTACTGTTGATTTTATTGAGGCTTGAAAAGACCTCTTAACCTCTCGTCTTGAGAAGGGATTTGTGGGTCCTTCAGGGGCAAATTAAAGGCAGAGGACCAAAACATGGACCCAACACTCTTACACCCTAACTTAAGTGACAAAATCAACGCTACAAATATGCAAGATCCGAGTCACATAAAGTGTGCAAAGAAACTCTGGAAGGGAGGAGGATGAAGAAGTGTTGCATAGAAAAGTAATAGTCAGCGGTATTGCTTAACTATCTGGAACAGTACAGTAACCTACTGGGTGTAAATGCGGGTGGATTGGGGGTGAAGAGGAGGAGCGGGGTGAAGGTGCTGCATAGCAGTACAGTCGCCAGCAGCTTTTGATCAGCTATGTGGGAGAAGACGGGGAGAGTTGCGTATAAAACGTGCACAACGGTGAGAAGAAATCCGTACAACGAGTGCACTAAGGGGATGACCTTTTGATGGGATATGACATTGAAGGCATTTTCCTCGACCCAGATTTCATTGAATCGATGGCCGTTTTTGAAGGAACATTCCACTGAACTGACAAATAGGTCAATGGACGTCGGTCTGCATTCCCGCGCACGCATGACTGCGTTAACATGTATTCTCTAATGCCTAAAGCGTCCCGCGCTATGCAGGCTGGCTTCGATATATTCTTTTCGTGAAACGAGTACTCTGTAGGCTTCAGCCTCCTGCTGAAGTCAGCTGTATAAATTCCACATGGTTAGAGCCAACTCTGGCCGGATAGCCTCATGGAAGCGACGAAAAAAGTCGCTGTTTCCGGGTCACCTATAATGAGTAAATGAAAATCCAGCACATTTGAAATTCAGATGGCTGGATGTCTCGGACAGCATAAATGGGAGCTAGAAATTTATGTTCTACAGTTTTTGTCGAGCTTAGGTTGCTGAAGGCTGACGAGTATGGATTATGAGCCGCAGTAAAATTTAAGTGGAAAAAGAGCATGACTAATCGTCACAATTTTACAACCTATTCAAGCGATAATTTAGCAAAGGACAGCAGTAAAGTTCCTCGGAAAATTTTCGACGACAGGTTTTATTATACTTCAGCATTGATGAAGAAGAGCTAAAAAACACGTAATTTGCTGGTCATAACGTTATGCATTTGACGAAATGAATAAATGGAACTGTTTTCTGATCTCATCTTACCTCTAGCTGAAACATCTTTGCTGCATTATTCTATCATTTTCTTATTTTTTGTTACTGTTTTTTATATTTTTATTGACATAGATACATTCCCCTGAATGACCTTATATTATAGAAACATCTATTAAAAAAAATTAAAACACGTTTAAAACGTTTAGAGCAAATCGAAAGGCTATTTCCACGCAAAAATGAACGACGATTTCAATGTGATTAAGAAAAGACTTAAAGACTAATCTTATAGAAATATACTGGATATCGTCCTCCAATATTAACGATCAATCATTGAACTATCGAAGGAACATATTACGAAGGAAAATATGGCACAATCAATGCGAAATAAGACATGCATTTTGAACAGAAATTAGATTCGGAAGTGGATAAAATATAAAGATCAGCGATTATGCAAACAATTCAAAAAAGAGAAGGGAAAAGAATGCAGGTGTTAAATATGAAGGGTGCTATTAAAAAAAGACTTATGATGAATATTTAAAAAAAATAGCAGCGCATGGAATCGTACTCGTTGGGTGCAGTTTAACTATGAACTATCAGCAGACTTTTTGCCTTTATGGACACTAATCGGTTCTCCTCAACAATTTCGCTAGCAGAATTACAAATCGTGCGAACTCGCATAATAATGACGAATTAGGAAGACAATGCACCATTGGCGATGGAAATTTACAAACAAAACGCATAACACTCAGTTAATGGTAGATGTTGATTTCAATTCCGATTGTTCGATAATGAAGACAATAAATAGAACTAGAAATATTCCTGTATCAGAAAGCAATTGTCCCAATACTACGCTTATGGTTCCACCCTAATAATCTTTAGAAAAGGAGGCACCGCAGACCTCTAGAGAAACAACAGCTACTTTACTCGCTAGTCGAACCGAAAAAAGGAGCAAACTTTCATCTCACGTGATTTGTTGCAAATATCGAGTCTTTCTTTTTTCGCGCAGATGTTCGGTCATTCCCGGCAAACTGCAGTCGAACTGCATAGCGCGCATTTGTACGCTATAGGAATGAAGCACTCTAGAAAGCACAAGGGTCGTATTTTGCAAGCTTGCTTTGAAGCTACCTCACATTTAAATGCCACCTAGAACTGGTATTACGTAATTTGACGCCAATGACACTAAGAAGTCGTCGTTCCAGTTCGTTTGACGATAAGACTTCAACGAGCCGAAAAGTATCACAAACGCTTCAAAAGTCGAGTTGCCTTTGTGAAATAAGATTGCTCTCCTCAAATTTCATATTGAATGATGATGCCGAAATGTTCCTGAGCAACTGTGAAATTAGTTAAAAGCAATATTTGTAACTGAAATCTTGAATCAACACTTTAAAAGAGCATTGAAACATTAAACGTTTCCCTATTCGTCTTAGTTTGAAATCTTTGTGTGAATATGTTGGACCAAATAAAGGAGTCCAAAAATCTTCCATAGTTTAATTTCAAGAAGTGAATTTTAAATAGAGCCATCGAGTCTGATAGAATGAGACGTAAAAACTGGGAAATTCGGGTCTTTTAGGTCAATGCACTGGGTTAGGTGGTGCATTTCGAGCACGATCGAAGATGAAACAGTACGGGTTCTGAAGAAACACAAATGGCATAATCATTTGACGGTTACTGCTCACATGGCTCAACAAAACATCAACTTTAGTATGGAAAGGATTGTGAAAGAGATCCACCGCAAATAGGATTGTAGAACACTTTCATCGGTAATAGCGATCTGGAACATCGAGAATGGGACTGTGGAGAGCCCCGTCCGGAAGAATGCTTTGAAATTTAGGATAGTCAATATTTAGGCACGAGCTATCATCGCAAACAAAGCGAAAACTATATGCTCCAGTTTCGACGCATATTTTAATAATTAGTAGAGCACTGCTCCTCCTTAACAAAAGGCAGAAGAGCAAGAACAAGATTTCTGGAAAAAAACAAACAATAAGATGAAAAGGAACCCAATGTAGATGAAAGAAAAAAAAGAAATTATTAACGAAAACGTTAACGCAAAAAGTGCAATCGAAATAGAAAATTTTTTCATTCAGACAAAAATGAGTTCCACATCATTGTATAGAAAATAATCGGCAAAGAAATACCATTCGTGATGTGCCACATTTAATCCAACGTTAATAAAAGAAATGGGTCGTATTGTATGATACTGAAGAGTGAAGTCTACAAATATTTGACATCAATGAAACGGAATTCAGCAGGATAGTTGGCTTTTTTTTTGAGGAAATGAAGAACAATTTTTCTGCCGATTCCACGTCAAATCCACCGTTAAATAGAAAATAAGAATTCGGCCATGAAGTCATGATGTGTTTGTCAACGAGCCGACCTATGATTGGGTCTATCAAAAATGCTTGCATCGAGTATATAAGCGCTTCGGGGAAGCTTTTTTTAGCCTTGTCGACACGACGATTGCATTGTTGGTTTCATCATCGACGTCAAACGTGTACGACAGATGGCATACCGTTGCTTGTGCATGACTCAGAGTGCGATGTCATATGTTGGTCTCCATTCGACCGCTATATACTTTCGCCCATTCCACACAATCGTCATTTCGATGGACTCTTTTTTTAGTGGACTTTAGCTAGCAAGTGAACATTATACAAAAAGTTCTTGTTTGTTGCACATCGTCATATTTAACGTAAATCGTCGAATCGTTATATTCAACGTAAACATTTCATGACGTTACATCCATCACACCGTCGAATCAACAAATTTCTTTCTTTAGACAAGCTGCAACACACTGATATAAGGAGTCGCGAAGAACATGAGCATGAGAAGTGACTGACAAAATGTTGCGGTTCGAACCAGAAAAAAATTTCAAAACCTGTCTTGCTCATGTCAAAAATTTGTCCTGGAGAAATTGCTGGCCTAATTTTTCTTGGTGTCTGGAAGTTGCAACAAATGGCTGTAGACCGCGGCCTTTGCAACATAAGTTCCGATGGCCACAAATGGCTTTCGGGGATCACCAGAACCGCTTCCTTTGAAAAAATTTTGGTGCAGCGAAATCAGTGACACGTAAGCGATGAAAATAACAAAAAGTACTATTTAGTACTGACAGTAAAATGAAAAGCATTCAGTCAGTAGCAAAATCCTGCAGAATGGAAAGCAATGTTCATTTCTTTCTTGCATCCCTCACGATGCGCGTTGAGCGTAATAGCCAGATTAAGTCGATCGTCATAAAAGGGCACGAGTTGTCAACGTCGCCTCACGAGCGATTTCAAAGTTCAGGAGAGCTGTAAATCCACAGAAGGCAGCATAGACGCGGTGAACGCGTCACGCCTTTCCCTATGGTGAAGCTCATGGGGAAAGTGCAATAAGTACTGTAGCAAAAAAAAAACAAAAACATTTTAGCTACGTGAATCAAGCACAACACTTGAAGGCAATATATATCTTACGTATTGGCCAAGTTCTAAAATGTGGCGTGTTACAGGACTTCACAGAATTGAAATAATGCGAGAGCATCATTTTTATCCTCAATGGAGATGCCATTCGACGTAAAATAGCCACTGTTCGTGCTACATGCATCACCGCCAAGCCTTAATGCAGTAGCGCGTCTTAAATTGTTGTGTGAATTGTTTTGGTGCTAAGTTGCTGTTGCTGTTGCTGTTGTATTTGCCTTGCATAGCCATTTAAAGATTTTATTATATGGGTTGGGGAAGGGAAAAGGAGAAGGGAGCAGAGGTGTGCAGTTTGAAAAGAAATACAAAACATGAAAAGGAGATATATGCAAATTGTAGCAGATAGTCTGCTTATGCTACTTCTGTCAGTATAGTCATCTAAAATAGTATCCTTTTCTACTCAACTGCTCAATGTCCTCCATAAAGTATGTTAATCTCGATCTGTAAACAGTTTCTTTAGACTGGCTGTATGTGTAGATTCGCCTATGCATGTATGCATCCTCTGATCTTTGATTTTTCAAGTAAAACTGCAAATACTACCGCACTCATACCAATGCCATGACCTACTAGAACACCTTGAATTTGCTTTCATTTATGCTTCACGTGTTAGTCTTGAATAGACCCGGTTGTTGTAGGCAAAGAATCGTCCGTCTAAAATAATGATGCAAAAATGCATAAAGATAAGCCAAATCAGCAGCTGCTTTCTTGTGTGACCGTTCTGTCGGGGTGCTCTTTCGTTGGACAGGCATTAACTTGCCACCTTTTGCTGCTGTTTATAGGGTGAGGTTTCTCTAAAGTGGAGTGGTAAGGATTAGCGATAGGGATTGGGTGGGAGTGGGAGCTGGGTGAACTGAAAAGCCGAGGATGTTGGAGTCCTTGGCTTAGAGGAACCAGCATCTTAAAATAATGCTGTCTTGGCAAATAGGAGTTCGCCGACAACAACGAAACCAATACAGTTTTGGAAGAGGGAAACTACTCTAATTTAGTTTTCTTTAACAGGGTCATATGGTATATCACAACATGTCATCGATAAACTTCATCAAGACGAACGGCAGTTACTCATTCCGCGCTTTCAACATCCACCCACTGAATGTTAAAAATATCATCATTTCTTCATCAAGGTCTTCTCTTTCCCCAATTTGCTCCTCTTATTACACACTTCCATTCGCTGGGTGCTTTATCTCCTCTTCGTTCGTTGACCATGCAGTCCTTCTTACCCATTTTCCTTCTTTCCTCCACCTTTTCGTAAACACCGCGCTACTTTCCTCTTCTCGCACTCGATCCAGTGAAAGCGTATTTCCTTTCCGGGCGTTGATGACTGCCTTCTTGGTCCGAAAGGCAAAATGGACTTCTGCTTCATGTCAACACAGTCGAACTTCGAAGAAATGTTGCTCAGTGAATCCTTTTCACTCATTTCTGATATGTTGGTTTTGCACCCCTTTTCCAATCCCATGCCATTGTAGCCTGGGAGCGAACAAAGGTCGAAGAATTCAACGCAGTCTTCCAAGGAATTGTGACAGGACGAGCAGCATCTAGCCATATTTGTTACTTTACAAATGTTCACCAAGCGTCAACACTGAACTGGGTGTCGGACGAGTTTCAGAATTGTGCAGTTCGTTGGCCGATCGAGTCGCAACGTGCCAGAGTCATTTTTCGAAGTCGGCCAAGGTCAGTTGGAAATGCTATTTACCGAAAGAAACGTAATTTAGGAAGAGATCATAGATGGCATGAACCTATCAAAACATCCTAGGAATAACGTGACTAAAAAAATTTTATTGAACGTTCGCTAAACTTGCTGCGTTCATTTGTTCATGGCCATCTGTGAAGCTTAAATTAATGGGATTCAGAATTTTTTTCTCTCTAGTAGGACCTTTCGTACACAGTAGTTAGCGAGCAGGCCAGAACGGGCCTAAAAAGGAATCAGTGGTAATCCCTTCCATTTATGATTTCGTAAATGCGTTTGCCTCATTAGTTTTAGGTTCGTTTTATATTTTTTGAAGATTAATTTACATCTTGTTGCACCACTGATAGACTTCAAAGGCAACCGTTGATTTCAAAATATCGTAGAACCTCATTTGTGAACCCCTACATTACGGCCTCCCATTTACTTGTGGGATGGAAAAGCTGAATAGAAAGTGAAGAAATTGGGGAGAGGGGTGATGACTAATACATAAATGCCAGAAAGGAATGAGGGCTGTCATCGGAAGTAGATGCATAACTGGAGAGACGGGTGGTGATGAGGAACGAAAAGAGGAGTTGTGAGATTCAAACTTCTTGGAGATGAGGCGCACTTAAGAGAAATGTATTGCATATCGACAGATAGCCCATAATGTGGGTTTTGCAGTTTCTATGTGACTGATCTTATGTAAAATACACACGGACGCATGAAATTAGGGTCATCGAAGAAATGTTCCCGTCAGAAAATCGACATATTCATTCGAAGTTTTAACTTCACTCTGTAAGGACTTTCAAAGTCGGATTAAATATATCATTTTCCAAATAGCAGGAATCAAGAATATATGGATTGGTGAGAAATGAACCCGTAAATGAAGAAATCTGAGTGATTCAATAATGTCGAGGTAATGCGTATAAAGTGTTATAGTTCTATATCGAATATAGAGAGCGGGAGTGGAATGATCGCGGTTGGCGGTTGGCGCATAATGAGCAGACAAATTTATGGGACGATATAATTGAGAATATGGTTAACGTAATGACGAAATCATAATTCGGTCGTTTCAACAAACAGCTAAAAATTATTAACCAAAATTATCGACTATTTTCAGTAGTTAGCGTGGTACTTTCAAATGTAGCAGTGAAATTCATTGAAAGCAACAGTTAGCAAGGAACAAACACAGCAAAAGTTACAAAGACGGTCGACCGCTTGAGAGACGAACGCACCAATAACATGATCCTATAGAAAAAAGAAAAATGCAGCCCTCATAGATTTAGAAACGAGAAATGACGAGTGAAGAATTGCTCAAAATATAAATGTCTTGTAAATAGGAAATGTCATAAACGAAGCGAATAACGTGTTCGAAACGATCGGAAAATGAAACTCCACCATACAATTCTCACTTTGCGGTTGGTGAGTGTTGTTTTAGTACGTTGAACAAGTGCATCACCTCCTCTTTCATGAAATCAACATACGGCCATATACCCCCCAATCGATAGTCCATTTCAAGGGCAGAAGTTTATTGTTCGATCGGGTGGGACATGTTCCGCCACTTCAACATTTGAATTTAGTGTGCTGAGCGAACCGGTCACTATTTTGCAAAATTCTACGTACATTTTGCAAATTTTGAATGAGCCCATCAGTTTGTAGGCCGCAATGGAAAACTGAAACTGCTATGTTTAGCAAATCAAGTTCAGAGATAACGGTCGACCGGTTAAACTGTAAACGTTGGTTTTGAAGATTCTTAGTAAATAGGTTTACTTTCTGCAAAAGTTTATTATCGCAAACATCATTCTAATGACTCATTGACCGAGCCGTTTGTAGACATCCATTACACAGTAATTTAACAAACACTCACTTGACGCAATTCGTCTTTCTAATCGAAATGGTTAATGATGAATTTCATCGAAAATCGTCTAAGTTATATTAAAGCAGTACTGCTTTCATTTGTAAATAAGAACACCAGTGGCAGAAATGAGTTTAGTGTGTATATCAGCGCATGACATATTTGGCACAGATTGCTCGATGATCGACCTTCCAGCGATCTTTTCATAACCGTATTTTCACTTCTTAGCAACAGTCGATCAAAAATCAAAACGCATACACATACTAGATTCGATTTGAGAACGTCTTTCGCACGTGCAGCATCATATCAGTCAAGAAATAAGAAAATTAGGGAAGACACGAATTCAATTTAGAATGCATTTGGCATCGAACGGTTCATCTGACAGCTAAATGAGCAGCTGACCACATTTCAAGCAGATGAATTTTCTGAAAGCGTCTGCATTTCCGGATTATTCATCGCTTCAAGTATTTAAAGCAGTCAACCCAGATATTGATAAAGAACCAGCCACACAGTGGTTCATATCTTGCGCGAGAAAAATTAATGACTCATGCGCTCTTACTTAAAAGCCGAGAGAGCGTCGTATAGCTGAGTACGATATCACGTTCCGCAAAAAGCGTAACGGAATCACTTCAGAGTCCCATTGACATTGTGCTTAATTAGGAAGTAAATAGTTATTTCTGTGTTCGCTTCAACTGACCACATTCAAAGAACACCACAACTTTAGCAGCGTGATTATTAAATATGCATCAATGGATTGTTCTATGACTTCACAAAATTTAACAGAAAAGTACCTCTGTGAGAATCTTCAATGATATTAAAAACGACTGTGACCTCCGAGCACATTCGCTTGCCCAAGCGGTTTGCTCGCAACAGTTATGTTCATCGGTTCACGCGTATCGTAAAGTGATGGTGCTTCGAGTATGATCAAAAATGTGCCCACGTTCAGCACTGAGAATATTATCAGGAACAATCGGTCAAGTACCATCGCAACGAATGTCCAATCATCAGAAATCTGAAATTGCCGTCACAATGCGCAAATTTCTTCAAGGGAACTAGAAATGAATCTCGAGGATCACTTCTATCGCATTAATAGTTTTCTTCCAAATTCAGCGTCTACAGAGCCGCAAATTGCTGAAGACCGATCCGACTCTTCAAACGTTTGTGGGCAATCGGTCCATCCCCCTCCCCCACCCCAGCCCTCCCTTTCTCTCAATTGCTGCAAAAGCACAAAAAAATGCAACAACAAATTGGATAACAAGTGTAAAAAACAATCACCCTGAGCAAAAAATGCCCACTGCAAAGAAACACTAAAATGGACATGATCGATGATTGAGCTATCTAAGAAACCGCTTGGAAATGGGCTATCATTTTTAATCGGGAACTGAAAAAGTTATTGTTCCTAAGAAGTAGTGGGATGATGCCATATGACACAACTAGACACAATTCTGGAGAAAATTAAACGTTCGGCGAACAAGATTTTGGTGATTTCCGCAGGACTAGGTTCTACATTCGTTCTAAAAACACCTATATTATAAAGTGAACTATAATCTTTGAGACAATGACGTGATGACAGAAAAATCGAAACCAGAAAACAATGCTGAAAGGGTGGCTGATTTCACCGCGCAAACATTTTTCACCTCTGCATTTGAATGCTCAGCAAATTAATTTATGTGTTTGGAACAAACTCCAAAGTCTTATGGGTTGAAGGTGCAAGAACTTAATGATGTATTCCATTTTGTTCACTTTGCGCAGTTGAAAAGCATTGCTCGAATATGTTCAACTAGTTGAAGCAATAAGGGTTACTATGAACGAGGGGATTGATGCAACGGAATCTAAGCAGAAAGGAAAGCGTTTGAAAACGAAAAACGGGGTGGCTCTATATTCTTTCAATTGCTGCAGTCGTTGTCGAGCATTGTTGATACGTCACCTCACCTCAGCCTCGTCTTCTCTACGTTGAAAATGCTCGGCAATGAAGCGCACTTGTTGAAGAAGATTTAAAAATATGACATCATGGATCCGTCGCTGTGCACGGCGACTTTGATCGGCACCATGTCCAAAATGGTCAGTATTCGACGTCACTTTTGGCTCGCTGTCTTGCTTAATTGAATTAATTTAATTAGGATTAAATTGCAATTGGTTGAATTATGTGAACAGATTCTCTGCCTAGGAAGTGAGCTTCTTTTTTTTACTGTAGATGGTCTTCGTGATTTCGGTTTTCTAATCGACTCTAAACTTCGGTTGGGATTGCAGCATTCTACTGCTACCAAAAAATCGTCAAAAATTGCAAATTGTGTTTTCCGTATTCAGAAGCATCAGTTATTGAAGGAGCATTACCGAAATGCCCTCAACACCTAATGCCGAACCATTTTTGAGTACCGCACTCCTGTTTGGTCTCCTTATTTGGTTTCTGGCATCAGGTTATTAAAAAATTGTCAGAAACGCTTCACTCGCATTACTTTCTGCAAAATTCATCGTGGTTCATATCAATCTGAAACGAAACCAGGCTAAAAATTTTAAACCTAGAATCATTGGCATATTGTAAGCTTACGTTTGAATCGATTCGTTGTTATAAAATTGTGTGCGGCTTTTCCGACACCCCAGTGTCAGAAATTTTCACTTTGCCAACCTCCCCCTCGAAGTCGACGGGTTACTCGATACTCGAACTAAGAGTAATTTGGCTACATGAGAAACAAATATGACGGAATATTGGAAGAGACCTACAAATTGGAAAGAGTTTGTGGAAGCGACGAAAAAATTTTGGAAAACATTGAGTTTGTCGACATTCAACGTCCACTGACTTTCTACGTTCTTTATGGAAAAAAATAACTGACCGAAATTAACTGTTTGTTACCTGCTGCCGGCCAATATTTGCCGCGCTATACGTTATCAAATTGTTGACCCCAATCTATTTCAATTTCTTCTCTTTTCATGCAGCAGCTTCATGATATTATCTTCATCGTCCACACGGAGGCGGTCGGAGGAGGGAGGATGGAACAGAAGGGTTTCTCAAATTTCAAGAAAGTTGGCTGGGGGAGTAGGGAAAAGAGGACTTTCCTCATTGCCGAATTGCATAAGGACTTATACTAGTGGCTCATTGAGCGTTTAGCCCAGAGGCAGAACACGGCAAATAAAACCTCTCCACTGTGATGCCTATATGGATTTTTTCTCGCTTCGAACGCTTTGCTATAACTCTGCGAATACGTCTTCATTGTTGGAATCGTTTTCTCGCACTTTGACGTCGACGGGCGACAGGGAAAAGAGTTTGATAACGAATCTTTACCAGTCGCAGATCCTTCACCTGAACAAATATAGACGCAGAACTAATTTATACAGAATGTGACTGTTGCTTCAGCAAGAGCAGCAAAAATTTGCAAGGTACCATCCACTCTCAACAACGTTTAAAAGTTCATGAATATATAGTATTAGGTTGACGCCATATTCAAGCGCTTTCATGGATATACTGTGGTAACTGTTTACCCGTAACAAATCCGTCAATGAATCTAGTTATCTTCTGGCCTGCTAAACCACAAATTAGCCAAATTGGTTGACTTTCGTAATCCTACGCTTTCAGAGAAGCGATATATAGCCAAAAATCTTGGAAATCGAGGGAATGCTGAATACTTGTAATGAGGAAAGAGCCCCAAAAGCAATCATATCACGGTCTCGTTGGATGCGGAAGTCATCATTTCATTCTGCTTTTAAAGCGCAACACCTCCTTCAACATGGAAAATTTTCGTCGTTCCAGTCATTGTCACGGTTTCATATTTATTACTGTATAGCGAGCAGTGCCGATTTTGATTCTCATTTGCATCTTTTAAGCTACTCACCGAATAAAATTTACGAATAAAGTTTCTGCCCGTTGGCGAGTTTAAACTGTCGTCACCTTCAAATACGAAAACCTAAGAAAAAATTCTCTAGTTTCTTAACTCATCACTTAATGACTGCGGAAATCAACGACAGCCTTCCAATGAGAAAATGGAAAAAAAAAGAAGGGTAACAAGATTCTCTCCTAACGATTGGAGCGCTGTTTTTGCAATCCTCTTTGCTATATGCAACTGAATCCGACCTTCAGCAGTATTTAAAAACCCATATCTGTGCAATAATTATTCATTTCAAAATTATGAAGCAATATGCCAACCATCTAACGAGTCATCCCTTTCAACTGAACAATCGTATAAAAATCATTACTGCTACAACCAACTGCTTTTGATCCACCTTTGCATGCATTAGCAGTGATCTAGAAATCGAACAGCTCTTGAATTAAACATGCGAAACTCTGATCGCATTATAACGCTATCAAGTGGTTTTAACTTCGATAGAAACTCTATCAAGTGATGCTCAATCATTCTATGATGCAACTCTATCAAGCAGTGATGCTACTGTACACCTCTTCCTTTCTCATGCACAAATATATGCACATAATGGTTTTGACCTCGACAGAAAATTGATCACATGGCTCTAGTGGTATTCGATTCGAGAGCCGTACCAGGGAGTCACTGGAATCCTTGAATCCCTAATTCAAAACTCAACTTCGACATACCGAGTGGAGTATCTGGGTGGGAAAACACTCGAGCCTTCAACAATATGGGAGGTATCTCATTCGAAGAAGAGACTGGGGAGTCATAAGAGATCCAACAGTGTGAACGTGATCGATTAAGGGACTAGACAAAGATGTGGTTGGAGACCCTCGAGAAAATGCAGAATTCTCGAATCGGGAGTGTGAGTCGGAAACTTTAAAATGGCCTCGAAAAAAAACTAGCGCGTGCACCCATTCACGCACACAAACACACGTACACATACAGCACATCCAGCGGGTATTATCTACGAGAACTCACGAGCATTTGGAATAACAGTGCTGCGAACAGTATAAGAGCTCGGTGAAAAGCCGACGCCGACCAGTGAAGTGGCGGCAATGAGGGTATTCATCGTCGGATCTGGTTTTTGCTTTGGCTCTGGCCGAGACATAAATAATACTCTGTAATATGCACCTGTTATCATTGAATGAGGCAATATTCGTCGGATAAAAACATATTTAGAGATAAACAGTTGCACAAGGCAAAGATTATTTGACTTTTGATTCTCCAGCTGCAGTAAAAAACTCGCTGCAAAGGTAAATTCATTGCTCTTGTACATTTAATTTACAACGAAGGAAAGATATTACATCTAGACTGACGATAAATTCAGTAAAAGAACGAACTTGGGCAAGAAGTTGAGGAAAATACTTCGTATCCATGGCGACATGCGATGTGCGGATCCGCTTCTAAAGCGAAAATTGACAGTTATGACCGAAACGACGGTCGATAGAGAAACGAGTATCATTGTGGTGATCAAATATCGTCCAAACATAGGAATAACCAGTGAGGTTGGTGGCATTATGTCAATTAGCACCTATAATGAGTTCACCAATTCATACACGCATTCAATTTGAGGTCGGAAGATTTTCTTAAAGTGGTCTAATATTGAATAAGATGCGGTTAAAACAGAGAACCGAAAAGAAGCATTTCATATTTGTCAAGATGTGCATCTGTCAAAAAAAAGCATATTTTTAGGTAATCGTATCTCCAGTGCTTTGACGATGCCGTAAGACATTATGCGCTCATCCGACACCTAAACATATCATCAAACTGCCTGATACACTTATTAAAAAGTGAATATTAAACTTAAATCTGCTGACTAATTATTAGAAAACTTAGTTGTTTATTTTTTATTTTATTTTAACGTACCGAGATGGGAAAGCATGCTGAAGTTTAAAATATTTTGTGCTGAAGTCGTGCCGCCATTTGTTTCATTCAAGGCAGAATGATATTCAATTTACAACCTGAGTATTCCATCGAAGAGGCTGTTTTGCACGAAATAACCAGAAATTGAGACTTTCGTTGAATAGGCTTTCAGAAAATCACAAAATCTCATAAAGTGATCGATTTAAGCACCTCATCGTATCGATTTCAACGAAATATATAGCGGAATGACATATTTTCGATGATGCTTGAGAAGCAACCCCTTCAAAACTAGAATGATTTTTTTTTGAAAGTAAGCATATAAGAGTAGAAAAATACAGAATCAAGATGCGTGACTCACCAAGAAGAAAACGGTAAGCGTGACGAGAATAGAGATGGAAAACGTGATTTTATGATCGGATAAATAAAAAACAAACGTCGTAAGCAGAGAAATAAGAAAACAAGGCACAATCAGATTGCATGTGAAAAATAAAGTTTTACGACGAAGGACAAAGTAATAAGTAATATCGACATATTTTTCGGGTCCACAGCAACTCGTGTAAAGTACAGAATGTCGAGCTGATGACAACGATAGCAAATCCCATTCGGCCGATCTAAAATTCAGTTTGCCCTTTCATTCAATATGTTTATATTCATTATAACACCTTTTTTTTCACATGCTAATGTAAACGATACTATAAGACACAGTAGAGATCAAGCTTCATCAGCATAAGAAACGGTCCGACAGTTATTTGATGACCTCTGTATTCGTTTTCAGAAGGTAAATTGATGCCAAAATGAAAATATTTGAAGCATTAGTAAATTCATTTATCCTTTACAGAAAAAAGTAATACTCATAAAAAAACTTGATTCGATCGCGCGATTGGGGTGACTTTTCATTAAATGTTATTTCAAGTGCAATTCTTTCGCTTCGTAGATTTCTCCTGTACATTTGCATTCACAACAAATGAAAGTGAGACGAATCGAAACGATTAGAGATTATGTTTAATGTTATCATTCCAGCAGTACAAAAAAAGCTGAGATATGCCATCGCCTAAATGGTGAATAGGGAAAGGACTACTTTGTCTAAATAAGCTGTAGTGCATTACCTATGTGCTCCAGCATTGTGTCAGTTGGAACTAGCGCACTTACCGATAGAAAAAACTGAGGTCCATACCCGTCTCCATCGTTTCCACATCCTGACCATATTTGTCCGTACCATTAACCACTTGATCTGAACTTTGAACAAAATTCTATCTGCTATGAAAATTAAAAAGTTTCAACTCACCCTTTAGCCTTTAAGGGAACCATCTTCCTGAGAGATGCACTTGCCCACATTTCTTCATTAATTCTGTACTCTTCTCCTCTTACCTATCAAACAACAGATTATATCAATCAATATACTTTTGCTGCTATGAATTCGAATGGCTCATTAGTATAATTTTGTTGGGACAAAAAGTAGCATTTAAATATTACGCAGCAATCCCTTCACTCCACTGCATATAGATTACGTGCATCCTCACGGGGGCCTTTATGTATAACTAATAATATAAAAGTAAATATATGAATACAAATATAAATATAAATACAAATATAAATATAAATATAAATATAAATATAAATATAAATATAAATATAAATATAAATATAAATATAAATATAAATATAAATATAAATATAAATATGAACATGAATATAAATATAAATATAAATATAAATGTAAATGTAAATGTAAATAAATATAAATATAAATATAAATATAAATATAAATATAAATATAAATATAAATATAAATATAAATACAAATATAAATATAAATAAACTATGAATATAAATGAACATAAATAACATACACACAAATATATATATATATATATATATATATATATATATATATATAATGTATAAAACAGGTAAACCTGTTTGAAGTGATCGCACATGCAAAGTTCAGACTTGTGCAGGTATACATGAGCGTCTGACTGCAGTAGCAATCAAACGAATAAGGAATACTGAGAATTATAAGAGTGTTGAAATTAAATACACCCGTTCTCGAAGTGAACGAAGCGGAGAACTAAAATCGGCTGTCTTCATGCAACATCAACATACGAATTAGCATGTAAGTGTACCTTTCGGCAACTGCTTCAAGTCGACGTAATAACCAGTATAAGACCACGCGCCAAATTTCATCTCGCAACTTTGTGAGTCGTATGGGAACCAAGTAACATCAATCTGAAAGAAACTGGCTGACCGAAAAAACCTAAAAACTATTTTTATGGGAAAATCAGCAAGATATTTCCTCGTGAATGATGTGAAAAAAAAAGAAAAAAAAAAGACCAATCCTCTCTCTGCAAGTGCCTAGAAGAATTGGACAGTATATGTTTTACTTGGAATTTCAAGAGTGGGATAAATACACAGCATTCAGAAGTGCAACAGGTAAATGGATAAAAGTTCATGAGACCATAACTGAAAGGGGAACGAAAGAAACATCTGGTAACTGAAACATTTGGTTTCGAATGTTGAACAAAAATGGTGGCATACCACTGTCAGATCGTTTAGCACAGTTTGACTTTACCCGAAGAATAACTAAATGAAAATAACCTCTGAAATTTGAAACCAAAGAATTGCATAATTAGCGAGTTTATATTGTCAAGCGGTTATTGGCAATTCACAGATTTCTTATAATTTTTAACGACAATGAGGACCTTCCTTGCTTTTTTCTCAAAAATTGCAGCTAACGAAAAAAATTGCAGTTCCACCGCTCCCCCCTTCCTACATGGGAACAGTTGGAAGGAAGTTCAGGCACAAACTGAATTCACCAAAAACAGAGCTATCATACTGGACAGAACGATTTGTAGATGGCCGGCGGCTGCCAAAAAACGCGCCCGTCATAAGCGACCAGGGCGTCCGTAAAAATTGTGATGTCAGGATCACCAGCGGCACTGAAATAGCCAAATGTGAAGACAATTACGTATAAGATCGATCTTGAAATGTCGGGACTTATAGCGCCACCAACATTTGAAAATAATGTGTATTCAAAATGAAGAGGTTTACGGATGGGGAGAGGTTTGTGCTGCTAGAAATTTCGAAGCGTTCTATACTCAGGGAAAGAGGAAGTAAGGTGTATATTTTATGAAAACTTGCGTGAAGAGGCGTATTCTGGTAAACCCTTATTTTCTAAAACTAACATTCACTGCAGCTCAACGTTATTGGCAGTTTTGCGCCAAATTCAGTGC
The DNA here is from genome assembly GCA_037389465.1 of Baylisascaris procyonis. NCBI lineage: Eukaryota > Metazoa > Nematoda > Chromadorea > Rhabditida > Ascarididae > Baylisascaris > Baylisascaris procyonis. Next base: position 5,445,454 of record JAZARR010000059.1, read on the forward strand.
GTCAACTCTATATGTCCCTATTCGAGCTGAAGATCCATATTCGAGAGGAAAGATTGAAATTTGGGTAGGAATTTATTTACATTCACAGCTTTCACAATCAACATACATTTGAGGAAATGCTACGAAATGGTGGTGATTAGGTATGCTTATGAATGGGAAAGAATTTGCAAAATTGATTGGAGATGAACCAAATTAAACCAACAAAAAGCTTGCTGGAGTACACTGCATTTTAAAGCAGGGGAGGGTTTAAGGAGTGGACGAGGGGAGGGAAAAGATTATGTAGAAGTTGTGATGGGATAAGGGGATTAGCAAAAAGAGGAGACAGTGAAACCTCCTCTCTATTCTTCTTGCGCTATAAACAAGCGCGCTAAATCAGCTCCTCAAACTAAAACTAACGGTAAAAAGGATATTTCAAATCCGAATATGAGCACCATAAAGTGAGTTCCATCAAGGATGATTGAAATCACCAAGGTGTTTTCTGCGCAAACAACGGTACCTATTTCATGTTATTACAAAAAAAAATCTCGAAAAAACCCAAAACAAACAGGTTACTTGTTGTACAGCACGAGATCCGGAGTCCATATAAGATCACTTGGGATATGAAGCGTTTTAATTCCGCCGTATTTTGCTGGATTCCAAGTTAATTTCGCATCCACCCACTGCTAAAACTCAATCGATCAAAAACAAACAAAATGCAACTTGCATGGGTGAACAGAAGGGGTTGAGGGAATCTCACTTCATTCAGCCTCAGTCTTCACCATTTGAAAAAAGAAATCGCTTGCCTAGGATTTAAGTTGTTTAAAATGGAATAAAAAAATCAAACAGACCAAAAGAAATATCGATAAGCAAGCGAGTGCAAGTTTTTTGTAGAATTAATAGCTTGCTAGAAACAATCGCTTCAAAAAATTCTTTGTCTATGATTTGCTAATAAAGCGTGATGGGCAAAAAAGAGCGGCAATATGCACGTTTGCACAGAAATCATACAAAATAAACGATTAGGGCAGCAGAAAACAGTGTTCAAGACATAGAATTTTCAAAGATAGAAGCTACTTGAAACGGAGTCGAAGTGAAGACTCGAAGGTTGAGGCTGCCAACTAGCGAAACAAAGCAGCTTAGAAGAGGAGTAGATTGAGCGTGATTAAGAAGATTTGATAAAAATGGCTAGTCTGCTTTCATAAAGAAGAACTGCCATTTTTGCAATGATGTACAAGCATCTATTTCTCCAGATATACTCCAGTCGTTCGAACTCGAGGGCTTCAAACTTAAGCTCATTGTAGGAATTTATATAGGAAGCGATATAGACATCGTCGTTGGTAGATTTACAGCGGTACAAATAGCTTTTGTGAACGTCAGAAGTTTTCGCATTGTTGATGAGTTTCGGTTTCAGGTTAGGTGCAGAGTGCTGTAGAAGTGGGTTTTATGAGGATAGACCACAGAAACGCAACCTCACAAATTGAGAGAATTTGAGCAAGCAGTAACACGGGGAAAAACTTTGTGACATATAACCGAACCAGGCATATCAACTTTGACGGCAAATGTCGCCATTCTAACTATAAACTTCAGATATAGTGATGCATTAATGAAATTAGTGATGCAGCGGTTTTCATGACGTAAATGGGGAACTGAGTAAGTTCTGACGAATATAAACAGCAAAGCGAAAAAATTTCATTTATGCCTCCTTGTAGGGCTAAAGTAGTGTCACCATTACTATGAAAGAATGCGTGAAATTGAGTGGAATTGATAATGGCGAGTCGAATATAAAAAAAATTAACAAGCATAAAGCCAAGTACAAATGCCTTGTGAAACAAGAGTTGAAATTTGTTGAAGGCATGAAAACCTGACAACACAAGCTTCAAAAAGCTATTCGCGAAGGAAAGATTGAAATCATTTCAGCATGGATTGGAAGAACGCAGAATGCTGTACGTTAAGCGGAAGCTTAAAAACTTTTTTTTAGAAAATCTCAGCAAACATTTAAATGCTGAGGGATTTCTCCAAAAGGTTGACTTCAGACATAAAAAACCTTTCGCACTGTCTATGGGTTTCTCTCCTGTTATGAATGACGTCATCCCATGAACTCAATTCTTCGAAACGTTGGCACTGCAAAGAAAATAGTGCCGGCTTATAAATCAGCTTACTTCGGCCTACAGACGGTGAGGGCATGAAGTCCGATGAACAGAATGACCGAGTTCCGATTTGTTTTTTTAAGTAAAAAATTTCTGAGCACAATCAACAAATGGTGCAGTTTGTCGGAGTATTAAAAAAGGGTGTGGTTTCCTGCTACTTCTCGAAAAGCAGATACCATGTTGGCAAAGGTGCGCTCTACCACACTAAACTTAATTATTCATTGTTACGCAACCTCATGTATTTTTCACTTATTCTCTATACGTAGTGTGATGAATTTTGCATCATTTCATCCCTCCTTGACGATAATTGATGATATGGAAGAGGACGCAGAGTATTTGTTACTGGAAAAATTGGCCATGTTTCAGCAATATCCTACCACTACATTTATAGCCTTTCTTGAGAGAAGTGGAAGCTCCCTCAGAGTCGATTGATATCCGAAAGAGTTGACAAATTTACAACCGTCACTACTACTAGGACCCACTTTAGTCTTTATAAATCTATCATCGAAATTGCAATAAATCATATGATCGTGCATTCAATTTCAACTTAAAATTTACCATTTCGAGCCATAAATTTGTCGTCAATATTTGATTCTTCTCGTCCTGTAAAATAGCTTTTGTCATGTTCATTGAAAATAATCTTTTTCTAAGAAAATAAACATGTTGCAGTTAAGTAGAGAAAAGTTTAATAAAATGTAGTTTATAAAATAGTGTATAGATGTTAGAGTTTATGAAAATTATTAAGCACTGAATTAGACGAAACTGCAGTTAGCAAATATTGTTATATTGATTGTACTTCCCGTAGCAACACAATCCTATATGCATAAAAACATAATGAACTCCTACGCAATAAAAAATCGAGGAAAGTTTCCTCCAATTTACGATAAAATCATGTAAGTTGCTATTCAGGATATTTCCACCATAATCACTCAAATAATACTTTTAATGATTTCTGCAATAACTACGTATAAGAAGTTTACTGATTCATTTGTACTAACCACGTCAATAATTCGGATAAGTGAAGCTCCAACGTCAACCGTAAGAATATCGGTACTATTTTTAACCGGTCTTGGAATCTTATTGTAGTCATATAGAAGATCCTCGTAAAGTTGACCTTCAAGGTCTGCGGATCCACTGTATGCGCCGTTCACAAAGAAGCCACCAGCAGTTATAACCAATAAAGCGGTCCTCATCTACAATTTCTCGGCATTGGATTGCTTCATAGTATTTGCACCTATTATACGACCCATGAAAGTACAAGAGATGAACTGCAAGCATTTGGAAACGCCAAAGTAGCTGCCAAGTTATGCAGAGTGGAAAGAATTTTGATCTGAAGAACGCTGCAAACGTCAAAAGCCGAGACAACATTGGTTCATTGGACTTCAATTAACAAATTCGACATGGGATCGAACGAAGCGATTAAAAGAATGTCGAAGTTATATCATTTAAAAAACTGATCGAGCTAATATGGGCGAAACATTCGTATATTATTGAGCTACCAGTTGTGTTAAATGCACGACAAAATAAGAGGATTCAGCAACTTATCAGTGCATAATCACGTGAAAGCTGTTTCAACTGGACGATGCACACATAAACCAGTATTGTTTAGTTGAAATATTGACTGAGTTGTTTTGAAATAAACATTTCTTCTCACTGCAATGAAAAACTTGAATTTCCATACAGTAACCGTATCCACCAGGCGACCAAATATTACATGTGACCACCCACGCAGCGACACATTTTCAACGACCGTTTTGCTTCACTCCCTATCGAATTGTTACTCCGTTCGGAAATACTTCTGCATCTTGCGAAAGTGCCAATGCAGTCCCACTCAAATGGTATCTCTATGCAAAATCCTTAGAAATACAACTCACTTTAGCAAATGAGACAATTATGGAGCTGAATGTAGCAAAAATAGAAAAAAAACAGTTTTCTGGAATAAAACAAAATAATTTCAAGTGATCGCGCTCTGAATAAATTTATGAAAAGATCGAAAGACTAAAAATTCTGTTAGTGAAAGATAATTTGCTGTCGAAATGCTTATGCTCAATCTTTTGCAAAATATACCAACAAAAACGCTAAAAAAATTAGATACCGTCATCCTCTGTAACGACGAATGTTCCTGGCATGCTGCTACGTTGCCAATAATCGCTATCCTAGTTAAAATTGTCAAAGAACGTTTGATGAATGAACATTGTGGCCACATATGATAGAAGAAACTAGTCGTGAAGGGCATCGGAAGGTACGGAACAAAATGCATTTTGGATTCGCTTTTTTCAAGTCATCTGCAGTCTCATCGAAAAACACATCCAGTTATTTGTTAGTGCAACTGATAAACACTCATGTGAATCTTGTGAAATCACATTTAGCATACTCATCGACTTCAATGCTATTCTTAGTTATTGTTGCCACTCGTGATCTAGAGATTGTAGAACTTGTTACATAATTAGATTATAAGATCGAACTTAAGTGTGCAATTTTTTGGTGTCATTGTCTACGCCTATCAAATTTTGTTTAAAAAAAGTATACTTTTATTTCTTGGAAGCTTTGCTTTGCAAAAGCAGTACCTACATATACGAGCACACACAGAAACGCGCATACGCAGTGGTGTCACGAAGACACGCGCACAAACGCATTTACTACACGTATAGAATCTAAGCAACTAATATTGGGGTTACACAGATGTGAGTGGTAACGCCAAACGCGAGTGAAGCAAAAGCAGTAATTGGCGTTATCGACAGTTAAACCGAAGACAGCGTTGAGGGTAGTCGATAACTTTATGTGTTTCGGGACATTTTGATCATTTGAAATTTGATCATCTAGATATGGTGTTCTAGGATAATTATTAAAGAATGCCGCGCAAAGCAAAAACTGAAACCTTCACAATTAAGCTTTCAGAGTTCATATCAATAAATCCAAAAAGCTGCATACTGAATCTTTCCAGACTGTCAGTCTCCTCTTCTAAAATTATGGTTAGCTCGCGCCGATTTCTAAGTTGATGTGGGATGTTGACAACGGATCTGAAGCTCTACAGTTCAGATCGCACATCATAAATGCAACAGTTTTTATGGCTGTAGCTGTGTAAGGGATGATCAGTAAACTGTAGATCAACGGCTTTCGGGCAGAGCAGAGAGGCTTTCATGCAATGCAGAGACGCAGTAAATTAAGACAGATCAAACTCTCTAAAAATGCCTTAAGGCAAAAGTTGATGCATATGAAAGGAGAGCGTATTTGCTTATAGGGATCAGTGGCTTTTGGCTTTTCACGTGAGGTGTCGTCTTTGTTGGGGTCGATTCAGGCCGAGCAGTTTGCAGTCGAACTGCGAAGTGTCTTGGGCATGAGGGGTCCTTAGTGCCCGTTGGCGCGGAGATGGCGCTATTCGTACCAAGGCGCTGCAGGAGGGACGATCCCCTTTGCCGTTATGCCATCCCACCCGCTGTTACTATTGTTAGTTTTTTATAGCTTAATAAAAACCTTAAATTCTTGCCTTTCAGTTAGGCCACGCAGCATCTGATCGACTCTCGAAAAAGAAGGGATTTACGGATCATTCAGGGAAAAATTAAGGGTAGAGAGCAAAGAAAACGGGGCCTGAAACCCTTACAGACAAGGAGACGGGCGTGTATGTAGAAAAAGAGACAATCGCAAACAAAATTAGCAGGTTGCGCATTAGCAGCATAAGGATCGATGCCTTAAGAGTGTGTCTAAAAGCAAAAGATCATCAATTCCATTCAAAGGAAATATAAATCTATTTAGTTATCTTTCGAATATATCAGTATATATAGATGATATGCGGGGCACACCTCCATTTTCAAATCAGAAAGTTTAGCAAAGTGACAGCTTGACATTATCACGAGTTCAGTTCCCATTTCGACTATAAATCATTTGTGAATTTTCCACCCCCCCCCCAATCTCTTACTTCCCTTTAAACTTCGAAAATTTTCAGCTACAAGCCATTTGTGGACGATTTCAGGCAAAATTTATAGAATAATCGTTTTCTGGCTGTTCACATGGCATATCATGAGCTATTCGTTCAAAGGCTCGTCAATGTTTATATTAAAAGTGCACTGGAGAAGCGTCGACGTTCGATTATCGAGAACATAAGCCACATATCGCTGTGAGCTATTTATTATATGACAGGAGATTTCATTCGGTATGGCAACGAGCGATTCACCTCACCGCCGGTTTGTCGTTCGAATAATAACTAAAAATGGGGTTTCCCCACTCTGCTCAATTTTTCCCATAGTCGATACAATAATACAGGCTAGACCGCTCCTAGGCCGGTACCGGATGCTTTTCTCCTAACCAAAAAGCATTTCCTTTTACAAAAAAACGTTTTCTCTTCCTTTTCTCTGCCATCACCGAGCAAGCTCATTTTCGTTTGCAGCCCTCACCAATTTTTGAAAAAAAAGTCATCAGGAAGTGGATGTTGTTGGCAAAGACTTTCTGTGCATTGGTCACACTCAAATTTAATTTCAAAATTTAATAGCTTTCTTGGCGAGAAATCATTTTTCGCGTAGCATTTGTTCTAAATTCGAACGTCGCACGCTCATCTCCTCTCTTTAAGAGAAAGAAGCAAAATAGCGAAATTAATCTCCCCATAAAAATGAGATGAGAGAGGGAGGGAGTGGTCATCCGTTCTTTCTTCACTTCCTCTTCTGAAAAAATTACTCTCTCTTTTCGTGCTCTCCATCCAGGACAATAACTACTACTTCTCGAAAACCTTCTGGATATTCTGCAGCCTTGTTCGGAGTTTCTCATCCTCATTGTCTCTTCGTTCAATTTTCTTTTTTACGAATTTCTCTTCCTTTTCTATCACATGAAATGAACATTCACACATAATTCCACTTGCTTTCAAACGACCGGGTTTCATAGCGTTGCAGGTGAAGTAGGAAGGTGGTGAGAAATTCTCCACATAAAAAACTCCGATTGAAAACAGAATTAAGGCCAAGAGGATCAAGACACACAACATTGTGTAACATCTGATACCTTCAATTTGCAGTTTCTTAGCTATTGTTTAGCTATAATAAAACAGCCATGACAAAATGAATAGCGGTTGGCAAGTGGAGTACCATAGGCTCCCAAATAATGAGACAAAGATATTGAGACAAAGTGAAAAAGAGTATTGGAATGAGGGGTAATGAGTTCAGTTGAGGGAGTAGGGTAACGGAGATGGAAGCGCCATTTGAGGGAGCGTCAACGACTCGAAGCATCGATGTTGTCGAATGGAACAAGGCGGAAGAGCGAGCAGCTTAGACGGATGAGGATTTATTTGAGCGACAAAGAGAGCGTGTGCCTATGCTCATGCACTGATGCACCACGCTTGAGAGGCTCACACTCCTCTTGAACGAGGGCGAAGCGAGGCACCTTCTTCATCGCCCTCACTGATATTCGCGACGCGTCGCGCAAATTCCGATAAAATATGCACCGATAACCGCAGCAAACCCAATCCACAAAATGCCTCTTTATGCTTTGTGTGCTTAGAGGCTCATCAATAATAGTCTATAATCGGAGCGTTCATTTTAACCACTTTCAGCCAGCATCTACGAGGGACGCTGGGGCGGGGAGGACAAATGCAATAGAACTCGGCAAGAGAGCGTAGGCGAAAGCAAACATGGCCTGAGTTTACCTCTCAAGAATTAACTCAATCATAGACAAGCAAATAATTGATTATAAAGTACTACTGCTTTTCACACAATTGCCTGCATATTCGCTCCTGATGATCGAATTTGCAAGTGGCGTGACTTTGCTTGGAAAAGCTATGTTATGAGCATTCCGCATTGTACCCCTACCCACTCCCTCCAAGGCTCTCTCCCATAATCTTAGGAATAAGGTACGAGAAGTCGCAGTTCAGTCCGACAATAAGAATAAAACGTGTAATGAGAAGAAAAACGAGATTCCTTTCGGGTGGATTACCACATCTCATTTATAAATGTCCACAGGGAACAACTCTGCATCCAGATAGAGTTTTTTTTTTTTTAATGAATGGAACACAATATTCGAAGCATTTTTACTTGCCAAGTATTGTGATAAACTCCAATTTGAGTTTGTGCTGTCTTCTCAACAACGCACACAAATTGGCAGGTGATATGACGGTGAAACAATTTAAGTAGCTTTGCTTAGTTAGAGCCATTTTTAGAATTGCAATGCTACTTCTGAGAACAATTAGAGACATCGTTATCTTGAGCAACGGTTATGAAAAGTCTCACTCGAAATGGAATTAAGATGACTCTTCTTTCCACATTTTCTTCATCACAGATGAATTAACATGTGCCGCGGTGCAAGCTGAGTTCTAGTGGCTTGTCCATAAACCTGATGCGAACATTTCCACTGAACCTTTAAATAGAGTCGGTATCTGTAATCGGTTTATGTTATTTGCTCAGCAAATTGCATTAAAAAAAACAAGTTGCGTCTATTAGGTGATGTGCGAATGTGGTGACATTTGCGTGGGTGAAACCAACAGGCAACCACCAGACTTTCCATTTGCGCATCATAGAACATCTCAGAACAATAAAGAAAAAAAGCCTAAAGTCATATACAAATATAGAGATGGCTTCTTATTCTGAGGGCAAATACACATTGAAATGCCTCGTCTAATTTTACGCTTTCCCTTCTATTTCACTGTTCGGCCTTCCTTTAATTTTCCTACTGTACTTCACCGCACGAAGTTGCAAGTACTAGTCGTCGCATCGCTCATTACTGCAATTTTCTTCGGCGTCCTTGTTCCCCTATGACGTCAGTAAATTAGCACCTTCATTGCACAATGTTTGTCCGACCTTGCGAACCATTGTTTCAGCTCTAATCTTTGCCCTCCATATGTTTTGTTCTAGATCCACTTTGCCTAGCTTGCTTGTAGTCTTCTATGTTCTTAAATTCGTCACCTCGCACCCCTTAGTTACGCCATAGGAGCCGTAAAATATGTCAACTTTCTTATGCCATCTATGTCGTATTTGACTCTTAATGACGGCACATAGCGAAAAGTTGGCTGAAGTACTCCGTCTCTTCATTGGGGTCGTGTTAGAAGAAAACTGGCCCGAGTATAGCTTTCAAAACCACTCTGGTTTCCACTTTTTCACAATGACTCAAAAAACGATGCTGCAGCAGCTGGAATCATTCAGCGGCAGCTTTCGCTTTTTTGATTCTCTCAACCGCTTCTCTGTCAGTTGTTAATGCACCTTTAAACAGTTGCCGAATCGTCTTGGAGTGCTATGGGATTTTAAAGAACGGGTGGTTAGCGAAAAGAGCCTGATTTCGAGATGATGCAAGAGATGACTACTGTAATGTCGCATTGTTTACGAATAAGCAAACTGCAGTGAAGGAGAACCGGCGCGGTGTAATCGCTGAGCTCACCTTTTTGTTTCGAAAATGAAATGAAAACAACAACGAATTTGAGATTGCGAAAGAAATGCACAATATTGCAAGATGACATGACTAATGAAAAATGGGACTCGATAAACTATGTTATTGATTTATGAAATTTTGATGCTTTCTAGTAGAGTACAATGCATCTTAAGAAACTGCCGAGGCGGCGAAGTGTAGCCTGATATATATTTTTTTTAATTTGTGAGGAAACAATAGTTTTGAAAAAATTATGTTTCATTCGCAGCATTGCTTCGCGAGGTTTCTCATAATTACTGTTTCTTTAACGCTGATTAAACGTTGTTTCTCTTATTGCCACTTTCACTTTCGAATCATAATATTGAAAAGAAATTGGATCTCGTCTGTGTACACAACTATCCCTATCAGCAAACGGCATTTTTTCGAGGCCAAAAAGTAAAAAGCCTGCAGGCGAAAGGAGGACAAGACGACTTCTTATCGGGTTCCGACAGCGATGGATTTTCCCTGAGTTAATATGTGATTTATAACGGTTGCTGTTTTGTAACGCGTCAAATGACTGCTTGTCGTGAGATGTTTTCGTTCATTCGAAAGGTGTCTTCCATCAGCTCAAATACTATGTGTAGCTTGATGGCGTTGCAAGTTTTCTTGATGTCAGGTTGAACGACCTCTTTGTTTTCTGAGATTTATTTTGTTTACGACTTCAATTAAACGAGTTCGTGCAGGAATATTTCTGAGGAAAGCATGTTGAGAACGTGGCGTTTTCCACTGTAATATAAAGTCATATGCAAACACAATGTTCAAAGAATTTCAACACGCAAGGCAGTTGCGTTATAATAGGCCTATAATTTGACGCATTTTTCGCGTCGCTGTTGTCTTTGTATTTGACGGTCGCAATTGGAAGTTTCCATTTCTCAAAGTGTTTTCCGGTTGAAGCGATGCATTTAAAAAGAGAGCACAATTCTGGATCAACTCGATTTTTTTTTCACATTCAGCGTTTTATTTGTAATCCCATCAAACTCTATTACATTGTTTGACTACATATAGGCGGATTTTTTTTTTTTTTTACAAAGTATCGATGTTGAGCTCGTCCAATTGGAGCCTGTCTCGTTTTCCACTACAGTTTCTTAATATGTCCATTACCTTCTTTTGCAACAAATTGTTGTTTCTCTACTAACACTACGCGTCAAGCTTCCCTTCAGCGTATCTTTTTAGAACAGACTGCATGACCGAGTTCCCTCATATTCTTGCGACTCTACAGAGAAATTTTTTCAGCCCATGAAGACAAGACGCTCTTTTAACACACCTCAGAAAGACGAGAGAAGCCGCAGGGCACGGGGGCTCCCGCAAGAAGGAGCATGATTTCAGGAAATCTCCCGTGGGGCGAGGGGTTTTTTGAAAGCAAAGTCTCCCACGTGGTCCAAAATTTACGAGTCATCTTAATTCGGGGACACCATGACCAGGGGCCTGTAGTGCCTTGGCGGGGAGGATGGCGATGAACTTTGAGCATTAGGTCGTGTACGATTTACAACAGTTATGCCCAAATACACTCTTCGTCTTTACAACCGTTATGGCGCCTATATGGAACATCTTAGTCATAAGATTGCTGGAACACTATATAACTAAACTTACATTGTTCTCTAAGAACTGTGCAACTGCTGGCCGCAGAGATACGCGCACCATTTCATAAAATACATCTTCAGGAATTCGGCCCATCCTCTTGCTTAACTCTTCATGCGACTTATAATGAAGTTTTGAATGGCTTACTCGGCAATGTCAGCAGGGTTCTTCCAGAGCTCTGTTAACTCATAGGGTGAACACTAATATATGAGAGGTGTGTTAATATTTACGTGCATTTTGGAAAAGTCCGCTCCTTTAGAGACATCAAGGTTGGACGGGGCGGGGCGGGGGCGACAGTGGTGGTCAAGGGTGAGTGCATTGTGGCATCAAAGGCGAGCAGAGCGTAACAAAAATTTTGATGTCTAGTGCAGCACACGCTCGTAAAACACTTCAATCTCATGTTTTGTGTGTTGTACGAACTTTCGCTTTCAGTTCGCGTCTACTCTCTCCTTCGTGTTTTTATTTTCTCGTTTCTGAAAGTGGATTGACCCCTTTCACTTTCGTTGTGTGGCACGCATGTATTTGCGTTCGTTGAATGACCGTGTTCGCCTCCAACCCGCACACTGATACTATTCCAAATTGCCTCTATTCGAGCCCCAAGCAGAGGACTTTTTTCCCATTCATTACAATAACCAATTTCGTCTAGTTGTTCGCCCTCATTTTCGCCAGGTTTTTTTGCTGAATTCCTCACCTCAAACGTTCTGTTCTCTTAAAAAAAAAACGTTTCTCACATAGCAACATCATGCATCCTTCTTCCTCACCAGTATTTTATCACGCAAAATTAGTAAAGCATAAAAATGAAGATGACCGATAGAAAAGTCAAAAATACCACCATGCAACAAACACCAAACTCGTCCCTCAAATCTTGAGCTCCGGAAGAGGATGGGCTGAGTGAGTTATAGCCACCCAACTCATTTTGAGCTAATGAAAGAGGTTTTAAAGACTTCTTTCAAAGGTGATAAAAATTTGAAGGTATTGTGCCTCTTCATACAGTTACCACCATCATATCATATAATCAATGCATGCATCCATGTCCCGTAGGGAGCACTATTTTGTTGTTAAGCTCTTCTTGTTATAAATGCCTTGGAGTTGCTTCGAATATTTTTTGAGCTATATCCGTATCGCGTACTTGGCCATTTCTTTAGCCCTCTTCAATCAAGGGTTCCTTCCTCTTTCAAAGTGGCATAGTAGAATAGAAATGGTGGTCAGAAGCCTTTAATTAAATGGTTATCCGCCACAATGATTCAAAAAGATGCCTACAATAGAGTGTACATATAATTTGAGAGTGATGTTGCTCAGACACTGTTCGTCGGAAGCTGCTATCTTCAGACCCAATCAGCATGAAAGAGAATCTACGGGCGATTTTTTTTATTGTATTCTGTCAAAAGATGCTTTTGATTCTCCCGTTGTAAACCTATGGTCTAGCCACAATACACACGTATCGCTTTGATATAACAAATGGAAGCTTTCAAAGAAACGCATCGTTTCTGATAGGTGCCGAGAGATGCTGCCTTCTACAACATGTGCTGATGTTTTGACCTTTGAATTTAACTTCTTTCTGAATACGAGAGCATTTTAATCCAAATGGCTTACAAAATAATGATTGTTTATTCGTAGGCGATAAAGGGATATTCAGCAAGACTGAAACAGTAAAATTCGACCTTTTGTTAGTAGCATGCTATGAGAGATAGCTCTATGTGAGTGACTCAGAACATTAGCTTAAATTGATTTCCTGATCACAAAGCAATGCGGCCAAACATCCCAAGCATCCAAAAAAAAAAAAAAAAAAACGTTAGTTTTGCGTGTGTTAAGGTTGTTTCAAGTGCTATGAGTGCTTCGGCCATTTGAATTCTTAGCGTGTTTGCGCTGAGTGAGAAAGTCACGGCATTCAATCACTCCAAAACATCATATTTTGTTATATGTAAAAAAAAAACCTCTTGTAGCGAAAATCTCACTAGATAAAAAGAACAGTCTTCAGCTCTCGAAGCATAAACACAGTTGCAAGACCAATTTTAAAGAGAAAATCCCTCCTAGAAACTTACACGAAAATGATTTCCACTGAATAAAAAACTCTGGAATATGAGGCGACATTTGCGAAAATTTGTAAAAATAGAAAGCCAAACGATTCTTTTAAACGAAATACGATATGCTATATGCATGAATCTGAAGAAGAGTTGCATATATGAAATTAATGGGAAAAAATTAACGTTTTCGAGCCTCTTTTTTGGCGCCTTTTTTTCCGTATACGTATGTAAGATCAAGATCTAAACTTTCTATTTCAACGGATGCCGCAGTGTGGTGCCTGCCGAGACGTGTGTGCGCTCATGGCCTAGATTTGAATGGCGAGGCGAATTTCACTTTCTGAAATCATCAAATCGTCACACACACACACAGCAAGAAGACGGATTTGTTGGTTTGCATTTCCATCTATCGAACACATTACTTTCTATAGATTAAGGTGCTATTTTTTTACGTGAATTCATATCGATTTCTGCCAAAAATTTATTGAATATTCATCATATTTCTTGATTTTGCATTTTTATATGAATATTTCAAGTTTTCACTTATATTTTCACAGAGTTCATCATTATTTATCTTACTTTACTGTGGATTTCTTTAGAACGATTAGTTGGTTTTGTTGAATGGAATACTCGTTAATTATGCTACTGGGCATTATCTATAGTTTGCAATTTCGATATCGAAGCAGCTTCTTCATCATCTATTCGCTATTTTATAAAACGTAAAACAATAAGCGCCGCAGAGGAAGCCTCAGGAACAACTATAAAGTAGCTATAGATTGTCAGTGAGCAAAATTATCTTTTTTGTTCGAAAATAAATATATACACAAAAAATGATTGCTTAATAATTAGTTACTGCAGTAATTGCTTGCTACAGTATAGTAATCTCATAATTGTTACTCGGTGATTACTTAAGGGGCAACACTGTGAAGCTTCATTGCTCGAACTATATGATTGCACTGCTAATGACTGATCAGTGAGGAAATTGCTGCTGTGTATAACACTACCTGCTTTAGTGTTTTCATTGTTCTTGAACTTATTCTTGTATGATATTGTAGGTCCAACTGTAATACTAAGCAAAATGGTTAAATTAGGGGACCAATGGGCACAATATTCATTAGAAAATGACTGTTTTCTATAGAGGATAGTGGTACTACTTTAATAACTTATTTAGAGTAATTGCTGGCAGTAAGAAGATATCATATATCTTTCGGCTACTAATAATTTATTGAGAAGACAAGATGTTGCATTGCTGGTTTTCCTTTCTTTTTTTTTTGTTGCATTCCTCGATAGAAAAATCATTTTGTTTCGGTAAGTTTTTTAACTGATAATTTCAGAATTTGCTTTAACCTATCGATTTTATGCAACTGTTGAAAAAAAAAAATCTGCAATTCATTATTCCGATGTAATGAAAGATTGCTTTCATTTGGCTATAGAGGGAAACGGTACGTCGAAACTGTGAAAAAAATTTGCATATTGGATGAGTAGAGAATTGTTCATCGTGTTTGTGGTTCATATGATTTCACGCACATTGATCCCGACGTTCAATAATTAGCACCTGGAAAAAAATTTCTCACTCTAGCATTTTTTTTTTATTAATGGAATTCTTGATTCACCTGCTCATGTTGCATTCATTTGATTCTGACAGTGGAAGAGTAATTTGAAATAGTCGAATCAAATAACAATCAGACGCTATTTGTAAACCACTTCAAATTTATTAAGTAATTTTTAAGCACAGATGAGCTTTCTGGTATAGAAAAACAAATAAGCGAATGCTCAATAACCTATTCATTTACTGTTAGAAATGCTGAATGGTGACCAATACGCTGCATTCGAAAGAAGGGGAACTTTGAAGCATGAAAATGAAAATTCACATTCCCACCACCGTATTTTCACCGCAGTTTCAGTGCATTTGGTGATCTTTTCAGATTCTTGTTTTCTAATTTTTTTTTTCAGCGGATGTAATATGTTCGGATAATTTCGGTGATCTCGGGCCTCAAACTCCCATTTTCATCATCGACTCTTCTGCGCCATGCCTTTTTTTTTGCTCTGTGGAAATTCCTGCCCATGAAAAAATTTGCTGCCTCAGCAGAATTAATGCAAAGCGCTGAATAGATCATTGCGAATTTCACCAATTTTCATGCATTAATTGAAAATGAAATAAAGAAAATTGAGCGAATTCTAATTCGAAAGAAGATTACGATAGGGACCGAGTGATGAAAATGAGATCGCAAACGAAACATCGAATTCATTTTGCCCTCACATATGAGTTAATAAGGCTCAGTTTCCTTAATCTAGAAATGTCTATTGAGGCCAAATATACAAAAACAAATTGCGATCGTTATTCTATGATGGGGACCCTTCAATACAACCATATTCCGCTGTTTATAACGAATAACGACTGGCAACTAGTTAGAAGCTCATGTAAACAAGGATACTTGCCATACCATGGCCGCTTATGTAGGACGGAGGATCAGCCTCGTGTTAACTATCTGATTTAATTAGCAGAGTATGAGAAAAATACGTGAGTCCAGTGAATAAAAAGTGTTTGTCGATAGCGTTTCGACGGTACATCGGCAATACGTCTAAATTGAAAATAGTCACAACTGTGTGTGGATTATCAACGACCCTTCATAACTATTTGAAACTCTTTGCACTGTTTTCGCACTTCAATTTTCCCGCCTGGAATTGATCACGATCTGTAATTACTATCTGATCAGAAAAAAAGCAATTGAATTGTTGAATCTGAACCAAGCATTTAGTATCAAAACAATCGGTGAGGCTAAAGGAATGCTCAAGGCAAACACTTAATAAAATAGTAAGCCTCCGTTCGGATCTTGCCATCTATGAAATACTTATATGTACCTTCATCATACTCTTTTAACTTAGTTGCAATTTCGTTCATGATTATGTGGAAATTGCCCTATTCGTTGTTTTTATTTTTGCCATAGAACAACAAAATTTAGGTATTCGCTTCTCATACAACTTTAGAGCAATGCACTAGCGTTTTTTTTTTTTTTTTGCATGTTTTTCAATGCGTTTTAAAGTTTTGCATTTATATATTTTTTTTTCATAACTGCACATGGTCGACGCATTTTATTCTTCACGCATGCTTAGTGACCAATTTCCTCGAGAATGGTTTTCGAGTTTCTTTCAATGATGGCAGTAAAAGCTGAAGGATAATTGCCTTTGTTTACTGTCGTTGTTTGCCACCTTTTTCACTGGTATAAATGGTTGCAGCATGCAAAGTTTATAGCTATCATGACTGCACTCTTCATAGCCGTTGACTGCACTTTTTCTAATAGCGCATCTGCTCTTCAAAATGCTTTTTTCATCGCTTTTACATATGCATTTTCGTATCTATTCTACAGTAATGTGCTAGAAGAAGTAGCTGCACGATGCGATATGAAGAGAATTTTCTTAAGAAAACTCTTGTCACTTATTCATATCCTCTCATTAACAAACACCCTTATATTACAGCTTTTCATCTGGCAAATAAACGGTAACTTTGCTTTCAAGGCGAAAAATACATTTCTTCTTAATGTATTTATTTCCTTAGTGTTTTTTTTTTTTTTTTTTTTTTTTTGCTTGAAGGGACAGCGGGAGGGGAGAATGTGAAGCAATAAATCAGATCATACCACTGTGGTCAATATAAGAAAGTGAAAGAAATTTCTCCGACAGTTGCTCAAGAATCATACTGCTTTTACGAAACCGCAATGAATCTGTTTGGGAACGATATGCGATGCCGCAAAATTACTCGTCTCCGCACAACCTTTTGTCAGAAGTCTGGTAATAGGATACTATTCAACTGTTGTTGGAAAATGTGAATTTTAAAAACTTCAAATGATGGTGCGCGAAAAATTATGAAAGATATTCAATCGAGGAAAGCATTGCTTTGTATCTTATCTTATGATAATGTTGCTGAAATGCTTGCTAGCATAAACTTTAGCATGCTATCAGATGCTTTTTGACTTGATTAAGATATGAGCAGCATTGCCATCCTAATGCGTTCAAGTACGCACTGGATGCAGAAAATGTTGAAAATGCACTCGGTGCTGGGAAGCGCGTCGCATACAAACGAGTCAGTGCGATGATTTGACCCGATTTCGAATCGCTCGCTGAGATTTTCTGAGTGAATAATCGCCGTAAAAAGTAAAAATGGTCAGCGAAAGGGAAACACTAAGAAATCATGCTGTGGCACGTCGTCCTCGTCGTCGTGATGACCGTCGTCGTCGTCGTCATCGCCGCCGCCGTCGCGACAACAGCAACTTTTCTTATTCCAACATGCTGCATTTTGTGCACAGCTTCCCATTTCGCTGGCTGCTTTTGCTTTCGTGTAAACATTTGCAATCGCACTATTTGCAAAACGTGAAGCAGCTATCTTTTCATGTTTCACAGGCAGTAAAGTATCCTAATACGTCAAGTAAAACCACTTTCCGAATTTTTTTGCGGTTTATTTGAATGTAAGCAAAATAATGGTTAGTGGGAAGGAGAGGGATTATTTCAGCTTGGTCTGTAATGTGAACGGGGGAACACTATTAACTGGATAAGTTGTTTCATTTCCAGATGTTCAGAGGCCGTTCGTTCGAAGTAGTGGGCATATTTCGCACCTGTGTTGCTCGTTTAGGCGCACATCACCAATAAAAGGCGGATTGTTCTATTCCGGTTCTTGAAGCTCATTCTTTAGCGACATAAATAAGGATTTTAGACAGAGTGCATCTAATCGCATCTAATCGTTAAAATGTCTCATTCCTTAAGAATTTCATTTTATCTTTACATGGACAGTTCTCTATTCACCTCGATGAATGCTTGATATTGCTCAGCATAGAGAGAATAATTTTTATCAACGAAATTTGAAAGCAGTAATTAATTTAATTTTAATCTTTATTGATGGACTATCGTCTCATATGTTAAGACTGCAAGTAGAGCTTAGTGAATACATAACGTTATGGAGTGCCATTATTGTTACAAAGAAATTACTTCATTCAGCAATGCTCATAATCTACATGTGCGTATGTGATACCCTTTATATGTGATAACAATTCATTTTCCAATCCCGAATTTAACCACTCTCAAATTCTGTCGAGAATTGCAAGTAGAGCTGCTGTAAAGGTGTCTCTAAGAAAACAATCCTGCTGTTTTGAAAATTATTATCTGCAGCTGCAGCTGCGCTATGCTCGCGTAGCACCTTTATAGATAGCGTGAAAAATTCTATCACTTCTTAAGACTTTCAAAATAAGAGCTCTCAATGCTTCTAAACAATCCTCTCAAATATTTTGTTAACTTAGTTATGATTCAATTTCACAAATAATTTTGGTTTTTACAATTTCTCTTCGAGAAGTTTATTATTCTATGCACATTTTTATGAAACTTTTTAATTCTCTTGCCTTCTTTTATAAGTGTAATTTGGTGATTTTATATCGAAAAGAATCGCAAAGAGGTCAGTTTTTTTTTCGTTTCTAGCAATAAGTAATTTTCATGCTTGTTACCGTGCAAAAAATTTCCTATTCTTGGATCTTTTAAAAACAGAAGAACTTTATTCATTCATAAATCAAGGTTCTCCATCGTAAAAAAAGCGGAACATACTCACAACAATACGAAGAAAGAGCTGTTGTTAACTTCTAACACAAAAGTTTCTAAAACATTGCCAAAAGAAAAGCTCTTGAAAATATTTTTGCATCTCTGCGCTCGAAAAAATATTATTATCTTCAGTCATGGGTCGTTCATCAGATACGTGTGGCAAATACTTATGCTTAATAAGTGGCACATTTGAAGTTGCTTTTTTAGTAGAACGGAAGCTATCTGTGATTATCGATGAGTCATAAATGTTAATTTGACTGGATAACGTTATTCACGCTGTTCATTCCCGTTGTTTTTCATATATTCACATATCAGCAGCTAACCAAGAAGAATCAATTCCGCACTAGCGAGAGGATTTTCGTATGCGCACACATCTATTGGATGCGCTTTTCTTATCACTGATTTCTGTAGAAATTACGATGGTTAAATTGCGCATATATGCCCTTTTATAAGGAAAATATTCAATAAATTATGTGACGCGGTAATATTGGAAACCGCTGATACAGTTAGACTTGACGTGTACAAACAAAATTTTTGATCGCCGTTGTTGTTCGCTATCCTCTAAAACAGCCAGTAAAATTCAGATTGATCCATGGAGTTTCTCAAAAGGGAAAAAATTTTAATCAGATCGTTATTGAATATAAGTTCAGAATCATTTATGAGAACTTTAAAAAGCGTTTGTTATAAAATGTTGTGTTAACGCATCACGCTTTGTCTTTTAAACTTAGAAAAAAGAAAAAAAATTCACTAAATCTGTGGGGACATTTCTGGTGGCTTTCTTCTGCAATGGCGCCACCAATTGCTCATTGCTCAAGAGAATGCCGAGCAGTGTAAAGTTGATAATATTGGTAACTGAATCAAACAGCTATGATACATGGTGCTGGCAAGTGATGAAATTTACCGCAATCGTTTCTTATCACCGCTTAGTCCATCGTAATCACTTTGCGTATATATTTTGCTGTTTTACTGATGCAAAGAAAAAAACGTTTGTCACTTACTCGTTGTGGAATATTTTACAGTTCTTTATTTTGAAAAATAGAGATGCAAAAATTTTCTGTTGGATAAAAGCTTACTATTGGAGTGGCAATTATTTGGAATCTGAGACGGTGATGGTCATCATTTTAATGTTGCACAGCAGATAAGCGGCACAAGTCATACTGGTCATACAGGCGCTCTTTTTAGAGCTTTTGCGGAAGTCAAACTGGTTTTATATATGCTTGTTACAGAGGTGGCTGGTTGCCATCAGGTAGCAAATTCTGCGGCTGCGCACTGCAAAAAGACTTAGATGAGTGAAGTACAGAAAATGAACAGCATCTGAGAAATGAGAAATTTGGCACTATGAAGTTTTCTGAGCCTTCAGAAAGCATCGAAGACTAAAATGCACATCGTTAGCGGTCATCACATCACACATCACTCGATTGCGGTGCTCGCCGTCAGATGGCTGTGCTCTATGCACGTATTCGGGTGGCACTTACAGGCAGTAAAGGGGTTGGGCAATCAAGCACATGAGAGGCAGCTCAAACGACGATGAGCTGCTGTTCGCGCCAAGGAAGAACGCAACTTCGAGCTGCAAACAATTCGGCTCATTTTTATTTGCAGTACTGTTACTTGCGCGTTGCTCGTTGTCTTGTTGCAACAGCGTTGCTCTCTTCGCACTTGTTTCTTTCATCGTCATTTTATATTTCAATTTCATTTTGTTTTTTTTGTTTTTTTTTTGGGGGGGGGGGGGAGGTGGAGGTGAGGTTGTCATAGAATTCTACAGCAGATTTGCGTAAGATAAAGCGACAATTATTTTCGAAGTCTGTAAGCATAGCTTAGGCGAATCTTCCCGTTTGCTTGTTGTGATGAACCTCTGCAAAGATTGGAAAGCAAAGCAATGTGCAAAGGTAAACAAGGGGGGAGTCAGTGGCTTAGTTTGGTGCGAAGGCAAACAAGCAATAGGTCTGTGACTTATAGCCTTCTAAATCTTTTTTAATTTTATAGTTTTGAGCCACAAAACCATTTTGTTGTTATACGCAAAGCATATAATTGGATGAGGACTACTGTGCAGCACCCAATTTTTTCCCACCTGCTCGACCAACTGAAACTCTCCACCGCAGTGTTTAGTTTAAACGTCTTGGACGAAAATTTATGCTTTCCAAAGCGACACTTAGCCGTTTCTACTCTCTGAAATATGCGTTAAATACCTAAGGCGACGTGTTTGGAAATCGATACGACCATACTGGAGTCTGGAAAATCCTGACTCAACTATGGCCAACCTCACGTTATTTCATTGCCACAAATACAATACCGTAAAACATTTGCCAGCCTTGGCCCAAGTGTTAAAAAGAATTATATTGGTATAACGCATACTTTGGTCTGCTTAATAGCACATAAGAGTCACACACTGGCTCCCTTAATTTACGATATATCAGAACCTTTTATTATAAGGACACAACATTAGAAGAAATAATGCTAATGCAGAAATAATACAAATATTGCGATTTTGTTATGCGAAATGCAAAATTGAAATACCTCATTTGCATTCCTGCCAAAACAATTTTTAGAAATGCTCATTCCGAGCATTTTCTATCGCTGAAATTTTGGCAACTATTCAGAGATCGCCACCTTTCTTCACGATCTTCTTCATCCCTAAAACTCAGTTTGAATGTTTGCTAGGACCTAAAAGTAAGTACTATTTGGCTAGCCGTAATTTCAATGCCTGACACTTTCTCTTTTAGTGATTTTTGATTGTAATTTATGGCCTCACGAAGAAATTTCAGCCGTTGCAGGTTTTTTGAAAGAATGAAGAAGAAAGAAATCTTCATATACCATCGGGCGCTATCTTAGAGGAGTCTTCTGTTTCATTTTTCTTTAAAGTAGCTTTATTTATGAAACATTTGCTTGAAGCTGCAAGAGGGAAAATTTTTGATTTAAAACTCAGTGGAGAATACAAAATTAGAATAGTTAGACACACCTTTATTGAATAAGTAGAGCGGAACAAATCACTTTCATGGGCGAAATATTCGAATTGTTTTTGAGAATCGAAAATTGAAATGAGCTGCTGTGCGAACTGAGCGAATTTCAAATCAATATCGTTGTGCATTTTTCCACCACTTTCTTTTCTAAAACCCGTATTGTAATAAGAACTGTACTGTACACACCATTCGATGCAGCAACTGAGAAAAAAGCAACCGAAGACATAGGCGGTAGTTCAATATTGCGTGCGTTTTTGATTTTTAGTGGCTTTTAGAGGAATTAAATTTAATCGTTTTTTAAAGGATTTATTTTATTCATATTCAGTACTGACTCAGGTATTTATCAAAGGATCTTATTAGCAGTTTGTTAGGCTCGATAAAAACTAACGAAATATTCGCTAAGACAGAATTTTAAGATTAATAAACAATAGATGAGCGAAAATAATTGCTCTTTTGTATAACCGCGCGCTGCTGCCAATTTGCCTACATAACGGTCCGCCGAATTCTTACTGAATGGAGCACATTGTTTGCATTTTCATTTGAATTGGGCATTATGCCATCTCCTGTATGCTGATTACGAATGCTCAAACTTTGAGCTTTCCTTATAACGTAAATTTCATCTTGTATGGTTTGGTAGGTACGAGTATTACGCTTTTTCTTGGAATAGTAATAAACTGTAATGAGAAGTGCAATAGAAGCATTACGCTCGTAGAGAATCAGTTGTCACATCGACTGTATATTATACGGATTTATAGCGGAGAAAAATAACAGGAAATGTTTTGTTTCGTTTTTAAGCTGCAGCATAGAGTGTGATCAGTAATGAGTCGAACAACTTCTAATTCTTTTTTTTTTTTTTTTTTTTTTTGATTGTTTTTGTCTTGCCAGATTTTAGCTGTCGGTCGAAGAGCAAAATGGAACAGTTAAGGAACTTAATTTTTCGTTCTCTTCAGCATATCTATGATTATACTTTTGTTTCCAACGAGAGAATAGGAAACGGTAAATCAACTTTATCATAGGAACAAATATTTGCTTTTTTGTGATCGTTTTCTTTCATAATGGAATGATTGGTGTATATGAAGACTGATTCAGCACCTAAGCCCAATAGAAGTGTTAACCGCATGCAGGGAGATCTACTACAGTAATATATTTATTTGTTTATCTTAATGCTTCCTAAACTCTCTTATTGCTTTTAAAACTGGATTTCTCTGCTCGATTAGTTGATCTGCGTTGAATTTCGTTGATAGCTTATACGATTCTTTCATTGTTTATTAATTATCTTTAGAAAAAATGTTCAATCTGAATATTAATTTCATTCTAACGTTACATCTCTCTTATCAGTTTTATAATATTTCATATTGGACTATGTTTTGATCGAATTTTTTTTAGTTATTGCGTGCTAGCAAAAACCCCACATTAGGGGCTGTCTTAATTTCATTAAGTTGCGTTTCGGTGTTTCACTTCCTTTGATATGATTTTATTAGCAAATTTAATGTTTCATCTATCAAACGTTCATTTGGAATATGCGTGAAACTTTATTAATGCGCACGCATTGAAAGTTGCAATTAAATGAACATCTCTTTGTGGCGCTAAGTATATTAAATCGTTCGTGATCCGTGGGAGGCAATTGATTTTGCATTCCAGTAAGCTGTTTTATTTATAGTTCCTTTACGCTCGATAGAAAACACATCACTGAACTAAGTCTCCTTTTAGCATCGCACGGAATTTGAGCGCCTTGGTCCTATCCTATACGCTTCGATTGTGTGACTCAGATTTGCACAGAACTCTTCGTTTTTTTTTTTACGATTGCCTACACTTGTTGCCGCAATACTGTCAACTGTTATTTATGAATGGTTTATGCTAGTAGCGAGCGGTGGGCCGAGCAATGAAGTGCTTTATTGTAACACATATATCTTTGTTATGCTTAACAGTGCTATGCACATTGACAAGCTGAGATAGGTAAAAGCAAATGGGATCTCTGCCAAAAGAGTACTGTGGCATCTGAATCAGGAAAACTGAGGCTCAAAAAATAATCCACGTTCCTTGTAAATGTGCAAATGCGAAAGCCAAGCTGCAAATGAAGCTAGCGATGTTTTTGTGTTGTACATGTGTCTTGGCGTACGGTGGGATGAATATGTATGAAGGGCAACAACAATAACGAAAGTTGACAAATTTTTGCACACTTTCGCGCATGAGGCGTATGCGTTCGCTTGTGCATACGTGTTTTTTTGCGGTGACGCACCAGACTGGCGAGGCGTCGGCGCGATGCGACAACGGCGATCTGGGGACAAGAGTAGCCGTTCGCTGAGGGAAACTTGTTTCGCCTCGACTCCCGGCTCCGGTTTCTTTAATGAGAGCGGCGCTGACCTTTCGTTGTTTCGCAGCAAGAAATGTTTTCGACACTAACCAGCTGAAAGTGAACGTCAGCCCACTGCGATAATTTCATGGTGGCAATTTCGCATAGCGGTCCGCATAAATTAAACGTCCAGGGGATGCATCATTCAGCCGAACTACCCGGTCCCAAATGTGAACGACACACCTGCATCCATGTGCACCTCCGCAGAACATCGTTATCCAATTTTTTGCACTCCCTCGCTTCGTTTCTTCTACCTCCGTCCGCACTCACCTTCCCATTTCTCCCCTCCCCAGTCCTTCCCCCTAACTTATCCAACAGCAAGTTATGTCTGTGAGTGAGCCATTTCAGTATCACACCTCACGAAAAATTAGCTTTCAAAGCACCACTCCTTCTTAACAATGCTGCGTTTGCATAATACCGTTGATCAACGATTGCTCCTTTCTGATTGGCCTATCTGGCGACCCACTTTTATCTGGTATTTGAAGTACTGTAGAATTTTACCCTTCTCTGGTATTTGGAATACTGTAGAATTTTACCCTCGTGCAGGAGCTTTCCTTATTTAAATTGCCTTAATTTCTGTTTAGATTACTAGTGTCATACATGAGAATATCTGCTGCTGAATCAGTGATCAATTGCTTGCAAATCAGTGGAAGGGAAAGGTCTGAGGTACTATATAAAATTGCGCCTAATTCCCTCCATAATTGTAAACTCTGTGAGCATTACGCTGATTGTTTTTTTAACGCATTTTCGTAATTTTTTATTTTTGCTAAGAACATTCTAGTTAGAAAAAGATTAAACGATGTTCTTTTTAGTATAAATGCACATGCAAATCTTGTCACTAGCGCATCTAAGGTGAAAAAAAAAGGAAGCAAACGACACATTTAAAATTTTTTAATCGAAATGGGAAAGAATACAAAGAGATCGTTACGAAAAGTATCGCACCTCACGTTTTGCAGATTATTGCGGAAATTGCTCAAATCCAGATTATACTCTCACAAAATCTATAGGATTTCACTGATGAATAAATAATGTCTGTTTACCATACTAAAAGCTTAATTGAAAAACCTGTCCCTTGTGAGCAGCTCTTTGATATATGAAAAATTGGAAAATGTCCTCTTAGAACGAAAAAACATTCAAATGTGTTAATTAAGTCCGCAAAAAAAAAGACTTGCAGGAATGGGCACACTTCGTAACTGAACTGATTCTTTTTTCTTCACAAGATAGCAGGAAAATAATTGAAAAATTTTCCACATTCTTTAAGAAAAAAAAATGAGCTTCATAAATTCAACATAAGACTCAGCACAGTCTTGGTGTTCACATTATCCTATGTTCCTTTTAGTATATTTAACTACAGAAAAAGAAATGCAAGCACATTTTTGTGGATGATAGAAGCGCTTAGGCATGTTTATGAGTACAATTTTGATATGCTTCTTGCACTCCTCTCTTGCACTGTTAACATTCAAAGTATGTGAATAAGAAGACCGATTATGCGTTTATGGAAAGTGAACGTCGCTATGAAAGTCGTGACTATATTTTTCCAATTCCGGAGTTTAATAAATTTTGCAACCGTTTATTTCAACAAGTCTCGTTTTTAGTTTAGATGATATACTTACTTTTTATTTCGAAATCTCTTCCAAGATCTGGTTCAGGCGAAAGATCGATGCTGGCTCAGGCGAAAGAAGCTCGTTCCAAAAACGATTGCTTTTATTGCGGGGTCATATTTCTTTAATGCGCTGATAGCCGGGGAGAGGGAAGAAGTGGATAGAGATTCATGGGAAAAGCATTTCTTTTCGAATATTTTAATACCGGAACATCATCTTCACACTTCAAAACTTAGTAAGCGCTATGGGAGTTTTCTACAGTTTTTAGGCCGTTTGCTCTCGTCTTACCTTCCCAAAAAGAATTTACGGATATTTTCACTCAAGTGTTATATCTATCTATGCTATTGCCTTAAAATTAGCCATTTTATTATCTAGTTCAACACTGTCTCCTAAATCGGAGTGTATTTCCTGTGCATTGATTGCGGGTCGCTAATTATCCAATGGGCGTCTCATCTGGCAGCAGTGCACAGTAGTTCTGCTGAAGGGACTAAACAAGGTTGGCTTGATTGATACGCCAATATCGATTTGTTGTTATTGTAATTGCAAATCATATTTTTCATTTTATTCTTATTCGACAAGAAAAACAGCCCTATCGAAAATGCTGACTTCATTTTACGGATCACATCTCCCATAGAAGTCACAGAGTGATGCTAGAAGTACTCATGTGCTAATTATTTTTTTCGAAAAACGTTTATCAATTTTCTTAGACGTGCTCATTGTATGCTGTGGAATATTCAGTGGAGAACTGTTACAGCTTGTTGCGAAAGTGAAAGTTCAGGAAAGTGATCTGAGAGATTTTAGAAAAAAAAAAGTCTTTTAGGTTTCTCGTTTCTTTAAAAGATGCTTTAAATTCTGTGGACATTGAAACAATTGACAAGCAAAGGGTAAATGGTGGTACCATTTGTTGGCCCTTCTAAATGCATCTTTGAAACTGGAATTTCTTTAATGGGCAGAAAACGTACTTTGAAAATATTTTCACCTAAATTAGCGCTAAGCATTCCATTCAGTAAGAAAAAGTGAATATGTTTATGGCATCCTCTTTTTTGTTGCCTTCTTTCTTGATCGTTTGTTGAGGACATCCTAAAAATATATCAAAAATATTAGCATCTTTCCATTGGCAAAATGTAATCTTTGCAATTCGTCACGTCGTTTCGACCACAAATCAAATAATTCGCATATTTGCTTGAAAGAAATTTTTTTGTTAATTTCAAGCGAAAATCTGAGAAATGCGCAAAGAAAGCAATAAAAACAACGGTCCAGTCATGTAGAAATGGGGAAAAGAAAAGATCAATAGCAACAAATGTTTTCGATTAAATAGTACTATTTTAAACTAATAAAATCTTCTTCTTATGCCATCCTCCTTCTCCGCTCATCCAGAGAGCTCACAAAATTCATCCCACAAGGCGCCACTCCTTAAAATAGCTTATTAGCGTTCAGAAACCTAACCAGACGTGACGCAAATTTTGAAAGTGCACCATTTTCGTTGTCCTCTAAAAAGACACTTTCTTTCGATATTCAGGGCGGCATAGACCTTTTCTTGAAGAGCTCTAGACGAAATCCGTGCTTTCTGAGATTGCTAAGGGTTGATTCTATGTACTTGTTGATCCGTTATTGAAAGCAATTTTGAAAAGGCTACTATAGGTCTTTGATTACGCCAAAGCAAAGGGACGACTTAGGTGAAGAGATTAATGAGCAAACATGTAATAAGGAATTTGAGGGCAGCTTCCATTGTTCGATTCTTCGAAGAACACGCATTCAAGAGGTATCATGAGCGGCAACGCTTATATAATGCTTGAAGCAAGTCTTTCATAGGGTTTAGGTTAACGTTTACCCGTAAGGGTATCATGAGAGCCAACAACATAAAACTCTGACAATTCGAGTAAATTACATTGGCTTGGATAGCAGATTTAATGATCGAAGGCAGTTGACTCTATTGATGGCCTAACAGGCGAAAATGTAAGCATAAACTCTGAGAAACATGCACTTTACAGTTTTACACGCAAGGTCGAGAGTAACCGCTGATCCTATCGTCTACTCCAATAGATAGTGCTGTGGACGCACCACTCTACCGTCGAAAATATTTTCATTTGCGCTTGAACTGAGCTAGTTGGCAAGACGGACTATGCAGATTTGGATGGAAAACTACGTTGAGGTCTGGTCGGAAAGCATGCCACGTCAGGGAAGCACTAGAGGCTCTCGAAACTTGCTAAGTAACTTGTGAGGTTTTAGCACATCATCGCATTGCTTAGTTACGTAATAATTGAAAATGGCGGATTAGATAACCATACTACATACCAATGATGATAACCGAAAATTCTTTCTATCGTAATCGACCGATGGTATTGGATTACAAGCGAAAGTTGATTGAAATTGAACGTATTTCAAGCACTTCAGTTACCTAGCAATCGATGCCATCTAGTTAAAATTGAATTTGGACTAATTCCGGTCGAAACTGAATGCATTTCAAAAGTTTCGGTTAGTTGTTGAACAAAAACGTTCATTTGAAACGGAATCTTCGGTTGCATAATGAAGAAAGACCAGGAAAAAGGGTGTCGAATTCGGGTCGGTAAATTCATCCGCGTTTCGTGTTGCTTTATTCCAACAGTAGCAGGAAAAGCAGGAAATAGTTACGTGGTCGAGGACAGTAACGGTGCGAGCGCTGAAAAGTAATGTAATTTACGACTTGAAGAACATCTCTTAATATTTAATTACAGTTCATCTCGCTTTATCGCTGTATATGGGAAAATGACACTTCAGAATCCCATAAACTTTGCAAGATAAATTTTTTTTTTCTGCTAAGAGATAATGAACAACAATTTTTCGTTCAAGAATAGTTGAGCAGGTTGACTTCCTATGAAATCACATGACTAACCTCCAGTGTTCTTATGCACGTTTGCACTTACAATGGGATTATAGCGTCGTCATGCATCGCGTATGGCCGCTTATGTGAACACATCTTTATTGGCTAGTAAGCCAACCCTGTTAGAGTTGTGAGTTTCGTTGGGTGCAATTTAACACGATAGGGTGGTTCCACTACCGAATTTCATTAGATGCGTCAACCCCAATGGTGACAGAGGCATAAAGGCGCAAAAATATTGGTATGCGTTTTGCTATCGGCCAGTTTTTTATTTTACAGCGGCGCAGAAGCACATAACAAGCATACTCCAGTAGCACACTTAGTAAATTCGAGAAGCGACTGACCTGCTAACTCTAAACGCAAAAGTACACATCGTTTCATCCGCTTTAGCATGTTTTTGCGCTTGTTCTTAGAAGAATTTTCAAAGTTATGGCTGCGCATATTATACACTTTTTGTGGTATTTTCAAGAGGTATTTGGTGCTCAAGATTTTGCTTGCAACTGCAGGCCCTTTCTAGATTATTGTTTGACGAGAACCTTGCCACTGGTTGTCATGAAATAAAGCAGAGTTAAACGTGTCGTTATCGTTATATTCTCTTTCTTATGGTTGCTTTCGGGCGTTGTTTCCACCACCTTTGTTTATAACACAGCTCAGATTTCGCTTGCCTAGGATTTTGTTGAACTCAGAAGATACCGTAGAGATTTTGTTCAATGGCGCAGGCCTCGGTTCTTCCTAGGCGGGGTATTGGTTAACGTAGGCTGACCATTTTTCTGCATGGCCAAAGCCACCCTTTCCCTGTTCAAGCGAAAGTTGCCCGACCACGTCTTCCTAGACGTCAGCGAGTGGGAGTCAGGGCCACGCATTTGGCTTCGTCCATAGAACCCATCCTCTCCTTCGAATTGGCCCGGCCACCTGTTTGCATGTTTGCATGTAGCCGAGAAAATGCTTTCCCTCGAGCGCGGACCTGCTTTCTCTTTCCACGTCGCCGAATCGCGGCTGAGGCCAAATTTAACCATACGCATCACCACCGGAAATGTTTTCCGCTCTTCTTATTGGCATCTAACCCAGCATTGTTGATGTTAGTGCTATGTAACGTTACATATAATTAAAAAACGTATTACTTTGCAGCGCTCTAAGCTGTCGCGAACATCAGTATTTCAGAGCGAAATTCGTTTTACTCTCAGTTTATCGAAAAGTTTTAAGAAGCATGAACCATCATCATACAGCAAGCCAAAAATATACCTGAAAGGCCAAATCAGCATATCGCAAGAACTTCAGGTATACTAGTATAGTTGTAGATCTGAAATTATACATGCAGAAATAATAGTGTTTATACAGCTCATAAACGCGTTGAATGTATGGCGTGGAATTTCTCAAGTATGTCGTAAGAACACCAGGAGATATGAACCCCGCTTGAGTTTATAATTTCTGACGATCGGTTTTTGAAATTATAAAAGAAAAACGTTTGTACGAACTCTACGAGACTGTTCATATGCGACGCCGTAAGTAGTACCCGAATGACGAATTTTGTTAAGGTGGGATAACAAATTTTGCTAAGAAAAAGGAAGTGGGTGAAATAGAGGATGAGGACCAATAAATTGAGTGGCAAGCGGGTGAAACTCGAAGGTGAAACTCTGCACCCAAGAAAGATGACTTTTAGCTTCTAAATTTTCTACCTCAGTCGGCGTGTGTTTAGCGATATGCGTTTGCATTTGCGTATGACAAATGACTTTACTTAATCTCTTTGCTGAGGTTGATAAACTTTCGAGCCATGCCGTAAAGGACACCTTTTGCTGGAGTTAAGCAACTCTTGGTGCATAGCAAAGAAATATGCTGCAGTAATAAAAGCCTTGGTTAGGCGTAACATTTGCTTCGGACTTGAATGCGCGATAGCAGTGTAATGACTAGCCGTTGATCGACTTTTGGAATAGCTAAATGCAGCTACTACACGGCGTGAAAATTCAGATGCTGAGAAATTATAGTTGATATGACATCGACTGATTTGATCATTTGATGCAAATGCTGCCAAATATCGAATGGGTTCCAAAACCATAAACGATGATGTCAGGGAACATTGGATTTCATGAAACCCTTGGATACCATTCCTTCCATTTCGTAGCGAGATCTCAGTTGAGCGTCTATCTCCAATGTGATTGTTTTTGTACTGTACGTATATTCTGTGAGCGTTTGACTTCGAATACTGTGGTATGTATAGTAAAGTAATATTCTTTAAAGGCATGAACGCTCCGGGGATCACAAGCAGGAGCCCACAGAACTGAAGCGTTCGAATTTTGGATTGTGCAGTTCTCTAGAATCAAAGTCGACTGCATTGATCGCTTATGAGAACTGAGAAAGAAGTAATATTGTGAAGACGGAACGCATATTTTGCGGGCGCTTTCTTCTATAACAATCGGCGCCCTTTCCTCGCTCATCGATATTCTCGCATCAACAATGTTGACTAATGGAGGCACGCTGGAGGATTATAGATGGAACTCGTTAAGTCCATCGCCACTTTCAGAGAACGACGAGGAAGAAGAATATTGTCGTGCGATAAAAATTGAGCATCCTTTCGAGGTAGACGATGAATCGTTTTTTCGCAACGCACCATCTACAGGTGTTACTCACCAGATGCAGAAGCGTCCGACACCATGCACCACAATCCCACTCGCTTCGTGTGCCACCGCTGCAGCGTCGCTTTCTTCCGCTTTCTGCAAGCGCTCGAATGGGTTTACTAAATCGGTGAGTATCACTGCTAAATGTCTTTTCGTTCTTTGTGTCCTCGGTGAGCGGGCCTGCGTTGCCCGGAGATTATGCATCATGCTGAAATTTTTTCTACTGTTTTGCAAATTCGCGTTGCATGCGCCGGAACGTTCAGATGTGTCTGCGTGCGTTTGTGTGTGTGCGTCTGCGTGTGCCTGCGTACATGTGGGCCTGTGCGCGTTCGTCTGCGTCTATATTTGTCTGTGTTTGCCATGCCTTCCTAATGTGTCTGTGTGCACTCATGTGTATTTGTGCGTGCGTGAGTGTGTGTCTGCATGCATGCGTCTA
Source organism: Baylisascaris procyonis (assembly GCA_037389465.1). Classification (NCBI taxonomy): domain Eukaryota; kingdom Metazoa; phylum Nematoda; class Chromadorea; order Rhabditida; family Ascarididae; genus Baylisascaris; species Baylisascaris procyonis. Next base: position 5,476,943 of record JAZARR010000059.1, read on the forward strand.
TATATGCCCGTGTGGCCGCATTTATCAACAGATGTGCTCATTTTCAGTAGTTCCTATGCGTACAGTAATTTTCATCATAAGCTGACCTCCCTCACCGTATCTCAAATAGGTTGACCTGCTGTACTATCTTTCAAGTTGATCCATTAATTCCTGAACTATTCGTAATTGCCTACAGTAGGTAAGAATTTGCGTACATTTTACACTCCGTCGAGTTGCCTTCTTCAACGGTTCGGATGGGAAATTCGAGCCTTTTGTAGAAGATTTGCACGAGTGCTAACTTTGAACAAAAAAAAAAAAAAGAATGCATTGTTTCGGGTATTTCATTATTTGTTGGTGATTCACGATGGTGGTTAGTTCACTGCGTCGGATTGCAAAAGCGCATATTGTGCCAAAACTCATCTGGTACGTTTCCACTTAGTTGTTTCTATGTGATAATCTTCGCACTTTTTTTTAATGCGTTAGAGCTTTTCATGGAATGTGTTGTTTCTCTAACGCCTTCGTCAGCGTATTTGTTCAAAACGCCGGAATCATATGTAAAAGGATGAACGCCTACGAATGCAGTGAATAAGAAAATGTGGTTCAAAAAATTAACGAGAATTTGAGATTCGAACGATCAGAAACGGAGTAATAAGAGTTTGTACGGAAAGATCTATGCCAGGTGTCACACTTAAGGACAAGTCTTCAGAACTCACACTAATTAACAGACCTACAGAAGGCCTATACTCTTGGGCGTCTCTACGTATGAAGTCATCTGTGCTAATGAAGAGAATCTGATGGCGTATGGGAAAGGGATATCCAACGTGCTTGTGTGTGTGGTGGTATTTAGGTTTATATCTGATTTAATGAGGGTCTAATCGATTATGTGATATTATATGATCTGAAAGAAAATTCCGTAATTACCAATATCCCTAAATTTGGCGTATTTTACTAAAGGTGAGGTTAATTTCGCTCTTAAATTTTGGGATTGCACACTGATGTGTACAGCTTCTGGAATGTATGAAAGTAAGTTTTTTTTCGATGTTATGGTAAGAGGGGAGTTAGTTTATTCGAAAAGCAAGCTTACTGAAGGGGATGAGTTACTCAGGGTTTTGCAGTGCTGTGCGTGGTGTTTGGCGATGCGCGGTCTCATCAGAGCTAGGCACAACTTGTGAATCGCAAACTAGAAATGCAGCATTGAATTAAAAACATGAAACGCTGTAAAAAGTGTTCATGCGTGGTGCAGCTGCCGTGTGCAAGCAGGTGACAGAGGTGGCTGGCTCCCTCTCGACACGGTGCCCTCACTATTCGACTTTTGCTTGCTCTCCCTCTGTCGCTTACACAGCTTTTCTTTACATCATTCGGTGGTTTATTGAGCTTGGCAGCTTCTGCGATAGGCATCCTAGAGCCAACCAGTGCATAACAATTCTTCCATTTTGGCGCCATTTTTTCCCGTTTTCTGACTCGGAGCACTGCACTTTATCAGCTCACGCATTTGTCCAGAACCGCTTCAGCGATACTCACAGGAATCAGAACTGTTTGGAAATGCGAATAAGTTGGCTGTCATTGTAAGCGTTAATGCTTATGTATAAGTCCGTAATTCGATGTACCAGGTAAACATTACCTTTTTATAGTGTAGAGCGTTTGCGATATTAGAAAATGAAGTCCTTACTTCAGTGGATTGATACTTTATATGTGAAGCAAAAAGAATGCCCCGATAAATTAGCAGAAAATTTGAAAGTGAAGCGCTTTCTCATCACGCCTCTTATTTCATTCCGGGATTCAGTTCATCTTCGTCGTTTATTTTAAGTAGTTGAGCAATCTCCGATAGTATTTTTCACAATGCAACCGACAATTTTTATAATTATTTCCCATCAACTTTTGCAGTGTAAATTCTTTTAAATTCCTAAGTGAATGGGCGGTTTTTCGATTTTTCTATGTTTTGGGGAATGCTGTGAATGCGTCAAGGTTTGAAACATGCCTACGCTTGGCTGCTTTCTTATATTCTTATTTATTGGCCAGATCCATGCCTTAAAATTACGACCAAATTAATTGTCGCGTGTGAGAATGTTAACAATAATTTCTTAAGAAATACTTTTCAGTATAGTTCAAGGATCATGAATTTAATTGGTAAACACAGCAATAAATGTGTGAATTAGCGCATTCATGCATAATATATTTGTTATTTGGCTGCTCAACAAGTTCTGTCTCTCCGAGAAGCGAAAACTTCCTACTATTAAAAAAAATATTTTAAACCCTTTCATAGGAGTGATAGTATAGCGAAGTGAAGATATGCCGAAAAAGTTGTGACGTTCATAATTAAGGTGGTGAATCGGCCTAAAGATAGATGTGTCTGTGATGAAGCGCCTAAATTGCCAAGGAACGAACAGGAATCTCATCCGTGTATATGAACCCATATGGTTTTGAATGGTTCCACGGTGCGCGCTTGGCGACTCGGTGGTTTCAACTTACTAAACCAAAAGCTAAGGCGCTGATCTTCTCAACCACCCTCCTTCATAGCTGGCCACCCTGTCACTCACGACTGACCACCTCGTTAATTGCAACCTGTTCTGTGCAAGTAATCAGGACAGAAATATTCTACTAGTTGAGAAATTTCCAGCCGAGCAAAGACGTAACACATCGACTCGCAAAGAAATTCTCAAGCAGCTCGCATTTGTGCAAAATGAACATTATAAATGATACGAACGACTCTAGAACGAATGATCCTTTGGGTTGCTTTGAACGATAAAATTGCAAACGTCCGGTATAACTTTCGCTTTAGGAAACCGATGACGGTGCCAACAGAAAAGTTTTACTGTTTCCGTTACAACAGAACAGGAGCAAGTTTCTCAAGCATAAGCCTTCTAACCTCCAACCCATCGACCCCTCTCTTTCTGCCGTGATAGACCAATCCTACACAAGTTCTTCGTCGAATTCGATCCTATCCCCACTAAAAATTCATCTCCCCCTTCTGACGAGCTGGAGCGTTACGATGCCTGGAGGCATAAACATGGCGCTTTATGGTATATCAAAGTGATGTGATCAGAGCACAGAATTTTGCAAAGAAAGTGCTACAGTAAAAATCAAGTTTGCAAATTCCAGGGTTCGTTGGCAAGTGAGAATGTGTTCGAGGATGGTTCCCCAATTTCGGCACCGTTATCAATCGTCAAAGCAGAGCAAACACAACAATCAGGCAATCTTTTATTTTGAAACTTCTAATCAATAGTGGACTCGCTAATTTTCGATCAGAAACCCATCACTTCTTCCTCCCAAATCGTCAGTTTACCGTTATCTTCTCATTATACCAAGAGACGTTTCCCAGATTCCATATGTAAACTAATGAAAGCAAAAGCTCGCCGACGCTCAAAGCTTGAATGGAAGAGGTTTTTGACACTCGCAAGATGTATTCTATAAGATAATTTATGGTTATATATGGCATATTAAATGATAGAAGAATGACTACACTATTGGAAGCGAGTTAATCAAAAGGCACTGCATTAGTGATGTTAGTTAATTTCTTTAGAGGATTGCTCTCGTCCGACTGAGTCGTCATTAACAAATTCATCGGTGACTTCATGCAATGATGCGGCTCAAATGGATATTTACCGCGATTTGATTCTACGTCATCTCATTCAAGATATCAGCACTACGTGTTCCAAACTTGCACTTCCAACAGGTTCGTTCAATCGGTTTATCATTTTATGTTCTCCTCTCTTGGAAATTCTTTTCGTCGAAAAGCTGAGATGATATGCAACTCATTGGAGTTGTAAACTTTCCCTTAAATGGGCCTACAAAATTTTATCTGCACAGGCCTACTCGTGTAGTTGACGAACAAAAGCAATATGTTGATCGACTGACGCCTGAGGAAATACTCATAGACTTATCGTGATGCATTCCGCTGACAAATACTTTTAACGTTTCGCTATCATCAACAGGCAAAAAAATTTTAATTATGCGCATAAGCAATTCTTTCATTGAGTTTCCGTTCGATATTCCATGCATATTCTTTATCCCTTTAGAAGATTTGTCACACAAAAAAAGTTTGCTTTGATCACCTCAGAATAAGCAAACATGATTATATGATTCGTTGCTAAACAATTCCAACAAACCTGATTTCCACTGAAGGTGAATAAGCCGTAATAGAGTTGTGTTGCGAGAAATGCGCTTCTCAATGTGTTCTATGTTTGACTCTGTTAAAATAATCTGCTAAAATATTGCAGGCTAGCGATCCCTAATTGTAGCGAAAGGATGGTTGAGAAAAGTTGTACCTTAACATGGTTGAAATAAGCGAAGCATATTTTCTGCGTGTGTACGAAGAAAAAGCATAAATTTTCATCTTTGAAAGAAAATTTCACATTTCGCATTGTTTCTCTCAACCACTCTCTACATTGAAATATTTTGAAGCATATAATTTTCAGTAAACTCACTCATTCTGTAGATTTTTATTTTTCACGTGGATAGATTTGGAAAATTTTCAAAATTTCTCATTAAAAAATTACAAGAATATCTGGCACCTTCGGCAGCAATAAGTTACTTGACGGAGATTAAGATGATTTCGTTCGCAGCAGTGGATTAGGCTTGGCATTTGGAGCGCTCTCAAAAGAAATCAAGCACTACCCAAAAGAAAAGGCTTCAGCAGGCGCGTCCAAAAGAAACAATAAATTTTATTGCGCCTCAATACAAGTTGCGAATGAAAGTACAACTCAAATACGTTCGATGTGGTTCGGCAGCTCATAATTATACATCGTGAAACCACTTTTTGGTGCCGTTGTTTTCTTGCGCAGAAAAGATCCTGCACATTTTGATATTGATTCACTGCAACTGCTTGTCAAATACGTCGCATATGAAACAGTGTGTTAAGAGGTGTTTTGAGAGTTTGTATTGGAGTTCCAACCTATAGCCACGCTGGCATACTGCACTTCACACATGAAGCAAATGCGCCACGCATTTTTAGTGGCTCAGAGATTAGGAAGAACGAAGGGAGAAGCAAGCAAAGTTTCTGGCGCTGCTAAGTTTCAACCTGAAGTGAATGTCTGCGTTCGATGGAGGAACTTGAATGCTTGAGCACAACTGTGTCGCGGCACGCCCACAGTGTTGGTTTGAGAGTTGCAACTTACTGTTAGGTATAAAAAAGCAGGCTCTGCTTTGATTCTTTTCCCAGTCATGCTGAATGTCTTATCGCTCAGCGTTTTTGACTTTCGGTTTCAGATCCCTATGTTTGGACGGCAGAGCACAGCGGACGATGGATCTCGGATATGTGTATGCAATTCCAGCTTCCTCCACCACGACAGCTATTCCTTGCGGGACGTGTTCTTCTCGCAATGAGTCAGGAGGAATTCATGGCTCGTGCACCCGAAGGTGGCGATACATTGCACGCTCAGCTGCAGTTGTGGAAAACCGGTAGTTGCATTCATGTACTTTGATAGTTGTTGATAGGCTGGCTGATTTCTTGATCTCGCTTAAAAAATTATCCGTTCCATATGCAAGAAATTGATGAGTCGCTAAAACCACTTTCTAATAGCTTCGAATATTAAACAATACAATTGAAATTTTGCGAGCGGTGATTGGATTGGGTCATAAGATGTGCCATTCTCATTCCATCAAGCAAATTTGTTATTAATTCTGTTCAGTTGCATTTCAGACTTGCAAAACCTTTTGTTGACAAATCAGAGGTCAGTTGATGTGAATTTTAGTAGAGAGATGCTCTTTTTTTTCCTTTTTTCTCATCCACATGTCACCTGAGTAATGAACCAATGCCAGTCATCTTTGCAAGGTGCACAGTCCGTCCTTACTTGCGTCACTTCTGCAGTTCCACTTACTACATGCACAATTTAACATTTAATTAAAGGATTTAAAAAAAAGTGAAATTACAAACAGTTCCAAAAGAAGCTTCTTTGGTGGTTGATGGCTGTCCGAAGACGCCAAGAGCTATCTTTGATCACCAAAAGCTGCCAATAAACCTTTCAATAGCCCATCTCTCGTAATGGGGAGAATTGCTGTGGGAAGAGGTGTCCGCTGTCTCATTCACCTAAACTAAAGGCAACGAAGGTGAGAGGAATGAAGTGCAGTGCTTCTCATTTATTTGTCAATCCCTTGTCCACCCATAAAAGTGCTGTGCTAACGAACGTTTCATTTACGAGTTTATTTTCTCAACCGGAAATTCTTTGCAAGTAAGTGTTTATATGCTTTAAAGCTGTTGATATACCTCGCCATATATTGTATGTAGTTTACTAATGATGAAGGAATGAGAAGTAAAGAAGTATCTGAGAATTGCATCTCAGGAAAACTGGACTTCGATCATATATTCCAGAGAGCTAACACTTTTCTAGATAAGTGAGCAAATGTGTGCACAAATTTTTTGCATCATAAACGTCATAGTTATCGGTCTCTTGTTTCGTAAGCAACAAATATATATAAATATGAGTTCCTGCAAAAAAATTAGTAAAATCGTTTTCATTGTTTAGTGGATATTAAAGCTTATAGGGTTGACAATATTCCTTTAAAACGTGCCTTGGATGTCGAATAGGGCGAATATCTTTTTCTCAAAAGCTTTTCACCATTGAGCATCTGCAAGCACTATAGACAGTATTGAGAATTTAAGTGCTCACAATGTAGCACTCTATGGGAATAGGAAGAAAATTCACGATATTGCGATGAAAACTTCAGTAAGTTGTTGCGTTCATTTTTTTTTACTTTCGAATTAGCGACAAAAGATCTTAAACGAATGGGGAGTCACCATTCTATCGTGTTGCGTTCAAATATGCGAACAAAATACGGTTTGCTAGCAACTTATTGAAAGCGTCATATACTTTTAAGCATTCGAGTCATACACTCAACAGAATAATGGCACAACTCAAAACAATCAAGGTGTGACTCAAAACAGCGCACGACTAGCAGCAGCCGATTGGGTGAGCTTTTTCATGTTTCTCAAGTCGAAGGAGCCTACCATTTGCCTAAAGGACTGACACGCTTATGTGCTTGCTTGAAAATGGAATGAACAAAAATTTCCTCTAGAAACCGCACTGTAAATGAAGTATAACATCTTATTATTATTTATATCACCATCAATAATCCAGCCGTGAAAGGGGAGTCGCATCTGGTATTACTCTTTTGCTCGTTGTTTTCTATGAACTGAGAAAATATTTTCCACAATATGTTTGTTGGTGTTCAAAAACGCTGGAGAAGAATGTTGTATACAGTAATCGCTAAAAATTGTGAAGCGTTTCCTATTGATGTGCGATGATTTCGTAGTGCGGATACAACACTTCCAGCCCAGGTCGTTTAGGTTTCAGATTTGAGAACTGTGAGTGAAGCACTTTCAGCCATCCCCATCGTCACCAACGCTGAACACTGGAGCGAATGGAGATCGGCTTGGCTCGGCACAAGACTATTTGAACAATTTCAATCCGAGTACCGCCGATGTCGCCCCCAACATGAGCTATTATTCGGCGAACAACAGTGAATCTAGCGACAACTTATCTTCACTCGCAACGCTTCGCATGCTGCTGCTAGGCTTCTTTTTTTGTGAATCAGATCGATGGGAAAGTTTGTTTAATGTGCACAGTCGAGAATTTGAGGTGTGATCTAATTTTTAGGAAAGCGGGTAAGACATTGTAATATTTGTCGCATAATATAGAATAACGCTGATCCCTCAGCAGAGTTGTACCTGAATAAGGAGGGGGTCGGAAATAATTCCTCATTGCTGTAGTCTTTTCAAAGAAAATATCTCGCTAAGTTTTTTGTTCCTCAAATGCCTTCCCACTGGAAATATAATTTAATTGCGCGATAGATTCACTATACAACTCCGTATGAGCACATACTTAATAGAATATTTTTCTTCTTGCATTGCTAACTTTTACAGGCTCAATTCTAAATTTTCAAACCATTTTCTTTGTTCTTACCTAAATTTTGAATGATGGAATGCGTAAAAGACGCGAAAATATCTGCAAAAAAAAGTCATAGCCTGTGTCTCGAAAATTCGCTACGATTTCATTACTTCAACCAGATATTTAGCACAATTAAGAGCTTAAGAAAAATTCCATGTGAAATATGAAAACATTCATTTGAAAGAAACATTATTCCGTTGATACAGCTCAAATTCTTTTGGCGTGAGAATTTCACGACATGACTATTCTGTTCGAAATATGCGTGCCCCTATATGCGTGATGCAAATTATTATTTCACATTAAGGTATATATGCCTAAAATTTTTATCTTCATGGATATGTAAGGCAAACATTCGCATTTCATGGGGTTTTCATTTACTGTGCATTTAAAATGAATCACAACAGCTCGAACATTTCATTCGGTAAACTTGTTGTGGCACCAAGGTTAGAAATTCTTCCGTATTTACTGAACATGATTGCTTTTACTCGTACCACTTTAGAATTTTTATTACACTTGACTGTGCATAAATAAGCAAATTTTCCCACCACTTCACTGAAAACAATTTTTCAAAATTGAGGAACTATATGTTCTTACAATCGGACTCACATTTTGTGGCTTGGCATATCATAGATTCGAAAGTGAACGATTGTTGATAGACGATTTTCAGTTGAAAGTTTTCAAATAAGCTTGGAAATTGCAGCTTCGAATGGCAAAAGCATAAGAAAGTATACGACTAGCAAGCAATAGGAGTGCATCGATTCTCTATTCAGATAACTACCAAGCGCTACAACAGGATGGAGCGATTCTCAGCACTATCCATCAGCAGTCGTTTTTCGCAACGAGCCACTCACAGAACGCTGGCATTCTCCATAGCCCGAGTGATTCCGATATGTCTTCTAACGCATCCTCGATGAACGACGGTAGTTTTGAGGAGAAAGCTTTTTAGCCATCCTGAAATCATGGCACTATTTCTCTATTGCAAAAGCTGATTAAGCGCTAGAACAGAGCTGTTTGACGCAATGTGTGAATAGAAAAATAGAGATTTGTCGTTTTAAGAGAGTGACATGGACGACATCCCTAAAATCATGTGGTGATATCGATGGAGGCACCGCAATCTGCTTTTTAAATAATTGTATACATCTCCATTATGTGAACATTTCACGGGGGTGTTTTGGGCTCTCCTTTATCAACTTCCTGTGTTTCTAGATAGTTCTTGTGGGCGTCTTCCGCATTCTTTGCGCCTTATGAATGCCCATTTCGATTAATGAATAAATTTTGGTTTTATTTTTGTGATTTCACTGCGAAACACTTACGCTCAGTGATGTTCAAACTGTTTCATTGAAAGCTCAACCAGGACCATTGTATTCTGCTTAATGGCATACCGTGTGGAGAAAGAGCAAAAATGGGTATGTGATTCTCTATTACAGAGGATTTCTATATGATGCAGACACAATCAGACAGATATGTCCATCTTCAAGATCGTCCCATTTATTACAGTTGAACAACGATGTATGGCCATTAGCAACTTAAGGAAGGCAAAATGATTTGAAAACATTTCGCAGAACGAGATAACGCAAGCAGCTCTGCATAATCGCCTGAACGATATTTGTTTTTAATGAGTGATGAATTATGAGTTGTTTTATTGGATATGAACGCCTTTTTCAATTTCGTAAAAGTGCTTTTTAACGGAAGTAGAGTACCTTTTATCGAGTCAAGAAATTGCATAACTAAAAATTTCAGGAAATAGCACCGATGGGATATGCGTGGAGGGGCGATCAGCGAGCGCACCGCATTTCCCTCGTCATTCGGGGACCGTTCATCTTTGGCATTTCATAAGGGAGCTGCTCGATCATCCGAAACAGTACAGCTCTTGCGTCAGATGGGTGGATCGAGAGGAAGGTTGGCCTCTATTTACAAAATTTAGGCCTTGTTATAGTTGAGCTATAAGAAATTAGTTCCAGAGTGATTCGCAAACGTAGTAAGCTGATAGCAACTGAAGGCTACGCTATTAGAGAAGAAGCAAGTACAAAATCTGTGTGGAACTTTCCAATTTTTTGGCACCGTGTGACGAATTTTTCCATTCGAACAATTTTGCTTTCCTCAGGATTTGGGCTTCAGACAACATAGTTACAAGTAGCGAAACGTAACGAGATTTATTGCGGGAGAGGTCCTATATGTTTAACTATTTCTTTTGAATTTAACATGCAGAGCAAAGTGACATATATTTTCAACTCATTTCCGATTATGACCTACAAGGCTTTGCTACCATACTTGAAATCTGTGGAAAAGCACTGGAGCCTTTCCAGATTTGGGTCGTTTTGTTGAGGGCGCCAAATTCAAAATGTATAGAATTGAACGTGTTCGATTGGTCAAGAAATAACGCTTGTTGTGAACACTTTGTTGTTCCGAAAATAGGCTGCAAAGGCTGAAGAGTTGGTAAAAAATTATTTATGATCAGCTGATGTACAATATTTCATCTCGGTTTCTACAAGAAATTCCTTTTGCTAATTAGTACTTTCTAGAGCATTCATCAGAGCTCGAAAAGCTTACTGAAATATTGTAAATAAAGGCACAGGAATAAGCGAAGATACAGTTGCTTAATGCAAAGCATCGAAATTAAAAAAATTACATAGATTTCAGGTGCAATTGTTAGTGACCAGAATTGGGGAACATGATTGAGAGCTTTAAGCACAAACAGTCGTAATTAACGACCATAGAATGCTGTCAAATATGGTTATCATTATAGTCGCAAGTTGGCATCTACCTCCTCCCTCCTCTCCCGTCCACTTCCTTCCCCTTCACCCACTTTCCGTTAGACCACCTTTGACGAGGCAGGAGGCGGTGAAAAGGCGATATATTCGCATCAAAGTTTTTTTCCTTCTTTCACTAAAACGGCTCCTCTCGCCTCCCGCACTTTGATCTTAACGGTTCTCTTCTCTTTCTCTTACCCTCTAAGTTTCCAACAGAACAGTGACAACAAGACAGCTTAAAGGAATAATATTTACACCGCTTAGTCCAATACTGTGCAGTTTCTTCGCATTCCGAAAGCGCGGCAAAGTCCATCTCGGAGTTGACGCCAAAAACGCAGGATTCGGCGTACGAAAGGGAAATTTTCACTTCATCTTTGAGATGGAAATAGCATATAGGGGCCTCTAACACTTCCACGATTGGTAGGCGATGATTTAGCGCAAATTAGCAGGGCATCTATCACGCCTTAAACTTCGCTATTACTCTCCTTAGATGCGTTAACCAGAGTATGAAGTTGTAGCCCGTAGAGAGTGTTATGCCGTTATGCCCAATGTATTCCACTAACGCATTTCTTTATCGAGCGCAATACTCACTACGAGCCTTATGTGACAAACAATGTTTGAAGGGACATTCAAAATTGAGTCGTCGCATCATCTCGCTCGCTTCTGGGGTCAGCGCAAGAACAGAGCGCAAATGAATTACGACAAGTTGTCAAGGTCACTTCGACAATACTACAAGAAAGGAATCATTCAGAAACCGGAGAAGAAGCAGCGTCTCGTCTATAAGTTTCTTCCTCCCTATAATCTTTAGATATCAGTCCACTCGTCTAAATACTGCTCCAACATGGGCAGTAGTGCAGTAAAGGCGGTGCACATGCGCACAGCCGACCGCCTCAGTGAGGTCGTTCTATGCATCCTATGCTTCAGTATTCTATTCGATGCTGGCCACAGATTGGTCCAAAACAGGTGTTGGTACATATATTGACCTGTAACTGCATAGCACATTGTTTTGACTGCTTGAGTTCCACTCGTTGCTACCTTCTTGCCATTCTATGCAATTGCTTTCTTGACCAGAGGGATTCTTAGTGCATGCAAATATAGCAGTAACGATCTGGAACTTTTTTTTTGCGAATTTTAGCGATGAATGCATTTTAGTGCGTTTTAGCTCATTCATTTGTTTAAAATTATGCTAGTTTTTTTGAGTGTTGTTGTTACCGTCACAAAAGACAATTCTTTAAGCCAAGAGGAAGTAGTCGAGCATATTTCAGTTCTATTTACGTTGCCTTATCTCGAAGTTTGTTCACAACTTGAATTTTGCATCAGATAAGTTCATAACACATTCCAAAGGAATTTCTGCTATACTCTAGATGAAATAGATCATTGTGCAGCATCTCAATAGAATATTACGCAAAATTTCGCCGCGGTCTCGGTAGTGCAATTCGCGTTATTTTTGTTCCTCGCCCAGTCCTGCCTTCCATTCATGTAAAATTTTTCATCGCTTTTCGCTCTATAGAATTTACTGAATAAATCTGTTGAGAAATAAAAATCACGATGAAAAAACTTACATCTACTGAAATTATTATTCACTAAATTTTCAATTCTTTAGTATTTTATTTGACACTATTTGATATTCTCACTATTTGATATTCTCGAAAAAAAATTTTTACTAAATTCTTCTGGTTATGAAGCCTCCATATGTGTTAATAGTAATTTGTATATGTGAGATTTTAGCGACAAAAAAGTTGTTCAGTCAGTATGCACTGGGATTGAACATATCATAAGACCAAGCTGCATTTTATATGATTTGGCGCATTATTCAACTTTTCCGACGTATTGAGTCGCTATGATTGTCTTAGATGATTGATAGAGTTGATGTGATTGCCTTCGATCGTTGCCGGTAATTCTGATGGATTATAAACTCAAGTAATATTTCAAAAAAAGGGTATTTAAAATGGGTGAAATGACCTAGAAGAGATCAAAATCTCATTTGCTTTGCTTTAAAAAAATGTGGCTATAATTGAATTATGGGCTAAAAATCATTGATGGCGCTTTCAAATGGATTCGCACCAACAAGGTCGATGCTTGTCTTTTTCACTCGCAACTTTTTTTGAAACGCAAAAACCTTATTACTATCTAGATCCCTTACACAGGAGCACCGCCAGTGAAAAGAACACGTTGACTTTTATCAGACTGCGCATATCTGACAATTACCTTTGGAATTGTTGATTTACCAGAATGGGTAAATAAATGTGACTATCTTTTCTCTCATTTTAAAGATTAACTGAACTGATGCCCTCACGTGTAATGGTCAATAGTCTATTGTTTGTATGTTTGCAGTGCCGATGAGCTTTCTCAAACTGTTATCGCGAAGAAATTTCATTAAAACGCCATTATGCCTCATTATAAGCGATACACTGGTCATTTTGGACAATGAGTTTGGCATTTTATGCAGTATCATTTGAAGCGTTTGCTATTTCTGACCATTCGATCATCTTCGATTATGGCCGTTTTTTCGTTGTGCTTTTGCGGTTTAGGTTTTATTTTTGAAACTTATCGAGAATCGATCAGGTTGCATTTTCCATTGACAGGATCATAGACAAGTGGAAAAGCGTGTCAGAGGTGTCGATGCGATATACTCTTTTGCGGTTCCGTTTGCTAGACTGACCAATTTCACAAGTCGCGACCAAATAATTTATACTTTAGCTAATCGAAAAGTTTTTCTATAAAAACGCCATGAAAGTTTGGTTTATTTTTACGATGTGACCGCCGTAAGTTGAAGTTCCAATTGGTTGCAAAGTGCATTCAAACTGTCAGGCTTCCTCAAATGACCAAAACTAATTGAAGAGGCGATTTGATTTTTTGTTTAGAAGGTTATCCTTTGTTGCGTTTTATATCCGCCTGATCTTTTACCTCTGGCTTTGATGATTTTCGAGTTGAAACTATGAGGCAGTCACATTCATAGACATACACACAGACGCGATATGGTTTTAATGTCTCCATACATCTTGCGAATAAGAACTTGTAAGAACGCACGACATTGGACCATTCATGAGAGGTTTGTGCGAATGGTCGAATCAGTCGATATACAGATTTCATTACCGCATCCCTTATCGCCTGTTGATAATCGACGGAACTAGTTGGTCGATAAGCAGATTGCAAAGCACACATCGTACCGGCCTCTGTGGCGCGCTTTCCAGCTTTTTGCATGTTTCAATTGTAAGTTGACAACGTTAATTTGTCAGTAGTTCTAAAAGGGTTCCCACTTTGAATGAAACTTTTTAGAGTTTGAGCACTGCGAACACAATGCCGTCGTTTAATTGCATTGCAGGAAGCGCCAATAATCGTACCCAGATATGCTCTAGCCTGTATCATTGCTTAATTGTGATATTATTGTGCTATACAGATGCGCCCGGTTAATTTCTCTTTCCATATGTAAATTTCGCCTTAAAATGCTGCCGGTCACATACTGCTTTGTGTCACCTCACTTAGCGATGCCTATCTTCGCGATCTACATATTTCTTGTGTGCTATTCGCCCGAAAAAGCCTGCCTTATGTTTATTTCTTCATTTAGCTCATTTATATATTGTATTGTTCGTTATAGAACACGCCTTATGCTGAGGCCTTTTGCAGAGCGTCATTTGGCCTTCGAATTACAATTGTAGTGCTGCAAGTCGCAAGTCTTTGTTCTTTAAGCAGACAAGATATGGCAATTTCGTATACAATAGCGTGCTTTCCTGAGTTCACTTTTTATTTGAAAGTAGTCTCATTAAGGGTGTTGAGTAATTGGAAGCAAAATTAGAGGTTTGTGGTGAAGCTCTTTTTCGACGTATTCAAAGTGCATAGCGTTCTCATGTGATCAGCCCATAATTGTTTTGTTTGCTTAAAAACCATTCGCTTTGAATTTTTTTCTGGTGGAAGACAGCTGTTGTATCCATTAATTTTTTCTGCAGAGATTGACTGAGTTTTTGTCAATTTAATGGTAGCAATTTAATGGTAGCATAAATGCCGCGCTTCCTAAAAAGTATCAGCATGAAGCGTTTAAGTTTTGGGGACGATGAAAATCAAATCCAACCAAAACCAACCACCCCTCTCCGTTTCTTGTAGCACATTTCCGTAGGCTCCCCTTGGTGCTTGGCATCAATCGAACATTTTTGAAATCAAATTCTCGCAACTCCCGCAAACGACTCTCACAATTGAAGTTAGTGTGCTCAATAAAACGGCTAAACAGCTTCAAACCACTCCGTTTCAAGCTGTACAATTTGAAAATTTCGTCTTAAACTTAGGGACTGTGATAGAAGGAATGGAAATTTCCGGATGGATGTTTAGTTGAACGCGCTAAACTCAAGTTCGAAGGTCGAACACGCCCAATCAATCGGGTGCGAGATTGCTCTCTTTGTATACCTCTCAAACGTCGAATTGCCATGTGCACGTTACTTAGCAAGTGCAGTAATTTGCTCACTGCTTGAGGGTAACAAACGAATCTTTGCGACCAAAGCACTATTATTGGTCATTGGTAATAACAGCAGTGATCCACTCAATCATTGCCGAGTATATACTGCTGCTTTGTTTTGCGTCTTCCACTCTATGGGATTATCTATGTCACATTTATAGCATTATCACTGCTGAAGTAAATCTCTCGCTTTCTGGCTTGCCTTATTTTATTTTCCAACTAAGTCGTTTGTTAAAGTCGTTCATCAACGTACGACTGATTATTTGTTGTAGGCGATATGTGACTGTTGTATTTTGCGAATTCCGAAATTGTTTTACTCTTCATATACAATTACTTATTTCGCCGAAATGCGCTTGTCTTTTCACTGTGATCTGATTTGCTATTTCGGTGTGTACTTTTATTTACACTCTCGTAATTTATATTATAACATCATTATCATTTATCGATTTTTATTGCAACGTTGAGAAGAATGAATTTAATTAATTTAAAACTCATATTCCTACGCTTGTTGGAAATCGAATATTTGAGAAACGAATTTTTGAAGAAATCTTCTTGTCTGATTTTCAGCAGTAATTTTTATGTGGAAAAGTTTTAATATAAGAACTAGAAGTTGCTTCTCAAGTTTGCAATTCTCATTTATTAATTTCTCGGTGTTATTTAATCATTCGATTCATATAAACGTAATTTTGATTTGGAGTGTAATCGAGTTGGATTGATAAGGAGATAATCGGAAATGCTCCCTTAATTGATAGGTTGTAAATAAAGCAACTTAATCCAATCTCCATTAAGCCTATAGAAAATAGCAAAATGGGGGGGGGGGTGTAATGTGCGCTTATCATACTCAATAATACCCACAGTTTCTCAACTCAATTTTTTTTTGCGAAATGCATTTAGCTATCGCAGCTATTTAACAGTCATCAGCAACTACATACAGTTGCTGTATACTCGATATGAACTTCCGGCTTTCGATATAATATTATCGTCACTTTTACCCATCATGTATTTTTGCAAAGTCGAAGACGGACGAAGCGAATAACAAATATGTATATATCGGTTTGGCTAATTTTTATGCCACAACCCAGAACTCATCAAATTCATAAAAAAGCAGCGATCAACTGCATAAATCATGAAGTGAAGCAAAACTGCAAGAGGTTTGAAATGACTGGGCATTCAATTTTGAGGTGAGTCTCTCATTACCGTAATGGATGAGGAATAAACAACTTTGAAATGTCTGCTAGCTTGTCTGCAACACATTTTCAGGTTGTGATTCGCGGATCCCTTTTGTAGAGTTATCGTTCACAGTCCTGAAAGAAACGTCGCGATTTAGCTATCAGATGTAACTTCAACGATTCGATAATTCTTATGCAATTTTCATCTTGACGTGAAATATATCGATGGAAAATGGATGAATCAAATGGCAAAATTGTAAGCTAAGAGATCTTTATAAAACTGAGAAGCTGTATGCACATATGGTATTGTTATTTACCTGATGAGAATTCTGATTTTCAACTTTGGTTCGCACAGTGTACTTAGAATTTTCAGCGTTTTTTATTGTTTAGCTTATTGGCACCGAAAGGATCGTGCGGTTCCCATTGCTAGGGACAGAAATAATTATTGGAAGTGAAAATAGCCCTTTATTTGAAAAGAACTGTTTTAGACACGACGAGAGCAAAAAGTGTTCCTTTAACAGTTGAAAAAATGAAAAACAAGAAGAGAAAGAGAAAGTAAAATCGAATTAAAAATACCGCCTTTAGAAGAATCTGGAGAAAAAGTTGCGGTGATATGGATGATCTTCCGGGTACTCCTGAAATTGCTGAACCGAGCAATTTTCTGGAAATGGCGATGTGGCCTGATGTCGTTAGGGTTTGCCAAAATGCTGGATCTACTCTGCTTTCATAAATATTTTTGATCCTTTGATGCTTGCAGAAGCTTCGCGAATGCGTAAGTTTTTTCAGCGAAGATGAAGTTTGAAGGCATAGTTTGCTATGAGGCATATTGAGCGTATTTCTCGCTTTATGCTGCTGTGATATTGTTTTCATTGCAGTTCGCTGTGGAATGAAAAATATTGCTCAGCTGAAATTTGTCATGTGCTGTATTCTCCACATAACACATAAGTTTATAAGAAGTCTTCAGCCTAATAAACAAATGTGCAGCACCAATACACTCATTCCACTATGCTATGATAGCACATCGCTGGGCGCAGCACTTGCCGTGTAGGTCCATTACAGGTACAACAAGCTTTCCTTATATTTGAGTAATAAATTGGTTCAACATTTTCACAATAATCAGGTGGCAAACTAATTTGGAATTAATTAATGAACAGTTCGTAATTAATTAAGAATCTGACCGGTGGGATGTATTGTTCACTGCCATAGCCATCGTATCCACCATGACCATAATCATAATCACTTCCCCATTCTGGAAAGATCTTAGCTAATGTAAGCCGATAAACACCATTTCAGAGGTTTTATGCGTGAAATTTTTGCTTGATTATGATTAGAAGTTCAGAAAATGCATGCCAAGGGAGCAGTTAGCAGGACGACAGCAAGTCTGTTCTTGTATGATCCATTGCCATTGTCGAGTAAAGGTTGATATTTCATTTTCAGAGGTTTCTTCATCACTGCTGGAAGCGCTTAGAACAAGAGGTGACGCATTTACTACCTAGAACTGAGTTGAGATGTGCCGAGATAGTTGATTTGTGAAATAGTGAGCAAAACGAAGAGATTTTGCACGTTTTCATGACTAGTTCAAAAAGCTTTGCCAAAGGAAAACCATTTCTAACAGGTGTTTTTTCCAAATCGTTCTCGACAATACATTTCATAAAACAGCTGAACGAGCATTTTTTTTAAACACTTCCAATCTCACGTTTTTTGTCAAAAGTGATGCTGAGAGCAGTATTGAGCGGCAGGTGAATTTTTCAGTGGTCAAGATCTTGTGCTACTAAAGAATGCACTTTTCAAAAACAGTGTCGTAAAGAAGTTGCAGATAAAAAGTTATTTGGGAGTTGGAGGTACGAAACAATAGCAATCATTCCTCACAAAAAATCAGAATGTTTTTCCACAAAATTTCCACTAATTGCTGCGTGAAGTGTGGTGAATTTAACAACTTTCTCGAATCATTTATCTTCATGTCGATGTAGTCAATCTCCATTCTGAAGGCTGCTGTCTAAAACAAAAGCTACTGCAATCCCACTGAAGTGCTTGAGAAATGCTCATCCATAATTAGTGAAGATGTTACTAGGGTGCACTAAAATTTCATCACCAGCTCAAAAATCAACGCACTGTGAAAGCTAGAACTGAGAAGCGTATATATTATTGTTCACTAATTGAACATATCAAGCAAAATACATATTTTTACATGACCTTTTTTGTTATTTACCGGGTGAATCAACCGCTTCTGTAAGGTAGACCGGCAAGCTATAAGTCAAGCGGGAATCGTGTGCCGTACAAGGCAAATCAAAGAAAGTTAAGAGCACAGAGGCAGCTCAAACTATTGCCTGGCATGTGTCGTGGGGCTAGCCTGAGGCAGAATCGGGAGGATATGAAAGTAGTTGATGTGCTCACGCATTCATTCCAGCTGGTAGATGTTCGTAAGGCCGGGTGGGCCTAAGTGTGGTCGTGGGAGCGCGTGAGGAGATAGATGGGCGGCACTGTAGAGTTCCCAGGGCGCGGCTACATGATCGTGCCGATGATCGAAGCCATCGTTGTGAACGAGCCCCTACTTATTTGTCACATTATTGTATAGGTGTGATAAACTGTTTGCTCTTATACCTGTGTCGTCTTGCAGTTTACTCGGCCGATTTCGACAGAAGGTGCAGATCCTCAAGGAGACCTGGACGACTAGACTAGTCATGAGAAGCTGACCCTTACACTCGTATTCGGGAATTTTCATGCACAAAAAATTTTTCGACCTTATATTAGCGTATAAAGAAAGGTAATTCTTTATTTTTTAAGTGAAGTCTTACTGTTCCGTAAGGCTTCAAAGTCTTAATTCATCGCAGATTAATATATATTATTCGAAATAAGCTTACCATTCGCAAATTCAAATCCTTTAAATTCTATTTTGTGAACTTCGATGCCTCCCTTTATACCGAGTGCTTGAACTGATTCGAAAGGAAACCGATGTTCAAATACGGCCAGATTCCTTCCGTTCAAGAATATCTGAAGCAGCCATTGTTCCAACTGATTCGATGATGGTCTACAACTCTGCCTGTTTACCTATTTGAAATGATTTATTCTTGTAAATAAAGGTAATTCAATTCAGTTCAATTCCTGGCAGAATGAAGGTAAATGTCGTGTTGGCTAGGCAACTCCAGCATGGTCGGAAGCAGGTTAGATAACAGAACTACACGTCTACAGCGACTGCGCCATAAAATTTGACGCAGAAATACTACTATAGCTTCTTTGAATATTGCATAAAACTACTACTGCAACACCATAGCATGTTCTATTAAGAAATTCTCAGCAACACCTTGAAACTGTGCGAGCTAGCACAGTGAAATGGCAAAAGTTACTTTTACAGTCGTCACGAGTTCTGTTATCTAATAGGTTTCGATTATGGTTTATTATACGGTCTTATACCATTTTCGTTACAACCTTTATGGTAGCTTCAATGCATACTTCGCGATTTACCATGCTTTTTGCACCTAAACACTTTTATATTACGTTGTCCAGTGAACTTAAGTTTTATTACAAACTCTATAGGCCTTTATTGTAGTTGTTATTAGTGATTTCAATAGTTAACTTGACAGCAGTTTTTTTGTCATGGATTTATTAGTGGACTTCACAATGAGCAGGTTTCAAAGCTTCCTGCTATTGTGCGCACTTTTGTAGGTCAATTATCCGGGGTAATTGAAAGGCCAAAAGTAAATTATCACCTCATAGTAATCGGGGCGGACGGAAATGCGAATATGAAAGTGTTCACCCTCGTGAAGAGGGTTAGGCACGCGTATTTCAGGACCCCAGTTGCCAGATGAAGCCGCATTCAGAACGATGTATCGCTCGTCGAAAAAGAAACGAAAATCAATATGGAAGACAACGTGAGGTCCTGAGAGCAGTTCGATCGCGAAGGTGCTGCAAGCACTTGGTTGCATCCCGATTTTCCTACTTTTAAGCAAAAGAACTGTGTTGCAGCATGACCCATAATGTCGCCGCTGCCATGCTATTATGATACTGAAGATTTGCCCCATTCAAGGGTGACAGTTGTGAGCATGCAGAAGACACAAATAAATCTAATGCTTATCAATGAAGTAAATAAAAACTGCACACTAAATTTAGTGTTTTGAAGGGAAAATTGTTTTTTGCGTGGTGAAAAGAGCGATGCTTAGCCATAACTGAAGATGACGCAGCAGTTGTATGTATAACCGCATCGCCATTTCTTAACAGAATTCGATTCGCGGAATGTGCCATCGATAACGAAAAATATTTTGCCTCTCTAAAAAATGAACAAGCGCAATAGGGCTGTTGTTCATTCTCCTCTTCAGCTAATTAAGTTCCCTTTCGTTTCCTTCCTCCGCCGTCAGAAGAACTCAACAAA
This sequence comes from Baylisascaris procyonis, assembly GCA_037389465.1. Classification (NCBI taxonomy): domain Eukaryota; kingdom Metazoa; phylum Nematoda; class Chromadorea; order Rhabditida; family Ascarididae; genus Baylisascaris; species Baylisascaris procyonis. Next base: position 5,497,537 of record JAZARR010000059.1, read on the forward strand.
ATGGCGCTTCTCTGCTGCAATGTTGTCATTATTTTGCAATTAGGCTCCAAGTCCATTTCATACGCCTCTAGGATAACAGGATGAGGGACCACTGTTATCAGGGTCTACACAAAATTTAGGGACAGGTAGAATTTTTGAGCCAATGGCTTCATCTTTGTGGCTGTTGATGCTTCATGTTGTTGCGCTTCCAAATCTGTTCTTAGTTGAAGATTGCTGAAGGAAGACAAAAATTTCTCACATAGTTGCACCAAAACCTAACAAAGTTTATAATGTTGCTATCAAAGCCTATCAGTGTCGTCTTATGATTGCTGAAAGAAGATATGCTCTATGCAGCTAACTGATGCCTCATGAAACGTTAAAAATCTAAAATTCCAAAACTACAGCGCTAACGACTCATTGCTTAAACAACTTGAATATTACTCGTCAAATCCAAGCGGTAAACGGCCTCGGATTTCAATACTGCAGTCATTACGCAACGGCTCATAGAACGGTGTCGTAAAAGGAGTACTCTGCAAAAATCCCTTTCATTTATTTCATCTACAGGTGAACTTCTATCATATTTATTGCAAAAAAAAGCTCTTTTATATGTTTCTTCAGCAACTAACACTCAAAAACTCTTTGTGAAATATCCCATTCAGATTAAATAGAGGGCGTTATGAAACGTCAAATGTGGCGGATCCGAAAGCATTTTGTTTCTACTGGACGTTCATATGCTTTCGAACGTATCACTTTAAGAAGACCTAAGTAACAAACTTTGCATCAACTAATTTCCATACGACAAAAATGCTAATAACACACATAAGTCATTATAAGTGATATTCGTTTTACAATATTGGAATGGAAGCATCTAAATGTAGAAGTTTAAATTCTCTGATTTTTCCATACATCTGACGAAGACGGGGAGGCGTTTCTAAATGTAATGTAGAGAAAGATCAAAGAATCTCATCTTCTACATTTAGCTGCTTTTACAAACGTCTAGGGAAGACAAATTTCTCTGTCTTTTTTCAGGACATATTTTTCCTTTCAGAGTTTCGCTTCGAGGGGGAGAGTAGGGAAAGAGATATTAGTCATGCTAGGAAGGTTGTAGGAAATGTACTGGTGGTGGAGAAACCATTGGGGATTCTTTGGCACATCCAATTTTTACTGTCATTGTTCCAAACAAAACGGCTCGGTTATGTATCGATTTCCATAAAACGATCGCAGTCTATTCTAAGCGGTCGTTTCTTCAAATATTCGGATAGCCATGTCATCTTAATTTTGTAGGTCGCTTATTTTCAATGAACATTATACGTTCTCCATGTATAACCTTAAAAGATGTTCATTTATATTCAAAATCTTCTTTGGAATTTCGTTTTAGCGGCGAACTTTTTCACAACTCTAGTTAATGTGCACGTAGAACGTGCTGAAGATGCATCGTCGAATCGCTCTACGAAGCTATCATAGGAAGCGCGCCAGATATAAGTCTTTCATGCTGTGAAATGACCGCCAGATTCGAGAGGCGCTCTGTTGTCACGAACAAACGACGAGAGTTTAGGGAAAAACGTAGGCGAAAATTTTGAAGCAAGTTAAAATCGAAAAGCTTTTGAAGAAAAGTTAACACTAATTCAGGTGGGGTGAAGAGGGGAGGGGAGAGAGATGTTCTTTCCTTCATGTCTTGACTAGAAATGTTGCTATGCAATGAGGAGTGATAGCTGAAATGAAACATTCATCACAATGGCTATCTACAGCAATTACAAATGGCCTATCATGCTTTCCCTAGCAGCTACTAAACGAAATTACTTTCCGTTAAGAGCTGTGCTAGTTGCGGCAGGCGTACGATAGTGTGCACAATAAAAAATGCTTAAAAACGCAAAAAAGTTGCAAAGAAAGCTTATACATACCGGATTTTCGATTGTGTGCATAATTTAGAGATAAGATCAGTGATCAGTGATGACGTCTGCAAACGTGGTGACGACTATCACAAATCGGACGCGATCAAGGAACATTTCAATTATACAGCTCCGAAACAGCTTTCTCTCAAAGTTTTTGAGAAATTTAAACACCACATTAAATTATTTTTCCATAATGTGGATTATTTCAAATTGAGAATAGCAAGCAATCTTTCACGTTAGAAGAAAAACTATCATTACATAATGTATTTCGCAGCAGCCTTTGAATTCCGTGGTGGACGCTCAAAGAAATTTTGAACAGCATCGAGTGCCAAGTTCTTCTTCCCGCCTCGGAAATTACAACAGTTTTAAAGCAAAAAACTCCTTTTCTGCTTCGTCGGAGATCACGGCTCTGTCACAACTACCCGACCCAAGTTCATTGCCGCCCGGCATCGTTTCTCACTTGTTCATTCCTTAGAGGTTTCTTCGAATTCATTGCAATATATTGCCTTAAGAGAAATGTACTATGTATCATATCAAGCAGACTCCAAAAATTTTTTGTCGTGCGCCCTTTTTTGTCACCTCTGATGCGAAAGACCCGAGGAGCTTTAATACGCGGCAAGCGCTTTTTCTTTTGCAGGGAAAAATGTCGAGATTCCATATTCTGTTAATTTTCGTGTGATGAGTATAATCTAAATATGTCTTTAAGCACCTAGGAAATGCTGGGCTTAACCATCAAGTATATTAAATAATTTTTTGCTGTGTTTTTCACTTTTGGCCTTTCTCCTCAACCTCACCCTGCAGTCTCCCTATCCACCTATCCATGTAACAGTTTGACAACAAACAAAGCTTCCGTCGTTAGAGGCGTTTTCCCGATCTGGAGAGATCACCACTACAGCGGGGGTAGCATAAAAGGAATGGGCATCATTTTTGACAGCACTATTGCAGTTGGAAAGAAAAAAGCGGGACTGAGACGAACGATTCAAGCGAAACGTCTATGAATGAACAAGGATCCCAGCGTTGGGGAAGAAAGCACAAAAGGGTGAATTTGAATGAAATCTCCTTAGATAATCGAAATGTTCAAGTGATTCTGAATGTTCGGAAAAGCAAAATGCGAAAAAGCGCAATTAAGAGCAGAATCTATTGAATATGCTAAAGTGTTGTAATTATATGTTGAAACTAATTCATGCTGCTTAACGTAATAAGAAAGCCATAGTAAGTTACTCGAGACATTATAAATCAACTCACGGATTAAAATTAGGCAATTGTATATGGGAGTGAATTTGAGAATAACACTGCTCAAAAGCCATTTTAAGAAATTGTGTCCTGAGCAGTATGTGCATGATACTTGAAAGGATTCCATTGTTCTAGCACTTCATTTCAATTTTTTACATCCTTCCAAAAATTGTCGCAAAAATGCCTGCAAAAACTGGCACACAGCTTTTGCTATTTCAGGTTACAAGTTTCATCTCAAGTCTCAAAGAGGGTTGTCGATTCTTTTTTATACTTTTGATAATTGTTTCCTAGGAGTTTAGAATTGTACCCAGTGGATTCGATGAAAAACCATAGCACTGAAGCTCATGAGCGCTCAAAAATACATGAACTCAAAGGCGCTCTGTTATTAACTTCAATAACGTATATTACATTATTATAGGGAGAATTCATACAAGTGAAGAAAACCGTAAAATCTTTTGAATCGCAATAATACCTAAGCATTCCATAAGAATCGTTGCAATTATATGCAAGGAATCGATAGAATTCATGCTGAAAATTAGGATTTTCACTTAGAAGTTGCAAGTTTATGAATAGCCATTTATGAGCGCATTTTGCGATCAGCAGTTCAATAATGAAAATCTATAGTTATTATTTGAGCCTCTAAAAAATGTTCACCAAAAGAAGATTGCCGACTAAAGAATATGGTCATGACGAACAATTGTAACGATGAAGTGAGCGAAGCGCGGTGCGTTCAACATATCATAATAACACTGCTTAATTGTCGAACATCTATCAAAAAAAGCTACTCAAAGTTGCCTATTGTTAATGCAAGAGAACCACAATGTCGTTGAGTCAGCTATGTAAACGACACTCTACATATATGTAAATACGAATCAAATGAGCTAAATAAACTCTAGCAAAAGTGCAGGCATTGATCGACAACCTTCATTGCCTCCTTCACACATTACCCTCTCATCATATCAAAATTCATTTCAAGTGATTGATTACTGCGTGGTTGCCACATTTGTTCCGCCAATTTTGTTCTTTGCATTCTTGAGTCAATAGCGTTTATTTGTAGGTGGCAAGAGAGCATAAAAACAATCCATATAAGTCTTGTTCGTGCACCATATTGTGCAGCGTTTGACATATAGCAAAGATCAGATCGCCCCACGAAATACAGTGATTACAAGAAAACGATAGACGTTTAATGGTAACTTCTACTTAACCGCCAGTATTGATTTGAGCGTACAAAATTTTTGAGGTGTGTTTTGCTTAAATAGAAGCAAACAGCGATACAGAACAACCTTAGTCCCTACTTAAAAACAAATATCGAAACTCCATTAGTTCTAGGAGCAAGTTTCAGAAAAATCAATTATTTACCGCCTACTCGACTATAATTGCTTGATGTAATTTGAAAATTACACTTACATATCCTGCGAAACGTATTTTGATATTGGTCGAATATGTGCTATGAACTGTTGCCGATGAAAACAAACATTTCAACTGCGCTGGTAAGAAGGCTCCATAAAAAGTCCGTTTTTTTTTTTCTATTTTACAAACGGAGAATGAATATTGCTAAAGATTCCCTCTTGAGAGTGCTTCACAAAATCAGCGAAATATCGCGTATCTTTTTCAAGTGGGCATTTTATTTATTTATTTATTTATTTATTTTTTTTTGGAGAACTACAGTTTGAAACACTCGAAGGTTTGCGAGAAATAAGCGATCGAATTCAGCATGAATCGATGAAATTTATGAAATGCATATTTGGTATGGGAATCATTTGATCGCAAAATGTTGGAGCATAACTATGCATGCAGGCATTCCTCTGAGAGCAGAAACCTTTCAGACAGCTGGAACCACCCCAATTCACGTTTCCATTCAGTTTTCTGCCCCAGCAAAATGTTTGTATTTCTATAATCACTTAGCGAAGCTATGCTAAAAAAAACGCTACTGAATGGTGATGGATATATGAAGCAGTTAAGCTAGCAGATGTTCTATTTGCTGATTACTTTTACTAATATCAATTGCTGACAACCGTTTTGTTGAAGTCTCATTTCAGTATCCATAGCACCCCTCGACAGATGAATCCTACGTCAAGAACAAAATTGTTCTTAGTCGCTTCATGGCGCTGATTCAAAGAACGCGAAAAGGTGCAAAAAATTTGCTCCATTCCAGCTCATAATGTCCTCATAATATTTTAGCAGAAAAAATTCCAAAATCCTCGATTCATTTACGATAGAAAGTGGTGTTTTTTGTGAATTCTTGAATCTGACATAACAAACGGATGTGGATTATATCTCCTTCGAAAATTCAGTGGGATTGATAGTTTCCACTGAAATATTTTCCTCTGAAATTTGAAAATTTGTGCTCTTTTGTCAATCACTTTAAAGTTTGCCTTAAATAAGCTTTATCGAAATTGTGGTGCGACTTTCTGGGCAACCTGTTTACATAAATTACGGACTTTGAATCCATTTTGCATTAGCAGCTCAGCCATTTGAAAATCTTCGATCTAATGAAGTTCCTCTCACTAATGCATATAAGAAACCATTAATTTTTTGCGTTTACTTCATTTTGTTAAAAATCAGACGACAGAGGGACGAATTTTACAATTAGCACAATAGAACATTAGAAAAACTTTTCCGGGAAAGAAAAAGTTTTGCCAACATTTGTTATCCAAGAAAACAAACGCAAATTTTCAATGTTCCAGATAAATTTGACGCATGAGAAAGTTTATTTCATTTGATTTCTCACGGAAACGTTCCATACACATTCAATTCTTAATAAAGTGGCGTAATCCATGAAGTAGCGGTTTGTTTGTTGTGTATTTACTATGATGCAAATTTTTTAGGCTTCTGCAAAAATTCAAAAAAATCAGGGTAAGTCCCAGTAAAGCAGGCAGTTCAAAATATACGGTTAAGGTTGCTCCTGAAGAATAATGCTTGACTGTTATTTTCATTACTAGCAAAAACTATTAATTAACTTCTCCAGTGAAAATAGAGAGCGCTTTGTTCACCCTACTGTCTATGGAAGAAGTTAACGGATCTGACACCGAGAGGAAAGCGCTAAACATTTTTAAGATCGATAAAGACAACTTCGTAAGGTATATCACAAATCATCTGTGATAGAAATGTCTTGCAAATCAATGTAATTAAGTTGAATCAAAATACGCAAATAGCAAATTTAATTCATCATTCAAATCATGAAACAAGCATCATACAATATAGTTATATGGACAAGTCAGCTGAATGATATTTGGCAATGGAATTCTGTACAACTTTGCATTTGTTCGCTCTCATCTTTGAGAATGGGAATATTTCATTGGGAGAATGCCGTTATAGCTGATTGTGTGATTGCGTTACCTAAAGCACTCACTTTGTTTCACATTCCATGTGCATTAAGTAATTGCTGAAGAGGAAATTTTCAATCAAATATCCGATGATTCGACATCTCTGCAATTCCTCATCGCCTCTTCCAAAAATCCTCGTTTCATCTCACGTACAATTACCGTCATAAACTTGCTCCAAGCAACATGAGCAATACAGCTGTTATCCAAACATGAAGCCGTCGGCGACTGAAAACAAATCCAATAAGGTTTTAAATGCAATTATCTGGGGATATTAGCCGGTTGGCGCATCCTCTCTCATCGTCAAAAAATCCAATGCTTTCAATTCTCACGTTCCTTTCCTTCTGTTAAATAATCTCGAGATTTGTCGAAGCTGATGAATGTTTCTTGGATTGCCCGCTTCAGTGGCGCCAGAAAATGAGCTCCCGAAACAATTTATATAATGTTGTTTCTGCTACTTCAAAATAAAAAGTTTTCAATAAATAGCAACAACCTCAGATTTGCAACCAGTCAAAAGGCTTAAATGCTTCATAATCACACTAATCTATGTTCAGGTTGAAGTATTGACAAAAATTTCAACGGCCTATAAATTGTTTCATGTCTAAACATGAAGACTGCTCGCAGTAAATCCTGCGTGGCTGATGGATACTAGTCGACTCGGTGCAATAGAGCTACTGTGCAAATGCAGGGATATTTCACATTTTTTAATGATAAATATTACGTGAATCTAAACCTCACATGTATAAAATCCGAAATGATCCAATTATAAAAGGACACTGCAATTTTTCAGGTTCAAGAAATAAATATGCCACGGAAATATAATTTCAAAATAGAAGTGACTGGCGAACTTAACTTAGATTAATCGCCAATAAAAAAAGCATTACCGAAGTCGTAAGAGCGGATGCCAGCAAGTCTCCATAGGATGGGGTCTTAGCACGCTCATCTTCTCCTACCCTCATTATCTCTTCGACGGCAACTCGTTTGAAGATGAGCCAGTTGTCTGCGCCAAAGTTCACACCTCTGAAAGGAGTCCGATCGGCCAACATGTAACCATTTAAATGTTCAACTATACCAGCTAACTTCCCAGTCTCAATTCAAGTACTCTTTTTATGCGTTACGTACACAGCATCCATTATACAGGTAGTTCCCTCTATGACAATGTTTGGATGGTTGCCGTGGTTGGTATTGATTTCGACTACTAAAAAATTCCGCATGTCAGGAAGAAAGCTACATGAGAATTCAATTTCTCATTTGAGCGTCTCTAATTAAGGAAGAAATAGCTTAGTATTTCGTGAGCTGGAAGGTGATTGTTCAGTACTCGCAGATTTTTGGCAATTTATAACTTTAACTGAAAGCTTATAAACGTTATCCTCGATATGCGTTCTTCAAACTATAAATTTCTTGCTCAACATTTTCCTATCTTGCACATAAAACGGTGGAGCACCGCATGGTTAATACTCGACCGCAATGATCACAGTGATGCAGTTTTGTTTGCTAAGCGCACGCGATGGCATACTAACTGAGTGTGATCAAACTTGAATTACTACACTATAGGTATTATGAGTGAGCGGGCATGCTCGATGGTAACAATATTGCTAGAGCTTGGAACTCAATGGGATGTGCACGCTCTTTGATTATATCTATTTTGCGTCCGCATTATGCACCTGTGAAGAAATTGGAGATATCGAGTTCTTTGGAAAAATTGGTGATATACGAGTTTTGTTTCATGTCATTTTTATTCTGTTTTCTCGTTGCCTCCAATTTTGCCTCTCGACCTTCAGCATTGCCATGTGGGCAGACACCACATCCATTACCTTTCAACCTCTTCAGAAGTGAACCCCATTTCTGAAACTTTGAATACATCAGTGGGAGAAAATAGAACTCTTTTGTTACTCGATGTTACTTAGAGAGACCGTTGCCGCTACATACTTAACGAGTAAGAGTACCTATAAAAGTGTATTTGACCGATACGGCGTGCTAGGTCGTAGACTGAATCAATTGGGCAATGGCCTAGGGCGCCAACTGCTGTATCGAGAAAACCCTGGATGCGGTGAGCCTGCAGAAGGAACTGCCGATTGCTGTTAAGATCCTTCGGATCCATGTTCTCGGTTGCGATCGCAAAATATTCGGCAAATTTTGGTCTTCGAGCGATCAGCTCACGCAAAATCTGCTTCCCGATCTCTTTCGATCTTACCCTGAAGTACGTTAGCGCCAAATTCAAAAAACAAAAAACAACTGCCGCTTGTGAGTTAGGATATACAAACTCTTCTAAACCATTTTCTTCACTGAAGGAAATAAACAGTCACATATCGGATGTCGCTTTCAAATACTATAGTTTTCTTCTGTTGATCCTGAAACGAAATATTGTTGGCAGCCATATATTTAAAGATGGTTTTTTTTTGAAGACCATGGCTCATTGCGAAATGCTATGCTTTACAAATAAATGCTTTCCTCCCGCATAAAGCAGTATTAGGCTCGTCTTTCAGGTCTAAAACTTTCTACTACCTCGGAAGCAAAAAATGCGTGTAAGTGATACCTCATCCAGCTGTCATGTATGGCCTCAATCTCAGCGGCTGTCATTTCGTTCTGCGTTTTACGCCGTGAGATACATGTGCCCATTCTGCAATCGCATCATCATTTGACTGATATTCTATTGAGCGCATTCAATGACGTAAGTGGTGCGAGCGCATCCGCAGATATCATAAAGAACGATTACCTGATAAATCCCTTCAATAAGTTGTAAGATTTCCACTAGAAAGTTTTCGGGGAAAGTTTAGTGCAGTTCATGAAAGGGGAGTTAGAGGAGTTAGAAGAGGAGTTAGATTCCTACGATTCTCCTACGATTCCTACGATTCCTACGATTCATACTCCTACATTCCACGATCGTCGAAGAGGAGTTAGAATTCAGAGGCGACCCTAATAGATCATCCAAGATACTACTCACTAAAGAGTTTAAAAGAGTGAAAGACTAAGGGAAATAAAATGAATAAATAAATTATAAAATGCTTTGAATATGAATTGTGAACGATTTAAAATTACATCTATGAACCCATATCACTGCTACCAAAAAATCATAAGTATTTTGACTTGTCAATCTGTGCCATTGCACTGTCTCTCATGCTCATAATCCAGCTGCCATTGCGCTCTACACATGTGGCGGTGTCACTATGACTTGCTTAGCAGCTTTTCCTTTTGACCATAAACGACGGTTTAGGTTTGGCTTGATACAGCGCTAGCTCACATATAACCGTGGACCATCCATTATGCAAGAATACATTAAATGGTTGCTGAACAATGCAGCAGTCAAATCAGTCATATTTTACAGGAACCCCATTCCAATTCAGCCAATTAATTTAAAATCGTTCGGGGATAAGCATCACATTTGAATTAATTCGTCAAATGCTTGAGGACCTATAGATTATTTCATTACCACATTCCAGTAATTAATATCTAATGTCTTATTGACCTAGATTATGAATGGTCTACTTGTCTGTTTCGTTAAAACGTTTTATAAAAAATGTGTGGCTCTTTTTTGTGCCAAAAATGTCATCAGGAATCACAATAGAGCAACGAAGTGAATGAAATGCATTACTATTTATTTGTTCACAAACTCTTTTATGATGCAACGAACTACACGCTCAGCATGCACATTTTCCACACAAATATTTCCATCCAATGGACGCTTTCCTCATCCCAACAAAAAAAAAAAAAAAAATTAACCAAACGTCCATTGGATGGACGTTTGGTTATTTCCTTATTTCTGAGTTTCACTCATTTTGAAGTTTAACGAAAATGCTCATTTCTATATGGCAGTCGGAAACTGCTTCACATGCAGTGCATTGTTAAGCTCATAATCTACTAGATGCAGACCTGATCGTCACGCAATTTAATTTTCATAAGGAAATAGTCAGGAATTAGTCCATAAGCAGTCAATGTGACATTTTCATTGGCTTCATTAATTTTTTTTTAGCGCAGCAGTGAAAAATGTAGATTCGCCATTCGTTCTTCTCCGACTTCAATAAATTGAAAAATAGGGAAACGATTAGAAAAAAAAAAATTTGCGAAGGCTATTCTCATCAAATTTCGATAACAATGAGAACAAATACAAATTGAGTATCAAATGCGATAGGCATTTCAACGAAAGAGAGCCTTCAATGTTTATTTCGGAAAGATACTCTACGAGATTTTGAGTGATAATAGATCACTGCGCGTTACTGCATTAGGGATAAACCAACGAATTGTTTGTTCTTTCTCGAAACGCTACAATCTAGTGCAAGCGCACGGAGTATTTTTTTTTTTTCGCTAGATTGGCATAGGAATAGTGATCACAGCCACCAGCAATTGCACACCCACTCCTGGATTGTCCATTGGTGCGCAAGTGAAAATGTCTTGACCTCTGTCGTTTTATCAGAAATTGTGAATGTTGGTAATAAAGGCTTGTTCCCTGAAGGGTCTTTTTGATGAGCCCAATCATGGCTAAATAAAAAAACGCAGCATTCTTGAATTTTTATTTTTTTGTTGGCTTTGTGCACGTAATTAGTAGCATTTTAAAAAACTTTCTACCAATTGAAATAAATAATCGGAAGCGTCGCATAGCTTGTTGCTGCTTCAAATGCTTATTGCATAAATTTCGCAGACTAATCTAAGCAAATATACATAAATAATAGCATTCACATGCTGTACAATAAGATATTCATGAGTATGCGTGATGCTTAGAATAGTGGGTGGAATGTCACACCAACATAGCTAACACGATATGTGCTTTCCATTTCTACTATCCGCTTTAACTCTATCATTAAAAAGTTCAAAGCATAGAATAAAGAACAAGCCATCAAATATTGGGTGCTTATATCAAATGAAAGACTGCAGAAAATCTTAATCAACACCACTTATTAGATTCTAGTTGTCGTATTTGAATGACAGCATTTCATATCAAAGATTGATCGTTCTAAGTGAAATTCTGAATAGAAACTCATAAAAATATAACCACTGAAATTTGATAACCGTAGAGGTTTTTGCAGGTTAAAACAAATGAATGGTTACTTGAGATTTTAGCAGAAGTTTTGCTCATCCGCATAGTGAAGTGAAAAAATTCGTTCAAAAAAAAATATTTCGATTTAATAAGTTAGGAAGTAACTTCCTAATCTGGTGAGAAAGAGGGGCGCATACCTAATAACACATGTATGCTTCATCAAAAAGTGCTTGAAGCCGCAATAATGCTTGTTATTTCGCTACTCATGCTATCAATAATAACTGCATTTTTTATTGAGTCTGATTAGTGAAAACAATTCACTCCCACGTGAAAATTTCATCATTATTTTCCAGTTGAAAATTTCAAATTTTGCATATTAGAAAAATTGAGGACTATTCGAATCGAATAGAAGAATCGACGAATTGAGGACTGATACGATTCGACGTATCTATAACTGATACGTCGAATCGTATCAGTCTATAGACTGTATTTTTTGAATATACGCAATAAATAACCAAAGGATAGCATTTAAATAGAAAGTTCTACATTTGGTCAAATATTTGTTGTGTGTTTTATGAATAGGATGTTGCCAGCAACACTCAAGATTAGTAAAGTTGTGCTGAATTTTCGACAGTGGAATCATTCATGAAGAATTCAATGTTAATTAATTAGCATGACTAGTTCCCAAATTTGAGTGTACTGATGAAGAATCTAACTTGGAAGGTCACCTTAAAGATAAAGTTACGATTCTTGTTCGTTGATAGCAACAACGAAGCACACGACATATATTTTGATGAAACTGGCCGCTCTTCTAAAAAATTTCATTTTCGAGTGATGAAAATAGCACCGTTTACTGATCATTAGAGAACATTATCGATAAAATATTATCGATAACTGAACTGTCACTGCCGCACATTGTAGCTCTTAGTGTAAGGAGCCTTCTTTGAGATTAAACAGCGCCCAGATCATCAGACGAATAGGTCATTCGTCTGAAAATTGTTTAGATTGGTCTGTCTACCACATCGCAGTCCCATTTTCCAGGTCTACCGATATCAGATGCTCCGAAGTAACATTTCGTTGTCATTGATACAAAAAATCAAGATACCCTATAAGCGGCCTTTTTGTGAACAGAATTACTCCTGCGACATTAAGTCATGGTAGGGGTTAGGAGGCAATGGGATCTTAATTGAGTACCATCAGTTCTGAACACGAACCTTGACAGAACGAGAGAAAACGCATTAAATGGTGATCGAAAATTTTTCCTGTATAAACTTGAAACAGTTTTTCATTTTCAACTTTGCCAAGCGGCTTGTAATTCGTTGTAAGAAATTTGAAATTCAACAATTTTTTCTGGATAAGTGAGCATTTGAACTGAATGCAGTTAAAGCTATGTTTCGGAGGCCATCAACTTGCCGAAGATAGCTGTGAACACCGTTTGCTTATCGATTGCACGCAATCGCCAGATTGCAAATAAAGAAAAGTGCCATCGGTAGATTGCTACAATCATCACTAAAAGAGAGAAAGTAGAGCGTCAAACTCCAAGAAATTCTCATTGGGTTGCCAAATCATTATTCTCGGAATTGGTCGGAAATTGTTTCCTCGTATTTTGAAGAATAGCCTCGGAGACGGCCAAACAACTCACATCTTGATAAACAACATGAAGACGACTCTAAAGAACCTAACGAGAAATGAGAAAGTGTCCACAACAAGGTGAACGTATAGGCAGTAGAATGAAAGAACATAAGCAGCATGATTTCATGGTGCTAATCGAATCGATAAGGAGATCAAATGGGATGGGATCGAAGTTAGCCATGCTTTTGACTCGATTTACGAGTGCAGGCAAAACCCTATCGCCAACTTCAAAGAGGTTGCGAAGATTAACCAAAAAGTTTACCGCAAATCCATTCGAAAGGAAGTTATGCCAACTTAGAGAAGGAGCAGCATTGAGTGTCTCAAGAGATTTCTGCACAAGCACACAAGGGAAAGGGAACTCAGGACTGATGTCGATTTATTTTCCTGACTTCATCTCTGCTAAGGATCGGCTTCCATAATCGTCCGACCTCACTCCTCTTCGTTATTCGATTTGAGGAATTATAAAAATAAAAGCATACTCGAAATCACGCAATCCAATGGCACGAAGCCGTCGCTGAAGCAAGCTCCTAAACAAATTTCAACTGGGCCACTGAAAATAATAGGGAACGACTTGCCGACTCGATCGCACGTCTGCATTAAGGCAAATGGAGGCCACGTAGAATTGTGGATCATCCCAACGGCCCTATTTGGCAACAGACAAACAAACTTTATTTCTCCTTATGGTTTTTAAAATAATAAGTTAAAGCTCATATAAGGATTTCTGGATCAGCTTGTAAACTGAACAGATTCATTGCAACGAAGCGTCTTGTTTTGAGACATCGAAAAATTTCACTTGAAAAATCCTTCTAAGGAACATATAAAAAATATGAAGAGGTGTATAATAATAAAATAAGGAAAGGCTACACAAAGAGCGATATATGCAACGGAAGGAAACAATAGAATGGAATGAAACATGATGAGATTCAGCATGCTCATTGTAGTTGTTTTTTGCCGAAGAGGTTATTTCTATAAATTTTTCTATTGAGGCTTACAAAAGCTTGCATTAAAGGTTCATAAGCTTAACTCCTATTTCTTTTTGCTCAAAGCGGTTAATGCCTCCCCTCTCCAACCACATCCTTTTCTATTTCCTTCTGAGTGGTCTGCATTTCTCCAAAGTGAACCATGCATAGTTGTGATTCCTACTGTTGTCAATGTGCAAAGTCTTTAGTCGCGAAATATTTTTGAAGTTAACAATCGCACACTAATATTGTATGAGAATTAATTGATATGGTTCACTGAGCCGGTGGAGCATTCACTATAAAAAAAGGTGCTGCTATAAGACAATTAATTACACCACGCCATTAATTATATAATACATAGCAATTGCGCCCCTTTAGTCATATTAACCCGCATGGAAAAACGATATTTGCCCATCGTTAATGAATACTTAATGAAATCGAACTTTCTGATGAACGCAGCAAATGAGAAGCCCGTTTGTTTGAGTGAGGAACAGCACTTCTCATTCTCACTATATAAATGACACGAAAAAATGAACAAACAAGACAAATAAAGCATTTATTTATGCATTTGGATAACAATATTTGATAACAAATGATGTTTAGGAAGCCACGCATTAAAATAAGATAAAGCAGAATTGTTTAGCATAGTCAAGTATTATGATCTATTGCAATAAAGTAGATGCGCAACGTGTGAAAGGTGCAAGAAAGAGGAAAGAACACATATTGAACAAAATAAGCTTCGCATATTGCCTCTAAAGTGCGTCATTTGAAGGCGAAAAATGCCTCATAATGAGAAGCGGTTACTAAGTGTGACCGAGTCAGTCGATACCTGTTGGTGGATTTGTTATGGCGATGAGAACGCATAACGTCATCATTTATTGCACGATAGTAATTATGAATGAGTTTTATGAGAGAGCGAGGGAGAGAGCGCATGTAATTGTGTGGTATCACCCCTGACTACTAACCACCAAATAAGAATTGCAAAGCTTCATTAATCACAAAATAGGTAGTAAACTCATCTATAGCGCTAGATTTGTGATGTCGATAAGTAAATTATACGTCTGTGGATGGCGAGTGGAATATATTTTGCGATATATGCAGCTAGCAATAAAAGACACGAAGTCCACTTAAAGAACTTGCCGTCAAATTTAGCTATATGCACACACTCACTCCTTTTAACCACTTTTATTGAAAGTGGATATGAAATAAACAGCCAAGAGCCAGTTATGGTGGTTATAAGTTTCCGTATTGTTTCTTCACAATATTTGGGTTGCACACATTTCTCAGCAGGCTTCAAAGAGGTATGACTGCAGAAAACTGTCGCAAATTCTAGTTGTTTTCCAATGATGCATTGTCACTTTTTAGCTCCACCAACTTTGGTATCAGGAAGACGCAAATACTTAACCCTTCATGACTGATAGACTGGCTAATGCGACAGCAATTGTTTGTATTGTATTGGTGCATCTTTGTAGCTTGTACCTTTCATCTTTATATCTTGGTGCTAGTTAAGTGCACGGACACAATGATCATCGAACCGATATCACCTGCAGCTTCGCTTCACTTTGAGAACAACTGGAAATTAATCTTCTCTCAAGTGCGCCTTTCTGATATGAGTACTCAGCAGGAGTGCTCTTTCAACGCCAGTGAGATTCAGCAGATTTTTTCAGCCGTGCGACTGTGGAGAGCGCAAACTCAGATCAATTGTATGCAAATTTTCATGCAAAGCTTTCTGTTATACCTGCAACTTAGCCTTGACAATGTGCCAAAAAGTATGAATAGTAGAGTGTTGCATTATTTGCAGCATAAAAGGATATCACGCAATCCTTTTTTGTCGCTAGTTTTGGTGCTTAAGTTGTTGGGCGTTCCAAAATTTTCCGTTTCGACTGATTTCTACACTATTCTCTCAAAAGTGTTGACTCTTTCGGCAGCAATGATTGCAAAACCCTTGATGTGTCCATTGCCTTTCTTATGACTGTGATGACAAAAAATTAAACGATAGAAAAATATTGCTGCTTATTGCGGCACGAGTCTGTCTGTACTCACGAGAAATCACACGTGCTCGGAAATTAATAGCTGTCTACCTCAACATTTCCCCATGATCTTTGAGCTCTAAGTCTTCGGGCTTCTCGTTACATTTCTAATTTGCACACGTCTGATCATTCTGTTGCACCGATCCTTCTTTCAAATTCTCGCACTGCATAAAGAAAATGAGATGTGAAACAAATGGGACTTATTATCTTATATGGGACTCGAGTTAAGCATAATATCTAAAGAAAATGTTCTATCACCCAAGTGGTATAGCTTCTGCACGGGAAAATTCGTCGAAACAGCTCGAAATGTATTTACGCCGGTTTAATGCCCATTATGTGCTCATGCACAAAGCGATCATCTGCATTTGTTATGTTTTTTAAATGAATCGAAAGAAGTATTCCCAAATAATTTACCAACACTTCAAAATAAAACACACCTCTCGTCACATTTCCAATAGAAATTCAAAAATTACATGTTATCGAGTTGTATTTCGAATGTTGCATTTATTCTTGGTGTGTTAAATATTCGTTTAAGATCAAAGTCACTCTTCACTTCGCATTGGACAAACGAAAAACTGTCTGTGGGTTGAGTTTTTGTTGCTAGTTTCTGCTCCATAGCCAAATAGCCAAATATCATTATCACTTTCATTATTCATTGCGAGCATCGAGAGGATGAAATGAATACTCTGTCATTTCCCGTTTGCATAATTTAAAAACAAAAACACAACTTTATATGCATTTCTAAAAGAAGATTGGTGATGAGATAATAAGGCTATCAGTACTGAATTGGGTTTCAGTGTCCGTTCTCCCAGCTTCGATTTTGCCTCCAACTAATTCGTTACATTTGTAAACGAAAATTTGCTAGACACTTTCAATAGCTCGGGGTATCATTCAGACATTTCCTGAATCGGATCGCTTAAATAGTGTTGCAATTGATGAGCATTTCTACGATGAAAAATAATTCTTGAAACAGGCAGAGGTAGGTGATCTGCAGTTTTCCAATGTTACCCTATTAGTATAGGTGAACAATTATAGAAACCGGCGTCCTTCCACGACACGTGCGTACTCCATACAAGAAAACACACCCTGCGAGATAAACTGCGATCTGTTATGGGAATTACTACTCTCAAAGTTTCCTTTTGCTGTTTTTGGTGCTTCGTCGCGCTTCAACTGAAGCACTTCGGCTTTTTTGTCCAAAACGCAACCAACATTTTTGACTCGTGAAGTTCAGCTTCAAACGGATCCTCACCGATGTGAAGGCAATTGTCGGCATTTCACCTCTCCAGTGCGACAAAGGACAACTTACAATAGAAATTGTTTGGGATGGGGAGTGATAGTGAGGATTTGAAGCGAAGGAAGATCTAGTGAACGCTGAAGATCAAAACTACCCTCAGATTCATCCATCCTTTCTATGTGAATCACATTTCTCTCAACGGTTAGTGAAGGAAGTCATATTTCGAGCTAAAATGTTGAGGCTTAGAATATCAAGTATGTAAGTAATGCATTTGGAGAATGCTTTGAAATTGACACTGGGGACATTTAAAAAGAATACGTTCAGCATTACCCAGCTATCATTCCAACAATAATACTGCATGTATACATTTTCATTGTCAACAAACAGTATCAGGTGATGCTGAGCAAAGAAATGCGATCGAAATGCAAGCATACACACACACACGCGCGCGCACACACACACGCACACACACACAGACTGTTTAATGAGCAAGGATATCTCATGTTATTTAATGAGCCTCCTCTTGACTTGTTGCCAGGTGTCGATCTGATTATTACTGCTTCCTGATTCCATACAGTAATGGAAGAATGGAGAATTTGAGAATATGGGTAATGGGATAATCCACGCAACAAAGTGGGAGAAAAAAAGTAGAGCATCGACTCTCCTCCATATGGAAGATTAATGCGGTCGCGAAGGAAAGATAATCATTTCAGATAGCCCGTTGTCACCTTGGATAATGAGCAACGAAGAGTGACCAATCTTTTGAAACGAAAAATGGGAGAAATTTTCTCAAAGAAAGCTTCATAGAGTTTCATGGAGCTTTCTTAGGTTTAATAGATAGTTTCAGTGAATATAGAAAAGGAAAAAACACGTAATGGCGAGAACAGATTCTCATTTGCAAAAAAAAAAATAAATAAATAAATAAATAAAATACTGCTGCTATTTATAGGCTGTAAAGAAATAAAAACAATCACGCACATTATGAGCAATCTACTTTCGAGAACAAGCGAAAAGCAGATCATTCTTTCCTTGTTCTATAGTGCACAACTTGAGGGGAAACTTAATAATCTTTCATTTCGGTCTATACTTTGAACTGCCAAGTTTTTAGGTTTGAATTTCCCTAGAGCGAAAAAAATGGCTACGATTGTGCGAATACATGATTAATACATGAATACATGACGAATACATGAGTATATGACGCAATCAGTTGATATTTGAAAGCAGTTGGTGGCAACAACACCAGACAGCGGATATTAAACGTCGAGTGCAGGATTCGATTAGCAGTGGATGGGGTGCATCTCATAATGGGGAAAATGTGAGACGTAGTAAGAAATCAGAAAGCGTGTTAATCGATTGCAACAAAATAAGATCCAAGTCAAATATCAAAATCATCTGCTGCCTAGTGAATTGTGCTCGTATACCTCGGTTGAAAAAAAAGTCAAAGAAATTTTCTCTAATACATTTTGCTACGAGTATTATTCGATAGATAGCTGAGAGTCAAAAACTGAAGTACCGATGAGTCATGTTTTGCCAAGTGAAAGGCACAAAGGGGGCCGCAAAGTAATCACCGAAAGTCAAAGAATGAATGCTCACGAACCTTCTTGTGTTAATTAAATTGCCTCAGAGGAATGATTGTGAAACAGCGCATCCGTAAGGAAAAAGGCACATCGGCGACACAACAAGCAGATTATAAATAGCAGATCCCGTCATCCTTGTGTTTACCATCATTCAAACCTACTAGCATTTCAGAGATATGATCCTCACCCATTCAATTCATATGTCCATCAAGAAAATCATATGTCGCTGATTTATTGATTTGGTGGAGCTGATGCACTCAGGCGAACATTATAAACATTATTTGCATGTAGCCGAATGACAGAGGTACTTTGTGAACGTATTAGGGTTATTTAACAAAGCCGCCTTAGGAATGACCACCCACAGCGCACTGTTTTCATTCTTGAAGGAGTGATTTCAACGGGAAAATGAGGTTAGGGCATTTCAGGAGAAACATAAAAATTCTTGTTGACCTGATATGAATGTATGCGAATATGTAGCTTCTGCGAGAAATTTCAATTTTGCAGGCAGCAGAACTTTCAGCACGATTTCCTATCAAATCTGTGGTTCTATCTTCCTCATCGAAACGATGAATCGCAAAAAGATTTGGAGCAGATGTTCAAACAGAAGGAAGCTCCTCGGAGCTTATATGTGGTGAATCATTTGAAGAATGAGAAGAATTTTCGGGTAAGATATTCTAATAAACTAAAGTTGCATTACACTGTTCGAAGGATTCACAGCGAGGTATTAATTGAGGCACGGAAGATCTTGTCGCCGGAAGCTGTAATCGTCTTTTCATTGGACGCTACGAAAGAGCCAGCCATCATATATCGGTTTGATGTCAAAGATCATGAGCACTGAAAAAAGTAATGATTTTTATGAGCATCGGCCACATGCATCGTGCTTGTGAGCGAAATAATGTTTGCTCTAAAATAACAAAGTATTTGTGTCGATTCCACGGTGATCATTGAAAAATGGCAATTTTCTTTCTTCTGAGAACAGACAGTGATCTAGAGAGGTGATTGGCCAGATGTGTACAATAATGATTGGGGAACGATCGCAAAGTGCCGTAATTCACGCGGACCACTGTCCAAGCAACCTCATTGCTTGAGACGGTTTCTCAGAGCTAATTTGCGTGAGCACTCGAGTAAATTAAGAAAAACCGATTTCGACGTTTTCGCGCTCAATGACCAATTAAAGAAACCGATTACGACGCCTAAATAACCTTGACGTTATCCTGTTTTTATCATCGCCTCAAGCGTGCGTCCTTAGTGCGCCTCTCATTGGACTTCAGAAAAAAATATACGACAATTGGTGAATGCACCAAATAGTTTCCGGTTTCAGCGAATTTGCATACAAACTGGTGTATTCATCTAATAGGAGCGAGCGATAGATGAGAAAATGTATGCCTCTAGGTAATGGAACGCTTGCTCACGCATGAAAATGCTTTAAAATCGACTCAGTGCCATGTTGAATTGCGAATAGGGCAGAAACTTCGTTCACCGCGATTGATGGCGAGTACAGTTTGCTGTTATTTCATTTGGCTCTTTCTATTCCTTGTGTCAGTGGCCATCGGTTTAGGTTTTCAAATCAACGAGTGCGTTATGCTGCATGACAAAATAGTTAGAAGTATTGGTTTGCTCAGGGAATATTCAGCATTCGAAAAGTCATTGCCAAGGAGAAGAGATTGAAAGAAAATCATGGCAGTGGTTAAAGCTGATCGCTTTTTAGCAAGGAAGTGTGCTGCTAAGATTCTTTCTTCCCATCGAATCCACGTCTGTGTTCCCCGTTAGCATTTTCCAGCTCATGATCCACTGTACAAAATAAACAGGAACCTTCGGTTTAGATACTGGGACCCTTGAACTTCCATTTAACAGCAGTTATTAACTCTCAAAAATTTTCCATCAGTTGATGCTGTTGAACTTCCTGCGGTCAATCTCCCACACCCAACCTCAGTGACAATGTTGGTGCTGGCGTCTTTTACGGTCGCGGCTCCAGAGATCACTTTTCTTGCCTTTCTTTCTGTTCTCTGCATCCTTCTAAAGTTTTGTTCCATTGGATTTTACTGTTTCAGCCATCTGAATATATCTTCTGAATGTTATCTGATTCACTAGCCAAATGCTTGGCAGAAGTTCAATTAGTAGAAGTCCATCAGAAGTCCAGTAGAAGTTGTCGGAATCACATATCGTGTAAATATCAGTGGCATATTACTCTAATTATTTCTCTATAACTGTTTTCGTTTTTATTCGTTTCAAACAAGTCCACTCAAACGAGAATTCTTGCACGCCTGATTAATTTAGAGTTCTATTTTGGAAATTAGCGTTGAAAATTAGGCGTAGACAAGGAATAAATTTGCATATATGCTTAAGCAGTGGCAAAGGTTTCGTAACCTTGAGTCATCATCTGATCGCACTCCAGTGAAGCGGTAGATGTTCCTTATTTGCCACCCACTCTGATCAGCAGTATCCAAGCATCTCTCAATGTAGAATAATCCTATTTATGAGGGTTCAATCATTTTTTAGCCGAAAATGCACAATTCATATGCAGTTCAAAGATGGGCACCTCCGAAATGCATACTGTCCCTTCTATGGTCTCGAATACTCTCGCTTATCTCTGCACCAGTGAATCGATAATTAACAACAGTGTCCTCGAAAATGACACCAGTCTAGGATGCACAACCTTGAAGCAGCTCTCGGCCATTGCATGTTTGGGATACTGTACATACATAAATGATGGAAGTTTCTGCCTGAACGTCATGTTTTTATTTGCATATAGTCAATATACAATAGCTCGCGGTTTTGAGTTGTCTCTTCATTGCATGTTATGATTTCAAAAAGCCTTCTGAGAAAATCATAAACGAGTTCATTACCACGAAATGCTAAAAACCTGTTGCCACAGGCGTTCATTCTTGGCTGTTATCTGAAAAAAGACTCATCACTATGGATATTGTGGCTGGTGGTACTACAAACTACTTGTTGGACTCGTTTGTTTAGCCTTGTTTAGATCTCAACGACTAGTTGCTGCGCATCCAGATCCTCTTCGATTCATGTTGCGCTAATTTTGTTCTTCGCCATTTATGAGCAGCAAATGTATGGGTTTGCTGATGCAGTTACCGCTCTGTGCAAATGAACCAGTCTACGATTATTCTTCATATCCTGGATCAGTGAGACCATTACGCAGTGAAGTGAATCAACAGAATTTCAGATAAGAGGCACTACAGCTCGCTGAACTATGCTTGCGGTGCCGACATTCACTATTTGTGTTATTATATGCCTTGCTGTTCAAATGAGAGCTAAGAATGCACGTTTGCAGCTATCGCTCTCAGCATTTTTCTAGTAATGTCTGTATATCCCCATACAAAGATCGAAATTTACCCCAATCTTCATAAGCATGCTGCCTCATGTATTCCTCAAAAATCGATGCTGAAGCATGCTGAAAGTTTAACAGTCGCCAATCGCCTATATATATATATATATATATATATATATATATATATATATATATATATATATATATATGCGTTTACGAGCCACTGACAAAAATCAAGCGTCTTAAGAGAAGAGGCTTAGGCAGTGATATGCATTTGAGGAGACGAGCCAGTGATTTGATGACTAGCGTGCTTTTTTTGGGATCACTGACGAAGCAGCAAGTGTCATAAGAGTGTAACGGAATTTGCTCGGAGCTATTCATGACCTGTTCGAATACGGCCGCTTGATAGCTTCAATATCTCGTTTATTTTCCTTCGAAAATCATCGATGCCAACATTCACTATCATTGCTAAAAAACTGAGTGCACATGGATTGGAGGTGAAAACGCTTCATGAAATCAAAGCAGCACAACAACATCGTCGGAATGGGCGTGACACGATGCAATTACATGTGCGCGATCATGCACCCCGGGCTGGTTTCTTCATCATCGAGATCAACTATAAAAGGTTTTTGTGCGCACCATTCATGGTCTCAACTGCTTCGTGTTGGGCGCCGCGCTATGACGTTTGCTTACTGCGTTGTTCTCTTCACGACTCTTCACTTTCTCCTCGGCGTTTATGGAACACCAGGTAATTTGACTAAGAAAGCATATTGGAGAGTGGTATTTGCAGATTTCTATTAGCGCCTCTCAAAGGAGGGAGGGAGAACTAGGAGGGGAGAAGGAGGATAAAAAAGGGTGTGTGTGTGAGAATCTATTGTCTTCATTAGTAGGGCCTTTAACTTTTTATGGACAAAGTACTATCTTAAAATCTTCGATTTTTGCGTTTTCAAAGCCATTGCGAAGTCATAAATCGACGAAAGAGAGCGAGGCTTTGCAGGAAGCAGCCCATGAAACTAAGTTTTTGCAGATTTTTGAGTTGAACCCCCATCTCTTTTGCAAAAAAATGGCCCTCGTTGAGATACTAGATAAGCCCAGCATGGAAACTGCCAGGAAATGTGCTTTTTCCAGTTTAAAGACCAATAACTTGCAATAATAAACAAAATGATAACACAACGCATAACAAAATATTTTCTCATCCCAGTCACTAATCGACTCAACAAACTGCAGCCGAATTTACTTTTCTTGATGTGCACTTGATCTACTGAAAACAAATCGGGTAGCTATTTTGCAACTACTTTAAGCCATAACTCCATCGGGATTCAGTGAGTCGAGCAGGCAAAAATTTTCACAACTGCTTCCTAACGAAAACTGCTCTTATCGCAGTTAGTGTATCAAAAATTAACGTGCACCAAATTTTGTTAGTGCTAGCTTTTCAATTTTTAAGTTTCAGAGATTTTAAAGCTCTCTGCTTATGCTATACAATGCCATTTGCTGAAAACTGCGCATTCGATGACATCCGTGAGCCAAATTTCAGAGAGCAGTGAAATTCTCGAAAAATCTGTTGGTAAATTCCCCAGGTTGCTTCACTTTGCTTGAAGGGCATTTAAGAGTTGTGTATATGTGTGCCTTCCTCACTCCTGAACACCATCGTTATCTCTCTCCCCAAAAAAAGACGCCAAACAAAGTCCATGAAAACGTTGTCTAATGTTGATCCAGGTCAGTGCTCTGTGATCAGCAAATACGACATTAGATCTAACCTTCAGGTAGAAGACCTATAAGGACCAGTAAGTGGAAACCTTCACTTACTCACTTACCTGTACAAGCAGCATTCTCTTCGTATCCTTTGCAGTGCACCATCACTAATGGCTGTTAGACATGAAATGAGTGACGCGTTGCAGCAATTCTGTTTATAGTAAGCATAAATTACGTATAGCGATGATATTTGAATTGGGTTTTTCTCAGGTTTGAGCAGCATCTTCTTAGCTAGCAGAAAACATAGGCAATACTTATCGATATTTTCAAAATAAAAAGTTCCGTTTTCTCATTCATGAGGCAATAAGGATCGCTTCCTCTACATGGGACCAGAGTAGAGAAATAACTTACACTTTCTAGCATCTTGGAAACAAAACTAGTTTCAGGCCCCAAAGTGATCGACGAAACAACTCGTTGGAGCCAATGTCGTCTTTCAAATCAATCGATCTATGATTTTCAAGTGCAAACACTTACAGGCGAATTTACAGACTTGACAAAATATCGTGGTCAGGTGTTGTTGATCGTCAATGTTGCGACCTTCTGCGGTTCGCTTTCTCATAAATATTTCAACAATGAATCATATCGCCATTCCAGCGAATTTTATAGTTGATTAAGGGAAATTGCATAATTTTGTGCACGCAAACGATATTTCTCAAAACAAAAATTGTTAACTTTGCACAACCCGGTCAACGATACTCCAAGCGGTTGCATTTATGAAAGCGGTCGAGGTATTACTAGTGCAACTGCAAAAAATTCACATGCCAAGCGTGTGTCACATTTTCGGTATCTCTTGATTGTGCCTGAGTGCAATAATGTTTATTCGTTAAATTTGTTTGTTTGATTCGGCAAATTGCTTTCGTCTACTAAAGTGCTCTTGAAAACTGCCCTCGCTAGCCATTTACGCTCTCATAATTGCAACACGAAATCTCTGACCTTTGTTCGATGTTACTAAATTTTTTTCCAATTTTAAACTTCAAGAAGCGCCATAAAGAATGGATTCATTTATTTTTAAACACTACTTCGTACTTTGAAACTTGCTTTACTTGCAGCATATACGCAACAGTATCTCGACTTCAATCCGCTCATTGAACAGAACAAGCGATCCGGATTCACTATCCTCGCATTTCCATGCAATCAATTTTATCTTCAAGAGCCGGCCGAAAATCATGAGCTCATGAATGGAATCACATACGTTCGACCGGGTAACGGATGGAAGCCACATCGTAATCTGCACATATTTGGAAAATTGGAAGTCAATGGTGAAAACAATCATCCGCTTTATGAATTTATGAAGGTGATTTTGGTTTCTTTTTTTTTAGCTCAAAATAATACATTCATGCTCATCTCTAATAGTCCAAAATTTGAAAATACCATGTTTTTTTAGAGTCGGATTTCTGGAACAGAAAAAATTCAGAATTTACTAGAAATTTGTTGAACCTATGGGAATCGTATATCGATGTTCTCTGCTTCCTGATGAAGGTTGGGCTTCCTAAGACGGTAGCTATGAGAACATACACACTAATTTCGCGTGATTTGAGCGAGAGAATCAAAGTATTCATTTTACAAAAAAAGTACTTTTTAAGGCGAAAACTATGTGGAAAACACTGAGTAGGAGAAAAACACAATGAGCAAAAACTATGCGAAACAAGAAAACAAAACACTTCAATTATTCATAAAAGCAAAGGATGTGGAAGTCGTCTTCGCAATGCATGATTGCGCACCTCTATTAACTGAAAAATCTACGGTTCAATGTTTTCATTGGGTAACGATCGTGAAAAGTCCATAGTGACCTAGCTACATCTACAGCCATATCTAAGAAGTGCATCTTCGATTTGCATAAGTCAGTGCTCCTTCTAGATTTTCACTCATATGGAGAGTGAAAAAAAGGAAAAAGCTAAATATTATGCAAAATTTTACCGAAACTTTTCAACACTTTTTTATCGCCATGCACTATTTGTTCGTCTGATAGACAAATTTCTCATTGTTTATTTCTTTCGATAGCGTACCAGCCGATCGAGAAGATTTCAGTGATGGTATAAGATACGATGTTGGAATAAATGAATATTTTAAAAAATTGGGTGTGGTTGGGGCGAATATGGTTATAATCCATTTAGTGGGATCACAGCAAGAAACATTGTGTTACTTCCACATAAGTTGCTGCCAACTGCCAATTGTCGCCTCTGGATAATGTAGAAAAACCCTTATGGTTGCATCTAACTTTAGTGTTTCGTGAGAAGTATTTTATTTTGACTTACGTTTGCCAGTAAAATTTTTCATCGAAAACGTCTTCTAAATATGCTTAGCTCATGCGGCTGTTGTTTACAGGATTTGTGTCCACAGACTGTAAACAAGATTGGAAAGCGAGAAGAGTTGATGTACAATCCGATTCGACCGAACGATATCACATGGAACTTCGAGAAGTTCCTTGTGGATCGTCAAGGCAAGCTTCGATTCCGATTCCATCCAACCGCATGGAGCCATGGCGATGTTGTGCAACCATTTATTCAACAACTCGTTAATGAACGTGCTCGTGCATGAACAAAACCCTTTGATGTGCACTTCGCATCCCCTCAGAGTTCACCACTTCGTTTCTCGACAATTTTCATCTCGCTGTTCTGCGCTCTTGAATAGTAGCGTTGAATGACTGCTTTTTAATATTTATTTTTTAATTTTTCGAGACAACTGAGTCGAGGAACTCTGTGGCAGTCAACGGATGTAGGGCCAAGTCGGACAAGCAACTAACCCGTGCAAAAATCGTTTTAGGCGAAATGCCTGCGTACTCAGCGTGTACTTTTAAAACATACTTTTGGCATGCTGTAGAGTATCAGAGGTTAAAAGCGTCGAATAGGAGGCATTCCTTCACTAATGAAAACTTCTTGGCCCTAGCTTAAACAATTGATAGCCAACAACGTTGAGGGAAGTTTTTCGAAGTGGCGAAATGCAAATGCAGACTTTGAATGGCCTCACAATGGCCATATTTTCGGGTTTTTTCAAGTATTACTCTTGCTGTATACACTTCTGTCACACTGAACACAAGTTGAGCAATAATAAATGTTGTAAATATAACGCGTTGTTCGTCGAATAAAACTGGCTATAATAGTTGCGTTTAACAATCGAGATGCACACAGCAGATAGCCTCGTTTTGGTAATGGTTCATCTCTATGACTGCACTGAGATTTTGAAACATCATTTAGTCAATGCAGAATTGCTGACTTGAGATGAGATTTGCGCAACTTGCTTTCTATGCAACAAGGTGTTTTGTTGTTGTTATTCTGTCATGAATAATGAATAATTCTTTTTTGACAGATAACCTCATCGAAGAACACACGAGAAATTTTGCTCGCAATCACTGTCACTTGTTTTTTTCTTGGTGTGCGGAAATAAAAACATCTGAGGCTAGAAACATTGCCGTTTACAGAACGTAGATAATAAGTGATGATTAGATATCGAAGGTCTTTTTTCGTAGTCGGTGCAGTTACACTGGGAAACAGTTCGGTATACTTTATTTCAAGTTGTAGCTAAGTGAAAAGTTCAAATTAATGCATTTTTCTCGCTAGCTAATATCAAGCCAAAAAACGCACTCGAATTTAGTGGTTTTAAATTGTACTCTCAGAAGTGGAAAATCATCGAATCTAAGAGATTGTTAAGTTTAGGCGGCATCGATGAGGAACCAAAATCATTTCGGCAAATGCCGAATACACCACGAAAGTTGGTGCAAACAAGCAATTGAAGTAATAATTTTTATGCACTTCGTGTGCGCAATACAAGGTCAGCAATGAATCTACTGTATTTCTTGTTTATTTATGCTTGCATGTCGGTTTGTAGTGATCTTCATATCAAATCAAACTATAATCGCATTGCTGTACGTAACAATTGCCTTTATACCTCACCTGGGATTGTATCAATTCCCACCGCCAGTATTTATGTTCTGCCTATGAGCGATCTCCGTAAGTTTGTTTCGAATAATGAACGGAGAGGAAGTATTTCGTATCAAAGCATGCCAATCACGAATAGAGGTGGAATGTATTCGCTTAGTGCAATCAACGTTTTCTGAGGAGTATGGTGACAATTCCCACATAAACAAACACTCAGCACTTTGTGCAACCGACGCACATGAACGAAAAAAATCACGAGATGTTGTCGTGGGCTGTCAAGAAATGCTGATCTGCAAGCAGCCAACAATGGGTTTTATGGTTTCGAAGATTGTTCCTTATCGCATAGTACTCAAAATAACTGTCGTTATTAGCACTGCCTCTTCGTACAAAAACTTCCAGAATTTCCTAACATTGACCGCTTCTAACGCCACGTGCTTCCGCCCGACTCGTGTTCGACGGCAGGTTGACATTTATTGGTAGCGACTGCCTTGCTCAAGCGGGCACGTTGTGTATCATGAATATTATGAAAAAGACGCAAAGTAAACCGAGCAAAAATGTATGCGATCTTGCAATATTGTACTTGAGGAAAAAACCGCATTAGCGCAACTTAAGCTTCCAACAAGGACGCAATTAATAAGCTATAAAACTCATGCAAAATATATCGCTACAATCTGAAATCTTTGATGAGTAATGGTGTTTACCACGCTAGATCGTCACGGATGAGCGCGAATGATGACGTCATCGGTAAAACGATATCGGGCATACCTCGCGAATTCCACAATAGAGATGCGAACGAATGTGCAAAGAGAAAAGGAGAGGTAATAAACTTGACGAGGCAACGTAATTGTGCAATTCGATTCTGAACGGCAACAAGAAATAAACATCCCAAGAGCACGAAGATCGTTGAGACACCACACCCACAGCCAAGCCATCGGCCAACATTGATCGGCTGAGTCGGGACCTTCGCTGTTACTCAGCAATTTTCAAAATTTTCGCTTTGTAAGATCAGAAAATTTGTCAAGATTGAAGAATTTATCGAAACGACGTGAATTATTTGGCAGCCGAAGGAACTTGGACGAGTCAAAGTTCTCCTATGCATTTGTGCGATACCTGTAAGCATAAACAGGTTTCAGAACTTGAGAAAAAAAAACAGAAAAAGAAGGAGCAGCGAAAAATATGACATATGTGAGTGCTTTCATTCATCTATAGATTGTTTTGTTGCTAGAAGGCACTCTACTAATATATTTTTGATGATATCTAGGGAACGGTAAAAATTTTGAAAATTTAATGATATACTGGCGTAAAACGGTAGTACGATTAATTTACCTCTAGCGCCGAATGGAGTAAGGAGCACTCGGCCAACGGAAGGGCGCAGTTCAAATCGAGAATCTTCATGCAAGGAAAGCGCAGCTAGATGTTACATTGAAAATCAAATGGATCAAATGACACAGCATTAAGGTTATACTAGAGAAAGGTGTAGACAGCAGACCACATTAATATAAATTACTGGGCAGCGCAAAAATACATCGGCAACTCTGTTGTTCCAACGCAACCGATCAAATTCAAATTCGTGTTTACAGTTGTTTTTTTTTAGAGTTTTCTTCATCCACCTCATCATAAAGGATTTCAGTAATGGAAATAATGTTATTATCGGAATATGCTACAATGAAACCGCTTCAAGGTTACTTTGAAATATAGAAATTTCACAACCTAATTTTTTTGTTATGACCTTCTTAATAGATTTCAATAGCTTATTGAACGTATCACTTGAAGCATGAATATTAGGCTCATTTTACTCGTCAATGTTTGCTCTACTTGTCGTCTTGCGCGTTCCTAACGAGCCGTTTTTCAAATTTATCTTCATAGATCTGTTATGCTCTATTGCAATCAACGCCGTGTGCAGCAACTCAGATGGTCTGTTATGATGAGGTTGCAAGTTGAAAAATCTAAGGGATTTAAAAGGTTTCCGAGGAATATAATAGCGACCCTTGGTTAACAAAGATTCATGATTGCATAGCTAGATACTGCGGGCAACTCTTAGGTGAATTCCTATCTCAATATGTGTCCAAGCTATACCTATTTTCTTTATTCATTCTAAGCCGCCTTCTTTCCAGAGTTGAGAAACGATCGGTTTCTTCATTTGGTCCTCCTTAGCTGCATCCATTTTCCCCTTAAGAACGGTGCAAAGTGAACTGCTAACTATATAGCCTCGCATCTATCGAAGAATTTTCGCAGGTTTGGGTTAAAGTGTGTTTTTAAATGCTCCTGAAAATTTACGCATATTGGTGCATTTTACAAACAGCTAATTCACAAAACTTGGAAGAAATGATATTCGTTGATGATTCAAAATGGCATTCTCTCAACGCCTCAGTCATTTCACTTGGAAATCTATGAAGCATGCTGGAAGTTTGCATAGAACCCAATCATAGACACAAAATAAGAGTGCTCAAAATTGATTTTCATGATGTGAATTCATACAGCATGACAACTGTGAAGCGAAATGAGAGAAGAAAAAATTGATATAAAAAGGACATAATGAAAGCAAAATATGCGCTTACTAACAGAAATGGATGGGATGAATGCAGTCAACTTCAAGATGCGTGAATCGAAAGAAAAATTTGAAGTTTTCAGATTAAGAAGAAAGTTCAATTTGAAAAAGTAAGGTGGCTATACTCAGAAAACGATTGGGCATTTCTCGTAAAGCAGATATGTGCTGTTGAATTGAATCAAATGAGAGTAAAATGCTGATCGTTAGGAGTAAGCATCCGAGCCAACCAGTATTTCGAGTTTTTTAACGCTCATCCATCCGGAAGACCCAGCAGGTTGGACTAGCATGAATTTTAGCGGTCCTCTTCAGCACGTCGCACTTTGCTTCCATCAAGCTATAACCAAAACTTCAGATTCCCGATTTCAATATGAAGGCCACCTCAACTAGATGCACTCGTTTGAGCTATCTCGGGCATATCACGAAGGCGCAGTCTCAACCTTTATGGGCTCAGTCAGCCTGCGTTTCCGAACTCTGAAGTTGGACAGCTCTTTGCAAGACTTTCTGCTGTTCAGTGTGGTAGCTTTCTCTTCTTTTGTCACAGTTATTTCTTTTTATTCTTACTGCTAGTTAATATAGACTGCTATACAACGTTCTTGTTTTTGCTTGAAATATGTTTTTCAACAGTTTTTGCTTGAAATATGAGGAAATTAATTAGGTAATTCATTTCAAAGAACGTCAGCTATGAGAGGGCGGCAGCTCAACGCGTACTTTAGGGATTCTATCAGCGAGGTGAATGCTGTGAGCATAAGTTTCTGATGTGGTGCGCCTCCAGTTCTTTATGCGTCTGCTCGATTCTAGAGTCGCTATGCTCATGACATTTTAGAATTTTGTAATCACCTTTGCTCAATGCGCTTCCTATTTCACTTTCTATAGAAGCGTTGTAGCGTTAATAATAGATCTGTTTGGAGACTCAACCGCAAGAATTCAAGGCCTTTGAGCAGGTCAGCAATGCTCATGTGGTTGTGCGCACAGTCGTCCATGGCAACGCACCTCTTAGTGGAGCTCAGAGACGTAAAGACACTCACTGTCGGCTGCAGAGGGAGTGCCTTTTTAGGCGTTTTGCAAACTACATCTATCTCTTTTAAAGATATTCCAACCATTGAACAGGTTTTAATTTCCTCATTCCCTAATTCCATAATTTGAAATGACCTCACTTTAATGCTGCCCGTTTCTTGTTCTTTCTGAGATGCAGTGTTTTCCTTCTCGTGCGCATATTCCTCTTCATGCGCTTCTAAAAGTGAAATAACTCCTAGTACTTGACAAATAATTTGGACCATCCCCACAACGCTTGGTTTTGTTGAATGTGTGCATAGATGACGTTATACTAGGTAGGCTATGCGAAGATACGATTTGTGAAGTTCGTTGTGTGCGACTCGAGGTTTAGCAGGTAAGGCGGAACCTTTGCCTATAATGAACATAGTATGAAATTTGGACGCCTCAAGATTCTGAGCCTCGGTTATTGTTTGCCGATTTTGTCGTGTTTTTATCTAGATACTTGTCGCTTCATTCATGAGAGTACATGACTGGATGCCGAAATCCTATTTTTGTTCAGGTCCATTCCCTAGTTCGCACGCATTGAAGCCTTTCAAAGAAAACATGTCTTGAATTGACTGGAATGGACAGTCTCGATTGAATTTTACGATACAAAAATGTGGTTGATTTATTTCTTTGAGAGAAAACAATACGTTCGAGTGGATTTCGTTCTGAAAATTCAATTAGCAAAGTATATATGATTTTTGAAAGGTTTGAAATAGTATGCCATAATTTGCTTTCTAGTGCTCCCCAACGTGCCGGTTAAATGTCTAGAGACCGTCTAGTGCGCTATTTTCGCCAGCGCTATCTTCCGTTTCGTCTTCCTCCTCACCACTCTTCTCGCCATCTCAGCCAAAATTATTCACTTAAGCTTGAACAAATTTATAGTACGACTACACGGATCTTCTCGTCTTAACATGAAATTTCATGGCTGTTTCAGTTCCATCGAGTATTGGTCAGCTATAAACGTCACGAGCCAGCACATTATAAACTCTTGGTACTCCTAATAAGCGGAAATTATCATTCTTTAGATAAGCGCACTCCTGATACTAATGATAATTTGCCGAAGCTAAAGTCATATTCCAGGAATTCCTATAGTGCCTGATATGCGCGCCAAATTTTTGACCGTAGTTCGAAATATGCATAATCAAGAACTATGATTATTAGTCTTTCCAGAGAACGTAACATGTGAGAACTCACTGAGGAATGACTAACTTATGGAATATAATCCTCACTGTGGGTTGTCTGCATAGAGATTCAGGAAGAAAACACACATAAATGCGTGAATATACGGCTGTAACCGAAATAGCTGCCTCCGCATATTTTTCAGCATTGGAAAGGTTTTCTTTCGTAATCCCGCAGAGCTCTGTCCTTCACAACTTTCATTTTATTTGTGACAATGAAGCGGAAAATGAGGTTTGCACTTAGTACTGCATATATTGTTGGATAACGCAGTTATCGCAACAAAATATTTATTATGATCTCACTGCGATGAACAATATGCAGTGTACTTACCTTTGCAATACCCAGAAGACTGCGTATGAACGTTTACAATGCCCAGAAGACTGGGTATTTGCCTTTGCAATGACCCGAATACTACGTATTTACGTTTACAATACCCTGAAGACTGCGTATTGCCTTTGCAATACCGCGAATACTACGTATTTACATTTACAATGCCCGAAAACTGCGTATTGCCTTTGCAATGCCTCAAATGCTACGTATTAACATTTACAATGCCCGAAAACTGCGTATTGCCTTTGCAATGCCTCAAATGCTACGTATTAACATTTACAATGCCCGAAAACTGCGTATTGCCTTTGCAATGCCTCAAATGCTACGTATTAACATTTACAATGCCCGAAAACTGCGTATTGCCTTTGCAATGCCTCAAATGCTACGTATTAACATTTACAATGCCCGAAAACTGCGTGTTGCCTTTGCAATGCCTCAAATGCTACGTATTAACATTTACAATGCCCGAAAACTGCGTATTGCCTTTGCAATGCCTCAAATGCTACGTATTAACATCAACAGTGCCTCGAAGACTGCGTATTTGCCTTCGCAATGCCCCCGAAAACTCACTGTAAAAAATGATGTCGAAGTTGCAAAATCGCATGTCCTAATTTTTCTTTTTTTTTTTTTTTGTACGTCGAAGCATTCACTGTATGCTCACAGTTTGCCAGTGCCACCCACAGTGAGTGGGAGTGGGAAGGGATACGATGAATTATTGCATTGTTCGCCATCCCTCGCATAGCTATCACTCACCTGACTATGGTGTAACTGTTCCTGGAACATAAGCGCAAAAAAGCCTGCTCTAATCATGCTGCGTAGACAAAAGGTTTTCGCACCAAAATTGAGCAAACCATCCAAAACTGCGGCTGTCAGTATCCGTTCTGAAATGGTCATGGTGTGGAACATTGCTTGCGGAAGGTGTGGTGGTTTAATTGGGCAACAACAAATCGACCAAGAAAGCCGTGTGGTTGTGCTCCCTAGAAAATGGTAGATTTGAATGACGATTTTACCTACCACACAGAACAAGAATAATAATGGTGTATCGAAAGTTGGATGCTAGCTGGTCTTCCTTCTGTCTTTGTTTGCCAGCTTGCTTAGTAGGACTGTTTTCACAGGATTGGGCCTTTACCTTATTGTTTATCGCTTTCCTCACTGTTTGCCATCAATTAAAAAGCTTTGATAATGAACCTTGCCGATTACTAGTGAGAATAATTTAATTTATCAACTTACTAAGGGATTTTACTATCCTTCGCAATGAGCACATAATAGATATGCGGGGTCTGCCAGCCCGGAACTCGGTCTGGCAGCCCGTCTTGAAACATTCATGCAAAAAAGAGCACTTTTTAAGGTAGCGAATTGGAGAGTGCAAAAAGTTTGCTGAATTCAGCTGTGAATATTTGTTTCAAGGGAATCGCGTTATGAAACTTCTTTCAATGGCTGCCACCTGAGCCGCTTAATTTGCACTGTTGTCTACCATCAATCCATTTTGCTCACTCGTCGCATATAAACAGCATCTATTACGTGGAACAATTTGCGTTATCGTTGATTTCACGTGGACTCCCTATCCTATTCCTGCTAAACAGGTAACAGTTTCGTTCATAAAAGACGGCTTAATTTTTATTTTTCTTTTGAAACGTAATTGTGAGCAGTTCAGCACAATTACTAAGTTTTTTCGATATTTCATACCTGCTTGGTTACTTATTGCTATCTCTCTGACTTCATTTTTTGCTATCCGTATTTGTTGATACCTGTTCCTTGCTTTTGGACATGAAATCACACCCCTTCTTTTTTTGCATCATAACTCCGGCACACGTTTCCGTCCTTTCAAATATCGCAATAATTCCTTTGAAAATTTGGACGCCCGAGTGTTTATACAACTTTGAGAAATTGCTCTCGGCTAAATTATTGCTGAGCATTCTAGTCGAACGAACGAACAAAGCCTTAAGTGGACGGTGTTGGCCAGTCTATGCTGAACATTTTCGTTTATGAAAAAAACGAATTCGCTAATCAATACCACTAAGACGAGACTATCTTTTTTTACTTCAAGTTTTTCTTTTTTTATTCGCGGAATTCTGAATTAAAGTCTCATGAAAGAAACTGGTTGGCCAGCCGATACTTGAGGGAGATTTCTAGCGTATTATGTTGGCGTTCTAGCAAACGTCATTGTGAAATTTGACTGCCTCAGTATTACGCCCCCATGCAGAAAGTGTTTTTTCCGTTGTCGTTATTTTGTGAGTGATATTAAAAATAGTTTGGAATTCGCTAGAACATCGGTATTTGATGGATGTCACTCGTCATTTAGAAATTGAGTTTGCTGAGTGAGGAAAATCGACACGTCAGCTGACGAAAAATTTGTTTCGTACTATCATTGCACACAATGCGAAACGAGTTGTGAGTAAGAATCTGCATTTTCCCAACAAGAAGTGTTACAGCGTTTTAAAAAGCATAGCAGGCCAACCTACTTCGCTGAGAGAACGTGGTGCATTGCGATTAATTCAGGCATGGGAAATGGAGCAAGCAGTAATCCAGAACTGAAGCCAGCCATACGACAAGGTTCTGGAAAACTGACATCGAGGCAGATCGACAGGGAAATTCAGAAGGAGAAAATGTCAACTATGAGTACTTTCAAAATCCTCCTTCTAGGCTAGTTTCCTTATCAAATGTTTTCTCACATTGACAAACAACTGAGCATTTTTACTGTGCTGCAATGGATTTGAAAAAATATGGCGATGCCCGATCTCATTGAAATCTATCAAGGCTTTTTTCATGTCGATCGAGGATGATATGCTGTTGGAATAGTGAGGGTAAATGGCTGTAGGCTGTCGCACAAATGCTGTAGATGGATGGCTGTGCATTGTAACAGCAATCGTTCTACACGTGGATAACAGTGAAAGAAAAAAGAGCTAAAGTATCAAATGCAATTGTACACTTAGATTGAATGTGTAAGGGTTTCGGATCTCGTTTTGCCTCTCTATCCTTGATTTGTCCTTGACGGATTTGCAAATCCTTCTCTTTCGAGGCTCGACCAGATGCCGTGTAATCTGGCAACAAAACAGAAGTATAAGGGCGGCAAAGGGGGAAGGGAGGAAGGAATTGGCTGCTCCCCCATCGCCTCGGCACGAAGAGTGCTACCTCTGCACCAGTCAGCACCGGGCACTCCTCAAGAACGTTACGATCCCAAACGACCCTCGCAAGATCGACACCTTAAGTGAAAAGCTAGAAGCCTAATACGCTCTCCTTTTGTACGCACCGACCCTTGCATCAGGGCATTTGCAGAGAGTTTGCTCTGTCTTATGGTTATCGTATCTGTGCTTTGCCCTTAAGCAGGATCTACAGTTTATTGATCACCACTTACAAATGAGTAACGAAGTTTTTGGTGGCCGAATTTTCTACAACCGCCATAAATTCTCCGTCAAAGTTATGTACCAATTTTGCTGGGAATTTATTTCGAAAACTTAGTAGAGATTACTATGTACTAATATGTTAAGCGAAGTGCATGTGCAAAGATATTGTCAATGCCGAAAAACTATTTGATTCTATCGGCGCTCGCTAAATGATGCTACGTCTTTGATAGGTCGTTTTCCTAATTGAAACCAACGTTCATTTTGTCATTTGTTGAACCAGTTGCTCTAAGTGCGACTCACCACTTTGAACCTCGTGCTTTCTCAAGAGCGAGCGAGGCGTTCGAAAGGGTAGAGAGGAGAAGGGGGAAGAAGGAATTTGGGATTTCCGGGAATCTAATATACTTTCCTAATGCATTGTTCCATCTTATCGCTATAAATATCTTCCTATTCCTCCTCCTTTACATCTCCTTGCCCTCGCCTCCCCCTCCCCTCCCTCGAACTTCCCGAACTTTGAAATCGTAAAGGTGTAAAAAGATCTTTACACCTCAAGAGCACATTGTCTACTGCGCTAAGTGATAAAACTTTGCAGGTGGATCAGAATGTGGAAAAACGACAATTTTCAAGCAAATGAGGTGTGCGTTTTTTTTTTCGTCCTCATTCGTTCAACTGATATAATTCACCGCTCAGCGAATTTTGCAACTTCTTAAAGACAATATTATGAGCATTCAAAATTCAACACAATTGTACGCTTTGAATAGGCTAATTCCTGTGAACTTGAATTAGCATAATACGAGTAAATTATATGATTAAATTGCAATCTTTACTTTCAACCTTAAATGGCTGAGTATTAAGGAAAGCTGTAACATTTTAAGTTTTTCGACTGTACTTAGTCACGAGTGCCGAATTTGTTCAATGTCTATATTTAAAACACGATCTCTGCGGGACGATTCGACTATGACTTAATTTTCGAGTTTTTAATTCCACTTCGCGCTACAATCTTAACCGCATTCGTTCAAAAAAAAAAGCCGCTCCACATTTCGTAACCTTGAAGAAAGCTCGATTAACATCACAAAGATCTATGCTTTAATAGATCGAAGTCCAACAAGTTCAATTCTCTGATTGAGCTCCAACTATATAAAATGTTCTGCCGCTTCCGTAATGTAGTATGGAACAACAAATGTTCTCCGAGTGAAGTTGGTTTTTGAAATTTCTCAACCAAAGTGCGCTGAGTATTTTATGGAATTGAGCAAATAACAATTATTAGAGATTTAAAATTATTTGCTTCATTCAATACCCCCAAAGAATTGTATCTAGCACTATGCGGTGATTTTTGTAGGATTTTGCATTTGGATGGTTTTTCCAACGAAGACAAGCAATGCTACAAACATTCCATATTGCGAAATGTTGTCGACTCGATTGCACAAATGCTTAATGCTTGCGAGACGTATCGCATTGTCCACGAGTACGTTATTCAGGTATGCGACACTTTATCGTTCGCAATCGCTTCGATCAGAAGCGACATCTCAGGAACGTTTCTGTGGAGGATTTAAAAAAAAAAAACCTGGGATAACGAAGTTTCACTGGACGAGGTTTGCTGATGGCGAAGATCGTTTAGTGAGAATCTTCTAACACTCATCGGCTGCAGCCAGAAAGCGTAGGGATTTTCCACTCACGAGCCTGGCTATTCATATAAGGGTTTTCATGTCTGCGAAGGATACTGCGGCGAGGTTTGATGATCGAGACTTCTGTTCGATAGCGGAGAGGAAGGGGATGCGGGCTTTAGGCATTGTCACGATAATTTTTCAGTTTTGAAACCGTGGCGTAATATGTTCTAATGAAACCGGAGGTTTCCTTCATTTGTGACAAAGCCTATTTTTCAGGAGAAGGTCAATAAATTCCTTCATTACTACAAGGAAATTAAAAACTCGACCTCTGAAATTGTTTTGCCAAAAGACATGGTGGGTATTATTCAACGCATATGGCAGAGCAGTACAATACAACTGGTATACAAGAGGCGATTCAGCTATCAGCTCCTCGATAGTGCAAAATAGTTCGTTCGTTTATTGAATACAGCCCTCAGTCCGTTTCTTTTATCTCCGCTTGTTTCCCTCTAAACGATTTGTTCTCTTGTAAATTTGCATAGCTTTTTGTGGTGATATCTTTGCCATGCGTATATTAATCTATTCGTTTGTATTTTTCTGCGCACCCCGTTGTTTCAACTCAATAAATTTCAACTGCATTTGTGAAACCACAGAGGCCAACGAAGAAAAATTCGATGATTGGAATGTAAATCGTAAACTGACTCCGTGTACCAACCTTCATTTCGATCTACAATTTTTAAAAAGTTATCGGCAATGGAAGACACAAGAAATGTTTCGGCATTTTGTGCTGATACTTTACAGAGATCAAGATATTTATAAATAAGGAATTTATGGGACTTATCCAAGAGCAATCGGATCAGTGAAAATATCAAAGCATTATTTGTAGATGACTTATGCATCTGGTTGGCAAGGCAAGTGCAGTGCAAAAGTGCATATCATGCCAGCTGCTTTCCTACTTGTTTATGCCTAAGATTTTAGCCTATTTTAGCCTTCATTCCTATTCGTGTTTACTCTTTGTTAGTCTAGCTTATTACATATTTTGTCACCTTGTTTATTTGAACAAATTTCATGCACACAATACAGAAGAACCGGCGATTTTTGAAACAAAGGGGGAAGGATTGAAAAATAAGTGTTTTGGGGTGCTGGCTGGACCAGTCATTGTGCTTGGTGGAGGGCCTTTCGTTCTTTCATGTTTTAGAGTATGAGGAATATCGAAGGCCTCTTGAATCTCTTTAGTCGTCGTCGCCCCACATCTGGAACTGAAACGGCCTCTCATAATATCAAAATAAATAAGCAAAAAGTCATTGCATTCTAGTGGTACTCTTGTTATCTCTCTAGTGGTTTCTCGTGCCCTTACAGTGCGAAAGTCATTAGCATTAAAAATAGGCAGCGATTGGAAGAAATTATTTAGGCAGAGAAGGGCAATCATCTTCCAAATACTTTGATTACGGAGGAATGCGTTCTTTGCCACCTTTTTTCTCCCCTCACCCTCCTTCCTTCCCTTCCCTCCCTCTATCCCCTCGAACTCCCTCCCATCTTCCCTTTCCATCTCTAATGTATCTGTGCGGCGATATTTTTCGCACTGATGTATCATTTGCAAGGAAACTGTTTTATTTTTTTTATTTTCAGTTTCCTCGATAGCATTGAACGAATCACCGATGAGAGCTACTCACCAACAACACAAGATATTTTACAGTGCCGATTTCGTACCACTGGAATTCATGAAATTAATTTTATGTACAAGAAACTTGATTTTAAGTAAGAGTTTCCTCTTATAATTCCAAGCAACGCTTCGCCTTCACAATGCGATATAACTGCAATTAAAGGAAATATAAGTATCACTAATTTATAAAATTTTCCCAATACGTTTCAATCATTTATTGAGAATATGCGTCTTTTTTCGTCTGTTGTTGAGGTTGTAACGCTATAATTGATCGTCCTAAAAGTTGAAGACATTCGAATATATTATTGAGCGCATAGCCCTCCTATAACTGATGAAAACTTTTTTTTCAGAAATTAGTGTCAGGTACCCCTAATCGCCGTTTTTCAGCGATGTTTTTAGTCAGTAAGCCACTATAAGCGATGCGCTTTCAATGATGCGAAAAATAGTTACCTATCATTGATTTTGCGAAGATAATATGCACTTATAAGGCGTTTGTTTATTCGAGTTCGTTAAGCCATTTTCTTTAAGTGTGGAGAA
This sequence comes from Baylisascaris procyonis, assembly GCA_037389465.1. Taxonomy (NCBI): domain Eukaryota; kingdom Metazoa; phylum Nematoda; class Chromadorea; order Rhabditida; family Ascarididae; genus Baylisascaris; species Baylisascaris procyonis. Next base: position 5,537,521 of record JAZARR010000059.1, read on the forward strand.
TGATTACAGTCAAGAAAGATAAGGAAATAGGAAATGAAAATTGTAATATGAGTACGTTTGCTTAACAGAGCAAATTTTCATTAACTAAATTGAAAGGTTGAGTAAAGCTTTTGGAATTTAGAAGAATCAGTTCTACAACAAAAACTGCAAGTTTTTGATTAAATAGATACGATATGTCACGTTAACAACGCTATTCACAGGATGGTCGACGTGGGTGGCCAACGTTCAGAAAGACGAAAATGGATTCATTGCTTCGATAACGTCAATATGGTTCTTTTTGTGGTGGCGATGAGTGAATTCGATCAAGGTGATCCCGAAGACGAGACACAGGTTTAAAGTTCTTCTGAATTAGAGAACTGTCCTACATCCTTCTAAATTAGGGCCCCTCTTTGTATGATGTGACGAATCAGCGCTTCGCGCATATTTGTTCCTACTCAGTAGTTTCTGAAGGTGGTAATCTACAGCACTATAATAAACCTACCTCATGGACGTTATGCTATTTTTCGAAATGTTCGAAAAGCAACTAAACGTTAGAATCAAACATTAGTTGGGATATTAGAGTCTGCGCATTCGTCGTGCCGCTTGACCAGTTTCAAGAGTTCTCTTCAATGATTGATTCATTTTTTACCCTGACATAATTAATTACAATAAAAAGTTGTTCTTTTAATTAAAAGCGTGTTGCTTAATCACTCGAAAGATACGAAACGAAATTCCATTGAGAAGAACACGAAAATTTCGTCGGAGATTGCATATAGGATGTCTTCTTTGATCGTTGTTATACTTCTATGTTGCATTAAAGCTGTCTAAACTGTATTTTACCGCAGATGCTCCATTCTTCTCTCCTTCTTTAAGCTACACTCAGCAACTCCACCATACATTATCTGTCGCGAAGCCAAATCTTGTGACAAAATCGAATGCGAAAAGATAGAATCAAAAATTTCTCTGAAACATATATTATCACCATTATCAAATTAATCATCTAATAAAACGAAACAACTTTGCCTCGATTCGTATTGTGGACAATTTTTAGAATCGGATGATTCAGAGCCAACAGATTTTCAAGACAATCGTACAAAGCGACTACTTTAAAAACGCTTCAATTGTGTTATTCTTGAATAAATTCGATATCTTTCAAGAAAAAATCAAATATACATCGCTCAAGAAATGTTGGCCAGAGTATAATGGTATGTCCAGTCCTGCTTTTCAACATTTGTGAAAATAATCTCACGTAAATAGAAAATTATTGAGATGATTAGGAAATTAATATAGTACCCATAGTGAGAAGATATTGTATACTGTGCATAAATAGTAACTGTCTTAGAAATGTGTATTATAAAATATAATATGAAATTTATTTGTGCATTTCAAAATTATTTAAAGCACTAACATAGATTACATTCTACAGTCATCTATCGCAGTTTCGTTTTTCAGCGATTTTAATCATTAGCACTCTCTCCAGACAAACTATTTTGTTTCGAAACGAATAATTTCCGCCTGAATTTCATGTTATTAGCATCTTTTAAACTAAAAAGATGTACTAATTATGGATTAGCAACGAACATTAATCGCAGTCTAACATGTTTTGTGCAGTTGATTAAACATTTAATATAACTCCCATTGTTACAGTATTCTTCGATGCTGAATTGCAACTGGGAGATCATGCGGTAACGAATTTTTTACACGCTTTCAGTGTTACAGTTGTTTCCAAATTATTGGGTGATCAAATGAGAGCACAAAGGGAATGCATGGGAGTTCCTTACAGTTATGGCCACTCCGCTCGGGTAGACATGGTGAATTGCAAGTAGAAATGCTGCAACATTATCTAGGAATCTGTTGAGTGTCATGTAGTTGTGCTCAACTGTCACTCTATAGAAACAACGCCCTGCTCTGAATCGCTAATTTCTTCTTTGATATTTTTCATCTTGATGCAGTTGCCGATCTTCATCGTCTGCCTTCTACATACTCCATGGGAGAACACTACTGTAGTTACAGGTGATGACTCGGTCGAAGATTGTACAAAATTTCTGCAGAAGCAGTTTCAACGTTGCGTGCCCAATAGGCAAAAGTATTTTGCGTTCGTCACAACGGCCACCGATACAAACAATATCGACTTGGTGTTTGGCTCGGCCGTTGCACATATCGTTAATCAGAATCTAAAGGCTACCGGTCTCCATGAGTGAATCGTTTTGCCTGTGGTAGAAAATCGATCTCACTGGTGCCTACAGTTTTTTCCTTAGCGAAATGAAGCACCGATAAATCAGAAATGTGATTATATCATAGGATAGCAGAAACGTGAATTTCGACTCAATTCAAATCTAACGGCTTCGTAGTATAAGTGGACGATGATGGAACCTAAAAAACTGAAACTTTACACAGATTATAGTGGAAAAATAAAACGCAGATTTTAAAAAAAAAAAATTGCTTCATTATGGAAGTGTTGTTGCAATGAAGAAGAAAAAAAAATGCATTGCAACGTTTTGTATGGATGCCTACAAAGTAGGTTTTTTCATGCGCAAGATTTTTTGAAGGTTTTATATGTGGAAGATTTTTTTTTTTTTTATTAGCAGTTTTATAGTGTTCTGGATTTGCGTAAACCGCCATGGCTGTGTGAATTATTTCAGTACTGCAAAATTTGAAGTTTTTGCTAGGAATTTTCAAAAAATTGAAGGCAATTTAAATATGAGTGTATGTATCATATAAAAGTGGATTAATTTTACCACTGTAAAAGTCCGATATTGCGAGTTCCCTCATTTGGACATAATTGCTAATTTCTTCTCAGAAATTCGCAGATTCGTCGAAAATCATTCATCATTGTCAATTTTCATTTAGAAAATTAGTCAAATATTATTGGTTAAATTGAGCTAATATATTAAACGCAAGACAAGATATTCACATTGATACGATTGACTGACTACTGAGGAGGCTTCATTGAACATCTTAATGAGGAATGCCCAAGAGAGCTTTTATTTTGGATTATTCACATTGGTTGAATGCATTCACATTCAACGCAGAATGTGACTTGAGGAACGCATAGCGCATCGTTCTTACTAACAAAAAAATCCCTTGAAAAATTAGCACCTTTCTTCGATCCTCTAAGCATTTCGAATTCAATCACAAAAATTATGCTCCACCCTTTTACGCTGTGAAAATGTTGTTAATTTTCATACGTCTTGTAATTTTCGAATGTTCAAAGATTTCCACTTAATGATGAGTGCTATTGCTGTGCTTGATTAGTTGTTTTGCTTGAACACTCTTTTTGAATTTCCAAGAAGAAAAAAAAATGTTTATGCAATATTGAATAGCATCACAGTTAATAATCACATATAATATCAGTACACTGTTCTTCTCAATAGGCAATGATGATTATTGAATAATCATCAATGCGCATATTTTTAGAGAATTTCGAACAAGCTGAGCAAGCTTATGAAGGTTTTTGTCAAAACCTTCTACCGTTGTTTCTATTTCTTGCATAATTTCGATTGAAATTATAAGCATGCCCAGCTATTCTATAGATGATTTCACCTGTAAGTTGCTTGTAAATAAACAACGCTTCTTAAAAAAAAACAAACAAACGCAAGTAATACTATCAGAAAGCACGAGTAGTCTTTGTTATAGAGTAGAATTTGTTTTTAATTATATTCATTTAAATTCGATCAGATGTTTTCCTCTTTTTTTTGACTATTCCCTAATCATAAAGCAATCACCATTATTAAAAAACAAAATCCGCTGAAGAAAATATGCTTACCTAAGAATATCGCATTAATGCTCATTGAACACCTTAAATTTGAATAAATAATGAACGCATTTCTGTTTGCTTTTCTTTCATTCGTCTTCATCGTTATCGAAATTGAGTGAATAAAACACTAGCGAAATGCGACGCTATCAAGCGGAAATACTAAACGGAAGTACACCATTTAACGAAGCGTCAAACTGTCTCGATTTGGATCGCACAACTTTACATTTATCGATAGACTTTCTACTAACTAGAAAATAATAAATTCGTTAGCAAATCTTTAAAAATCTTATTCATAATTAGATTTTATATCGATCATTGAGATCAAAACATCAAATAATAATGCAAAGATAACAGAAAAGAAAAAAAAAAGTACCAACAAATAGAAACGTTTTACCATGAAGAGAAACAAATAAAGCAAAGAACCTATCCATAAACAGCCTTGTTTTTATATCCAAATTTTATTTCTACTTCAAAACAATAAAATTGTTTAAATTATTATGTTACTGATAAAGAGGCAATCTGACTACTATAGAATCGTATATCGCCTAAGTTTTCTTGACAAGCGCTCACATTTGCATAACTTAAACGTAATTGAGCACTAATTGGCTTAACGATTGTTGCCGAAATGTTGAGAACTATTTTGAAAATAAGGACGTCACTTCATTAATTGCAAGGTTATTTAATCAGTTCAGAAAATTTTCATGCTATTCTAAAATTTCTTTTACGATCAAATATTAGCTATAATGATCGAACTATCTTCATATTTTTGATCGGTTTATTGAGTGAAAAATATGCCACCAATAAAGATAAATCTCCTATCTGGAAATGATAGTCTGAGAAAGAAAGCTGCTCTAGAACATACGAAAAATGCCGTAATCCATGCAAAACTATTCCAAAACTTATCGCAGGTTTTGAATATTTAATATAATTTTAATACTCAAATACTTTTAAACATTGTTTTGTACTTTTCGCGAAAACATATGCACTAAAATTTCATCGTAATTACCTTCTTAATTGTATGGCAACTGGTTATCCCTTCATTTGGCAAGCACGTTTAGCATAAACAATTTTCCTAAGCAAGATGAATTTTGCAGACGCCCAGTCTGCAAAAAAAAAAAAAAAAAAGAAAACGACGAGTTTGCAAAAATGCATGCAATGCAATACGTTGCATTACGTATCGGCGCGAAGCCTATGTGGCAAATCGTGGGCAACAAGCGCGATTAGCGTTTTCCTCCTCTCGTTTCGCTGCGTTTCAATTTCCTTAGCAAATGCTTCACGTGGATTCTTACAGGTGCTGCTCATATAAATGAGTACCAATTTGTCCACCTTTGCAGGACCAGGATCACGAACAATCTACAATAGTCGTCACCTTTTATACATTTACGCATGACTAATCGTTTTTTTTTTAATTTTACACTTCATTTTTAAAGAGATTCAGTGCATTGGAAATTTGTGAAGAAACTAACGCCCAGAACAAACCGTATTTAAAAAAGTGTTCGCTTCATTTCTAGAATTCATCATGGTGAGGTGATTACACACTTTACACTCATCGCCTTTTAAGCATGAGCTGTTCAATTCACATCATGTTGTCATATTGACTAAAGTGCTCTTTTTTTTTACTCCTTTTATATCTTCGCTCAAATCAGTGGATGCATTTCTCCAAAAAAAACTTCCAAATTGTGTAAATTTTTTCCAGCTAATCAAAGCCGCAATGAATGCATACAGCGAACACACATATAGGCAACCAAACATATCAAAGCCAAATTACTTTTAGTTATAAAGTAACTAGTTTTTCGAAACGCTCCAACATGTCAAAATAAAAACTAAATAGAATCAACAAGGAAGTTTTCGTTGCTAAACAAGGTGCATTCGTTGAGTGGGAACAGTTGATCAATTTGAGCTGATCAACTCGTCAGATTTGATCAAATCTATCAGTCTTTTGATCACTATCGTGGCTAGTTAAACGGAATTGCAATTAATCAACTTTTTGAATGTGATTGATTAGATGAGCGAAATTGCAAACGTTGATTGATTTCTTGCTCTATTCAATACGTAAATTCTTTTTCTTTCAATGTTGATTTTTGAATGATGAACATAATGATATGCAACTTACATATAAACGTAGTGCTTTGCCTGGATTGAGGGAAGAATAGACAGGCGATACTCGATACAACTCATTATTGCTGCATTTGATTTTGATCACTATCCTGAAAATTTATCCGTTAAATACATACGAAATATCGAATAGCGGAACGCTGCTAATTATTGCGCTCATAAAATTTATGCTGATAATTCAACTCGCCCAATATAGCTTTTCATCGTATAATTCGATGGATTAGTTAAAGAGTGTGTCGATTGATGTGAGAGATGCTATCCGATTTGCGCTTCGAACGTCATCCACCACAATGTGCAGAGAGAGCGATTTCAGTGCGGCTATGGGTGTGACAATGAAACTCATCGAGTGAAATGCAGTTTGATGGCTAATGATTTCAACTAAATTCACATAGAGACTTCCCAATGAAGCTATATTAATTCAGAAAGTAATTAATCGCTTTTTCTCATTGCAAGCCTATTTTAAATTCATATCTTTTGAATGTGCTAGTGAAAAAAAAAATCCACCTATAAAAGCTAACTAACTGCCGTAAAATTAAATAAATCTTTGTTGAAAACGGCAAGCTTTTTTTATACAATGTTGAGCAGATATATTAAATAAGATTTCGGCGTGTGCTTTTAACACGACGCATGAATAAAATTAGAAACGATAACAGTGAGAGGTAAAAACAAGTGAAATAACCTCTCTTTTCCAGTATTCACAAGAAGGTGTCTCGAACCACCACCTTTCGAAGCGGAATATTCGGCCATTCTGGGTGCAACATACAAATTCACCTCATCTTTCGCATCTGGCATCATTCTCAATTTACACGTACAACAACGCTCGCATTGAGAACGCTTGCCATTAGACTGAAACTGCGAAACGTTGAGTTAACTCGTAAAAATATAGCATTTTAGTGGGAAGATGGCAACCAGAATCTCATATAGCTTTTTGACTATGCAAACTGTTTGTTGAAACGAATAAAAGATAAATGTAATACATATCATCAATTTTTGGCATTATTTCATACAAGCGCACTTTCCAGCGCTATGCGTCTTATTCCTTCAAACGTTCATATGATTATCAATAAGAGGTAAAATAAGCAGCCGTCGAATCAATAAGAGAACGTGATCAGTGAAAACGTTTAGAACAAATTGCAATAAAATCGTTCATGATATAGCTTCAGATCATTAAGATTCGAATTTTTGAAGCGTGGAACGTAGCGTATATTCAGCTGGAAAGAGAATAATCGCATGCGCTTAATGAATGCACTCTCTCGGAACTTTATGCCAAAAATTTGGGATACTTATACAAAAGTTTATAGAACGAGCAGAATTTACACTGCCATCAATATGTTTAATACTCAATTAAGAAGCTGCATCTCGAAATTTCACAGCTGAACAGTTAGAAGTTGAGAAAATTACTTCATTTAGAATGATTATACTTGCAGACAATGAACCGAATGCTCCACTCTAAAGTATTTTGTGGTATAGTGATCCTTTTATGGTACTCCCCAAAGAGCTTTTTTCGAAAAAATCCACACATGACTAACATTTCACCGGAGTTTCGTAGAAATCTGTAAAGGAAGAGTGGAATAATTTCAATAAACTAACAGATTTAGAATCCGAGTGAACTAAAACTGAGAGGTTGGAGACAACTGATGCAGACGGCTGAACGCTGTACACTTTAACGCTCCCCGAGGGAGTGCTGAGATCATTTCCCAAACTGGCAAATTCAATTTCTGTTTTGCATAGCAATTAAGTTGCCCTTATCAGAGTGTTGGGATGGCTATTCTGATGAACAGCTCTAATTTATCTGAGTGTCTGTCGCCTATTGCTCCCTGTCGCGTCTCAAAACAAAAAAAACCCGATTCCATATCGCCATTTGTTGCCCCATTCGCTTTCGACTTATTAATGTGCGCTGAGCTTTTTCGACAAGCGAGACGGTTTTTTTTTTCTCCTCCTGTAAACGCAGTAAACACTCTTTTCTGCGGCTCAGATCAGGGCTCTCCAACCGGCGTAAATTCATTTTGGCGAAGCAATTAGGCAACAACTCTCCGCTGAGGGAATATATATATATATATATATATATATATATATATATATATAAGAATATTTATTTATTTATCGGCATATTAGTGCGCGACATTATAAATCAAGTCACTGAAATGAGCAACAATTTAAAAGACGTTCGCAAAACTGAAGAGATCCTTGCATCCCATTCCGGGAATGCTGTTTGTTGCAGCGCTTCTACAGAGTGTTAAATATGCGCGTTTCCAAAGACGTTGGAACCTTGCATGGCTATGATTGTGATCTTAACAATTCCCATAGAAATGGAAAGTTGGGCATAAAAGTGGATACATAGAATGCTGAACGAAGAAACTAGCAAAACGAGCTAAGTAAACGAATAGATCAGAGGGGCCCAAAATATAGCGGTATAATTTTCGAGATAGGGTTGGGAGTATGTTTTCCCAGTAATGAGTTCGCCTCGTTCGTAAAGTGTTCTGATTGAGGACAAATGTTGTTCATGGTGTTTATTGAGGGGATTGTAGGGATAGGATTTTGATAATAAAAGGGCATCCTTTAAAATTCCCTAGATCGAGCCAGTCTTCTTTGTTCGTGACCTGGTTCAGTTGGTGGATAGCCGGCGGGCACAATTTTTGACGATCGATAGTTTAATGACTGATCGCTCAATGATGAAAAACAAAGCTATCGAGCCTCTTAAACTTGTTTAATTTTTGTAGAATGCCAAAAATGTTTCCAAAACTTAAAACTACAGACTTGCGCTTCTTCATCAACTAGTTCAAAAACGTAAAAATAGAACCATGACGAAACGACAGCAAAATCTCAGGTGCAAAACTGGCTGCTGAATAGTGCTGTCATGGTGACAAAAGCGGTCCTGTTCCTGGTAGAGATCGTAATATAAGAGAAGAGAGACGGAAAGGTTGCATTCGAAGTTCGAAGTCAAGACAACTCACTTTGAATAATGCAGTTGTGTTGAATATATTATATCCGCCTTGCGTGACTTTTAATAAAATATATTTCTCAGCGCATATTTGCTGATTTTTATAATTTTCCTATCTCCCTGCCCACTGCGCATAACCCGTTGATGGGGAAGTTACGCTGAAGAATACACGATGATGATAACAAATAGTCTAAGCAAGTTTCTAATTAAATTCGAGATCGACTCGTCAAGTGCCACGACTTGAGAGGTTTTTTTGGGATGCGACAGGAAGCAATAGGCGACAGACACCCAGATGAATTAGAGCTGTTCATCAGAATAGTCATCCCAACTCTGATAAGGACGACTTAATTGATAAACAAAAGAGAAATTGAATTTGCCAGTTTGGGAAATGATCTCAGCACTCCCTCGGGGAGCGTTAAAATGTTGCAGCGTACAGCGCTCGCCACTGCTTGCACTACTTGAGTTAATCTGTTGCGTTTGTCGACTTCTTGAAGCTTGTTTTGAACCACGGCTTTTGCTAAATATTGTCATAGAAGACAATAGCTACCCCTCTGAATGATAATGCAAGGATGTTTGTTGGAACATCTGCTTGCAAGATACAGTGCCACTCGAAATTTAATAGCCCACCATTGCAGCATTTCACCTATCCATAACAAGGGTTTCAATTCAAAGAGAGTGGCGCCTCAATAAAAGAGATGGAAAATAAACTCGAAAAAGAACTGACTTGCATTAACAGAATAAATCGCCTACGAGAGGTGATGGGCAGATGGACCAGATTTTAAGGGACTTTGGAATATTGGTTTTAGTGGGTGGATAGAGTTCAGGAAAAATTTGCTGAGGTAGGATATATATTAGGCTTCATTATGTGTGTGTATTTGAGTTGTAGATTTTTTGAGAAATTGAAGGGATTAATTCGCAACAGTTCATTCATGAACCAGATTTTCACTTTCGAAGGCACATAGCGAAACGAATAACCACACGACTTCAGTTATATTTCATGTGCTTCTCCGAATGTCCCTGTGAAACTTTTGCCCAAATATATAACTGTGATCAGACAAGGGAATAACTCTCCCCTGCTCTCATATCAAAAAATTCCAAAAACACATAATTACGCACCGCTTATTGCTACACACTATGCTCAAGCTGGAGGACCATCGCATAGGTGAAGGCGCCATCTAACGCAACACAATAGTCGCTTTACTCAGTTACTCCATCAGATCAACAATCGCCATTGCAATGTCAATTTTAGCTATTGTTGCCTACTTCTCTGCCCAGTTCGGACGAAATATTCAATACGTAATAAAGGAGCACCAAACAGGTAGTATGGAGAGTCGGTCGATGACCTGTCGAATCTTTAAAACGATAGAAATCTAACTGGGTAGTTGCTTCCTTCCCGAGTGCAAAAATAAGTGAAAAATGTATGCAAATTTTTCAGTTCTTTTCAGATTGGTAGATCAACGTGAAACATAGATTCAACTTTATGATATAATTAATTATACGCAAAAACTTGCGTATGTCTAGCTTCAATGGTTCTTTCTCGAACTGAAACTACTGGAACACACACGCATCTATACGCACACATACACAGGCGCATATAAATGCACATGAACGCTTACGTATGTACGTAAATGAACACGCATATGCACATATACTTACAGGGTGCGTACCTAGGTCCACATCTACGCACATGCAAGCACGTACACACATAAGCATAGGCACAGATCCAACGTCTTCATGATGGATTTTGACAAAGCAACTTTATAAAGGCTCATAGCGATGTAAATCACCATTAGCTGCTAGAAAACTCATTGAACTTCAAATCAACGTATTGCGGATGATAAAACGAATGTTTTCTGAGAAAGTACGCTTTTGGTATCACAGAGAAAACAATAACACTTCATTTAGGGCTCCAAACGCCACTTTCATCTTTGAGCGAATAGAAATGAAGGAATGATCTTTGACCGGCCAGCCTACCTAAATGCACGTCGTAACCTGCCTCTTTAGTCGCTATTATTTGTTATCATACGAATAGCACTCTTCTACAACAAATGAGGATAGAATTTTCATCTATCAGTGGATGGAATTTTTTATTCATTCAGAAGTTGCTTATTGAACAAGAGCTGAAGAGTGAGCAACGAATTTCCAATTCGTTTTTAAATGCCCCTAATAGGTAGATTTTTATTTGCTTTCTGACATTTGTGTGACTCTTTTCTAATCGAAAGGGATTAAGAGGGACTGATTTTTTGAGAGAATTTATGATCCGAGCTTTACGAGTAAAATCATTTAGGACTGTTGCGCAATTCATTTAAAGCATCTGCATCGTAAATGCTCTAGCTTTACATTATAACTAATAGGAACAAACACTTTCAGTGGAATTCACAAGAATATAGTTAGAAAGTGAGGAGATAACTAATACTCTATATGATATTAACTGAATAATTCATCTATAAATTCTTGAGAGAAGAAAAACTATCAATAACTCTAACATTCTTAATAATTCACTTATTTGTAATAATGAAATAACAACCTTTAACGCAGCAACACGATCATCTGTGGCGCACATTGTTTCCTTTAACTTATCATGCAACGTACGTTTCAGAAATTCTCATCGATAGCTGAAATGAATATTTCAAATTATTTACATTCGTTGAGATTATCAATTCACTGCAAGAGTACACTGCAAACGTTTCATTAATTAAAAAAAAAATTATCAGGTAAACGTGAAGAAAATTGTCATTTCAAAGATGCACTCGATGCTTTTTAAAGCTTTAGAGATATATTAAAAATAATTCGATAATAACCTCCAGGAGTCCAATAATACAAAGAAATATTCACATGGAGGTAGAAATTTTTGAGTAGATCGGTGAAATATTCATTTAAACGCTTAAAAATGAAACAATATAAATACTTGCTTCGTTTATTGAAGTGCATTAGCATAACGTAACTATAGAGAACCATTTGTTTGTTTGTTATTTTCGAGGCGTAACCATAACACTGACATCATTTCCGCAGAATTTCATTATTTGATGATATTTCTATTGATCTTAAAGGTTAATGAATAGACACGATTCATTTTCTGAGCGGAAAGCCCTCAGGAATGACGCCAAACAATAACAATAATTGCCGACAAGTGGAAGTGAGATAACAATCTACTAAAGTGAACTGAGACAATAGATAACAAAAACAAGTGACCATCATCAGCCACCTACTATAATATATCACCAATGAATTGTCGTTTATCTTCGTATAATCTCATCGATCATTTCATAAGAATTATGAATGAGAGAAATCGAAGCAAAAAACAAAAATGGATTACGCCGACCAACTGCTTGCTTGAACGTTGAAAGAATGAAGGTCTTCGAATATTGCAATATAAGAAGTACTGGTTGGAATTCACATATTTACATCATGATCTCTCCATTCTATAATTTAGTCTATTATGTCTTGATCGTGTCAGTGAGACAATGGCAAGTACAGAATAGATGGGAAAGAAATAAATGCTAAAAGGAATAGGTGAAGGATGAAAAGCTATAAGTGATGGCACAATAACTGGAACGAATCTCTTACTTCTTCTTCTCCCTTTCCCCACTTCCACTCATCACTCCGAGAAGCTAATTAAAGAAATTGGTGCAAAAGCGTTGAAGACGAGTGGATCAATTTCGAAGCCAACACTGAAAACATTTGAAAAGAAGTGAAAAACGACGAGCAGGAATGCGAGGGAGAAGATGGCGCACCGCGTTGGTGACACATTCATCATGCTGCCATGCGACAACCCCAAAAAGCATCGAAGCGCGCACATCCGGCCACTAAGGAGTCGTTCATCGCCAACCAATCCTCTTTCACTTTCAACTCTTGAACCCTTGCAAATATCTCACATTTTATATTTCCCACAAAAGTTCATTATGCAAACTTCACTTATAAACTTTTATAACCAACTATTTTTTTCGGTGATTTGAAAATTCACACAAAAAACAAACTATATTAAATACTCATAACCGCATCTAGTTATTACGAGGAAGAAAGAGCTAAAGTGTGAAGGAAACAGAGGACATGTGTGAGTTAGATGAGAGGAAGGAGAGTGTTAGGAACTAGAGAAGGATGCGATGAAGAAAATTCATTTAAAATGAATGCTCACGATTAATGATAAAACATAGAGGGCAAACTGCAATTACAAGCAAACGAATTGCGCTTATCAAATGTTCCATCATTCGACTTGAGATTTTAATGCTAAAATCTCATAGAAATACAAATCGGAAATGAACATATATGAGCAGTATTGAATGAGAAATGTAATTTTTGCGCAATTGATATCGTTGCATTTTTCATTCTTGATGAACTCATACTCAGATTTCATTGCTATTCACAATACACACCATCAGAATCCTTCATTCGGATGATGTGAATTCTTTTTGCAAGGAGAGGGGTGAGTTATGCTAAAATAATTGCCAAAAGACCATGCACTGAATACAGTCGAGGCGACAGAAAGAGAGTTGAGAGAAGATCAATGAGGACGGAGGCAAGCATGGAGGAGAGATGGGGCATCGAGTTTATTTGTCTCTCTCAGAAAATTTGACACATTTAGGTCAAGTTTCTTCTCAAGGTGAGTACAACAAGAGATTTTCACATCTTCCTGACTTTTTCTGATTTTTCGCTGTTCCAAATAGTATCCATCAATGCTGCAGTTCATTCTATCTTTTAGTTTTAAAATTACTAACTCCTTCCTTCCTGCTTCCATTTCACCAGCCTTCACAAAATTCGCGAGTTCTTTTTCGAAGAAATCCTTCGTTTTTTGTTTATCTTTCTAGCCAAATTCATGCTAGCATTCCTAGACGTTATAACGTTCGTAATTGCTGTTAAAGTGCCTTAACGATCTCTGCACGTTGATTGACTCAACTCCCTTTATAGAATATTTCCACAAGGTTTTGAAATAAAACTGAGATGGCTAATTACATAGGGGTCTTAAAGTGCAATCAACTAATGCAAGCTATGGAAATCTGGGACTGAAAAAACTGTGACCGAAACCGAAACCTGAAGAGTTTACCTCATTATCATATGGAAACGGATTGAATCCAATCTCGGCGCTAGGCAAGCGATTCGCTTTAGTCCGATGAGATCAAGTTCAATCTGTCCCCGTTTTAATTTGTGTCGTGAAAATGGATTTAACTGGGAACTGCACTCTGAATATCCTGAACAACATTCAAATTTTTGGTAGTGAGTATTTTGTGGCAGCAGATCCATCTCATTACTCTGTAAGGGAAGTGGTTACAGATATCTTTCGTTGAAATGAAATAGGAAGCAATTTTGTAAGCAAATTTTCAGTGAAAACAACTCGTAATTACCTAAAGAGTGGCAACAAAAATTCAATAAAATTAGCGCATAAGCAAGCGTGCGTTTGACCTGTTCTGTTTCGTACTTTGATATACGAAGTACGGAAGTGGACTAACCAGTTGTTTGGGAAGGACTCTGTCATTGAAATTTCTGAATTGCACAGCAAAAAGTGGTGAGTTTGCAATGCGATTTGACATAATGGTTTGCAGTGCAATTTCAAATAACGTCGATTATAACGCGTTGCGAACGTTTGCGCATACGCGATTGTATGTGATGCAGCAGTTGATGTTTCCGATAGTTTATGAGCATCGCTCATGCGTTCTAAAATGATGTTGTAGGTTTTCTTTCGCATGTTGAAAATCCACAGATCGAATCTGCTCAAGCTTGCACTGATCATGCTCAAATTAGTAGTGATTCTACTAAAACAAAAAATAGCAACGGTGAGATTCTGCTCGAATATTTTCACTCCTTATTGGCATTCGATGTGCTTTAGATGAATGAAACAGTCCCATTTCACCGTTCCGATGCTTTTGTGTCATGTTAGATTTCATTCGTCACTTCGGCAGATGCGATAGTCGAACGGTCGAAAGTGATGGAGGTTGAGATATTCTTATTGCGATCACCCATTAAACATGACATTATTTTCAATCTGTGCTCTCATGTCAATATTGCCTATCTTCGCTCATCTTGATATTGCCCAAAGGTATTCTATCATCTCAATTTTCTTAATTACCCTCAGGTATTCCTATCATCATCTTTGTGCTTATATTAATCATTTTAATATTACCCATAGGGTATTCCATATTTTATTAGTGTTGGTACATTTTATTCCTACATCTGCTACATTTCTATGACTTGATGTTTATGTGTTCGTGTGAAAGCTCATCTTTGTTGCCGTATGTTAATATTTCTTTTCAAAACTATTTGCAATCCTTTAAAAAAATTTTTAATTTCATAGGTGAATAAATAAACGTCCACCATTAAGAAATAACCGTTGAAAGAACACTTCTAGCAAGACCGCTTGCGCATTTGGAAAAAGCCGATATAGATCTGAGAAAAAAATAGGTAAAAATTCCACCCTCACATAAAATTGTATATTTTAGGATTCTTACATACAATTCCACCCTTATTAATAATATAAATCATAGGATTCTCTGAGAACGTGATCAATTGTATTATTCCAAGCTAATATATTTGAGGCAGAGTGTGTGAGATATCCCACAGAATAGTTTGTTTTTTTTTTACTTAATAGATGTTAAACCACCTGACAAACGTATTATAACTGAGCCTATTAGCATGTTCAAGCTTGAGAGCAGCTACAAATCAAAAGTGAATATATATATATATATATATATATATATATATATATATATATATATATATATATTCATTGTAAGACTATATTGATCGTAGATCAATCACTAGTAGTGGAAACGTGTTTGAAGAGAGTAGAGCACTTTATAAAGTTTAATTTTTGCTGGATTTAATGTATACACTTCGATCACAAATCATAAGAGCATTTTTCATAAGTAGACAGCTGTAAACATCTTTTTAAGAGGCCAAAGTTTAAAGTTTTAAGACTTGACGAGTTCTTTTTTTATGCTGACAAATTTTCTAAAATCCGTTTAATTCTCTTTTTTTTTGCAACTCTTCACATCGTTCTTAACTCGTCATTGCATACATGCGTATTAGCGGTCTACTAATCAATGACTCTTTGCATATGCATTTATATTAGTGATCAACCGAAGCACGGAAAAAGCCTTATGGGAGCTGAATGGGAATTTCGGCCTTTGCAATCGTGAAACCGGAACCGGTTGGAAAATTGGAATTGCTGTTAGAAATCGAGACTTTTTGGTTTGTGTGCTCCCTAGAAAAGTGGCCGTTCATCTAATGCACATATGGATGTCACTTCAAGAAGCAAAATTCCTTGAAGGGGTTTGGACTCATAACAAATGTTCGAAATAGCGAGAAAACTTGCTAATATAGCGTTCATTTCATAGTACGCTAGTAAAATGTCGTTATCGAATCAATGAGCTAAGTATTGAAGTGGTCTATCGATTGAATTTCATTCAATTTATCAATTCGAGGATGACTGCCCAAGAATCGAAATTTTATCGACTCTTTCGATGCGAAATGACGGCAATAATTGAAGAATTGTATTGTTTTCATCGCATGCATCGAATGACGTTGTAGCCAATTTTATCAAAATTTTTTAATTTACAAAAATTTTAATTTTAATTTTTAAAATTTTTTTAATTTTTTAATTTATGAATTTAAAAAACGAATTTACAAAAATGTTGTAAAATACGCAATTATGCAAAAAAAAAAATCATTGGCACAAATGATAGATTGCATTTGTATTAACACAATGATAACGTTATCCGCATTGTGCACCATATCAATTTCGTCATAAACAGCGCATTCCTGTTTACAAAACGAAGGCAGTGACCGATCTCTTGGAGACAATACGAGCATTACAAATTGGCATTTTCTTTCCGCGAATTCGGTAATTGTCTCAGCCATCTGTTATTATTACTCGTCATTCAAAGTACATTGAGACCAATGTGCAAACGACTGGGGAACTCCACTTCGATCAAACCCCCAACGTTCAAACGATGATTCCTTCAAACAATTATGCTTATGTGGGACCTAGAATATATAGGATTCATTTGAGCAAAATGAGGCGTTTCAGGATTCTTTTTGTGTACCTTTCAGCGGATTAGGATATCTACCCGAAAAGCAGGGGGAGTGGGTTCGTGTTCATATTAAAGGCAAGCTTTTTTCGCTGTTTTACTAAACGAGCTTTTCGTGGTACTATCGCTATTGATGCATAATGTTTATTGTAGAATTGTTGCCATAAAATAATACCAAATTATGGAATCGTCCTAAATTGTTTACTTGTGACATATCGTCATTCGCTGGGGCGGGACTTTGTCATGTTGGCATCGCATACAATTTACTGCACGTTTTGTTGAGTACTTATTGCGTGGGATATGCCACTATGTAATTCTTTTGATTTCTTCCCTCTTATTTTCTTTCTTGTTACATGCATTTCATGCCTATCATTCTCCTTTTTGCCTCAACAATGCAACAAATGTAGCTTTGAAATTACAAAGTAGTGATCAACGACCCCGGAATCTGAGACCTCGACGTCGGAGTATCCAGAAGTTCATCCTCATGTACGGTGGGAAATCATGCGGCAATAGGGTGTGCCTTGTTCTCTAGCAGTGGGGTTGTCCACTGCTGTTGTTGGCGCAATTTTCCACTTGATTTCAATGTACTACAAATGTAGAAACTATGAAGAACTTTTTTCAGAATTGTGTCTATTCGAATAATAAATTGTGAAGCAATAAAACAGCGAGGTATTGTTTGCTGATGACAGATCAAATTGAAATCATCGTGCAAAGTCTTGCAAGTGAGCCGTTGCTTGTGAGATTCTCGAACGCGGCCTCGCAACAAGCATTCACTTATTACTTTGGATACTGTGGAAGCAAGAACATCATCGTACCTAAAGGGTAACTCATTTCATTTCCATCTTTCAAACTCAAAATTAACTCTTTTCCATCTAAAAGCTTTCAAGCAGCATATGCAATGTGTAAATATTTATTTATTCATAATTAGGTTTGTATTCATATTTCTATTTATATTTACATTTATATTTATAAACGTATATTTACTTATTTAATAATTTAATTAGTTGTTTGATGTATTTGCATTTATACTTATATCGACATCTATATTTGCATTTATATAAATAAACTTTCGACCGATAGAAAGGGATTTATTGAAATGGTCAAGTGCAAGAAAAAAATGGTTATGAGAAGCCCGTGGCATATTTCTATAGATTTATTAAACTCTCTTATTTGCTTCAATAGGCGAGTGCAACAATTCTGATTTTATGAGCTTAGTAAGTAAGACAAAGGAAGAATGGAATCAGCTACATTTTTCTTCCTCCTGCAATCATGTCAATCGGATGTTACCAAATATCTCTTTCAGAAATTTGTGCATTTCAAGGTTGAAGAAAAAGACTGTCAGTTATGTGTTGTTATTAAGTAGCGTTAAATATTACCATAATCGATTCAGTTCATTTTTGATGAAATTGGATGAAATGCGATGTGAATTGCATTTGCATTAGATGTGAGTCCCTTGGAGGCAAAAGAGCGATTTCTATGCAATAATAATGCGATAACGACTACTGATACGTGTCTCGTTTTTTGAATTTTCTCACAAGCTACAAACAGTTAAACTTCCATATAGTGTTCGTAAGAGCGAAAATCTTTTGTTCATTTTTCTAGACATTTTTTTTTCAAATTTGTTAATGCATAATTTGAACAATATATTTCAAATTCGTTCAAATATCCGTTCTAAAATTGGCGGTAGAAAAGGTCAACGAATTTAGTTACGGATTTTATGTTGATAAATTATGACTTTTTATTGCTGAAAATTCGTCTTGATCGATAGCCATCTGAGTTCCATTAATAACTTCAAAAAATGTAAAACATCTGGTTGCTTTTTTCACTCTTGTTCTATTTTGACTGCCGATAGTGTTTCAAACTAGAAAACACATCATATCGGTTCCAGAAATTTTACATATGGCTTTTTCATCAAGAATCTAGAGTTGCTAAATTGCATTTTATGTATTAGCTTAACATTTTCGATATACGTCAATGAGACCACAATAGAAGATCAAAAAATATATGTGCAGGAATGGCTGTGCGTATGACAAGTGGTATTTTGATGTGTATCGTTTACTCGTCGATCGTGTAAATGCGGTTGAATCGAAAAGAATCGTCCTCGATGGGGTCGGATGTCTATTTTTCATCATTGGAAGGGATATGCGACTTCGTTTGCAACAGCAGCTGTGGTTAAGACTGAGAGTAGCATTCAAGCCAGCTGCATCAATATGTCTTCAACAAGGTAAACTTTTGAGCGGATGTAATCTGTAAATGAAAATGATTGCGTTTTTCCTGAAAGAAGCTTAGCAGATTTATTAATCGAATCCCTTGGATAAGCAGTTCCTTGGTGTACCGAAAGCTGCAAATGTTTCTCATCGTTCTATCACTCAATGCCACCCGTAAAAGCACGAAAAAGATGTTAACCACAATGGTCTGAATGAGCTTTTGATCTAAAATTTTGAGGGAGAACATGAGGAATTTCTCTGAAAATAGTAAAATAGTGTTGCTTTATGTGTTTTGCAGCAAAATAAAAGCATAAAAATATTTGCAAAAAGTTGAAAAAATATATTCTCATATTTTAATTTAAAGCAACATTATTAAATAAGAAATTAGACGTTAATTCTCGATTAGCGCTTTCCTAACCCCACTAGTTTTTTGGTGAAACGCAATCAATCACTTTTTCAGTATTTTTTTAAAGTTGCCAAACGAAACCCTAGAAAATGTGTAAAATAATTGGCTTCTTTCATTCTTCTTCAACATTTTAGTTGCAAAAAAATGCATTCCCATCAAAGTTTTTTTTTTTTTAATCTGAGCAGTATTTACATCAGCTGGACATTTAATAAATAATAGATTTAGCATAATTCAGACAGAATAGAGTCGGATTTCGGCATATAGTCATCGCCTAACTGAATTATTACTGAATCTTTTATATATACTGGTGACGTCATCAATTATTTGAGCATTCATTACTTTAACTTAACTATATACTTTCAAACGATTGACTGCATGCTTCATAATTGCACGAATGAAGCTCAAAAATGTTTGATCAACAGGCGATCGATCGTTTCATCGAAAATTAAAGAATAGAGATATGATGAGAGGGATGTCACTTCCGCATCTACGATTTAACGATATAACAGCAACGAGACATTAAAATAGAAAATTCACAGATTACGAAACGCTTGTATGCACCAAAATTTTGAATCAATCTTCATCAATTGCAACATTTTGATTAGTTTGCGTAAACAACAGGCCAGCACAATCCAGAAATTCTATAATACTTTTCTCACAACGGTAGAATCAAATGAGAATACACCTGAAATGGTCACATTTTTTGAAATGACGCCACCTATCAACTTAGTTGATGAATTTGCTAGCCAAAAACATGTAGTTTTAGAATCTCATGCCAAATAATATGCTTCTGTATGTTAAAATTTTTAGCTGCCGATAAGGACGATGCCACTGGTGGGGCCTAATCCCAAGACATTGGAAGTCGCGCCAGAAACCTCGGGACCTCGGGAATTTTATCGGAATAGGAGGCATTACGATCGAAAATAATCGGAATCGTAAAGTGACAAAGAGTGGGCTATGGAACTGGAGTATGTGTCGGCACATTTGAAGAGACAAGTTGTGGAATTTTCCACAATATTCTGGAATTTTCAATTCTTGCAATAAAGGTATTGGGCACAAAAGCATTGAAATATTATTGCACAAGCATCAGAGAGAACCATAACGCAATAGTACTTATCATACATTGCATATTTAAATCATTGATACCTCTCTCGTTCGAAATAACTTATTTGCAAATGAAATCAAATAAATGACCTTAGAAGAAGAGATAAAAATATTTCTAAGTTGATGCAGAAAAAAACCTTTGAAAAGTAATCCGAAGCAAGCAAAATAAAGAAACACCAATCGCATCGCCTTTTATGTCACTAACTGCATCATAGCATCCGCACTCATACTCTTCGAAAAAAATTTCAAAATTACTTTCCTATGTTTCAAACAGGTTTCGAAGATGTTGTTTTGAATGGTTTTTATCGAACAATACCTCTCTTATCGGTAAACGTTGTTATATTTCTCCCATATAGCAAGAATATTGAGCACCATTTCCAGCACTGTGTTCCAATTGAAAATGCCCTCTTTGCGCTATTGAAATGGTGGAAACCGTTATTGTTCGGACAGACAAAAAAACACAAAATTTATATCCCTTAGTGATGCATTTGGCTATCGTTGTCAATTTTGGCACAAATTAAAGCTTGCAATCTTTTGCCGATAAAAGTCAACATTTAGGACTGCCTTAACCCGTCAAAACGTACACTTCCGTGAGGTTATTTTCGTCCCTATAGTGTCGTTGAGGAAAACTGTTAAAAATGAAGAACCTTATAGAGTCTTCATTCGCATGCCAATTTCTTTAACATTTAATGCTCTCTAACTTTTTCTATAGTTCAGCAAAAAAAAAGAGCAATCAAGGCAACTGCTGCTTCATTTGATATAACGCTAAATGAAACTGGAATCGAAAATAAATTCCCGAAAATTCACGCACCGTAAACTTTTGCTTGGATTCATTAATCTTAGATGTTAATATTTTTAGTTGCAAGTTACCTCAGGCCTAATTGACACCAATCCCAATAACGACATTTTTCAATCTCTCCCTTCCTTTTCTCTCCTCCAAATTTGCATATCCACTATGAGCTATTTAATCTTCGCCCATGTGTGGTATCACAAAAAGTCATTTATTCAAAGTGGTGTGTTTCGTACAGATGGCTCACATTAAATGACAGCGTGCGAAAGTGGAGACCCTCATTGCTGGAGGAGATTTATTGGCTTTATGCCAGTGTGAATATTCGTTCCTCAAATATAACGAGCATTCACATGCTAACTGCGCGCTATCGTCCATTAATGCAGATAACTTTTCATGTGATGGGAAGACAAACGTTCAATTTTGTATCCAACTTTTTTGTATTGCGTGGATAAATAAAGCGTTACCCAGATGCACGTCATGAACAATGCCTTCTTAACGCATTGCAGTGGTGACAACTTCAAAGCACACCAAATCACTAGGAGTATCTCAACCAATGATTGCGAGAATTTCCCACGAAAATTAGGTGCCCTGTAAAATGAAACGCTTCATAGCGAACCGTGCTATCGTAACAAATTTCTTTGTTAAATCTTACAAGTACCCCCAGTTTAGACTCTCCAAGCTCTACTTCACTTTTCAGCAATCAATTCAACTGCGACGTTCAGCAAGTGGATCCTCGACGGTATTTTCCCCATTCCTAAATTTCCTTCATCCTCTTTCTTCCCCATTCCTTCCGTGTATCCTCGGAAACTCTGTTCTCATTCCATTTGGTGACTCGAAAATTCCTTTATAGCAATGTCGAGTTGCAGCTTTCCCCATAAAAATCTCGGCGCCGCCTAATGCCGTGCCGTACCAATCTCTACATTATATTTATTTTATCGCGATAAAGTAGCGAGACAAGCTTACAATCAAAGCAAATGTTTTTCTGTATATCTTTGCACAGAAGTAAATCGCATAACGGCAACTGTTGAGTGACGTCCACGTATTCGTATTAGCATCCACATCAGAAACCGTAACAATTAATCATTGAAATTGGTGCCTTACTACCATATTAGGACGCCATTATCCCACCCCCTCCCCGCCCCTCTTTTCTTTTCCAAGAATTGTCCTCAGTAATCCGTGCAACTTTTAACAAGATCAGGTGGATTTTCCCGCTGTTTTAAAGTTTTTGTTTGATATTATTCCATTCAACTTATCTCCACTCGCCTTCTCATTTGGCACATACCAATGTAGACAGTTGCATAAACGTTACACCGCTCGAGCAACGTTCAACATGTTGAGATTACAGTTGCATCTTATTTTATCGATGAGGTATTCTAGCACATCGAATTCCACAAACGATATAGCCGTAATTTTCATTCGTTCAGTTCATCCTATATTTCATTATGACTACTTCTTTAGTTCAGGTTATTCCCTAGTTATTCTGCTAGTTATTCAGCTCTGCAGCGAACATCACATAAGACTATGAAAAACGAGTCCTCAATCAACCATTTAGGGATCTTCAAGTGGTATATTCTTAAGCAAAACAGTTGCATAATAGCCCAATTATTGCTTCTCTTCACTTCATTCGTCAACAAGTTTCTCTTTGAATGGATATGAATGCGAACAATTATAAGTAATTTTTATATGACGACAGATATTTCATGAATAGGCACCAAGGAAAATTGAATTGCAAAATTGGCTCCACATAACTTCATCCTCGTTCTGCTAATCTTTCAGTGTATATTTTCTTCATGTGCTTCCAACTCATAAACAGAAAACTGGTTACGCTGTGCGAATTCGAAAAAAAAAGAAAGTTTTATACGATCGCCTGCGCACCGTTTCCTCATCCATGATCACTCCTCCTGACACAAAATTCGTTGAATAAAAACATAGTCATCGAAAATATGAAGTTTGTAAAAGCGGCTCGAACTTCGAATTCCACCTAAAAACACAAATCTTCACGACTATGAAAAAACTCCGAGAATATTCACGTGCAGGCGCACCACCACCTCCATCACTCAACCGCTATATGTGTTTATTTAGGCCGCCGTTAGAAATATTCTATGCCCAAATGCTTATCAAAACAGCTTATGTCTATTCGGCAACAACAGTGCATTTCGATGCACTACTTTATCTACAAATAACAACAATGATATGGATAGAACCTCGGCCACACTCATCTTGGGGGCATCAGTGAACAAAGGTAAGCATTTCGTGTTGCGCAATGATCAAAACTCTTATCAGTATGAAAACACGTACATATATCCTTATTACACTGCACTTAGAGGGTGAAGTGCGCAAAGAGCACAGTTGCAGATTTTTTCGCACAGAGTGGTCCATGTTTTTGAAAAACTCAGGAACAATTTCAAAGACGAAAATTCTTTGCTTCTTCACCATCTATATTGTCGCGCAGTTAGGTGGATTTGTTAATTATGAGTGCGATCGAAATTTTTTTTTATCTGCTGAATTAGTTACTGAGTAAAACAATTTCCAACGAAAATAAGGTGCACTTTAGATATGGCATTAGCACATTTTCTGCGCTTTGCTATCATCGACTAGCGGAAAATAATAATTTTCACATTTGAAACGCTAACTACAATTCGATATAATTGCCCTATCAGAGCAAAAATTGCGTTTAACGAGTGAAATTAAGCAGCCGCAAATACAAGTTCTTGCTAAATTGCGATATCTTTAATGCTTCTTCTATTCTGATCACATTTCGGGTTGGAATTGAAAAAGCTCTAGCTTACTAGTTCGGCTATGAAGTATTTGCTAGTTAATAAAAGTTCGGTGAATTTAGCTGGCCCGATCACTCTGTCTTGCTGACTAAACTACGTTTAATTACCCGATAGAGTTTTAAATCAATTTATTCGCGTAATTCTCGTTCATCTCCATTCATTGATTGCATCAACAATAAGTGGGAAATAACATGGCAAAAGAAACTAAATTATACAAGAGTGCAAAATTCTTCATCCATTGTTCACTGACCTTGCCTCAAGATAACCTCAAGTTGAACGAATGACCTTATTTCAAGATCAAAAATTTGATGAACATTTTATAGCTTTGTAGCACATCAGTGATCGCTGCTGCCTGAATGCATATTAGAAAATCTTGGTAGATGTGAAAAATTAAGGTACGGAAGTCTTAAACATGAGCCATATGCTGCGTTATTGCGATAAAATGTGAAATTTTTGCAGTAAGAACACTCGTAATCACTCGGCAATCCAAATATATATTTGAGAGTATTCTCATAGAGTTTACAAATCAATAAAAAATATGAACGCAAAGCGCTATTATGAATATAAATTTGTGAAACGTTGGAAGCATTCATTTACATCAATCAATCAAGAGCAACAATTTTGCATAGGAAAAACAATAACGCATTTCAACGTGAACGAATAATAAAATAAGAGCGAATAAAAATTCTTGTTGGTCAACAAAATATGCAAATTTCGACGATGGAAACCGATTTTTCGCACGTGATTCTCCTGAGGTATATAATGCGAAAAATTGGTTTTTCGTAACGTTGGTCACACGAACACAAGGCAATCCGAATAGCCCTCAATAGAACGTTAGTTAGTTGGAAAAAGAAAACGGAGGTGGGAGGGGGAGGATGGAATGGGGAAGAGGAGTTTGAGATTCCAATGATCTCAAGAAATATTGGAGAATTGGCTCTTCTATAAGAATGCTTGATAATGACTGGCCTCGAAAGCTTGAATAAACAAATTTTGTAACCAATGATCCCAGAAAAAAGTAAAGGAAATAAGCAAATTTTCGATCAAAAAATGCATTTCCACGCTCTTCTGTAACCATCAATGAAGAAAGTCTGTCGTAGTACTCTGTTTTTTGTGAATTTTGCAAAAAATACACACCCAACGAGAAAAAAAAAGAAAAAAAAATCCGTCCTGCAAGAATTTATTTGTGATTGGCACTGATGATGTGTGTTTTATTGAACATAGAAAGTAGTGAGTGCTATCTTCGTTAAAAACGCTAACAAAATTTGTAGCATTATTTCACGTTAATATATGAGGGTAGGAGTTTCTATTTATTACTAGTATACTTACTGTGAGAACTGGCTAATACGGTGACGATGGCATGATAGCTATGATAATTTTCATCACATCAAATTAATGTACGAACTGATGGAGCTTCATTAGTTTTAGCACGATCTCAAAAGGAAAACAGAGATCGGCGAAGTGCAGCAATTTAACAATTCAAAAGAATATGTTTGGATGAGGTTTGAGCTCTCTGAAGACCTACCAAACTCTTTCAGCCAACTTGTCGCTTTAAAGTAAAGTGCTTTTGATAAGCTATTTTACAAAGTTGCTACATTATAGTTACTCATTTAGCATATTTCAGTAGAAACAACACTCCTCCACATGCTTCATTTTTTTTTTCAAGTTTCTAGAGAAGATCTCTCAGTTGAAATACCCTTTACTCGAAAAGACTTCATAATAATATTCTTGTACAAGTTACGACAAGTGACTCTCATCTATTCAATAGGGATCTTCTACCCAAAAAATATACGGTAAATTTTCAATTAATTCATTTCCTTCTTTTCCATTATTTTCCTGTGGGGCAGACTGTCAGCAATAAGCGGATAAATTTTCTAGATCAACATTTGGAATCAATTTTTCAGAGAATTTCCTTCGTGTGAGAAAAAAAAGTGCTCGTTTACTCTAAAGCTAATTCAAGTCTCTCTGAGAGTGACAATTAGGACCGTAGAGGCAGACCAACGAAACGAGAAACACGCAAAACACGAGCCATGCGCAGCGAAAAAAAAAAAAAAAACACTCCCTGTCATGCAGGCATCAAATCTCAATGTGGAAGCGCTTCATTATTGAAATGTTAAAGCGCTATACAAAAAAAAGAAGAAAATATTTGGATATGCAGGGCGCTTATAACGCACTTTACATAAAAAAGGCGATTATTTACAAGTAAACTCAGGTAAGCAACATTGCAACTTCAATGAACTCAATTTCCAACTCTCTTTTCGGACAACAACATTGCAAAGTGAAACACAAATACCTCAGAGCACAGAGGTGGCACAAAAGAAAATGCGAAGAAAAAAATATTAACGACGGAAGTAATGGATTAAAATATTTTACATAATTTGATGAGCTAGTAACCAAGATATCAGGAAACATGTAAATATTTATAAGCGAAAACACTTAACTGCTTTATTTAAGACGAAAACAGAACGCTTATAAACAATAGGCACTGACGCATGACATAACTTGACACATTATAACAATGAAAGTCGTCAATTAAAACTTGCCATTCACCGTGTTCGTCCATTCGATTTTGGGATCCACTTTGCCGTACTTAGAAATATTCAATGACTTAGTGAAAGTTAAGAATCCGTGAATTTGCTGTCATGTGAATCCATTTCGGCAGGATACGATGCGGTGGTGCTGGCAGATGTAGACTGCAAAACGCTCTTATGAGACGGCGTCACATCGGCATATTCAATTTGACAAAAGTCGGTAATACCGCCAAGCCCTTCTGCACTTGACATTCCCGATGATCCACCACGTCCACTGGAGCTCGAATCGACCGAGTGACGCCGCTGTTGATGAACACCGTGACTCGACTGCGCACTTAGCTCACTTAATGCGACTCGATTCGCGTTCTCCAATCTTAAATTCAATCGAAATGGATCATTTATAATGCTTGTTGTAATGAATATACTGATGCTTTCGTTTAATAAACGAAATTTTGGTGAGACTCTTATTGGACTTAAATGATATTTTACTGCCACATCAATTAGCGAAGCCGTTAAGGTTGCTTAAAGTCGCACTCTATCAGCAATCACGTAGAGCCGAGCATAACGCCAATAAAATGAATTTATCATAACTAGCAAAATGAATGCAGTGCTAATGTCCCTTTACGATATGATGCTTACTACAACTAAGAAAATACTCTTATCTAGAACATTAAAAGATGCAACTCATGACCCCAAGGCCAAAGTATTAAAAGCGACCATGAACGAAATCAACAAAAAACATGAATAGCGAGGGGAGCGGGATAGAAGCAAATCGCGCAAAATACAGATGACTCAAATTCCTATCCTTCACATGTTACGCGAAAGAATTATGCGCAACGCCACTACCGTATACATAATTGCCATCTTTAGCTATCATTTTATGCCAATATCTACAAAGAGAGAGAAAAAAAAAGAAGAGCTTGTTTAAAGTAAAAATAAAAAAGCATACTTCAAAGAACAACGTAAAAAACATACGCGTCTGCTGTGCTCGCATTGAAAACAGGAGTGTAACTTTCAGCTGTTGTAGGGTTCAACATGGATAGTTGAACTGCATCTGGTTCATAAGCGGATGAATCCGAAAAGCGTGTGTGCCTCGATGGTGGGAAAGGAAATCTCGTCGCTAGAAGTTTCCCTGCAATAATACTCATCTTACAGTATGCAACCCCAATGCTTTCACCTTTTGAATACACATTTTTGAATTCGACTCCGTACTAAGTAAGCGACAGCTCATAAGCTTTTAATCTCTTGCAAAAGCTCATTGACATCTTAACAAATTTACTGTGGAAAAGAGGAAAAGCTTGCTGTAAGTAATAATAAGAGCAAACCTTGTTTGAATGTAAACCTGCACAAGATCAACATAAATGACAGCAGAACAATGAAAGACAGCTTTCTCCTTCATGCTCCTCCTCTATAATAGAAGGTGAGCAAAGGAAAGGAAAGCTGCAAGTTTTGTGCAGGTGAATAGAGGCAAGCCAAAAGTCAAAGGAAAAAGCAAAGCGAAAAAATGGAGCAGCAACGAGAATTAAACTCGAAAAGCCATCTCTAAAGATAGTAGAATCTTGGGCGCAACAGAAATCATTGGACAAAATTGCGGCATTCAAAAAAGATGATCTACTTCAGGTTACGCATGAAGCTTATAACTGAAGAAGTTAGGAGATGACAGAAAGATAAAAATAAGCAGTTTTTTGGGGGGATGAGGTAACCGCATGTTAAATGACAAAATGAAATAAAAGTAAGAAACGAGTAGGAATTGAATGCCTACAGGAAGGTTTTTCACAATATCTTTGAAAGCTTCATAAACCAAGCATCAATAAAACTCAGCCTCCAGCTATGGATGAATAGATATGAAGTACCTAGCCACCTTACACATAATTGAATCCTAACCTCGCTGTGGGCCATCCTCTTGCGGAATGTTGACGTAATGTGGCTGGAATCGGCGACCGTCAGCGAACGTCTCATCCTCGAAGTTTCTCTTCTCGGAGCTCAATCGAATCGGTTCGTTGGAGGTGGCACTACCTAAAGCGTGTTGTGAGTCGTCTTCAATAGGCGGAAGACGTTCGCTCGTGAGCTGCTCATTCGAATCGCAGGGAGTCGCGCATTGTTCGGCTCCATCCAAAAGCATCGACGTATTGACTCCTATTGTCCACAAGGGTGAACCGATTGCGCTATCCACAGATACTGTCGCCGTGCTGTTCAGCTTCTTCTCACTGCATAACCTTAAGTGTTGGGAAACATTGAAATTGCTGCGATTACAAATAACACTTTAGATTTACTATCCCTGAATTTCCGTTAAAATTGAACAGTTCAAGTGAACAAAAACAAAATATTTTCAGAAAAAAGAACGGAACATGGAGTTCAACTACAATCGCAAATCACTTAAAACACATACTGCTTCTAATGATTCCTTTCCTCTTAAACTTTTGCGAGAAAATATTTCGATTCAACAACTCCCTTCCAGCGTCACAGAAAAAACAATAAATACACACCAGTTGTTCGAAAAGATCTCGAAATTACTGAACTCCCATTCATTTCATTGTGACTAATAGAGTTAAAGATTTAGAAAATCGTGAAAATCAGCTCCCACCAACCATGCTTTGACGTCACTTATAAATATGCCTGTAATGAGATAAGTGATCGTTGAATGGGGTTATCCCATTCGAAAATTCTGAAAATGAATAGGCAAAAATCCAAGTGCTTTGGTTTCTAGTAACAATGTTATCGCCAAATGCGGAGAATTGCTCGGCTGATTAAAGAAAGAGACTGACGACGAGGTGATTGAGTCAGGCACCGGCAATGGAATTCCAGAGCGTCGTACGAAAGCGTAATGCACTCCAGGCCCATCGTTCTGTGCGTATAGTACCGCTTTTGCGCCCGACAAAAGCGGACGCGAATCACTATCGGAATCCACTTCCGAATCAGAATCGTCGATTGCCTGAAAGTGAATTCAAAGCTATAACGCTCCCAGTACACGCCACTGAAAAAAACCACAACAAATTTTCAACAAAAAGCTGATAAAGTTAGCATTTAATTTGCAATTTCTGTTGTCAGTAAGCACTAGAAAATACTGCAATGTTGCTTACTGCAATGTATAAATACGACTGAAACGTAAACCACCGCAACCATTCATTTCTTCAATGATGGAAGTTGTAAGGTGTAATAACGCATCGTGGATCCTTTAGCAAACACCGAAGTATACTATCACAACGAAGAATAAATGTGAGAACCTCCGATGGGCAAATAATAGGCTCAGAGAGAGGACGGATTTTGCGTCGTTTCACCAAGCTGCCCACCCCGCTGGCTGGTGGAGGCGGAGGTGCTATTGCTTTGATTTCTTCGTCTGCCTCACTTGTAATCGACTGCACTTCTAAATAATTCTGAAAATTGTATCATAAGATATCAATCAAAATTAAAAGCAATCGAAATTTATTTGTGGAATAATTGCATTAGAAACTGTATCCAGAAAATGAACAAATAAGTTACCGAGCGGCTATTGCACGGATTGTAGGCATACTCTGTGTTAAAACTCAATTTTCATCTGGTCTTTCCTCAACCTTTTCAGAAAGCTCAAGCAGCCGTGTTCTCATCAAATCGAAACCTGTTTTCTGTGCGATAATGATGATTAGGGGCGGGCCGGTGAAATAGATTGGTGAGTTGAAATTGAAGCTTTCAGCAGTACAAAGTCAACCTCCGCCACCCCCTACTGGAAGCATTACATTTGAAATTGCGATGGCTACCGACGACGTGCACCAACGCAACAAAGGCGCAGTTCCATCAAGCGATCACACTATGGAATCTATCACTAAATCGAATAACTCGCATGCACATAGTACGAGAGTAGAGAAATTTTTGTGTCATGAAATGTTTTCAAAGATCAAAATGTTTTCAAAGCTGCAGCTCTTCGAGGATCCCTCATGAAAGAGCAATCTTTACTTTGACGAAAACAGCTGGTGACCTTTGGTTCACTATAGACGATATTCATTTAATACGAAAATGATCCAACAACCGGTTGCTCCAATATTCTCAACAAATACACAAACAAAATTTCTTAAGTTGTCACGTTAATTAACAAGGCTACAATATTGTTCAACAAAGTCGATCTATGCAATTGTAGGAAAGACTGCATACTACTACCTCGAGTTATATGCCATCGATATAGGATCCGACTAAATTTTTAGGATGAGTACTATTTTAATGAATGAAACGAATTCTTTATTGTAAACAATTAAATAAAAATTGATAGATATGCGCCTCATTCGATTTCGGTGTGTTGCACTCTAGAAACACTCGACGAACCTCTTGTTCTTGCGCCGATTGAGTGAGCATCCAGTCGAAATAATCAACGAGGGTATCGAAACTCGGCCGATTCTCTGGTTTCTCCTGGAAATGCTTCCCATTAATCATTCAGATCCATTGGCTAGTCTATCTGCTGGCAACAATCGCTTCCTTCATCGATATAAGGGTACCTCATGAGCCAGTATGTAACAAATATTTATGTTTCAACCGTTGAACCTACAAAACCTTTATGTTAACAGTACAGTAGTTGCCAGAATCCGGGCTGCATCGTCTTATAACGGAAGTTACTCTCTTCAACAACATGCACTTTTCAATTAAAATTCACTTTACCATTTAATAAAGCAATAAAACTATAGCCAAAATGATGGCAACTGGATGCATACATTTTTATATGAATCATACTCTTTACAATCCTCACAAATGATTCCACCTTTTCAAAAATAATACGAGTGTTTAATCCTTCCAATCAAAATCAAAGAATTATGCAGCCGCATTTTTGCTTTATGCCTCAGCAGAACTCGCAGCACATTTCAAATTGAGATCCACCGCACCGACATGAAAGAAATAAAAAATGGAATTCCCAGGCTCATCCTTGTCTCAAAATTATGTATGAAGAACAGTTCTTTTAGAATGTTTTATTCAGTACTTCGAGTGGAGTGAACCTGTATGAGTAATTAATCAATGGCAGCCCATGCTTTTTACAGACTCCGCAGTTAAAGAGTAAACCTATATATCTCCTAACCTTCAGAGATATACAGCGGTTTCTTACAATCGAAGAGCCTGCATGGTCTCGGACATTCTCGACCTTCAACTTAAGAAACTAAATCCTACTTCCAACTTACTGTCCAGACTGAAAAAGTGGACCTTTATACCTAGTGAAATGACGAAGACAGAGGACGGGTTCCTTAAAACTTTTCATTCAGTACCTCTGATGTACATATAAAACGTTTCAGTAGTTCTTTTGACTTGTTGTACAATACAGTAGGCTGGTTTTGAGGTCTTACGCAATACCTCAGATGCCTTTAAGACGTGCATGCGACTTTGAAATAGCACTTGCACTCATTGTTTATTGCTTAAATAAAAAAAAAAACGCCCACATCTCTTAATCTGTTCATGATGGGTGGCCACTTTCTTTTACTTTCTTTGAACGTTACATCCATAATTTTAGAGTCCTAATCCATATGAATTGCCTTTCAGTAATAGTGCTTACAGCATTAAATTTTAGAGAAAACGGTCGTGCACGTGACTATTGCGGTGGGCTCCTTAAAATGACGCACAGAAAACATCATCGAAGTTGGAACATCACTAAGGTGAAAGTCATGAAATTTGTTAAAATGTAGTAGTTGTTACGAAACTTTACTTTAAGCAGTGAAATAAGAAATGGTCTAGCTCACAAAACCAGGTAGATCCTCAATTCTGAAAACCAGCCAAAAATCTGCCTCTATCCCGATGCGTTGATAAGCATGAAATCTGATGCCAGGAATGCGATACCTTCATAGAGTCAGAGTACGCCTTAATTTTAGAAATATTGTCAAAATTTCCAGGATCTCATAACTATATAATGCCACAGCTGTCACAAGACCTGAGCTTTTGAGGTAGGTGGGTGCTCTCTTTCACACAGCCTAGTAACATCGCTACATTTGAATACTGTCGAAGCTTCTAGAAACTCATAACTATTATTTCAATACAGCAGTTGCCACGAAAGTTTTGCTCATTGGGTGAGTCTGGAAAAGTTTTAGCTCACGAGATTAAACATCGTTTACATTTTCGGAACGGCTCATAGAGGTGTTCTTTTTTTAGAAGCACTAACTGCACGACAAAAAAATACACATTTCTTAATGGCAGATTCCAACTTATTTCCTCTTCGCTTCATTACTTTAGTGACTTTTGAAAACTACAGCAGAAAGACAAATGAACAATGGAAGAACCCATCAAAAAATCCCAATAATGCTTCCAATATCTTCAGAAGAACTTAAAACTACCTGCCAACAAGCCACCATAACGTCATAAATCTCTTCAGGACAATTGTCGGGCGCCTCCATGCGATAGCCTTCTTTTAAGCATGAGTAGAGCTGCTGCATAGCGATCGATGGATAAGGCGTACCACCAAGAGTCATTATTTCCCACAATAAAATACCAAACGACCACCTGTAAATAGTGTCTAAGCATAAAGTTGATCAAATTATTGCTTATTTTAACTAATAGTACAGAATTTTTGCAGCTGCTTTTGTATCAGGACTTCAGTGAAGCAGCAAACTAAGTAAAAAGTGCACCAAGGAAAAAGGCAAATATAGCCACCCAGACGATGACTGTATTCCAAAAAATCAAGCGGATAAGAAAGTGCATCTTCGGAATCAAAAAGGTAAGAAATTGCACCTTAGAAATAACTATTCAAGAAAAAAACGAACGTAGAAACCATTCTAAGTTTTCTTTGAGGATCACCTTCATAGTGCCGCAGAAGAAAAAAATTTTACAGCACTATTCTGTTTTAGTTGAAATTTAGAGATGCGCATTGAGAAAGGGAAAAAATCAAACCGATTAAACAAACGAAATGCTTAGAATTCCTTCCACAGCAAAATGGATAAGCATATTCGAATAATAAAAAATAAAAATAAAAAATCATTGTTTTCAGCATAGTTTTTTCGTTCGGCGAATAAACATTATCTCAAGAGAAGAAATTAAACGTCCCGTTAATGTATCGACGATATTTCAACGAACCAAATGGCACAATTTTCTCAAGAAATTTCATATGACTGGTATGCAATATGTCAAAGCGATCAAATCGTGTTCCATGCAACATCTACAATTGTCGTACGAATCGCGATGTTGCAAACTGACATTGAATTATGCGTTAATCGCTGTGCTACTGTAAATGTTGTATTAATTGACTGCAGATGATCTTTCGGCAAATAAAAAGATATGGCAACGTTTCGCATCGATAATGCAATGCAATTTGCAAGCAAAATTTCAATTCGTGCAAATATTTACGTAACAGTTTTTTACTCGTTGTACGAACAACAACACCATAATTCGGATTCAAAAATAAATACGAAAGGAAAGAGAAACGATAAAAAGTTAAAGAATAAAAGAAAAGCCACTGCACTCACACATCACTGTAGATAGTATAGACGTGTGAATCGAGTGCCTCAAGAGCCATCCACTTGATTGGCAATCGACCATTTCCTTTCTTACGGTAATAGTCGTTGTAGTGTACATCACGTGAGAGACCGAAATCGGAAATTTTCATAACGAAATCATCACCAACTAGAACGTTTCGAGCTGCTAAATCACGATGAATTATCTGAAATAAGCAAAAAGACACTAAGACAAATGCCTTACATCAAATATTACATTAAAAAAAGAAACAAATTATAGAATATTACGTTAACTAATAAGCTATCAATACAGTATGAGATTTAGGAGCAACTTGTAGAATTTTCATTGCTCTAAATATCAGCTGTCTTTTTCATGTACTTTCGATTGTAAAAAAAAAAAGAATTTGGTGATATACTATTAGAGCAGTTCAAGTCATACACATATCTCATTAGAGAACACGATCATCACATATTCGAAGATAGAAACAAGTTGTACAGTGCCTTAGATGCAAATTTTTAAAACTCTTTTTTTTTCAAAGAGAGCACGCCAGTTGCGCATAGAAATGCCTACAATATGTTATCAAAGGTTTCTAAAAGAAAACCTCTAGACAAAAATTATCCACTGCTCAATTTACATGCGTTCACTTTCATAGTCGCAAAAGTGCAGCTCTAAACTCGTTTTCTTCTCTTTTTTTTTTTTTTTTTTTTTTTAGCATAAGCTATCAACGCTACTCATCAAAGTAAACAATATGTCTTATGACTAAAATATAATAAACTCAAATTGAGTGAATTATGATGCCTTTCAAACTCAATTTAAAACTAACTTTGCGAGCAGCCATAAATTCCATTCCCTTGGCTACTTGCCAAGCAAACTGAACTAGATGACGTTGAGTGAGATTTTTGATCAGTAACGGAGGCTCGCTTTCCGATCCACTCATATCCTTTGCAAAAGATGGTTTCCTCGGTTCTAGATACGCTTCGCTTGTAAATGCAGGTGAATCGTGTGCACGCGATGTGGAATCCGTATCGCGAGGACGATGCGCTCGTAAGAAATCTCTGCAATTCGAAAATTAACTCCAAATAACGGTCAAATCTAACTTTGCCAGCAACCACAAGTCAAAATGTCTAAAAAACAAACAACGATGAAATTCTGTTAGATGCACAAATATCGTCAAAACTTATGAGCTGTACTTTCGAAATTCAAGAAAAATTTTGGGAAACATTTAAAAGTCTCATTTATTATGAAATTTTCATATTCGCCTGGGCTGGAGTTTGATTTTTTAATGGATGATCTATAAAGATAGACATTTTAAATTCCACTTTAAATGTGCTAAGAGAGCTTAAAAACAATTATACCTGTAACCTTCACATCGTCATAAAATAGAAAAAACATTAATTGATATTTGAAATATTTAAAAATATTGATGCACATCTTCTCTCCGAAAACGTTTTGTGATATTTTACGCGCTTTAACGAATAAATAATACGATTATACAACGCTTTGTTTATTTGCTTCCTTTAAAATATTACTCCGCTTTCTTCATGACTAACGGTTTCATCATCTCTGCTGCCCTCAACATTCTTCAGTGATCAAAAATCAAACGAAGTTGGAAAACAGCAATCAGCCTTAAAACGATGAGCATTGATTTGTTGCCATTAATATAACACATCGATGCAATAGAACAATATGCTATTTATGTCGTTCAAATGCTCAAAAAATGTTGAAATAATTGCACCCAACCTTAAATTGCCGTGTCTGCAAAGTTCCAAAATCACATAGAGTGGCCCAGTGCCGGTGCAGCATCCAATTAGACGAATCAGGTTCTCGTGATGCCCGATTATTTTGAACGTCTCCATTTCGCTGACAAGATCAATAAGCTCTTTTTCATGTGCCGATGCTTTCAATTTTTTTACTGCGACTGGCATCTGTAAACGAAAAAAAATACTGCGGAATTTCTTTTTTTTTTTCACAAATTTGAATTGTTCGATGTGCTTCGTCTACAAGGAATGGCTACGTTTCTATTATCGAAATAAAAAGGCTTGAATCTTTCAAATGATAGAAACTATATGAAATCAAACAATGAAACTTCTATTTTTCAAAAATAATAGCAAGAGAAGAGAAATAATATCAGAAATTTTTAAGAGGTAAATGATCGCCGTTTTGGTGTTGATTGAAATACTTACTTCTAGTTCATTACTATCGCTTTGAATTATGGCATTTGCTTTAGATACCGGCTTGAGCATTGCCTTCCATACTTCTCCAAAAGCACCTTCTCCAAGCAGATCGACGAAGCGCAGTCTGTAAGATCAATGTCTTTTCCTTTAATCTTCCATAAAATTTAAGGACATGAAAGCAGAGAAACTAAATAAATATTCTTTAAAAAAAAAAAGTGTTTCCATGAAAGTTAATTACTGTTCGTACAGAAACATTCATTAAATGCATTAGTATGCCTAACTATGTAGCAATATCATGTGTGAATCACTTATGAAATGAGTGCTTCTGAAAGTGTAATCGTTCAGATTTTAAAATATTCACTATTATCACTTTTTCTAAACCTAATGAAAAATTTTATGATACGTCAAAAAACGTGTAGAAAAGAGATAAATAAAATCATATTAAAAAGTTACTAAGCGAGTGAATTTTAACCGAGTGATAAAGTGAGTTTTTTCGAGAATTTGGAGGAGAGGGAAGCGTTAAAACAATTCATCACGCTTGGAGTGCAAACGAAAAAAAATATAAGTGAAGAGAAAAAAATCACCTTTAGAAACAAGAGAGACTCTGATTGAAAAAAAAAAAACAAAAAATCATAAACGATGAATAAAAATTAAACGACTAAAAAGCTGAAATTTGCCTGGATCTGTCGACCTCCCATGCTGGATCTGGTGGGATTTCATAGTCGGATAAGAGCGTTAAATCGCTCGACAATCGCGGTCTTCTATGAGGTGATGTCGCGATGGGTTCGATGTGAATCTGATAAGTTGAGGGCATATCCGACCAACCGTCAGTCTCCGACGGATCGACCACCCGTTTCGTTATCACAACCTATGAATGAAGAAAAAATAATCTAACAGAAATAAGAGGAGAATTTCCAATTAATCTCATCGATGAAAATAATTGCACTCTGTAACTTTTGGGACTTTTAAAGCTCTTGTTCATATTGTCTTGATGAGAAATAACAATAAACGCGTTCCTTCTTGAGGCTAACTATCAACATTAAAAAACATTTCACCATACATCACCTTTCATAACACTCTCCAGCAATCCAGTCACTTATTATGGAATGGAACTGATTTTCGCCTTCTGTTGTCGCTGTGGAACCGCCTCTTCACTGCAGCCACATGATATTCTTTCGTCACTCTTCCCTATCAGAAGCCAACTATCTCAACCTTCAATTGTGCTGAGAAATTCACTTCCGGAATTTCACTGTGATCAATATTAGGAATTCGATGTGTCTTACTTACCCGCTTTTTTACTGGACCGATAAGTTGTTCCATTTGAGCGATATGTGCTTTCGAGTTGCGTTTCACGCAGAAAATATACAATGTAGAGGCCCCGAGAACAACAGCTAGCACGACGGCGAGAATGATCAACACAAGCAATGAGGTCCACGACCATTCCGAGTCGGGGTCGCCCGTAGCTAGCGTCATTGCATGGAATTCATTGACTGTCAACGTGGCATTTGCTATTGCCTAAAACACATACAATCAGTGAAATAGACTTACCTATATCCTTCATAATACAGCAGAGCTTAACGATATAATCCGGAAAAGTGACGGGAGCTTATTTCTCGACCCTAAAATATTCATCGTAAAGAGTTCCTACCAAAAATGTTATCATAAAAATTTGAAATTTTCCTGCATAAACTCATATTCGAGATGATGCATTTGAACAGCATTTGCGAACAGCACTTATCCTCTGATCACTAAAGATATATCACATCATTCACGTTGCATCCAATATAGGATCACTACTATGCAATAACTGTCTAATAAATAAGCGGCATTTTTATCGAGATTTTTTTTTTTTAAATTGGCTGCCATGAACACTGCTATTCAAAATAAACCTCAAGGCAAATTCCGATTCATCGCAAGACTGGCAGCTTGCACACTTCGAACACCAATATCGCCAAATTCTGCTCTGGTTCCACAATAGATAAGGATTGCTAAGTGCTAAAGAGTAGCCAAATAATGTAACAATAATTGCGTTACTAGATAAAACAAGTCAACAACTATATTATATTGGTATGCCCATTTGTCCTCTAAGTAATCAAACAATTCAGTCATCCTCATAACACAATATGTTGATTTCAGTATAATTGTATAACATAACGTAGCAATGATGGGAACAACGTGAATAATTATTAAATCTAAGGGGAATATATCTCCTAGCTTCATAAGCAATAACTTACATGTCCCAAATGATTGCCTGAGACACATGCATACATTCCTTGATCGGCCATTGTGACGTTTATGATTGTTAATGTTGAAGAATCCTGAGAGGTTTTCGTAATAAAAGCATTCTGAAATAATTCAAATATTAGCCAACAATTTTAGTATACGATTTGAATGAGACAATCATTAATAGTTTCATTAACCTCAGATATTGAAAATGTTCGAAGGATTTCGATTATGAAACCAAATGTGATCAACATAAACAACAAAACAACAACGAATCAATCCATCGCAAAGAAATATCACAAAGTTATCGCTAATCGTTTTCCATTGTTTCTGCAATTTCTCGCATGTGATTTATTTTTGAGCTAAATAGTCGATAATATAAATTTTCGAATGGAACATCAACTCACAAGCAATTACTCAACGAAATTCACTAATAAAAATAAATGCAATATTCTTATTAATAAAATAACCTCGACTGTGCGCATATCCGTATATCTGAAGACATATTTACGATCGGTTTCATTCCAATAATAAATTGAATCGTTTGTAAGTTCAATACGCATCCAAACTATATGCGGCGTTAGATCAGAAATCACCTTAAAAAATACTTTTGTTGTCTTTTATGATAATTTTCAATCGCTTCAAGAAACCTTTTCAACATGGGAAGTTACCCACTACTCCATGACCATACAATATCTACGGTTTACTGTTATAAATTTTCCTCCTCCCCTTTCTGAAATGGGCAGAATGGAATATGAAAATGCACGGTTAACGGCATAGGCTCATATTTTCATTTCAGTTATACATTCGGATTCTGGACAAATCCGAAAAGTGGACTCATAATTACCTTTCCTCTTTCCCATCTCAGGGCATCACGGAAAGGTTGGCCTTGAAAAACTCAAGGCGGCGAGATTATGCACAGGGTTCTCTTCGGCTCCTCATGAAGATACGGCTGCGAGGGTAAGTTTAAGCTGTGTGAACAGAGGAAGCTTGGCTCCGCCCGGACGAATTCAAGCTTTTCTCTTAAGGCGTAGCCAAGCCACATCCACTACCACTCTCACCTCCCC
This sequence comes from Baylisascaris procyonis, assembly GCA_037389465.1. Taxonomy (NCBI): domain Eukaryota; kingdom Metazoa; phylum Nematoda; class Chromadorea; order Rhabditida; family Ascarididae; genus Baylisascaris; species Baylisascaris procyonis. The sequence continues at coordinate 5,576,999 of JAZARR010000059.1, forward strand.
ACCCCCTCCCCCCCTCCTCGTCACCCTCATTGAATAGAATTCTAGATTAGGCTCTGTACACCTCCTCTATATATATATATATATATATATATATATATATATATATATATATATATATATATATATATATCCTAGTCATTGCGGTGACTTCCAAATCCTCTTTGCTCTTGAAATTATGAGGCGTTACCATTATTTAGATATGAAATAACAACGCTGAGCGTCGCATTTACGCTACTACTACTAGCCAATAAAAAACCTCACTCTCTGCACCACGAAAGATGTGGGCGATGGTAAAAAAAAATAGGAAAGCGTGCTGGACAAGCTGGCTCCAGATGCGCTTTCTATATCCTGATCGCTTACTCTGGCCGAACGAACAAATGATCAAAAACAATAACTATCACGATCCCTAGAAAATTCATCACTAGTAGAAATTTGTATCCAAAAGTGCATTATAAACATTTCTACGTACTTGTATTTGACAAGCACACCATCGGAAAGCTAAAGCGGATACGCATGCAAGTATCCGTCTGTCTAACAAGTAGTCACAAAAGCTACGATGAAATTTGATGGGTTTAATCTAAACCGCATATTCAGAGATTGCCGATACTGTTTACAGAGACATAGCAGAAGTGTGAATTGTGTGCCACTTCTGCAACAATTTGAAACAACAATCGTGCTGAGTAAGCCAGCTGGCGCGATACGATTGCTTTCTAGAGTAAAAATACTCTCATATGTGATCAAATACGAAGACACCATTGAATCATTACAGAAACAGCAATAAGATAGAGTGGCGTTGCCACTATTTTATGCACGAAATAACAATGTTGGGGGCGGCATTCACGCTATTACTACTAGCCATAAAAATGTCACTCTCTGCATCAAATCGCATTGATGAAAATTGGGGAACGGATTTTGAATGTAAAGGAAAATCTGCGTGATATCAACGTTCTTAGAAACGGCAAAAAAAAAAAAAAAAAACATCTTTGGGTAGTCTCGACTTCCAGTTCGACTACGAGAAAACTTCACAAACGAAAAGGAAACATGACGTTTGTTTTCTATGGAATTCATTTGTTTTCTAAATGTTACTTTTACTATTTCCACTACCTCCGAACAGGTTATAAAAATTTATTCAGCACTATTGCTAAGAATAGGCTCTTATAAATTTGAATATGAATAATGTGCTGCGCATTTTCATAAAGTTATTGTAATCCTATTATTTCAACAAATAATATTAGATTGAACAGGTCAATCTTATATATAAATCTAGACTAACATACAATTAATTCCCAACAACATTTTCCTCCTTTTTTTTTCTCTACTTCCTCATTCCATTACTCCTGTTTTCTGTACTTTTTTCGTTTCCTCTACCTATAACCTTAACTTCTCACATTCTTTGCATTTATTCATTTACTCTACTCTAACATCGTTAATGCGCGTTTCGTTTTGATAGTGATCAAAGCATAATTTCAGTAGTATGCGTGTCATCTCAGATGTGATCACTTTAATAGGAAAGTTCTTAACGCTGATCGCACACTCCATATATTTCTTTCATTTATAAATGTCCTTTCACTTTCAGTTTTTTTAAGATTTACTTGCCCATCTTCGAAATTTCTATTCGCTTTTCCATCCTAAATTTTTCGATCTGCTCAAAACGTGCATACACGAACTTATATTTTAGCATTTTGAAGCGCTTTATCAATCAAATTGCATTTTATATTGAGAATCCCACCAACCCCCCTTTAACAAAGCCAAGAAGGGTCTTTTTTCTTCAACGAATTCCCACATACGACACTGAGGAATGGCCAAGTTTTCATTTGAATTCCTAAAAAGTCCCAGCACAGAAAATATGAAATGCTTACTTTACAAGTGAAATTAACGGTGCTGTTTGCATCGACTGTTTGATTGACAAGAATATTAGGAACGATTATAGGCTTTGATCTCATTCTGTCGACAACGCGCAACTTGAAGGTCCTTGTTACAGAACCGGCTGAATTGAATGCCTGAAATGTTAACACGGTACGGTAGAAGTAGTATCGTATCCAGAAAGTAGAGTTGTATTGAGAGTGATTTGAAATTTTCGACCATCGACTAGTTAGAATTGATCGATTTGTGATCTGCTTTAATTCGTCGGTTACCTCAGAGATGTTATAGGCAAAGGATCCAAAAAGTTTACTCAATGGTATACTGTGGCTGCATTGCTCTTCCTCTGATTAGGCCACTGGACAAAACATTGTGTCTACGAAGAGAGATCTCGATTTACACTTTTGCAGAGACAAATATTACAAAAATAAAATCACTTTAGTGGAATAAAATCAATTTTTTTCAACTAGTTTGGCGATGTTTCATTTTGCCGATGAAATAATTTTTGGCAAACATTTTCTCATAAATTTCCCCCTCAACTGATAGAAGCAAATGAAATAGAAAAGATTGAAAAGGCTAAACATTATTGACATTTTTTGTTTTTCTCTATGATTTTGATTGAACGAATAAAATGCGGTACACATGAGAAGAGTTGCTCCAATTATGAAAGGAACTACGATAAGAAACTGGTATCCATACAATGATGCTAAATAATCACGCATTGATTAAATTCAAATGTCACAACGAATAACAAAGATTGCTGTGACAGGAGCACATCAAATCATTTAGTCGGTCAAACTATATAAAAAGACTCACTTCGCAAGTATAATCACCGGAGTCTGATTCGGCAACATCCTCGATTTCAAGCGTGTTCTTTCGGAGACGAAATTCGGCACCCACTGGACGACGCACTTCTGTCGTAATTACTTTTTTGTTGCTATTGAACCAAATTACCTTAATTGATTTCCCATTAGGTCATACTGGAACAGTAAAAAAACTTCGAAGCATTTATAATTTCCAACATATCAAATTATGGGTTCGAATCGAGACAAAAATTTCCCTTTACAACGCTATATGGAGCAATGTGATCATTAAAATTACAGATGGGCATTTTTTTATTTGCAAAAACGGGGCTGTGAAATAAACATCTGGCTAAAAACTTTAATGCAGATCTGACAATTAAAAACAATGTTATCGCAACTGTGAATAACCTAGTGCATTAACAGATGCTTTCTTTTAAACGACATCCTTTCTGTTAATGTGACTTGTTCGAGTGGATGCGTACAACTGATGGCAATCAAAATGGCCACCGAAGTGACTTAATCAGAAACCTTCTGCATTGATGAATCGCCCAATAAAATGTTTCAGCTCCTTGTTGGAACATGAATAATATGGCAGACATTCTTCTTTTGAACACAGAACAACACCAATGAAACGTAAGAAAAATGGAATGCATGATTTTACCGCCCAAAAAAGACGACTGCTTGACGAGGCCTGCTTCACTCTGAGTTCGCACTATTGCTCCAAGAGATCTGCATGAAAAAAGCTGGTTGATCAATTTTTCCTTAATTATGGAGTTCTCTGCCACAAACTGCGAAGTTAGCAACAAAGGGCGAGTATCGCGCAAAGAAAAAACAAAGACAACTTCAAAATTAGCACAAACCTGTGGTTCAGGTTGACCTCCAGCCTTGCATTGCAGTTTAATTGTTCTTCCAGATGGCGTAATCACAGAAGTTGACGCATCCTCATCGCGAACTTTAAAATAGGGAGGAACTGAAAATGAAATTCAGCTATTCAGCGCATTTTGCTGCAAGGAAATAAAATTCCCGAACAATGTGTCCGTCTCAACTAAAACATGATCATCTCGACAAAAGGGCATAATCGGTGCACGCTTGAGAAAATCAAAAAAGTTTTGCTTAGATTTCCAAGTGAGCCTGATGGGCGATATCTCGATCACTTAATCATCAATTATGTAATGCGACATAAGGTGCAAGATTTTCACTCCGATATCACATTTTATACGGCTAGAGGCAAGTTAATTAATCGGGATTACTGAGACAGGCCATAAGAACAAGAGAGCTCAAAAGAATGCCAACGCAATCGCTAATTACGACGAAGGACCTCTAAAACAACGTGGTTGAGTGAGAACATCGAACAAAAGAGGCAGCCCTAGGGCAGGCAAATCAGAGCAACTTCATATGCTTCCCAGTGAATGATGGCAATTGAGGGGTGCCAGCTTCTGAAAGAGAAGCGTGGAAGAGGATAGCATAAGGTGACGATTGGGACGACGCGCAATAGTGCCAACGAAGCACAGAAATTCGCCTCATGCATATAAGTGAAGTATTCATCCAAAATCATCAATAGCAATCACACTGTCAACTCTTTTAGCTATGATTTAAAATGGAACTCGCTGCGATCGGGGAATTCATGAAAGCGAAATAACAAGAAATGAACTCACAAAAGACTTCACCTGCATATGTCAATAAAGCTAAGAGATTTGTTGGCAAATTGTGCACTCATTCGATCAAAATGGTCACTTTAACGTACTCGTTTCTCAATGAAAAGTCTAATCGAACGTTTGCAAATTAAGGTGGATCGAGATCGACGCGAACAAAGACAATCTCACCTAGTCTATTCAAAAAGTCCGTCCAGCAATTGCAAGAAACCAAACGAGCGATACCTTTTTGAGGAGGGAAGCTGAGTCGAGTTGTTTGGCGTGTGGTTGTTGGAGCTGTTGTTGTTGTCGTTGTTGTTGTTGTTGTTGTCGCAGTTGTTGTGGTAGTTGAGGTAGTTGTGGAAGTAACTGGAGTATGGGGAAGGGGCTTCTCCTCTACTTCAGGGTCAGGTCTTGGTTCATCATGCATAGGCATATCTAGGGGTGAGTTCTTCCTCTTTAGTGACTCCATCTCGGTGCTCTCATCATCGTCATCATTTTCAATATTGTTGCCAGTCCCAATTGCTGGAAATTGCTGTTGCAGAACGGTCCGCGTACGCAGGCGTTTAGCGGCCACATCTAAAGAATCCCAATCAGAAAGCAATGTCTTCAGTTCGTGTAGCCTTTGACGCGACAATAAATTTGGCAATATATGGCTAACATCGGCCATCTGATTCGCAACCAACCAATCGAACAACTTGATCGGATCTGAAACAATAAAAAGACTATTGCCTTACCAGCACTTGGTGTTGATGATCGCATGCGATTGCCATTCGAATAATCGTGCATAAAGTTGTTTGGAACGGAATCGTGCAAACCAACACCATGCAGAATTGTTGCACTCGTTGTTGTTGTTGTTGTTGTTGTTGTTGTTGTTGTTGTTTCGTTATTGTTGCGTATGCAGGGCGCATTGGCACACATCTTCTTGCCGAATGGTTTGCGCACCTTTGATGCATATTTTCTATACGACTCACAACGTTCCTCATTGATCTTGTTCCAATCGATACCCTCCTTTCGATATTCGTCGGTTAAAAACCAAACGCAAATGCATTTCTCAGGCACTTTCTTTGCTGGATATTCGTCCATGAGGAAATAGTCACAGAAATCTAAACAAAAGGCAACTCAAAATTTTACCCTCATGCATACATGCACACACTAATTTAACATATACTAACGAAACTTACAAAAAATTAATATGCAAATTTTTGATCATGACATGCAACTTTTAGATAGTGAACATTTCTAAAACATAGCTACCAACACCAAAGAGATAGACATTTCTGGTAGAATTTACGAAAACAATCTCAAATTTTATAGTGACAGATAATTTAGCAATAAAGAATTTATCACTGATAGCTCATGCTAGTTGGTCTGAAGTTGTTCATGCAGTATATAATCTACTAAAAGAATGGATGGAAAGTAATTTCATACTTTGATGAGCATTCAAGTATGTCAGACGTGCACAACACAATGCTTCAGATTCCTTTTCTTCATTTGGTTAGTTTCCGCGTTCAATTATTTCACCCTTATTTCATTGCTATATTATGAAATTTCTATGCCAAAAGAAACACGATCATGCAGCCAACGTAAGCTTAATAACGGCTTCTCACATCACAGCTCATACGACATCACGATTTCACTGCACTAAATTCGACGAAACAAGAAATCCCCCTCAGCTAAGCACATGTTTAACCTATTGCATTCAAGTATTGCATTTACTCGATCTCATGTAGTTTAATATGGCCTCTATATTCATTCCCCCTAAGGGACTACCTACCGCTCTGTATACTCATATAAAAAATGAAACATTTGTTTTGTCCTAGTTCCGAGTCTAAATTTCTACAGTAGCGATGCCTATGGGAAGCGCATTTAATAGGCAGCGTTAGAATTCGGGAACAATTGCGCTAGCCCCATTAGTCCGCATTTTTTTGTCATTTGCATATAAAAGTAAACATCCTAAAAATATTGCATGGAATTACAAAGACAAAAACGTAGATATAGCCGAAGAATTCTGATCAAAAATTACAGTAGAAGCTAAAATAAAGATCCACATGACCACAAATCAATCAAACTAGCATACAGTTGAAAAAGCTGGTGCCGAATGCCTTTAAGATGGGATCTAGTGAGAACTCGATAGCTCAAAAAATCGAATGAATTATCGAAGTGCTAAACTGTTTCTAGTGAACTCCCCTTTAATAAGAAAATAACGTAAATCTCCCTTTCCACAAATTCTCATTTCAGTAAGTTAGTGACATTACGTGAGCATACATCACTCCATCTCACACAGAGTATTGGCAATTACGAAATCAGCATGCCCATTATCACATGCTTGTCGAACTCACCGATTATTTCAAGTGTGAAGTTCCGAAATATTGAGCCAGCTTGATTCCATACCTTGCATGTCCATGAACCCTAAACAGCAACCAAAATCATCACATTCACAATCAATTCTATGCATCGCCCACGGGGTATTGCAACCATCATCACAGTGATAAGTACAACACAATCTAATCGTAACAAATGCACTCATCATCACTGTACTATTTATTCAGCCGTTTATAGAAGCATATAGATCTCGTGTAGCGTTTCTTATTTCTATTGTGCAACCTTCATGCCGCAGATATTTGTGACTGGGTCATTTGCGATACGATTAACTTGCTTCATGGGATTATACAACAGTCACACAGAGGTTAATACGAATAAAATTCGAAAGAAGAGCAATAAAACACTAGCACTATAGCAACGAAGTAGTAGAACTAGTTATCACATCAGTAAGCCTGAGGGATTAAATAAACAAATGTACAGCAACGAACATCTAAGAATAGTGGTAAGAGGTTGCGAGAAAACTATGATGCGACGTGCATATCGCGATCATTGATCTTATTAATTAAAAAAAGGAAGCTTAACCACTGACTTAAAACGAATGCCGCTTTCCTTTCAAAACCTAATACGATTGGTTCATTTAAGTTTAGAAAATTCTTGAAATTTATTCAATTTCTTTAAACAATCACTGTTTCGAACTAAATAAATTTGCAAAACTGCTCTCAATGCTTTCGACACAATAGACGTATGTGAGTAAGAAATTGAAAAGTTAAAACATCCTCCAAAAATTAGTGACCGCCTTAGTTTTTTGTTGTTGATCGTCTTTCGAGCTGGCGACTAATGATAGTGTGTCCTTTCTCCCTTTCTCAATTGTCCCAACAGTTAGCGATTATGGATGCGGCATTCAACTCATACAACTCTCCCCCTACCCCCACTTGAATAATCTAAAAAGCAGACAAATGGAAGCCATAATGAACTTTGGCATCGCAGTTCAAAGATACAAAAACCGACAAATTTATATCGGAACATCTAAACCAATGAATGTATTATAAGAAGCTATGCGATGAGTGTACAGTTTCAGCTCAATTTCTTCCCTTCTGAACTCTCTGTCAAGTTTGCACTACGATATAAGGCCCTCAGGGTTTTCTCGAAGAAAAAATAGCACAGCAAAGGAAACCTTATGAAGCTGCACTAGTTCGGCTTGGTTCAGTTCAATTTCGCTATCATTCATAATAAAATTTTATAACTGTACTTTCAAGAAAAAAAAATATTTTAAGTCTACAATATTATCATGCAATAAAACAATAATATATCTCAACAAATGATAACAATTTTATGCAAAATGAACACACCTGATCGCCAACTTCAACGCGACGAATTTCAAGCGAAAAATGCTTTTTGTTCTCGCGAAGCCTTTCGTTAGCAGATAGCATAGTGTAGTTGAGGAATTCTCCATTTCTATACCAATGAATCTGCAACATACATTTAACAAATAGCCGCTGATAAATTATATGCTCTTATTAGATACAGTCAGAGGTTTAATGAAACGTATGCTAAGCCTATCAAAGCAACACATTGCTCTAGCATACTTCTCTGCCATATATCATGCAGAGTATATCCAATGTGGCATGTAATAAGGAAGACGAACTGCAACATGACGACGCAAGTCTCAGCAGAAATATTGTAATTTATGGTACAACCTTTGGTTCTTACGTTTTTAATGAAGATTATATACGTGGGTATTTGTATGCGTATACATGAGTGTGAATATATATGCATATATATATATATATATATATATATATATATATATATATATATATATATATATATAGTGTATACAGATACAAGTTAACGAAAAACCGCGGATGGTTGGAATATTATTTTCAATTTCAAGATGTAGATTCGTAATATTCCTTCACATTGCAATATACGAGTCGCGCTTACGTAGTCATTTATAACTGTCACATGAGATGAGTACGCTGGCAATTGCACGTGAGGGTGCTGCCATTTTTCCCAACCAAAGCATATGTGCACCAACTTTTTTAATCAGTCGAAGCTCATATTGAATATACTCTCCACTTTCATCTGCGTTTGCTGTTCTATTAGGATTAATCTGTATATCTCAACAATGTTACGGTACTAATCAGCGATTTGCACCGAATGAAACGATCAAAAAACACGAACGGTGTATTCAGGTGCTTCATCAGCAATGTTGTTAGGTGTATAGTTCTATAGCACGATGCTTCATTACTTCCCCACGTTCGTGAGGATCCAAGTCGACAAATTTCTTTGGAGGATGAGGAACTGAATGGAACTAAACACTGAAGAGACAATCCCTAGAATTGGGCTTCAAATCCAGCACATTTTCGCAGCCCATTTTATCGGACTAAACTGACGCAGAAAGAAATAACACACCAAAGATAAACTACTATTTCTCACGATTGCGTTACAACAACGTGCCGGTTGTCATTGATAAAAAACGGAAAATATGGAATTCTGCGTACATAAGTCATTCAAAGGTTCAATTTAATATGCAAACACAACTCGTTTTTCACATAAATAACGACTCGCTATTATCGTTACAAAGCAATAGAGGGTGTTTTATTTTACTCGTAAGGCGGTTGAGATGAAAGACGATCAAAAAAAAAAAAGAGATACTAAAATCGACTCTTCATAAAGAAGTCTATTGATAACAAGTCACTACAAATAACTCATTGATAAGGTTTATTTAGAAAAGAATTTCCAACGTTTGAGAGAGTTCACTCGAGAATCCACTTTTTTAACGCCATCATCAATGCCATAGGCGTTTATCACCTTCGACGATTTAAAAAATAATAATTACCACATCACCGATTAATTCACAAATTGCAAACGAAAACAGCCTCAATGAAGATGTATTTAGTCTGCTGTGATATCCACCTTTCCGATTACCACCTTTTCATCCTGCTTCTCTCTCTTCCACCTCCTAACTCCGTCCCCCTTCCCCAGTGGCCAAATGGCTTCCAAACAACTTCACTACTCTTCATCAAATCGCTAACTGACGGAGATCTATCTCATTGAGAGAAAATTGCCTTTCGACCTCCCAACATTATTTGCCTTGATGCTGCAACTACTCGTTGTCAATCAAAGTTTTTGATGATGATGCCGTTGGCACGCTCATCTTGTACTTATACGCTGATAATGTTCTGTTCGCTTATTTTATTGCCTTCTGCATTAATTTCGTGGCTAGTGAATATAAATTCTTGTGCTGTACGCCTAATCATTGCTCATCAGCCTTTTCAAAAATTCAGCACTGAGAATTTTTAAGCGTTAGGTATTTTCTGTACAATTCATGCTCATGAATCTAATGTGATGTGGCTATCGTGCCGCCCAATTTTTTCATCGTTATCTCATCATCTTCCCTATGAAATCACTGCCCGCCTTCGTACCTTAGATTGGTCACTTTCTGAATTTTCCATCCGAATTCTCCAACCAAATCGCTACTTCACAGCCCACCGGGCGAAACCGCTTTCCAACCACCCCATCGGTGTTTCATTTCATTGTCTAACTATTCCCTCACTCGAACCGTCCAATGAAAATCGTTTCTTTGCCAGCGTATAAGCTACGTCTGCTGCAGCTTTCTTGGAATATAAAAATATCACTTCACTTGCTATAGAATAACTAACTCGTTACACGTCAAAAATACGACTATCTCGAAATGAATAGTGCCAAATGATTTATAAATTCATTAAGCACTTTCCTTGTATTGCATCTACGAGAATCATTTTGCAAAACATATTTCTATAAGCTGCGGACGATTGCAGTAGGCAATTTAACGAAATGGTGCTAAGATTTGAAGACATCGCAATACAAGATAAAACCTAAATATGAGTAAGAATCGTAACCTTTGGTGCAGGCCTTGCGAGCGCGGTACATTTAAAGGTTGCCTTGTCGTTTAGAAATACCTCATGAACTATCCGCTGATTTTGCTTGAACCGAGGAGGACCATCTGAAAAGAGAAAAGTTGAAAGAGACCCCCAACTACAGAAAGCATTTCCAAATGTAACAATAGATTCCCATGTTGGCGAAAGTTCCCAAAACTTAAATATCATGACTTAAACAACGGAAATATACAAGAATAGCGATAATTCGTTGATTTTTCGACGAAAATCTTTTCAAATACTCATAATATTTTCCACATTTTTTGGCACATAAAGGCAAAATTTGATGGCTTGATGATGGTGAATATTTTATTCACGCGCTAATGCTTTTGATTGTGGCGCTCTCGTGTAACGCAGCACCGTTCTATCGGCTGTCTTTGAAGTAACCCTAACGGGTGAAACAGCACGACATTTACGAAGGCAAACGTTCCACCATTAGAATCTCGGCCATTTCTAACATTTCAATAATCATAGATATATTTCAAAAGCATTTCTAACTGCACTTCTCAGAAATAACGCCAACGATAGCTGCGTCGAATAGCGTTCCTAAAATGTGGTATAAATTAGAGATGTTGCGCGGCAAGCTCTAATCGAAAAATGACAACGTCACAACTTTAGAGCCCTGCATACAAGAGTCGTTCATCGGTATGGTTTTATCTACATCCACTTCCCCACTGTAAACCATCATGAGATTATAAGGTGCATCTGTGCCGAATAAATAAGCTTTCAGTATACTTCACGAACTATTTCTTTGGGGTGGAGATGAGAAGAGCAAGAGTGAAGAATTAGGCAAATTTGGGCTGTTTATAAGGATTTCTATCGCGTTTTCTGTTGTATATGCCATTCTCCCCATGGCCTTTTGTCGAATACTGATGTATTATGGAAAATTGCTAATACTGCAGGCTTCTTTCTTTCCCTTCCTCATTCTCTCCCCTTCCCAATCTCCTCACTCCCCATATATGTCTCTGATCTCGACTAGACGCAAACTTAATCCGTTGTTTAACATCCCCCTTAATCTGGGAAGAATTGGCACCTCACTATCTTTGGACAAAATTTGTTATTTGCTATTTTCACTCGAAAATGTTGAGTCGCGATTTCTTATTTCAACCCAAATTTACGGTTCAGGAACGCCTAACTTGCCAGAAATCACTTATTATTGGGTCAAATTGAAATGCGAGCGATAAAGTTGCAAGTTATGGTCTTATTTGCTTAGCTCGCAAACCATCGAGTTTGATCTGACAAAAATAAATGAAAATGACGAGGAAAATTTTGCGTTTTCAGATGACTTTCCGTGAAAACTTTTGAAATCTGATGCTCTTTTGAAAGACGGGTGCTTGCACGTGGGCGATTAGTACATTGTACTTGAGAAAATTGCGAGCAAATTTGAGATACAAAAATAGTTTATTCTAGAATCAGCAAAAGCTCTAAGCCCTCTTCTCAACGAACGTCTGTTTTGGAAGGTTCCGAATGCTGTCATTTACGAGGCTTATATACGGAGAAATACGGTAGTATCCTTAAGCAAAAGAGATTAACGCAGATCGGTTCATATTTCTCATCACGAAAAAATTTATCGGATTGTCGGTGACGTCATAGGTAAAACGAAACGGCCGCCTCATGACATCAGAGATCCAATGGTAGCCTGATGACGCCACAAGTCCAGTGGCGACCCCCATGACGTCAAAGGTTGAACAAGTGGCGGCTAGATTCATTTGTGATTTTATTCCCGATCATATCGAATCAAACGTCCAATAAGCAATACTATCGCTCTTTCTCACACCTTCATTAACAACGCAATAAAATTCTACCGACAATCAAATAACGGCCTAAACAATGTGAAAAAAAAGCAAAAAGAACTTACTTTGCAACCATGGCCGTAATGATTTCGAATTTTGTGCCAAAACTCGATATGAATCGATAGAAATAATAAAGTAATAAATAATAAATAATATAGAAAATGTGAACATTTGTTTGTTGAGTTATTATTGTTGTGCTTGACGATTACAGTGAATTGACGTTGAAACTCAATGCAATTTCATGAGCCTGTAAGAGATTTTTTTCAACATATTTATATGAATAAAACAACGTTACTAATCTTTGTATTCATCGCGTTGCACTATACAATAACTATTGGAAATGCATTTCGTTCAGCTTTATTATTAGCAATGGAAAAACCTAAAAGGTTCACAATATTATCGGAAATTTCAATGAGAGTTAAACTCGGTCGAGGTTCTCGTCAAGCGATTGGTACGAATTTGAGAAAAGTAAAGCGTCTCATCGAGATCAAGTTTATCCCCATTTCCATGTGATCATGAATGCAACTCTGTTCGGATCTCGACGAAGACCTGATCTAATTTCGTTCTCACAAGTTTTCTTCTTTTTTCGATGATTCTGTATTAATGTTTCAAAAAACTTTTCAATGGCTTTTATCATGTAAAATTCACGAATATTGGTCAGCGAAACGAAAAGCATCAACAAATTAGTGAGAATGCAATCACATATAATGAAAACGAGAAGCAGACAAAGAAAAGAAGAAAAACACTGTTTTAAGATTGTGGAGTTTCCAACAAATGAAAGGATATTAAATCTGTTCGCCAATCCCCTGAGAGTGAGTCGGTCCTCTCCCTTCCTCAGTATAAAAGTAAATACTCGAAAATGTAATACAAAGTTATCGCTCTTTGTATCAAAAATTCAGGACATTTTTTTAAAAAATAAAACTGTATACGTACATCTTAGTATAAGATCGAAATTGCAATAGTTAACTTAGTCAATATGAAAATATACCCGAAAAGGTATCTTTCGAAGGAATTTCTGTGAAAATTGATGAAAACCTATGTAAGAATCAAAATCGTTTTATCTAAATGTTCGGTTCCTTAGTTTCAATTTGGGGGAATTTCAATCCGAAACTTTTGAAATCACTTCCCATATTAAGAGATTCTTCTTATCTGTTTCGTTCATTAGATTAAATTCGAATACAGCGATTTAATAAGGTCGAATAATAAACGGGTGCCACCAGAGTTCATAAAAAAAATATTCATCATAAGATTTCACCACCACGACGGTAAAAAAAAAAGTGCCCTTTTAATATGGTACAAATGGAACTGTTTCGGATGCTCAGCATTCGTAAATTGTCGGAAAGTTCGATCGCCTAAGCATCGATGTTGATCGATGTGCGAAAACAACTTTATAAATAAGGCAAGAAACATCATCAAGCGTAACCTAAAGTAATAGGCCAATAAGTGAGTGGGTAGAGTGTCTAATTCATTCCCTCCCCCCTCCCCTCTCTCCGTTCATCACTTGTGTAATGAGTCATGTATCTTATTTCTCTAAAAAGAAAAATTAGATCGCAATTTGCTAAGCGCATTCACCGTATCACTTCTCACTAACAATACAAAAATGAAGCAATCATAAACTGTTGTGATTGCGATGGACGCTTGTTGCATAAAGTTATGTAGCGACAATAGCCGTAAAAAAAAAGATCGCTATGAAATCGCATACGTTTATGTATTTTTGAATGGCCAATTAAATACGATATAAGCGTGCGCTTTTCCCAAATCTAATACAATACTGATATGAGCATAGGCAATTTCAAAAGTTTTAAACAAACCGCATTTACAATTATTTTCATTTCTTCATTTAATCTTCATTATGAACTACCGAAATCCATATGACCTTTGACATCAATAAGCAATTTTGCATTCATTCGCTTGCAGTAAGTAACCGATAAAATTTAATGAAAAGATAAGGTGGATAAAGATTGAAATAACTATAGTGAAATAACCACCATCAGCATTCTTCCCTCTTCAACAATATCAGAGGCAATGCTAGGCGTAAAATCGTAAGCACTGAAAGAGGGTGCTATATGAGTAGAATTAGGAAAGAATACAACAAATACAATGAATGATTAGACTGCATAAAGGTGATGATTTTTCTTTTCTTTATAACAAGAAAGGTTAGTAAGTAGAGGAACAAATAGAGAGACCATTAGGGAATGGGAATTAAATTGAAATTCAAAACTGAAAAAAGATAATGAAATAAAAAAGAATAAAGCAAAAATATGACGTAAAATATAATTCCATAGGAGCATTTAGGTGAAAAGTTGGATGTAAAAAAAATAAAAAGAAATAAATGAAAAACGTGAATGAGAAAAATAATGTTGAAATGGTGAGTATGCGAAGAGTGAAACTAATAACGATTCGATTTTTCTTCTTTTTTTTTTAAATTTTTGGCTATTTTTTCTCAAAACAAACGTCCCTAAAATTTCCCAAATTAGCGAGCTTACGATAAATACATTTCAAAGTCCTGACTGTATCTCTTTAGAGGTCATGTAATACAACGATATAGGAAGTAGAGCTTATCTCTTTTTGACGTTCATCTACGCAAGAGATAATCTATCAGAAAATGCAATCGTATGCGTGAAATATTTGCATAATTTGAGCGGCAAAGGTGGATACCGCTGAAATGTACAGGTGGATTTGCTTGAAGTGCAAAAAAAAAACATGTAGCTGCTGAGGAGAAAGGTCTAATTTATTGAGACGGTAGAGTTGAAGGTTTACGGTAAGAGGAGGGAGATGGGAGAGGGAGGTAGAACGAGCAAAAACTATGGCAGTGATTGTAGACGAACTACTCAACTAGTGCAAATCGAGTGTCTAGCATTGCATCGAACCGGATACATTTTTGCGCACACACGAACAACACAACATGAAGGTGCGCACAACGCACGCCTTAAGCATTCTATAGAACTAGAAAAAACTTTGTGTAATACGGCGGAATTTGCGTCGACAACAAATAATTCGGCCTCGAGCAAATACCTCACATGCTTTCTACCTTTTAGCGATTATTTTTTTTAACACCAACTCCATGAAACCCGCCACACTCCTACGACCGTCACTTTATCGCATCAGAAAGACGGCAAGGAGGAGAGAAGGATGGTGGAGGGATGGTGAAAGGATGATAAAAGATGGGGAGAAGTCGTGCCCACGAACAATCACCATTTAACTAACACTATGATCGCTATAAAAATTATTCTTTTTCCATGAAAAACAAAAATCCATTAAAGAAAAATACACCACTGAAAGACAAGAAAATAAGAGCAACTATTAACAGTTCCATTAAAAGACATTAAAGTAAATCACCTTAAAAAAGTTGGTTCATTCTTGTTATGTGAATCAGTGTTATATGTATATGCAGGTGTCTTAAGGTTTGCATATGAATATTCCAATGTAAAAAAATAGTGTTACAGAATTAGCGAGTACTTTGCGTTTGTGAAGCAAACAACTACACAGTGCGAACTAACTTCGGTTACAAAAATAGAAAAGATATTTTAGAGCATTCCATAAAAATTTTGAAATGAAAGAATTGCAAAAAAAAGGAAGTGCAGTGACCGCTGGATAAGCCGACAAGCAAAGACCACCCAAGCGCATCAGGCCCGCTCAATGAAAAAGCAATAGTGCGTGCACACGCGCTACCCATATGCAAAACTTCGTAAAGCTATCAAAGAGACATAAAAACGCTATCATGAGGGATTCCCTCTCAAACAGATAAAAGTGCTATTAGATATTTATTCATATAGAGATATATCTCTACTTATGACTAACTAGTTCACAAATATTTCAGAAATTTCAACGTCATCAAATATTATTATACGAGGAAGTAAACATCTTAACACTACGAATCACTTACAATTAGGCGATATTAATGGTGTTCTTTAATCTATCTAATACCGTATTTATAGATTCACTTATATTTAGAGTTGGTAAATGCATGATGATGAGAAATTCGAGGGACAGAACGAACATTATAGTACGTGAAGAACAATTCTAGAGAGATGTCCACACTACAGCAGCTGTTCCTATAAATCCCCCCCATATCTGTTCTTGACTTCTCATCAATTTTCATCAAAATATCTTATTTGCATTCTTCCTCCTTTGACAGGTTTCCCTCATTTTTACCTCTACCTCTCCCCCTCTTTCTCACAAAAGAATTGCCTATGAACGATCTTCTGAAATATATTTTGAACGTGAGCAAAAGCACGCCTCCATCGATAATTGAAGATCAAACCTCTTCCTCAATCCAAGTCCCAAAAAAATGTTGTTTCGGAATGAGGTGCCTCCTCCTTCAATCAGCCTGTCCCTACCCTCATAGGTCTTCGTTTTCCCTCCCACCACCATTTTTACCATTCAAAACCAATCCTCAAAATATTGCAACAAAAGTTCAACTTCGTGGTGTCTTGGTCACCAATTTCAGTTACGAGTTGATTGCAAAAAGTTAGTAAACAGCAAAAAATTAAATAAACTAGTAAGCGAGTGGCGAATTATTGTCAAAAGTCCTCAGTAACGAAAACTCCCGAAACCAATGTGATCCGGATGGTCACACTTGATCGCGAACATGACCTCAAACTATTGAGCCTGTTTGAAAGGTTACGATTATGAGAGCTAACGCAGACAATTTAAAGGGAACACGGCAATGCCAGAGGCTGTAAATTCATGGGACATGTACCAGAAGAGCCGTTTTTTTTGTACAGGCGCTGGGTCCCATGACAAACTGATGACGGCTTACACAACACCGAAATGGACATCACTACTTTCTGCTCAAATTTTATAGATTTATTTTGTTTGCGAATGCTTTTTTTAGTCACCAACATTAGGTTTGTGCTTTCGGCGCACAATTCTTGGTGGTCTTCCAATTTCTTTTTCAGAGGGCTTTTAATTTTTCTATATATCTGTTTTGTCGATTTTTTCGATTTTTACGACTGAATTTGGCACTCGAAGAAATTCGCATAAGTTTGCCATTTTCGTTTTTGCATATGCAAAAGTCGATGGCCACTTCTGAAACTTAAGGATTGGAGGGGGATTTTTGAAATCGTTGGCCGTTTCTCTTCAGTGCATTATATTTCAGCTCGATAAGACGTCAGCGACTGCAAATGACTGATTATCTTTTCTTTTTCTAGATGAGGTAAAGAACTCATATTTAATAGATTTGTGAGTGCTGCAATTTCGGTAAGAAAATAGAAATTCCCATCGTTTTGGGAAACGCAATGAATTTCAACGTTCAAAGAATTCGTAAGAAAGTAACTCATTTCATCGATCACGAATTCCACCCTGAAACGCCTCGCTTGAAACATGAGAAAGACATAAAACCTTAGGCTTTTACTCATAAAATTGCGCTAGATATTAAATGAGATTACAGACACATCGTGAGCTTCTTCAGTGTTTTTTTTTTTTTAATATCAAACCGTCAACCGTCTTCTCTTGAATAAATACGATTAATGAAAGCTGGCTTTGCTCCCAAATGGATGATGATGCAATTGCAGAGAAGCATTAAAAATATTCATGTGAAAAATTGTCGAAAAAAAACAACAACTCTACAAGAATGCGTCGAAATATTCGATGATTTTCTATTGACTGATCGATTTTCACGAACAAAAAATCACCATAGCCGGAAAAAATTCATTTTCTCGACGTCACTCAAGTGGCGTATTTCGACGTGGTATGAAGATCGTTTTTTATCAATCCTTTTTGATCATTGATGTTTTGGAGGATTTTTCAAAAAAAATAAAATAAAATAAAATAAAATAAAAAATAAACACTCTAATATTGAAGTTTCTCTTTTTTCTTTGATGATTTTCAATTGCGATGATCTTACTCTATAAAAATTACAAGTATCACAAATAAAAGCAAATAAGGAAAATAAAAATTCGAAAATACTGTGAAATATGAGCGGAAAATATGCGACAGACGAGACACAACAAAATCGAATTGCTTTTGCAATAATGCAATGAAGTTTCGAGATATGAATAGCAATCGCATCATCAAACTGTTACTGTTTGTTTAATAAAGTATGGCGCTGATAACATATCATATTCGCATGAAACGACTTGCCGACTCCACGCACAAATTGCTTCTATTTTGCAAACTCCCATCATCGATAAGCATCACAGACAAATATAAAAACACAGACATACACATACATGCCAATACGCATTGACAAGAATATATACCTACACACATAGCAGACGACAACAAAGTGAGTTGATCCACTGTGGGAAACGATTATGTGGCGAAGCTGTAATACTGTATAGCAACTAGTTATGTTTTTTGTCAATCCTCCCTGAAAGAACAACGCATCTCAGGCTATTCGTCCAGTGATAACTGCCCTCAAGTGAAATGTCAGATCGTTACGATTTTATTAGCCGCCCTGCTGTTACCAATGCCTTCTTCCTCGCTCCACTGCATACCTTTTCAACTTCCTTCCCCCTCCCCAAATATCTGGTACATCGCTCTAAACAAATGCTCTCACTATCATCCGTCGATCAGTTTCTCCTTTCTTCTTGTATCTATTTGGAACAAGCTCATATAACCTTGACCTCTAAAAAACTCACAAAGTAGGCAGCAAGTTAAAGGGTCGCCTAGTTTGAGGAATTATTAAAGTACCTAAGAAATTACTATAAGATAATTCTATACGGATGATCAACTCATTACGTTCATAAAATAGAAATCTTTGATAAAAATTGTAATCATAAAATGAGCTGCTTGGCCATAAAGATGGCGCCTCACAACGATATGGATGTTGTACTATGCGATTACCTCCCCAATTATTGCACTACTTCACTTCAGAAGTACATTCGACAGAACATGAAATTTCAAAGAAATCTGAAAAATAGCTAAACTTTTCAATCAAGCTAAGAATTATTTTACTTCTACTAACAAAGCAATGTATCCTCCATGTAATACTAACAATAACAGGCTCTATAAATTGGTAATATTTCTTTCGGTCACAAAGAAGTCTTATATATGAAATTAAATGTCTGTTTATATGCATATGATGACTGCCCTGATTTCCTTAATTGGCTTTTCAAGGCAACTGAGGGTGCTCTAGATTCGTCTCGGATCGGAAAACAGCATTTCTAATAGAATAACTTGCAAGACCGACCTGGAATAACTTGCCCTTCAGCCTCCCTCTCCATCCACTACAAGAAAGTAAACCATCATATGTGGTGGTGACCTTTTGGTGATGGAGGGTATGCTTGTTACAGTTCAGAGGGCACGATCCTTCGATCCTCAGCGGTTGAAAGAAATCATATACGATGTCGCACCGCAGGAATGAAATGATGCAGTAATTATAAGAAGCATTACAATCCTAGCGACACGGTTATGTTAGAAGCACTGTAAGCGTGCTAAACTGTAATGCAACCCTTCTTCATCGATACTGAGCATATCGATTAATATAAGAATTGAAATTCATTAAAAGAATAAACTGCAAAATGCGCCAATTAGATTGGCACGTTCAGTGCATATCGCAGTTATGCCTACAACAATCCAACATCACGCAAAAGTTATTTATTTCGTTTTATTTCAACGTTCCGAAGTGGCACAATATACGAATGCTATGTAAATATAGGCAAAAATGCAACAAGCAGAACAGCCAATCGAAAACAACAACAACAAAAAAAAGCAAAACATAACGATCTGCGTGAGCAGAGATCGAACGCCTTAGGGTTCAAGACGCAAGAAACGATTTAGGCATAACTCGTTTCACTCGTTTCAACATTCGGTAGTGAGAAAGCAATGAACACCTACTTCGTTTAACTATATTACCCTGATCTCACAGAATCCACTGCGCATTACAAAGGAAGACGGTCGGCTTCAAAATGAGGAATCTCAAGCTTAGACGACTTCGCCTTTGAAGTCTACGATTGTTCTCCTTGTCAAGCACTGGAGCCGTTCATTTGCCCTGTATCACAATTCATTGTGTTTGTTTAGAGTTGATTAGAAACTGTAGAAAATACTTTTAAAGTTTCCACATCATTGCTTTTCTAGGTTACTAGTTGCATTTAGCTGAGTGGCGTGAAGCCTACAAATACGCATGTGCAGTGACATCATATCTGTCCAACTGTGCGTTTTTGCATAAGTAAAGTTGTAAAATACTCAAAAAAGGTGATTGATTCTGAGTGTTACTATTGTTGATAAGGTGACATTTCAACGCCTACAACGACGCCTATTGACGATGCAAATTTCAGAAATATGCTGAAGGATATGAAAGGATATACAACGAAAGGATATGCAATCACTTAGATTTTATCAATTATATATCCACTCACACTGTATCAACGTCCAAATTTTTGATCAAATGCTATGGTGAAACTCATATTTGTGCCAAGTACGAGTCGATGGAGTAATTCTGATATGACCAATAACTAAATATTCTAGTGCATGTGTCCAGGTTTACTGTAGTTTCAAGTTTCAAAGAAACAGTACTTGTGAGCAAAGATCGATAGAAATAGCGGATTTTTTAGTGCAACGAAACGCATCAAAGAACATGCGCTTCGCTATCGTGAACTTTATTATTGATTCAGAAAACTATCATAAACAGAGTATTGCGCTATTCTAAGAGAGAAGGTAGTTGAAAACTCATAGGTGCGAAAATACAGCTGAAGAGCAGATATATAACTTGTAGAGTTGGTTGCTCGCTAAATGTAACCACGTATTATCATTCACCAATTTGATGGGCTAATTGCTTTCAGTTATTAATGTGAAAGGAACACCATTTGAAATCTTAATGAACTAATCAGTTCGTCAATATCGAAAAAAACGATTGAAATTGCCGGATGAAGCAACGATGAGCACTATCCATGATGAGATAGAAAGCCGCGTCTAGTAGTCGAGCTGCCTATGGCAATGATAACTGCCGATCGAGGTGCGGTGCGCGAATTTGCACTTCTTAGTGAGAATCGAGATTGCGGCGTTTGATTATTAAAACAACAGAACAGGTAGTTGGTCGATGTGTCTTCTTCGAGCAAACAGACAATACGAAACAGGTAAAGAGTGCTCGTCAGACATCACTACATACATCTAGACAACACACACATCACATCACCACTTTAGGGTGGTGTGTGTGCGCAGAGGGCAACACCAAATTGTGAGAGGAGTCGAACAACGTCGAGCAATAATGTGCGAAGAGCGGCTGAAGAATTTGGCAATTGTGCTCTGCGACGTAACGTAACGTCGTTTCGTTGCGTTTCTGCGCGTCAAGTGTCAAATGAATTGTCAACTGAATCAGATCACAGCGTTTTGGTGGCTCCCCTGAGCGAAATTCGCTAGGTGAAGGAGCGCCCCCCCGAACGCTTTAAGGAGCGTCAGCATCAATAAATTCCAGTCTTCCGATGATGCCTGACCCCAAATTGAGCATATTTTCCATAGTTTCATCCTTATACTTATCCGTTAGCGATGGTGAGATCTGAGGTGTTAGATTTGCTTTCAACTTCAAGGGGAATGAGGGGCGAGGATAGGAAGGGGAGGTACAGTAACAAGATAAACGGATGGTTAATTCTGGATAGTACGTAATATTGAGAAATCCATTTGAAGCTGCTGTGATGATGTGCAAATGATACGTTAGATGTTCAAAAACCGGAAAAGCGCAAAAGAAGGCTTCAAAAAATTGTCGCTGCCAAGACTTTTCGTCGCTCCGCTCATTTATTGAACGCATGTGCTCGAAATTGTGTCGGATTTTTTTCGTGGCTTTCAAAATATTATTGGTTGAAAGCTTTGGGCAGTGGGAAAATAACACAATCATCAAATAACAAGAATCCGAAAATTTGAGTAATGGTCCGACTTCAAATAGCACTCTAGACGTAATGTGATCGTGATGTAGCGATTGTACTAACTCGTTTCGCTATGTTGTTCACCGTTGTGCGTGCGTGTGTTTTCGAATGCCGAAATAGATGCCACGATGAGTTTTCAAAAGTTGTATCCTTGATGGTCCATATTAAAGTCATTCTATGTGCACAAAACAATGTCTGATGCCTTTTAGAGATTCCATAAAAACGCGGCCGTCACAATGCGATTTTTAATGTGCACGGATCGACAAATATTTCCAACTTTTCAAGAATTTGCATTCCTCATATTAAGTTATATTTTCTCTAATTAATTTTCGTTTATGCATATTTGTTATGCTCAAATTTGACTGACAGCACTAAATTTGATTTTAAATATTAAGGTTGGATTAATTATATTAAAATTCATACGAATTATTTTTATAAGCGCTGGATTTATACTTTCAAATTTGCATATAAATTATCCATATATCATCAACATCGATTTTATGAGAAGTGCTATCTGAATCAACGATGGCTGCTTCTGGTTGAGCCAAACTTAGCCTTTCATTGAGACATCAGAATTTCACTACAAGAGTATTTTATCATATTTATTTATTTATTTATTTATTTATTTATTTATTTATTTATTTATTTATTTACGAAGCTGTTTTCAAGGCTACTCAAATTTTCTTCAAGTTTCCATCGATTTGACAGGTTAACAAAGCAAAAAAAGAATTTTTTCAAATGTGATCATCGAAATAAAGAACGCATGAAATCAGCACATTTCAGCGAGGGAGGGGAGAAGCAGTTGTGCGCTCTTCGCCCTACACTGCATCCAATCATCCAAACCATTCGCCAGCAGCAGATTTTTTCCTTGCCGTTTCGAAAGTTTCCAATTATTTTCTTCTTTAATGTGTAAATCAAAACAAAAACAATAAAGTATTGCAGCTGTTATATGTGGTTGATGAATAGCAATGCAATAGTTCCGTTATTTGAGTGCAACGCTTTCAACTTCCGGTTTTTGCAGTCATACGAGCGATAGCTATGAGGGACGCAATGCGATGAGAATGATGCTCTAGCTTGGGATCCGAATTGATAGCTCTTTGTGACCAAATTCCCCATTTTTGGACTGCTTCATTTGATTGCGCCTCTATAAAAAGCCCCTTTCTGCTTCTATTTATAGCTCTTTTGAATATATGCCGAAATGCTCTTCGTTTTTAAACAATTCATTAGAAACAAATCGAGCGACTTTATTTATTCGTTATCGCCTACCTGTCTATGTACTTATATATGTGCCACAGTGGATGTGCTCTCTAAAACTTTTACTTTAATTGCTCAAGAGAAAGTAGCAAACATCAATTCCTATAATTCGTTCGTTTATGCAATTAATTTCGCGTTAATTTCCACACCAATGTCTCAGAAATATTGCAATGTGACTTTTTAACTCTATTTCAGTTTCAGAGAAAATGAATGATTGCGTTTTGAAATTCTCAAAAAAAAAAAATTGACCAAAGATGAGGATGTTTTTGATTTTCAGTGAAAGCTGTCGGTATTAGAATGTCGTTTCTAAGCTCATTTCATTACCGTTCGTCATTCAAAAAGCGCGAAGGTTGTCTACCATATTCGGAGGCGACAGAGCAGCTTTCAGCTCTTTCGCATTGTCTTATATTCAACCAAGGTTTAAAGTTTAGCAAAAAAGCATTTCAGGTTAATACAGGAGAAGGCTTGCTACTTATTAATAAATACTGCTAGTTATTATATTCATTACTATTGTTCTTATTACCATTTTTAGCACTGCACCATAGTTTTCTAACAGTAAAGACAGCCTTATTCTCAATTCTCAACTGAAAAAAATTTGAATTAAAGTTGAATAGTCTAAAGGATCTATCGTTGAGCTATTTTCTCTTTATGAACTTCATTCTCAATGAGACAAACTATGAAAGCATTTTCGCGTAATGCAATAGAATAAAATTTATGAATTTATTATTGTATTTCAAACCGTTTCAATTTTTCAGCTAATAATGATCGCTAATGATTCGTCAATTAAAAATTTCATACTAAACAACAATGATATATGGATTATGAAATATATTATTAGCAATAATTTTAGTATTGTCTCAAGAATGTTGATCACATTAAAAATCGATCATTAAAAAATGAATTTCAGAATGCAAACATCTCTCCTTAACAAAGTAACACAACCGAAAAATTTACACCACAATAACATTCCTCTTTTTTTTGGTAAATTCCTAAATTTTAGTGTTATTTTTTTGCAATCACAATTAATTTAGCAATAGAACATTTTCAAGTTTTCAAAAATTGAACATATAAACAAACTTCATACAATTAGACCGTAATAAGAGGAATATTCAAAGTTTTATGTGGGAAATATTCACGAAAGAAGCGAACAAAGACGATCGTTTAGATGCACGAATCGAGCACCAAAGCAGATGGTATCGCAAGCGCTTTTCCATTCTACTCACCTAGTCGACCAGTTTTATTAATTGTCATCAATTCATGGAAAATAAGAAAAAAAAAATTCTCTCATATTTTAATCGATTTGGCTTTTTTTTTTACAATCCTGTAAAATAGTTGTTGCTACTGTTTTTTCTTTGCGAACTAAGTGATGTTAAGTGAAAATTTAAGTGCCATTGAAATACATGCGAATCGCTTGTTATATTCAACAGTCACTAGCATTCTTCTAATTTAACCGACCCAGCTAAAAGTTGATATAATAAGCGATCCATCAATGTTTATCAAATTCAGTAAATTTCATCACTGCATCTTCAATGGTTCCAGAAAATTGAAACTATCCGACAGACAACTATACAAATACAGACACGTAGACATAACCTCACAACAGTTCGCTTTGCAAATGACATTAAGCGAAAACATTTGAAAGAAACTCTCTTCCTCACAAAGGAATAACTGTAGAAATAAACTTAAATATTTCAAACTGAATATTCACATTAGACGATACGAGCAAAACTCTTAAATTCTCTCCAGAATTATCAGCGAGATAAAAGGCTATCAGATAGCGCGTTGCAAGAAAATCGAGTTATTCAAACGATATGCGTCTCCTTCTCGACAAACAAAGCATTTATGACTGTTGATCAAAGATAGTATAATTGAAATGGACATGAATCACATATGCTATGCACTAGAAGGTAAACGTGAAAATGAATAGAATAAACTGTAGTAGTGAAATAGCGATTGGCCAATATGTATCGGCCGAAATGCCCCACCTTCAAGCAGTGACCGCTGGGCGGCGAAAGAAACTATCGTATTTCGCATGGGCCGATTGAATCGCCATAAGCCGGGTTTGTTCACTGAGCCAGCAAGCAGTTGCTGTGCGGCCCAAACTTGCCACCAGATTCTTCTTCTATTTCATAGGGTAGAGCACACAGATTCGCGCACATCCACTTGCACCCATCATTCGGCACCTTTGCCAACGATCCTCCCCTCAATCCTCATATTTATTCCTCTCATTTTGACAAATCGCTTTGTTTGAAAGAGCACACGTGTGAATTTGTTTACCCATTTAACAATCTTTGTTAGAATAAATTAGTTCATTTTCGAAGTGATATTTGCAGCAGAATGGAAAAACCTTATTTCGCTGAAACAATCTGACTCTTTTTCAAATGCAATGTCCACAAGAAGATTTATTACATTAGCAAGTCTCTATATAAGGCCAAATAAATTGAGATTTTTATACCTCTGTGCTTTTAGATCGAACAAAATGTGATTGCAAAATACCCAATCAACGAGTCGTTTTCTGGTGAAACTGAAACTTTGTCAAAAAAAAAAAAAAAACAACAGCATATCAAACTTCACATATCTGAAATACACTAAAAAGACAGCTACATTGAAATTGAAGCAGTGATTTCCTGTAATTTCCGGTTTTTCTCGTCTGATAGCATAATTTGACGTTTTAGTATCAAGTTCAAAATTGCTCACACGCTAAAAGGAAGCATATAGTAAACTCTATCTCGGCATGGATAAGAGTGCGGCATTAAAACCAACTGCAACTGCTGATAGAAGGCTTTTCTGGTATTTTAGAAACCAATCCAAGTTAGTTTCTCTGACTGACTGGCCACTTAAAAATTTGAGACATCAGAAAGTCAAGAAAAACTTTTCGCAACTATGAGGAGAGGATATTCTTACGGATATTTGGAATGCGGCTTCTGATTTAGGAGAATATATGGATATTTCTTATCCAAGTTTTAAGAATCCACTACTTTTTTTTGAAGGTTAGAAACTCAATGATTCTATGATATTATTGCTCCTTCCATTTTTCTCATAGTTTTTCTGTCTATCTTCCTTCCTTAGATAAAATTAGAGAGTGATTTCCGACAACTTAAATTTCTTTGTAGGAACTTCGATAAATGCTATAGAAAACAAAAAAAAAGTTTTAATGAATTTAATTTTGTTAAATGAAAATTGAAAAAAATTGGCAATATAATATTTGGCATTACAGGAATATCGCTAAGAAGATGCGTTAAAGAAAATGCAAAATTCGACATCTTCTCATAATATGTGACACAATTTTTGTATTTAAAATTACAACAATTCTTTGAGATAGAATAACAAAAAAATTGCCGAAAACAAGGAGAAATGCAAACATTAGCCGACGCTTAACAAATTCATTCTCCTTTCTCAAAACGAATAAAGCAATTCTCTAAAATTTTCTTTGATTTAATGAGTTCATTGCAATAAAAAATGCCTAAATATTAGGAAACTATAGCCAATGGTGAATGTTTTCGATTAATTTCTTTAGGATACTACTATATAAGTTAACGTATCTCAAATTATCGTTATTTTAGTTTTTTTTATTGCCTCGATATTTGACGAACGAATGAAATATTAAAATTAAAGGCAAATATTGCGGCGAAAAATTTTTAAAGAGTTTTCTGTTCTATTAGAGAGATCAAATGTGTGCACAGATTTTCCCTATTAGACAAAAATTTAGCTTCTAAGCAGGAAAAGACCACACGTTGCGAAAGGCATATCGTAAACAGAAAATACAAATAGAAATAAACGTTCTGCTAATTTTCTAATGAAGCGTTCATGATAAGCGAAAATTGCCGCAATTTTTTTTTTTTTTTCAACTCATATATCGAGAAAACGATTCTTTATTTCCATTTCTGCAAAAATTTTCGAAATGAGTAAATTCCCATTCCGCATTATTCTCTCGCTCAATTCTATTTCATTGAGATTACTGCAAAAGAAGAAGCAATAAGGATGATCATCAAAAAGCATTTAATTCATAATAGAATTCGAGATAGAGTGGCGGAATTTGTATGCAACAACGTGTATGCATTAACATTCACTAATGCTAGACTATTACTTTAAGGTTTCATTACTTTTTGACAACAAAAAGCTATACATTAGGAATAGAGGAGATTTTGCTGTATTATGACTACTTTATTTTAATGAAATTAAAAAAATATATATATATATATATATATATATATATATATATATATATATATAGAGCTTTGAAGTGCTCAATCATCAACTATAGAGAGTGGAAATATCGATTCTTAAAGGTGGTCATCAAAACTATAAAAGATATAAAATACTAAGGAGAGAATTATTTCAACTGAAAAGTTCTATTTATTATAAATTGAGCAGCACACATGGATAACATAAGGCGGATATGGTCACGATATACGTGTTTAGGGACGATAGCATTTCCTTTGCAATTGTTTACGTGTGGCGATAGAGTTGCTCTCTCATCAGGCTAATATAGCGATGTCTTCTCGCATACTGTTTCCATTTCGGAAGTGTATATGCTTCCTGTGCTCGATGTTCATTGCTGCTAATGCCATTTATAATCACGCTTGCTGTTAGGATTAGCTTATAATCCAAATAAGTCTATTTCCATTTGGAGAATTATTTTACGAGAACGCAATGACGACTACTGAATGTTAAAATCCAACCCTTTCCAAACAATAATATAAATGTCAACTAGTTCAAAAATTATAACAGAATATTACTCCTAACAAGAAAACGTGTTATAATAACACATTGAAAAAATTCAATCCATTCTTATGCGCATAAAACAAATTTCAACTCGAACCGTCATATTGCATTATTTGTGCTCTATTATTGTTGGCATAATCATATAAGATTGCTACTCATTGAGATGCACCCTTCAAAATCACATTATCTTTTCATACAAATATCTTGCAAAAAAAAGAAAAAAAATGGCAGTATACTAATAACATTTCTTTAAAAAAAAATAATCGGAAATGCAAAAAGCGTATATTTTAGCAAAAGCAATGAATCCACTAATCATCGATTCAAAATAAAATTGAGAAAATATTTGTTCGTCAAATAATTACAAGTGAAGAAGAGTGTTAGAGGCTATAGCACAATTTTTGTTTTTTTTGCAAATCGCATTAACATTTTCAATTAATTACCAACAAATATTAAAAACGTACCCACTAATGCAATCGTATTTTAATCGAGTCGATCATTGCAATAAATCACTCACAAAAGATTTATAATTTATGATCAAAGCGATGTAAAACGCAATTCGACCCGTTGCAAGATACGCACATATTTTTCGACAACTTTGAGTGTCTTTAGTTGCGTTGTTTGAAGCTGCAGATCAATTTGAAGGTTATTTATATGGGGTAACCTTACGGTGCACAATTCAACCATTCAATTTTATAATTCATGCCTCAGTGGTTTCGAGTTTAAGCTACCCGATAAGCAGGGAAATACTCACACACACACATACAAATGCGCAAAGACACAACAAAAGGATTTTGTGTGGTTGTATTTTTTTCAGTTTTTTTTTTTTTGTTTTCAAACCTTTCGAATAAAATTTTCTAAAAATGTATGGTTGAAATAGATTCTCTTGATGATCTATTTCAATCTCCGATGAAAGTGACAATTGTTTACCGCTCCATAACTGTGCCCAATTCGATGAAAAAAAAAACATTTGCAAAAAAATAGTATATAAATGCTGAAGAGTTAAGGCGTTGTTGAGTCGTTTTCATATTAATGTAAAAGTGCATGTCATTCAAGAAAGAATGTGATCGCATCAAAAAGAAGAATGCGACGTTAACGGTTCTTAAAAATCCAACGCTTATTTGTTTCGTATAATAGTTTTTGATTATGACCATGTAATGTGTCGAGTACAGATGGAATAATCATTTATGCTGACGTTTCGGCTCTTTGAGCCATATTCATAGCAACCAAGCTCAAACTTGGGTAATTACTCGACGCATTACATGGTCATATCCAAAAACTATTGTACCAATATATCTATCGATCATGCGTCTGCGAAACAACAGTGTTATTGCGCTTATTTGTTTCATTGCAAATCGTATTGCCTTTTCTGTATGACGAATATTGCTGAAACTTTTCTACTCGCCTAAGAATCGCTTGCTAAGAAGAGTTTTGATATTATCGCTAATTTCTGTTGCTCTCTTAACGTCTATTAAGGCAAACACTATGCGAAAAATATAGCAATAGTTTGTGTAAAACTTCGAAACATTAAAATATAGTTTAATATAGCCGATAAAAAGACAGCTAATTGGCAATTGGTATGAGTGAAAGAATTTCTGAGTAAAAAAGCAGCAAGATTTGAGTTGAAAAAATGCTACCGAAAGTGTTAATTAAATGTTGTCGCATATCTGCGTTAACTCTTTTTTCGAAACCTCAAACGGCCTTAAACCAACATTCTTTAAATAAAACGCTTTTTATAAATGAAATTTAGCACTCGATTGCCGAAAATTTCAACAAACTTCAAAGCAAAAAAAAAACGGAAAGATTCCAGTTAAACTTTTTGTTCAAATCATCCAAAAATGTTCTACATTCAGATAACTGGATGCAGCGAACAAACTGTACGTAATATGCAACAACAACGAATAAACTCTCTCAGCAGATAGTTGATGCACAAGAAAGTTGATAAAAATGCCGCATAACCGATTCTCGAACTTGGAGGGTGAAAATTTTTGCAGCGTTTATCGAGAATGAAATACTCATTGAAAAAAGGAAGAGCATTTCATCCTCTATAAGAAGAGAGGGGATGGAAGAGGAGGCGCAATTCACGATTTATTCCTGTAATTTGGAGAACAATATGAAACAACATTCTAACTGATGCTACTAACTATCGAAGTGGAAAGTGAAGCAAACGATGCTAAAGCACTGCACACAACATCTCCAAACAACGTAAAATTGTGGATTCCCTTTTGCGAGATCGATTGAAGAAACTGTTTAGCCCACATGGTCAAAATGTTTTGGCACTAGATATGCATAGAGACAGAGAGACACAATAGCGTAAATAAGTGATCCCGGAAATGCGCCGTTATGCCAGATGTAGCGATCGTCCACTCCATTTACCGTACTCTAAACGATGTGTGGCAATGTGAAATTTGTCGATTTTCTTATCGCAAAGAAAAAAAACATATCTGACAAGAATGAGGGAAGTTTTCATAACGACACGGAAAGTAGGTGTGAATTAAACGTTTCAAAATTTGAATATTCGAATTGATAATTGTTGATTATTAACTGATAATTCAGGTGATGATCATGATAACGAAGTATCATTTGACTCTCATCACCTTTATCCTCAAATTCATGGAGGAATTCTTTGCAGGAAGGCAAAACAAGTATTGTGCACTACATTTCTAAGTGGTATGAACGCAAAGTGCTCAACAAAAGCAAAATAAAACTGCAAAAGATATACAAGAAATAACATGAAAATTGGTTGTAATTATATTGGCAAAAATGAGAGAAGAGCAATTAAAGGTAAACAAGAAAGTGAATATCCTTTGCGACATTTGCGCCATAATAGTGAATAGGTTAAACAATTCGGAACACAACAATTGCAATGTTTTTCGAACACAGATTGCGAGATGCTGGATTCGATCTACTGTATAAATCGTTTTCACTATAAATACGATTTTATTTGGGCAATGATCCGATTAGAGCGTCTGCTAATGGTCGACATTAGCTGATTACTAATAGAGATAACGACTCGAGAACACTAATTAAAAATTGCACTAAATTATCGGTAGAGGACTCCAACAGTGAAAAGCTGATTGATTGAGTAAAGCGAGAAATAAGAAACATCATAATTGGTGAATTTTCTATTTACTACAAATTTATCAGTTTTTTTTTAATGAATCAAAAAGATTCGATGTTGACGTTATTAACGAATTGCGCTTATCATTTATGAAATTCAATATTATAATAATCAACTTACTGCAAAGGATTTCGATAACAGTACTGAGAAATGTACGATTTACAACACTTTACAAAGTATAAAATTACAAGTTATAGATATAAACTGATGTGAATAAATTAGATGACACAAATAGGAAGAAATGAGTATAAAGCAAACGATCGTATTTGTACCGAAACGGAAAAAGATACACTATAAATTAGCAGAGATTAGAAACGCTAAAGTGTTGTGGTTTCGATCTAATGAAAGCAAATTGGTGATACACTTAGAATATCATTGAAAATGAAATGGATAAAGTAAGTTAACGTTCAATATAGAGACTTATGAGTTGTTCAAGAAATATGGACACACATAAATTTGTGAATGAAAACTAATTTCTCATAGGTTTTTTTTTCAATTCAATACACAAGAATTAAGCATAAAATCAAGCATCGTCAGAATTAAGTGTAAAAATTATGTTTTTCGACAACAATTACCGCTTAAATGAAAAAATTTGAGGAAAAAATTTTCGCATTTTTCTCAATGTAATCAATTTTGCAAAAAAAAAGAAGCTCTTGCATTATGCAAATTTCATTGCAATCGAAGAAAAATTTTCATTTGAGTAGGAATATAAGAGGGGAGTTCGTTTGAAATGTGAAACG
Source organism: Baylisascaris procyonis (assembly GCA_037389465.1). Taxonomy (NCBI): domain Eukaryota; kingdom Metazoa; phylum Nematoda; class Chromadorea; order Rhabditida; family Ascarididae; genus Baylisascaris; species Baylisascaris procyonis. Next base: position 5,608,971 of record JAZARR010000059.1, read on the forward strand.
TTTAAAAACATAAAACGATGAGCTTAAAATGATAACGGAAGAAAATCAGATTATTTAAGAGCAAATGGAAAGGTGTGCCAGACGAAGTGGCACGATACGCCCTCTTGCATTCTTTTCATTTGACCAACCAATTTCATAAATTGCCAGCAAAAAATGAAACATACAAAATAAATACCCTCATATTGTTATTAATTGGACAACCTACATAAATTTTTGCGAATAACTCATTTGTTCTGAGATTTAGCGATTATGGAAAAAAAGACCGACCGGTATGAAATGCAAGCAAATTTCAGATTTCTTTAGAATATTAAAGGACTATAAATTCATTCAACCTTGATGGGTCAATGCCAAATGTTGTAAATGATGTCATCCTACAGTGTACTTTGCATTCGGAAGATTTCATAGCTCCAGCCACGTTGGTTAAAGAGTTGAAGTCAGCAGGCAAACAGACGGACACATACACACACACACACACACACACACAGATGCAAACGAACAAGCATGACGTCCTCATAATAAACATGAAAAATCAGGCTCCAAGAAACGTATAAGAAGATCACATATACAGAATGGAATTTTGATCTTCTCAAAGTGGTCATAGAAGTATTTGAAACACTGAAATTACCCCCTGAATAGAGATTTTGCACTATAGCAACACGATAGGCCAACAACGAGTGGGCAGATTCAATCGACATCTTTGTGTGGTTGATTAGAGTGAAGACCTTCGAAAAAAAAAATTACTATGAAGAGAAAAACACGGCCAACTACATATCTAAAAGCTCTTCATAACTTCTGTAGTTCTATTTCTCTGATTACGGTGGTTTGTGAACTGAGATCATGAACAGAAGGTACATATTGTGGAGATGCTGTGGGAATATGCATATTGCAAGAATTCATAAGAAGTACAAAACGATTCGGTGGTGCAAATATTTGTAAAACAAATCGGTGAATACGAGCTCGACCACATCCACTTGGGAATTAAGTTACCAATCCAAACATCGATAAACGATGAAGTGTTTACCTGCAACGAAATGAAATGAAATGATCTCATAACCATTAAGTAGGGAGAAGATGAAATGCATAAACTCATCTGTAAACGAGAGGCATTAATAACTGTATTCATACATATTATGTGCAGAGAGAAAAACAGAGGTGAAACATCATTTGTACGGCAAAAAAAGTGAAGTTAAAATATCATTTGCACAGAGATAAAAATAGATGCGAAATATAACTGAAAGCCAAAGACTATAAGCCTAAAACTTTTTCTCTCTCTTCTCTAGCAAGGTAGAACTAAGTGAGTCGAATTTCAGGTTCATTCAGGAATATTGGTTTTCCAGTACCATCAGTGAAACATTTGAAAGAACTAGCTTAAGTACAATCATCCACTACATCAAGGAGACCATTGCAAATCGAAATATTTCTGTTTGTCTATCACCGAGAGGAACGCTAAATGAGGTTCTCTAATATCTGTGCCCAAAATAAAGATTGGTAAGTAGGTCGATCACTCCAATATCGTTTTAATTATCAAGCAATTTGATAGCACATATCACTTCCGTTTTGACCGTCACAATTCCAACGGCTCCGTTATCAGTTTCATTTTAAAAATAATATTTTCTTTATTCGATGAAAATAAAAGAAATAATGATTGGAAATTGTGCTGTTTCATGCTGCAAAAAGAAGATTCGAATTGTCGATGTTCATGTAGCGCTCGAAGGATTGGATCAACTCCAAAATTAAGTGAACACTTGTTTGCAGAATTGTTTGGCGTTACTAACGCACTTAGTGATTGAAGATGAGGTGATGTTGTGCGGGTTGTGCACGATGCAAACGTTTTTTTTTTCTTATTTTCGGCATGAATCACTATATCGAATGGAAGAGTTTCTTATGTGGTTATTTGTTAGGGGAGGGTTTCATTCGTAAATTGGTTATCTTAAAGGTACTTAAAACTTGGCGTCCCGTTTTCAAGTTGTTAGATTGAATTAAGCTTCATTGTTGATTTTGATTGAGTTAGATGATGGCACCGATTTGGCGCATGAACGCACATCGAAGGGCGCCATGATGCCCGTACTTAAAGGTAAGAATGCGCAATAAAGGTAAGCAAAAGTGTCTACTCGATACGCGTAGTCGTGTTGTCACAAAGCAGACACAGCGAAATGATTATTGAGGCGTTATCTGACGTTCGGTTTCCTCTCCGTTGCGAACACATGCCAAGCACGTAGTCCCCTATCGTTGTTGTATACTCGCTTTGTTGGGTTCCCTTTTTTCTTCGTCCTTTTTTTTTTTTTTTTGTAAAGTTTTCATCTCATGTTATATAATCGTCTTATGAAGCGTTGATATCAATTAGGTTATGAAGAAATGAAATATTTTATACGTGGAAATATTTGATATGTGTCACCTTCAGGCGAAATGTTTTATTAGCCTCTATAGCACACTTCATAGTTTTTAATTTGCGCTCATTAGAGTATCGTTATTTCAGTTGGATTATACTCCTTGCCATAAAATTTTGAAACATTTTTCCGATTTCCGTTTAGAGGCAAATCGTTCACACTCGCTTTGCTTCGAGGAAGATATATCCTCAGGTATACTGCAAAAATTATAGATTGACGACCGTACTTGATCACTTTCAGTTCAGAATTGACCCCATATAGAATCTTACACTGCAAAAATTCGTTGACAGGGAAAACGCTTTTTATGTAGCGTTTCAATTACTTTGTTTGTAAGTATGCAGTTGTTTATTGAAATCTGCTGTTGTTTAATCCATTGAATAATCTTTACTTGATTATCATTTCTTTACTACTTGATCACTTGCTTCTCTCTGCTTCGTTTTGCGTTTCAGTTTCCTTTTGTTCCATTGAATAATCTGTTATATGTTAAGTAGCATTGATTATCCTTTGCTGTTTTGCAGTAGTTCAGTAGTGAATAAATTCCCGCATATCACTGAGTGGCAGAAATATGAAATTTAAAAGTTCTGCGATTGAGAAAGCAATCAAACAAATTCACATATGTGGAAGTAGAATAAAACATCGTTGAGCGTTAAAACTAAATTTGAATCAATGCATAAACAACTTATCAGGTCTTAACGTCGGCACTTGTTATGCTGATCAAAGATGAGCATCATCCTAACGCTCATGACCGCTAAAATGTAAATTCTACATTCTCGTAATGAAATTTCTACATTGACATAAAGCAATTTCCATTATAAAATACTACAGTTTCTGCAATGATATGCTAATGAAATGCGTTTTTTTTTTTTTTTTAAAGAAAAGCATTTGTTATCGTGGATAGCACATTGTGAAAAGTTTTGCCTCTAATGCCCCATACCTTTCATATATTTACTAAAAATTTAACGATCGAAATATTTTCACCGTCTACGGTGATTAGTAAATTCGCGCAGATTGTTGATAAAATTCGACGCTGGAAATCGACAGTGTATTTTATCATCACGCGATTTTCAACCTTTCAGCAAGAGATGATTTTTTTTTTTTGTAGATGTGATTCGTAACCAATGGTTCTTTCCCGTTCTTCCATACAATTTCGTTTTCTCCCAGCTGTATATCATCACCTTAATGGAAACTTTATTACTTCAACTTTTCATGCAATGCAGCACCTGGTTCATGACTATCATATGCCTGTAAATGATGAGAAAATAAATGCAATAAACGAAAAATTTCTAAAACAGCGGTGGTTTAGCTTCAAAATTGATCTAGTAATGAGTGCTTAAATTAATGAACGAATTATTCAATTTAAAATTTTCGCATCTTATTATTAGCCTCACCTAAATTGCAGTGCAATCCTCACTTTGCTAAGCTGTTGAGAATATTTACACCACCAAATACTTCTGGAGACGATGGAGTTATTGATATTTCTGCGATGGGAGATGCATCTATGGGTGCATTCTTTTTTTTTATGATTACACACTCAACTATACCACCCCCCCCCCCGATACCTGTCTGGTGTTATTGTTCAGGTGGATTGCCGAGTCGGATGTTAACTTGATGTCCTGTCCTAGAAACACCTAAAGAGATTATATGCCTGTGTTGCTTCTAAGGTTTACTTGTTTCATACTTGCCAAAATCTTGATTCGTCGCGGCTAGTAGGCTATCGTTTTTACTTGTTGTTTACTAGTCAAGTATTTGTGCTTTCGCTGCTCAAAACTTCTTCATTAAATGCACGAATATCAGGTTTTTTTCATTCAGTAGCATTGAAGGAGCAGGAGCTCCTTTAATCAAACTTTAGTCATTATCACCGGAAATGAATTGTTGATATAAATTACACAACCACTGTTGTCTGCGTATTTTTGTGTATCAAACACATTTCTGGTATTCTTAATTTATTCAGCTTAACGTGGTGAATTTGTTCGATGTTTTCTTCGATCGATATAGGTGATTACTGTGAAGTTTATTTTTGCATCGCATTATTTGCATAACCAATGCCTAATTCAGTGTTTTGACATTTTTCGTTAGTTGATTATATAATCGATCATAATGTATGCAATTTACAAAACACTCCAATTTGCTCATTTAATTTCTTTTTTTTTCATTTGCTGTTAAGTACACAATTGCAATTTGATTAGAATTTCTTTTTAAATGAGTGAAAACTCGAAATACGATTTAAATTTTGGTTAATTTTTAATTTCCATTCAATAATCTCTAAATTTATGCAAGAGGATAAATAAGTGCGTTATGATAAATGGCCAGTTATATTATGGTGATCGTAATAGAGAATACGACTGAACGAGGCGTATTAAAGCGACCTGAGGAGAGTGCTATTCATTTATACATCAAACTGTAATCCCTTAGAACCAGGTTTTATAATATTATTTAGAGATTAAGCGATATTCAAAAATAAAACCTCCTTAAATATATTTTAAGTGCTCTTCCGTTTTTTTTTTTGTATAGTTGTGCTTGAGTTATTCTGTATTGTAGTAAGGCAGGCAAGTTTATTTTGAAGCAGTTAATGTGAGCGCATCGAATATTTGAACAAGCACTAACATAGAGTGGATTGGACGCATCACCGCGCTTATTCAAACAGCACTGCGGTACTCGCGGTATTTAAACGGTACTTTGTTAGGCACTCGAATCCTTTCGTCCCTCTCCCCTACGGCTTGTTTCCTCATTCAATTCTCTTTCTCAGCTCGTCTTTTATGCGGCCAATTTCGTTATAGTAAACTTTAATCGATTTTTTTTTGCTTATAGTAATGAAACGTGCAGTATTTTCATATAGAATCTATTATTGATTGAATTTAAGCGATTTTTATTGAAGTATATAGGAAGGATGCGAAGTACGAGGGAAATAATTGTTGATTGAAATGGGCGACACGTCACAAACCTGTGACTCACATCGAACACTGTGTGTGTCTATGCATACCACAAGCGTTCTCATCAGTTTGCTTTGCTCGTCTGCTGTGTTGCTGCTGTTTTATGCGTTAAACAGGTTTTTATGCTTGCTATCCAAGAGGAATGCTTATTTCTCACCTTATACTGGTATGGTTAGCACATCTAGGAAGATTGTCTGTTATTGGAAGGAAATATGGAACGTTCTTGGAAGCGTAACATTTAATTTTTCATGTGCGAGACGTTCAGAGGGGAGGGGGGAATCTGAATGAGAAAGGGGGATGAGAGAGGATGATGAGAGGTTTTGCTTTTGCAAGGAATATGGAGGGATTCGAAATCACATGAACTCTTACAATTTATTTGGATCATAAAAAATTTAGTTGAACCTACTAATTTATAAACATTGAACTATTATACCATTTCTAAACAAATTTTCGGCATTCTTCGAGTATATTTCTCTTATTTTTCATGAAATAAGGCAGTTGCAAAGTGATTTTTCCATTAGAAAATCGATTACAATATTTGTAGAAAAGTCAATTTTTTTTTTTAAGGATAAGGGATTAGAGGACGTTGCGATCGTGAATTAATCACTCCAATATTTCCGCTTGGTTGATTTTATTCTCTCGCAAATCTCTTTTTTCTTTATTCTATATATGCACATCGAATATAGATTCGCTAACAAAATAGCGGATACGTTTTAGAGAAATATTTTCTATTCGAAATATAAATAAAAAGGATTGCTTGTGCATTAACATCGAAATGGAGTCGTTGATTGTGTTGTTGCGAATCGCAATCCGCAGTTTTAGCTGCTGATTGCACAATATGTGTTTTTTATATGGCTCACTGAAGCGATTCGTGTCGTTTGTCATGCATCGCTGCCTCGATTATCACTCGACAAACGCCATCGTATTTGCTATTGAAATACGATTTTGTATGCTGAACGGTGCACTTTTGCATTTATCACTCTGGTTTAATCTACATATTGTGTTATAATTTGTTACATTTGAGTTCATCCTATTGCATCTGTGTTATATAGACAAATGATGTGTTGTGATGGAGCAATTCTGGCCACGTCAGGTGTTAAAATCAGCACATGCTAGATGTTTACACTGCACGTGGTCCGTTTTATGAGTCGACGAAGGAATGCTTCAGCTGTTTTGCTTGAGAGAATGATGCGTCTGTTACCATCTCCTGATGCTTCAATGAAAGCTCCTAACGTTGAAAATTTTCTCGTATAAGGCGTAGCGAAGGAAGATTTTTTTCGCTTTTTTATCCTTATTCTTTTCATTTCATCTTTTTCTGCTGAAGTGCGACCTAAACCTGAAAAAGTAATTTACAACTACCATCTTTCTGTCGATAGCAGATGAGAGGATGATGCATCTCTGGGCTCCATGAGCTTATAGCTGTCCAGGTGGTTGAGAAATTTCTTCATTCAACTGAAGTGTTACCTAATGTGGTCATTTTTGTCAACCTCTTCCCCTTGATTCAGGTGGTCCATTGCTGTAGTTGTATGGTATATGGCATTTGGTAATGCATTGCAGCATTTCATCGCTACAGTGAGTGAAGTTTAGATACCATATCTCCCCTTTTATGACCGAGATTCATGGCGTCCACAACTTTTCAGAAGCACAGTATGTCCAGAGGGCGACTAATGAATGACGTTTGACGTCGTGGTTGGGAATTATATTTGAAAAGCTGCTGTATTGACCTGCCGGTAGGGCCTCAAAAAAGGTTAGTATGCCTCCGGAGGTTCACGACCGGGAGTGAAGATGAACAAAACTGGACAAATTCCCTTTGAAACAAGCCTGTATCAATGCTGTTCGCTATCGGTTGTGCTAGTGCTTGTCTCCCGCTGCATGCCGTCGTCGCATTGTATGGCCACTTTTCATCAATGACTAGTGTTGCTCGCTACTCCAGATAATGACGCCCTTTGTGCACCAATGACCACTTTTCGCCTCTTCGAGTTACCTAGTAATATATCATATATTGTTGAGGTGGTTCGTTTTCCAATACCAACACCGTATTCCACCCCGCAAAAAATCCTTGTTGGCACCTTGGCGATGCCTTGTGAATCACACCTCAAACTTGGGTAATTAGACCTTTGTTACGTTATTTAGACGTTAAAAAACGACGGTAAATGCGCACGTATACCATGCATATTTATCCGTCATCAGCTCACCCCAACAAAGAAGGCGCATACCATCACAAACAAGTTGCCCAACATTAGCACAGAGTAACAACGAGAAAGTATACGCGTAAATAATGTGACACAACTTGTGCAAAAAGACGATTTCAACATCAGCAGTGAAACGTCGTTACGCTAGGTTATCATTGTCGAACAACAAAATCACCGTTGGTGATACACTACCAACCCACAGACGACATGATAATACAACCGTCAAGAACGAAGTCACATCGCAACAGTCGAAGTCTCATGGTTTAACAGTCGCCGAACCTTTGTGATGCGTTTATATACCCTGCTTGTTGATGCGGTTGACGCCTGTGGCAATTTATGTCTCGTCACTTGTTTTGCGCGACAGTTGAATGTGCAATTTTAATATCTTTATGAGCTGCATTTCTGATCGCCCGATCAGCAGACTCTCTGTTTTCTTTGCATTCGCGCGCAGTCGTGACAGATGCTAACAGTGTTTACTGTTTTCATGGTTGATCTGTAATGGAAAGGAAAGGCAGTTAAGGAGCGGAGAGAAGGCCAATAAATGAAAGAATACGGTGTCTATTTGCATAATTGGTGATAACCAAGCATTTTATTGCTTTTCGATTTTCAGGCTTATATGGTCGTTCTATAGGATTGCTATACATCTCTATTTCGTCTATGAGATAATTGCTCGTTTGTTTCGACGAATAGCCTTGTAGATTTGTTGAAGTGCTAATGCAGGTGTGCTTCCATTAATAAACCTGACAGTGAATTGGGAACATTAGAATTGAAGGTAATTGATGGTAGTGTTGTGGCATTGCTACTTTTTTTGGCTTAATTAACACCAAACCTGCATGGCCTCTTTATTGATTAGTAATCATAAATAATACACGATACGCTTTTGGCATTAGTTTATTTACACTTTGCCATAGCCTTGTGCATATATTTAAGTATGAACCACTTTCAAACATATATATATATTTGTTGATGTTTTCACTCCTTAATGATTACCTACCTTTTGAACCTACAGATCAGTATAATTTTTTCGCGTAATTGTTCAGTTCTTGGTGTTTTTTCGTGGAATTTATCGGCGGTGAGAGGAAATGTTTGATGATCTGGTCAGAGGAGGGCAACAGTGAGTCTCAGAGAGTTCATGGCACGCTGCCAAGGCTTTCACACTGTTGCGTTTGATTAATGGAAGTGAATGATCTTCTCAAGCCCTCAGAAATTTCTGTAGTTTTATCTTAAAGATTTGTATTGTTTCTTCCGTTTTTTTTTTACTGTTTACGTGGTTATTCTCAACGTTTCGGGCACATCAGTGTTCAACGAAAGCAAAGCAACGAGTGCATCAAGTTTGTTTTCAGATTTTTCATTTCGAAGAGGGGAGCTTAGATGTGTTGGTAGAGTAGAGGGGAAACTCAAGGAGTGGTCACTTGTTGCCAACAGAGACGTAGTACACGCTAGATGCCGATCGTTGGCCTTCTGAAGAAGTTCATCCGGGGTGAAGAGAAGAAATCGGTAGCGAGGAGCGTGCCATCAATCGTACGGCTCGAAACTGACGTTGCTGAATATTGGACCCTGAAAGAGGTGATTGGTGATGGTGCGTTTGGTAATGTCTACAAAGCGGTCAGTAAATCGGATCCAACTCGGGTGGCCGCAGCAAAGGTTCGCTCTACTCTAGCTTCTTTCTCCGAAAACATTTTCATTAGCAACTATTTTCCTCTCAGAATGCATAAGAACAGATATCATATGAAGAAGTGGTGCAAGAGTTTGAACAGTCTAGCATCTCTGCACCATGATTTCCGGGAAAATGCACCTATAACACTCAATTGCAAGTGAACTAAAGGTAAAAGACCCTATTAGGGGATCGCAGTTTGTTGCAAAGAAAGCGCACCTCGTTTGGGTGTTGATAAGTTTAAGAAAAATGCGTTTGATTTGTGTCTTTTTCGGCATTTTAAATGAGATGTTCTAGATCGGATGGGCTGCCTCAAAGAAATGTTGTCTGTCAGTGATGTTAAATTTCTTGAATGCTCTTGTTCTTCATTTCTTTTCTCGTTACCACTATACCTTGCGGATATATGATCTAACGGCGTTTGAATGCCATCCTCAATGAATTCTCATCAGGTTGTTGTCCTCTTTCATCGTCATTGACTAGCAAGTTACTAATCCTTGGAAAAAATGTTGCTATGAAATATTGAAGCTACGAAGTAAGCCCTTAAGTTGTAAGTTTTTTTTTATGTGATGGTTACGATTGGAGTGTTTAGGCGATGGAGCTGGACGACGACGAAGGTGCGGCGGTTATGGTGGAAGTTGAAATCCTCACTCATTGTGTGCACCCAAACATCGTACAACTTTACGACGCGTTCACTATGGGTAATCGTATTACGGTATGTTATTCTCATTTCCACAGCTCTAGGTGCAGCGGCTTGCTTTTAATCGTCCATACGAATGCGGTGCGAAGAATTCAGAAGTGATGAAATTGCAGAGAAGTTTCACATTCCATCATTGATCTGACAGAGGCTTTAATTCATGGGAACGAAGTTGTTCGGAAAAGTCATTCTTGATCATCTCATCGGTCAAAAAAAACAAAAACAAACTAGGAGTACTTTCCTTTAAGGGTGTCCGATCGCTTCGCAACTATATGCTACAAATACGATACGGCTAAATGCCTAGGCACCCATCCCACACATCATTCTTGGTGTCTCTTTCCACTGCTCCCTCTCGCATTCCCAACCAATCGTTTAAAAGGGACCTGATATGAGAGGCAGTTGTTTTACGTTTGAAATCGTATTTGTTTTTTAGTTGTTTAATAATATTCCGGTAATGATAGAATGTTATAGCAATGTAGACGGTTTAAGCTAGTGTTTACCTTTGGGGCAGTGAAGATGCTGATAGCACGTTTCATGTCTCTTCAGTTTTACACGTCTTACCGAGTCGGTTGTTTTGGAGTAGTTCTTTCGTTGTAGAATGGTGGGTCAACCATAGAAGCATTCTTCCTAATCAACCATAGATTATAAAAAACAGCCTGTGCTGGTGTAAACCTAATGCAAAAGTTGATGAGTTTATATATGACGTAATGAGCTATTCTTTTAATATTCCTTTTCCATTCCTTCCTCGGTATTCTGTACTCATCCGACGAACAGTTGCTTCCTCCCTTTTTACTAATGCAGCAAGGGGAACATTTTTTTAAATTAAGGAAAACTTTGATTGAAGTTTGAACTCTGTTATCCTTTCCTCACGCTCCATTTCTTTGTATAATTTGTTTGGTTAAATGGTTCATTGTTCACTTTCTGGAACCATTCCGCAAACGTTTACACGTCTTGATTTGTTTAGTTTCAGATGAACGGGATGGGGGATAGTTGATGTTTTGTTAACTTGGTGTATTTAATTGGCCATGAATCATTTGACAGCACGGGCGTCTTGTTAACACTGTGCATTTGTTTGAGCATGAATCATTTCACAGCTTATCTATGACCTTTGCTTGTGCTATCTCTGTGGGAGATATGCTTGGAATTTCTTTATGACAGTGGATGGAAGCAGAGCAAGAACATTTTATATGAGAAATAAAGAGCACTATGTAAATTAATGCGATATGCATAGGAATGGCGGTATTCTTACAGCTATTGCTAGAATTCTGTGGAGGAGGCGCTATTGACAGTATAATGGTCGAGCTATCAAGAGGGCTAACGGAAGCACAGATCCAATGTGTAATGAGGGAGGTTCTCAAGGCACTCGATTTTTTACATCAGAAGAATGTTATCCATCGAGATCTCAAGGCCGGTAACGTCCTGCTTACCAATGATGCCAAAGTGAAGCTAGGTAATGTTTTTTTAAGTTTTGTTACATTTATATGCTTTCCAAGATTTCAAATACAGGAGTTATATTGTACGCTTTCGCGCTGAAAATATGTTCATATATTATATGCGTATATATATTGCGTATATATATTATATATATATATATATATATATATATATATATATATATATATATATATATATATATATATATATATATGAAATATACGCTTTAGCTAAAAGGTACATGTATAGTGCATATACGAGAAATTTTGGCAGCATACATTCATTTTCAATGAGCATTAGATAAAATGTCGCTATTATTTCTGTCAAGGTATGTATATGATTTCGAAATGAAATGCTGGAATATTCACACCCGATATTGTAGCTGATTTCGGTGTTTCGGCGTTTTGCAAGGATGCTCGCGAGGAACGCTCAACATTTATTGGCACACCATATTGGTTAGTGAGTTGTTGAATTTATCAATGAGTTATGAACAAAAAGTCGTTGTTCTAAGATTGCTGCGTTGTCTTAGGCTTTTACGAGATAGTAGTATAATATGGGCGAAGAAACATTATTTTTGTCTTGATAGGTGATTTTTTACAACTTGATCACCGTAAAGATTCTGTGGAAAATTTTTATTGAAAAAAAATTTGGAAAATTTTCAGCATTCATGTTTTCATCGCTCATCTCATCCATTTTATCCAAGTCGTTATGATGACATCGGAAAGCTGTTTTGCAGCTTTCTTTGAGTAATAGCGACTTCGTAAAATGAGCGCTTCTTTACCCTAAAGAAAACCTTTTTATGTGCATCACGCTTTGGAAGTGAATAGGAAGTTGAAGGGAAAGTGGCTAATGTCGGCCTTCGAGGTTTAGAAGCTGGCGGTCAACCAAACGAATTTCGGAAGTCCCTAGGCAAAATCTTCTCTGTAGAAAGCTTTTGGAAACAAGTGCTCATAATTATGTCTCCGATTGATTGTTCGAAGCGTGCTTTCTGGTTGAGCATTGAACATCCACGCTGAAAGCATTCATTATGCTTTCCACGAGGACATTCCACATCTCACGCAATATACGTTTCTAGAGTGATATTATATGAGGAGAGCATATGCGAATACATAATTTCAATGCACCAGCCGTAATAGTCGTAGATCTGATGTGAATGTGATTCGTAGTTCACTTGTGATTGGCTGCGGCTATGTTTTGTAGATGGTTGACTCCAACGTTATTGACAGATGTTTGTCACTCTTTAATTGCTCCATAAATGAGGGTATGTATTTGCAATGACAATTTAAAGCATGCTAAGGAACAACTGTAAGTGGTATCACTTCTTTGAAGGTAGATGGCTGAAGCTGTAAAGTTAGTTTAATTTTTCGTCTACAGGATGGCTCCAGAGGTGATGCTTTGTGAAACGTTCCCAGAAAAGAAGTACAACAAGCTTGCGGATATTTGGAGCTTTGGTATAACACTCATAGAGATGGCTGAGGAGAGACCACCATATTCTGAAATGAATCCGGCTAAAGTTGTCTTCAAGGTACCTCTATTCGTTTTTGGCTTTTTTATTCAAAAATAACTGTAATATTTTCTCAACAAATAGCGTATCAATTATATTTTCTTAAGAAATATGATTTCTATAAAACTATGCTTTCCAAAAATTCATTTATTCTGATGAAATCGAATAAAATGAAGCAATTCAGATGGCTGTTAAAGTATTGCGTAAAGGTATAAACTTCTTCTTCAATATGGCTGCTTACTCACATCGGATATACGCCGCTGTTAATTTTCTTATGTTCGATAGGCTTGAGTGGTTACATTGAAAGGGACGCTATATTTTTGAGCATTATTCCAATGAATATGATGTGAAGTTTGTTCTATTCATTGAGGAAGATAAAAGGTGAGAGTATATTTCATCTGATTTCTAGCTCTATAAAATAGATTTATCTTTGCAGCGATAATTAACAACTCATTGATGCATTTATTCCAATTGAATGTAAATTACTTTTCTGTTTTGTCTTCGAGCAGCATCTGTGTTGCTTAGGTTTGTTCGTATGAGATTCGGCAACCATTTTGCACCTTGAATCGATTCGGATTGCAACGATTATTTATTGATTTCAGTTAGAACATTCCTTTATTGATACGAATATGTTTAAAAAGTCAGGTTTGCTCTTTTAGATAATAAAGGCCGAGCCACCAACGTTGGAACGACCCAGTCAATGGTCTTCATCATTCCGTGATGTGGTTTCACGCTGTCTTACCAAAGACCCGCAGAATCGACCAACGGCTGCTGATCTCATTTGCGTATGTTTTCATTTTTTTTTTTTATTGACTTAGGGTGATCCATGTTTTGTTAGGGCATCTTTCTACTGCTTTATGTGAATAGAAGTTGACTGTAATCTATATTGGCTCATATCTGCTCTGTATTTGACTGAGATAACTATTGATTTGAGTTAATGGGCTGTCAGAACATATCCATTGCTTGCAATAGGTCAGTTCGTTTGAATAGTGGTAATGTAACCCAGACTTCCACTAACAGATCGCATTGCCGAACGCGGAAAGGGCGAAATTCGATTGTTGTTAATAACAAATTAACTACGGCATCCTTTGTGCGAGTCGAGGCAATAAAATAAAAATAGTTGAAATATTTAAAAGCCTGAAATGGCGTTCATAGGGTCCGCCATCCTTTTCGGGTTTTGTCTTCGAACTGCGAAGGGGATAACAAAAGTAAGTCAGCGTGATGTTGTGTGTGAACACAGAATCACTGTATTCAGTGACGCCATCGTATCAAAATTTTTATTGTCATGCTGTGCTGTTCTTCTCCAAAAAGTTCTATTAAATTATGTTTATACTGCTTTTTCAAAAACCGAATGAACTGTTCCTCCGTTGTATTTGGGGATTCTGGTTTGATGCAATAGTGTACGAAGTACTTCGACCCAAAAGTGCAATGCTCACACACTGTACCTTTAGTTCGTTGCATTTTTCTTGATATGCATGGATAAGACAGCAACGATCAGTTTATTAATAAATGGAATAAACCAAAGCTGCAAAGAAGATGACTGAAAGGATAAAAAAATTGTAGAAACAAGCTCCAGAATAATGTTTCCTTCATAAAAAAAGGCGATGGATGTAATTGTCAAAGGGGTAGCTTAGCTATGGTAACCTGTTCAAACGTATTTCAAATCCTTCGTGGGCAGGAGACCCTCCACGGTACCTTCCTCAAAAGTAAACTGCCGCCACCATATTTGCACATGTGGATGACTCGCAGTTGAAAATGAACTTGTTTTCGAAAGCAAAATGACAACATTTCAAGGGTCGACATCAAAATTCGTCAAAAAACTGCTTTCTTCTGATCGTTAATAGAAAGCATTTAAGAAAATCGTCGTACCGCTATGAAGCTTAGAGACGTGTTTGGTAGAGCCAACAGCTTTTTGGTGAATCTTTGTGCCTGAACTCCCTTATCCAACTTCATTGACGATTCTTCAGGCGTTGTTAATGGTGCATCAGCTTTACCGGCCATTCTTATCGTTAAATCCTTTCACCAGTTTAGCATATTCATCTTCAAATCGCACTCTCAAATATTTTATAGCGCATATCGTGTTCAGACCCACCACTTCATGTCCATCACATCTCGAACACTTATAGCCTCCGTAAATCACTTCGTAAAACCTCCACACCAAGTGAAATGTGCTACGATATTTGCTCTGTTTCTGTGCGGTCATTTCGAACAACAAAGATTTGATGTAAATTCGATTTGTTGTACTTTCATTTTGTCCTTTCTACGTTGGCGATCCTTATGGGTCTGATTTTCTGGAGAGTCTCCATTTAGTGGCGTCCTTAAAAGAACTCATTTATTTTCCATTAAGTGGCGTCCTTAAAGAGGATCGAATATAAAATCATCACGCACGAATAATGATGGTATACAAATTAAAAAGACTAGAAAGAAAATAGCTCCGAACTTATTTTGAAAAATAAGAAAAGTTAACGCTGCGAATATGAGGCAATCCCTCACCCCTATTGACCTCATGGAAAATTCAAGCTTAGTTTTTCAAGGAAATACTCCATTCCCGATATTCAGTGAGCACACTCAAACTTGAAACTGATGATGTGCAGTAGCGCAACTCTAATCTAATGTGAATGAAGTATATTTGAACTACAAATACGGTGAAAATGGTAGTACAATGTACTTGAGCTTTTTTGCTTTACTTTACTCGTACCATCCGTCGAGAATTCGTCTCTGCTGTATTTATTCTCATGAATTTAAATTTGGTAAAATACTTTACTACACCTGGTATAAACTGAAGTACAATGGGAAAAGTTTTTCTTATGGTGACATCACCAACTCAAATAGCCGGGAATTTTGTTTTTTTTTTCCTTAAAGAGGCGGGTGGTAAAGGAGATGGACGATACTAAGATCTCTTAATTGTGTCACCTACTAGTGATAGTTTTAAGAGTCTTTTAATATACTGCATCTTTATTCTGTCGAACGAAGCAGATGAAATAGAATATAAAGGAATTGTAGCTGAAAGGCGACCCATTTGCAGCATAATAAGAAGGGGCAGAATGTGGAATGTGTATTTATAAGGTGGTATATTGTATTTCAGCATCCGTTCTTTGCGAAGGAAGGTGACTTTGCATGTGTGCAGCGACTGATCTGTGAAATGAACGCAGAGCAAGTGACCACTGAAGTTGTCGGCTCCGATCTCGATGATGACGACGATACATCCTCCTCTACCGATGTGCGCTGTTCCTTCGACACGCCTAGTGTCGACATCCTTGAGGTAGTTGGCTATTTGTCTAACTTTCTATTCGAGCTTGCTCTTGAGGTGCCTTCCGGAGAGGAATTGAAGTGTAGCCGAATAGAGAGTGCGATCGACCTTAGACTGGAGATGAGATCAACCTTAAACGTGAACATTTAAGACTTGAAACAATGCTGGATTGAATCTTGACAATTGACAAATATCACGAGCTCGTGATGTCGAACTGTTATAAGTGTTTTCTAGCATAAGCAGTCTTCTTTCCGGAGAAGCGGTGAAGCTCATCTCACCTTTATTCACTTGTCGTTTGGTTTGTTCGCATCTAGTTTACTTAGTCTCCTTCATATTTGAAACCACTCTAATTTGTTGTGCGCTGTTACTGCAGTGCCATGTTTGCTTGCAGGAAATCATATATAGCGATCTCACCCTTAAAAACTTATTACGCTAATGAACATCAATAGCAGAGTAGGCTTTTAGCTTCACAAAATGAATATTATTGCAGCTGTTAAATGGGGATAAGGAAAGTTTGCATTCGAACAACGGGCTAGAGAATGGTTGCGTGATTGATGAAGCGGAGGTCACACCTCGACCCAGTCCTGCACAGGTGCGAGAAAACGCACTTCCTTCACAGACAAAGCATGCAATATTGCCACCACGTTTTCCCAACAAATCGGAGGCTTTAACAACTGAGCTCGAGTTCACGCCACCAGTGGAACCAGCTCGCAAACCTTTAAAACCTGCAAGTGAGGTACGTAACTTTTTTTCAGACAAGTTCAGCTCCGGAAACGTCAGCACGCAACGCAATTTTTGAGCACTCATTATTGGGCCTTCTAGTTGGTTTCGCTGTTATTGGCACTAGTTTGTGCATTGTATTCTGAACTGCTTACGTTGTCCATGAAAATTGCTCTGTTGTTATTCTTTTACGGTATACTAATTGCGTCTTTATACTTCTTATAATAATATGAAATTTTTTTGTAGTGATGTGATGGAAGACTCACCTTAGAAAATTTATATCGTTCAGAAATCATTATTTCTTTCAAAACTGTTTAATCGAAGATGAAACAATGGAAAAACTTCAATGATTTTCACGCAATTTTTACATATGCAAATTGTCTCTGACCTTTTCTCATGCAACTTATTTTAGCGATTGAAACGAAATATTTAAATTAATAGAGAGTTTAGGTAAACAATTATTGATTGCTGCCATCGCAGAATTTCGATCAATCATAAACCTATGGGATTGATATTTCAAAAAGGTTATTTTTTAATACTCATATTTCAGCAACTTAGTTATTTGGATCAATCTCGATGCAAGGGATTCAAAATATCAAAATATATTTTATTTCCTGAGTTGCTTCACCTTATTTGTTTAGGTGAATGAAAGCGCTAATTTATTGGAAGATCGTTTACAAAGTGAAGTGGTAACAAAGGAGGATGAGCAAGGAGGTGATTCAGCAGTGCTTAGCGCTCTCACCGTTCTCGATGATGCATTGAAACTCGAGGATCATTCACAAATCGGTCAGCGTTATGATGTAACGAACATGTTTTGATAGGAAATATTTTAGTGTTGAAGTATTGCAACGGCAATAATGGAATTCCGGAAATTTCGATTGTTTAATTTAATTGTTGTTTAAGAGATGAATTTTCCAACAACTGCGTTCCAGTTTATAGTTTTAAAGTGTTAGACAGGATCCTAACATTCACATTCTTCGTTCTTTCCTGTAAGGTAAAGGCATGGTGTTTTTATGCGATCGTTGTGCCTTTTTATTTCTCTCTTAATAACGTTACAAAAAGCAACATTTACCACAAAAAAATCACTTTTTTTTTAATTGAATTCCTGGCTGCGATGTTTATTTTGTGGTAATCGAAGTGATATATGCTGAACATTTCATCGGTATCTTCATTTGCTGATGCCCTTTTCCCGTCGCTTTTCAATGGCAGCGTGTAATGGGCAGATGTGATGTTTTCTTTTTCACTAGTGCAATCTGCGTTTCCGATCGTTAAGTTTTTAGGTCATTTATTTAAAAAAAAATCTCTGTCAGCGTTCACTTTTTGCAATTGCTTGTGAGGTGTAATCTGTTCATCTTTAACGTTTAAATGCCAGCTAATAAGGTGATAACATTTCTATACGAAACCTTAATTTGTATTTTTTTTTTGTTTTTCACAGTAGAAATTATATTGCCTGTCTTTACGATTGTGCGGTTTGACTGTAGTTTGCGTCCGTTTATTCTCGTTTGGTATATTATGTGATGATGCTCGTTCGATTGGAGTAGTTTTCCTTTCCTTCCTGAGGTCAAACTTTCTTCAGATCATTCCAACTTTTTCGATTTTCGTGCTCTCAATTGTTGAGGACACACAGACATTGGTTGTAGATGTGTAGGAGAGACCTTTGCTTGGAAATATTTACCTTTTTTCGATTTACAGAGGTACCGGAAGAGCCGCCTACAGTAGCACCATCTCCAACACCTCCCCACCTGGTTACAGTGGGTGATGATTCGGCTGAAGAGGGAGAGCCGAAAGAGTCGGAGCCGACTCCTTCTCGACCACCGCGCTCAGTTCCATCGCATAGAATCAAAGACATCGTTGCCGAAGCGAAGCAGTCAGTATCGCTGAGGATATCACCGGAAGTCGACGAAACCAGCGATGATGGCAAAGTGTCTCCCATGTTACCGGTGGAACCTTCACCACCGCCGTCTGAGATACGCGAAGTGTTGCGCGAGGCGCACTTCTCGAAACGGAATACAAGTGCACACGCAACGCGTACATTCAATGATGAGCAAGCGCCTGTCATTGGGAAGATAACCCTCACCGTTGGGGTAAACTATATACTCTTTGAATTTGTGTTCATCGTGAAAATTGAGCTAATCGATTATGAAATATGAAGGGAGATTTGAACTTTATTCACAATTAGTGAGAAGAGTCGGCAGGAAGAATGGTCGATGTTATTTGCTAATTTCTGCGCGCTTTGAATATTTCGATTCTACTTTTTTCTGCGGTGTCTTTCCTATTGCGATAGGTAGTTTGTGTTACCTTTTTCCATATATCTTCAAAGTATTGTTGGATAACTTTCATAGGAATGCTTGTATTTAGGTGGATGCAGATGGTGATTTGAAAGGAGTGCTGAATGAAAGGCCAACTCAAACAGCAACCAATGTGAGCTACATTGTTAATTTTTTTAATGCGTTTTTATTTGTCTATCTGCTGGGTAGCTTCAATCAGGGGAATGCTGAAACTAGAGTTACATCACTTTCACCCAATACTTTTGAAAAAAGTTGAAAATGTGCAGAAGATGGGTATCCATTTCACACCAATCGAGTTATGTCTAAGTCACAATTTCGCAACGATAGAAATCTTTTATGGTATTAATTTACGAGGGAACTTACTAATTAAATTTTTGGTGGGCATTATTTATCCACACAATCATTATCCACTACTAATTCATAAAAACGTTTCATCGACTGTGAAATATACAAAAACACATCCACTTACTTTGTGTGGTATTCATTTCTCGGAAGTCGACACGTTGTTTTGTATGATTACGCATAATGCGTTATCATAACAAACGATGTTTAGAACAAGCGTCATTCCACTTAGAGATATATTTTTCAACGATATGCGAACTTCATTCTATGAGCACTCACAATTCTATCAGAATTTCACCGATTATGCTGATATTCTTTTATTGCTATATTCGCTGACGAACCACGCATGCGCAATTTCAATGTAATTGCGTTTAGATGACGTTCATGAGAACTATGGATCGAATAGTGTTGTGTTGTTTGGATTGATAGCTTATCAATCGCTGTGCGTTGATATCCTAAATTCATCGAATAGTAGAAGCTATTAATTTGCAAACAAATACCACAATTATTATCTTATAGTGTTATTCGGCACCATCGATCATCGAACGGTCACGTAACAAGTCTTATAACTGTCGACCCACGTTAAACGTTTTTCTTCACTTTCTCACTTTGACTTCAGGGAAATATTCGTTGGTCTTTTGTATTGCTAATTATATTACTTAAAAACTAGAGACCTTACATTAGATGTCGCAATTGCATTTATCACAGCGTTTCTCTATCCTCTCTCTTGAGACGCTTAGCAGATCAGGTCTTTCTCTTTTTTTTGTCAGTGAGGAGTAAAATCGACGTGGAACTGACTAAGGCGGTGTTGTAGTACATATATTCTAGAATCGAGGAGTACCGGCTAAAGTGTTGCGATCGGGCGACGTACTGCAGAGACGATCGGCTGACTCTCCTGCAAACGTACGAGTAAGTTTGAATCTCAAAAGGTTCCAGCTATGTATTTATGAATTGCCCTTGCTTTCCTTGTCTCACACGGTTTCTGTTGGCATGCAGTTTCCACTCAGTTATACCACAGACTTCATATTTACGACGATGGCTTTTACTGCTTCTGCATGTTGTTTATGATGTTGGGATGGTGGAAAAGAGTAGTAATTTAGATGTGAGGTGAAAGAGAGCAGTGTGCTAAGCAACTAGTATGGTTTGAAAGCTGCAGAGAAACAAAGCAGTGCTGCTAAATGTGATCCATTTCTGCCCTTGTGCCTTCTGTTTATACGTATATTCATGTGGTTTCATTTGTGTAGAAATATTGATGACTATCCTTCGTTTGCTTTAGAATATAGATGTCGAATGTAACAGTATTTCCATTCACTGAAAGGTGTTATGTCGCTGCTGTGCGCGCAGGGCGAGACGAGTTGACGGATAGGGCTTACTGAACCGACGCACTGAACTGCATAACTGAACCGGATGACAAAATCGAGCGACGCGAAAAACCATCAAAATATCTGAGTCAACGCATATAACAGAAAACGGGTTTGAAATACGCAACCAGGGAACCAGAGGAATAGTGTAATATAATAGGGCAGAGAAGAACAGATATCATTGAGGTTAATGTACGCAAAATGAGTCACAGCGCGGTCGTTCATCACAACAAAAAGTGACCGAATTGCAGTAGGGTGTAATGGTGAGATTGGGGGACATAACTCGTGCTAGCATGCCATATTTTCACAAAGGGAGGGATGTTCCATCAGTGAGCCATCTTTTGAGAACGGATCACAGATGAGTGGTGCGCAAAGCTTTGATGAACATTTTGCAGAGGATCCAGTGAGCAAACAAGCAATAATTCGTCCGGAGAGGACGTCGGGGAATCGTTCAGAAATTAAGGAGTCCAAAAGAAAGCAGCCATGAAAAATTGCTCTCCTTCAAGATCCTTAGCAGGTTGTGGGAGTGCGAGTGCCTTTAGCGCACAACGCACTATTATTTTAATCCTATGAAGATCGTAGATCAAATAAACATGATCTCGACAAATTTATCATCGCGACATCTATCTGGCGTATTTGGTAGCTGAGGTTAACCTAACTGTCAAAATTGTTAGTACTATTGGTCACTGTGAACGCAAACCGTATAAAAGGGGGGGGGGAGGGAGGGACGGGAACGACAGGGGTGGTGGTACTGGCAGAGGTTTGTGCTGCTACGATATGGGATGCTGGGGAGATGTATGTAGTTTTATATCTCACATAGTAACCGAATGTAAGCTCGTTTCTATATCGTTGTTCCCCTACATGTGCTTGCAAGTAAAACGCTATAACCGGATTCTGTATCTCAGCACGCTAGCAGCCCAATTGAGAATGATTTGTAGCAGGAAGTGACGAAGACAACGGTGCACAGAGGTGTTCCTCATCGTTCATCGTCGCAGCCTGCTGAGAGCTCAAAGCGGGTACATGCTGCACAGGTGAGCAAACCTCGTCCCTTTATGCTTTCTTCAGCTCGGAATCCTTCGTTTCGTGATGTGTTCACCTTGATGCTGCTCTCTTTGTCTCGAACATCAATAAAACATCCTGAGCTCAGCTTATAGCATCCTTGCAGGGCATAACTGTAACCATAACTATATTTGAAGAAGTTGAATGAAACGTGTGAAATATTATAGTAAATCAAAACATTGAATAACCAGAAACTGGTAGCTCATCTGTTCAGTTAACGGTGCACTATCATTGTTGTCACCAGGTTTTATTTGTGGAATTATTCAGGAAATGCTATTTCCCTATTAAGGTTGTAGCATCAATTAGCTTCCACTTCTTAGGCGTAATCATCGAAATTCATAGCGCAGTCGGATATTGCAGTGGTCGAAACGTGCATCAGTCGATCAGGATTCGTGGCAAGGTGAGAAAATGGCACGACTCTCGGATTCCTTCCACGACGTTGGCAAGGATGAAGATGGCGATGAAACGCTATGTGCATCTCCCAAGGTATTTGTTTATACGCATATTTTCTCTCTATTGTTATGGCTGTTATTTTCTCTTTTTCATCTTTTACTCACCATTCCTACTTTCTTAGCAACATGATTCACTAATCTTGCTTCGGCTAAATTCAGTTCTTTTTCTCACTTTCTATCTCTCTCGCCTTCCTCCTCTTCTTTTTCTGAAAGATATTCGTTGTCATCTGGCTGTAATATGATGGATGGCCCTTCACAATGAGTTATTGCGGTGAATATGATTATCGACATTCATTATTGAGCTTTTAAATTGATGCCACATTTTCCTTTAAAATTTTATAATAAATACAAAACAGAACTAGCTGGGCAATGTGCATACGTTATGTGGTAACCGTGTAGGTGCTTCTCGAATATTTGTTGCTGACTTTTTGGAATAGAAAGGCGATCGTTGAGCTCTTAGGGAAATGGAAATGTTGTCTTCGAAAAGGTCTCTTTTAATTGCTTTTTTATCTTGAATTCCTCTCCGCCCCAGGTCCCCACTTCCCTTATCTCTCCCTTACTGTCTACAGTTTCCTTGAGCACCTCTCACCTCCACCAAAGAAAAAACATGCCTTTGTTTTTTTGGCATAGGGAATGTGTAATTGCGAGGAAGCATGAAAAGCGCATAAGAGAGGTACTTTGCGCTGTTTGCATTAAAGTGCAACATTCAATCTCAAGTTATTTATTAAATGAAGCACTAATCCTCAGCTTAGATGAATAGTTTTTGATTCAAATCCGGCTTGCAAATATGCTTTTTCACTTATGGCCACCTTACTGGCACATTTTGCAGGAAGTGGTTCGGAATGGTGATGCACGATACGTGGAACATGTGGACGACCAATCAATGGTAAATGTTTGTGCTCATTTCTGGACAGTATGTAATTACGCGTTGCGACAGATCGGCTTTTTCGATTTAATTGCTTGATTTCAAGTTGCGCAGCGTTGGAAATCAGGAAACGCTTAGAAGGGGTGGATATCGATGATCGGAATCCTAGATCACAAACTTAATTCCGTTATTGCTTGTTGAGATTGCATCGTCGGGCGATTTGGTTCCCCCGTCTCATTTAGCGAAAACAAAAGAGAATTAATGAATTTTATGTTGTTGGCTGCTTTACTGTCATGCTGGTTAACCTTTGTGAAAGGAATTCCGTTCCCTGTAACGGAGTGAATTACTGAACAACTGACATTGCAAGCCAGTTGGCTTAGGCGAAGAGGAAAAGAGGAGTGCAGAAGACGAAAAGACATGATTGCCGTTGCAGCGATGCATGTTTCTTTCAGCTCTGAAGTATGCATTGCGATTGTAGGTTCGTAGCCAGCATTTACCCCCTTAGGAAGAAAAATGAAAATTTGTTCATACGATCGCAATTTAAACCATACCACATTGCATTGGCTAGAATTGTGGTGTTATTCAGAAAGCATAATAACGGGTCTTGAGGACTGAATGCGCTTTTGGGTTTGTGAAAGCACTTCCGATCAAAATTCAATGTAGATCTTCACCCCGTCAACTTTCAAAGACTGGCGCAAATTTGTTCATCCTTCCTTCTCTAAGTTTTTGATCGTCCTGTCTCCTTCGTCTGTCTAAATATAGGCCTTACTAAATCCTCGCATTTTATTATTTTTCTTTATCTCGTATGTATATGATAGGAAGTGTATTTTATCGCTGTGTTAAATTTGTATGTAGTTATATCTTTCTGTTTCCGTTTGATGCATTGTTTCATTCGGCTCAAACATGGAACAAAGTGCGAAGTTTGATAAGTCAAATGGGTATATTTTTATCTGACTAATGGGATTGAATTTTTATTTTACAGCGATCTCCAAATATTTGGATGCCACTTTTTGGGATTCGTGCTGTAGTTGTTTAAAACTTCTGTTTACTGTAGTGTTATATTTAATGTTGTATGGCGAGAAATTTTCTTCGTAATAAGAAGTTTAGTTGCGTGGAGGGCGAAAATGGGTTTCAAGATGATAAAAGGATTCTTAAAGTGTGAGGTGGGACGAAGGAAATAAGAGAATAGAGAACCAAAAAACGGCATTTCCTGATTTGGGGAAATTCGTTACTTCCTGCCTAACACTGTGTTTCATGTAGCGTTTCAGTTAAGGTGACATTGTTTCAAAGATCTCTTTGGCACTATTGGTCTGTTACATTGAATCCTTTTCACTAAAATGGAAGGTAGCACAATTGTGTCTTTTGCCGCAGTTAAAAACGGGCAGAGGGGTAGAAGGGATAGCCTCCTTCGACGTCACGTGTTTCCTATAAAATTTTGATCGGAACCACAGGTTTTTTTTTTACTTAGTTGTCTGTTCCTCTAATTACGCTTGCGCTAAACAACTCCAAGGTGCAGTTATTACCTTCGTTCTTCAATCAAAACCGTGACCTTGGTACTAGCAGTGTTATGTTAGAACGAAATTCTTGTTTATTGATTCGGAACTTTTATAGTCATTTTGAGGGCGAAAGTTCTCTAACGCAATTGATATAACAATGGAATGCAGAGATTTTGCGGATGTTTCCAGCAGTTGTTGGCTTATGTAGTGACTATTAGTCTTCATCTTGTTTTATCTTGGGGAGGGTTTTGCGCTTATAAAACGTCACTCGTTTTTGCATAACAGACACTTTGTATGTGAGCAAAACTTGTGTAGCCTTAGGTGGGAAACTGCCAATTGCGGTTTAACGTTGTAGCATATAAAGATAGTGTGGATTCAGCTTGTTTATGCACAAATGAATCGTTTTGCTGTTTGATTGCACACATTAAATGACTTGGTGCTTGGTTAATTATTGTACACGTTGTGTGGCCTTCATGTTTATGCGTATATATATATATATATATATATATATATATATATATATATGCATGTATAATATAGATGTGTGGATGTGTACTGGGTTGGGTCAGAAGCTGATTTTCAAAAAGAGCGTTTCGTTCATTCACTATATCGGTTGGAATGTTTCACAAGAAATTAAAGATATGACTTGAATGCGATATCTGCATTCCATTCATGATCAAAACTATTTTAAAGCATCCCAAATTGAGCTTAATCTTTCTCTATATTTTATTATCTTCATTTGTTTTGGAGTAAGATCTTCAAGAAATCGTTTTACTGAACTTATTTGCTGATTTCATTAAGGTGAAAATAGTTCATTGATTTCATAGCTATTTCAGTTTAATTTCTATCAAATTCTTATGGAAATAAGCTTTTGATTCAATCTATTGTACATACACACGTATATATCTGTACATATGATTTTTTGTGTATATTTGCACACGTTTTGCTCAGGTATTGAGGGTGTTACATCTGTGTTAAATAAATGAAAATCCGCCAAGAATATTTCATCTGTATAGCGATTGTTTACAATATTGTATGATGTTGGTTTGAGATCTTTAATGCAAACGTAAAATCTTTGCTGCATTTCTTTGCTTTGAAGGTGGGAGAGAGCTTAGATAGGCTGTAGAATGCTATTTGATGGATTTTTTAAGATACAGAGAATACGTCTATTAACGGATAGAAACCGTGATTTTTCTCGAGTTGTGCTGTTGCCCTTTGTTAATTGCACCTCTTTCCTTCTATGCGTGAAATTTTCACTATGTTCATTGTTGGCACCATTTAAGGAATCGTCGTCTGATGCTGTTGGTAAACGGATGCAAGCCGCATTCAGTGTACTCCCTCCGATGAATCGAGAGCTGACGTTGGTTGAGGTTCGACGACCGGCTTCATTTCCGCTTTCACTGGCCGCACAAGCACGCACCAATACGCGAGCTGCTTCGATGCCCAGTCCCGTCACATCTCTTCCCTCTGCTTCGGTATAGCCTCACGCTTTTATCTTGTTAATTTGAGGTTCACCACCGTTGAGCGCGACTTGTGCTTTTCATGCATCGTTCAAGGCTGGCCTTTGTCAGGAGGGACTTCTGTTATTTTTCATAGATACATAAGCAGGGTTGTTTTGTGGCACTTAGTTGGTGTACAGTTTGGATCAATAGGCATCATTCTGTGTTTATTTACGAACAATCGCAACGTAAGCTGTGGTGTCTTTATGTTTTGTTAGTATACCGAATGATTTGAATGTTTCAACGCGAAAAGCTGTCATTGAACTATGGGGAGGGGACTGAAAGTTTTTATGGATTTATAGGTAATTTCTGATTAAGAAATTTGAGGCATGAAACTAGTTCAATGCTGTTTATAAAAGAGTCGGCTTACTGTGTTTCTTTTACGTGTCGGCTTGCTGCGTATCTCCCCAAATATTCTGTTTTGGTTAGTGCTCTATATTTGGCAACTCTAGTTATACAAGATATTCTTTCTTATTTCCCTGACCCTATGAAAATATGTTGCTGGCGTGAAAATTTTCAAATTTTGTTGCATTTAATTGCAGAGACATTCTTTTTTTTCTTTTTTTTCAAGACACAAGAAAATATGTTCAAATGTTGCAGAAGTTGACGGAATATGCAGCTCTTGCTTGATTTCTCCTCTCGTATTTTTAAATTTCCCAATTGCCTTAGAGTTATAGTCTAATTCCCTACGCTTCTTAGCTTGCGCTTTTATTTTAATTCGGTGTTTATTTTTATTTTTTGCGGATGAGATGGGACGAGAGATGGGACAGTAAATGAAGAATAAGGCAAATTGTTGTTAGCAACCTCAGTACTAAAGATAGAGCGCTTCGCAAAGGTTTTAGGCATTCACATGTGATCGCTGATTATGCCTTCAACTTTGATGGAATTGTTTCACCGCAGTTATTTCACCAAACTTTATCTTGAATTTCGTCAGCTCAGCTCTAAAATACAACAAAGTGGAACTATGTGGCAAGAGGTACATTAGTCTATTAGGGATGCTGATCTATGTAGAGCGTTCCGTTGTTTTAGTAAAACTAGCCAACTTAGTGCATATTTTGGCTCTTTTCGCTCTCGACATACAGAAGGATCCACTACATGTCGTAGACGTTTCCTATGAGCCCTCGATTTGTACGATGAATGCTGCTGTTGAGCTATGGCTATTTTATTTCTTATCTGTAATGTGCATCTGACGCTGCGTAGTTTCATGCTTTCAAACGTTTTTGAAGAAGGAAAGAGCAAAGTGGTGTACATGCCGAATTGTGCCACAATTCGTGAATTTGGAGAGATGGAGTTCACCCTTGAGGTGATATATTTTCCAGAGCATTGCTGGGTAAGATTGAATTAAAAAATTACTCTCGAGTTAAAGCATGTCGGAGAAAACGTTACTGGCAAAAGTATGCATGATTACTTTCGGATGGCGGTTTTAAAAGGCAACGATGTATTTGATGCTAGATGACTTGACGGTATTCTAAAAGATCAATGATCGGATTGTTGGCAACATATAACCCAGTTACTCTACAAGCATCCTCAGATAGAGAAACTCTTCCTTCATTTATGAGAACAAAGAAAGTTTTAAAGAAAAGTTGTCTGTAGCACAATTTGTGAACTGAATTAGCGACCGTGGAAATAACTCTTCGCTTAATTTCTAGTCCCACAAGATGTAAACCACAGATCGATTTTTGTTTTCGATCATGGTTCATACCGCTTGGAAGTAATATCTCAATAAAAATGAACAAATGATACATCTTTCTACTAAGAAATTCTAAAAAAATCTCCTATAAAACTTCCAGGAAAGTATTTGTGATTGATGATAAGTTTGTATTGTTAGAAAATAAAACTGTGATCTTACGAATGTATCATTTATTATTTTCATGGTCGCTAATTTGACCATAAAATTTGTTATTCATGAGTGGGAGGTGCGTTTATTAGAAGAGCGGGAGGGGTTAAGATCACGATGGCATAGCTTTGTGACAGAAGTGAAGCCATCTATTAGAGCAGAGCAGTTATGACATAATTTGGCTATTTTGTGTATCATTCCTGGCTTCACTTTATCACTACTTTCACGTCGATTTCGCTTTATTTCAACCAAAAGTGGTCTCATTTATACTGGCTATCACCATCTTCTAAAAATTATGAACTTTATATTGGTTTCCAGATGACGCAGTTGTAAAGTAATGACGATTTGTCTAGGTAAAGCTTGAATTCCACCTGGGTGGAGTGTTTTGTTGAGTTGCCACTATACCAGCTGTTTATGTGCTATATCTTGCTCATTTTGACCATTTTTGGCTCATTTTTGTTAGCAGTGGGCAAATCCTCACTGTCGTTCAACTGAAACAGTCTTTTTGTTGTGATACCGAGCACTTCGAAATAGCCGAGTTCATTTCACCCTTCTCTTTTGCTTTGTAGCGAGCGCAACATGATTGTGGCTTTATTGTCATTCGCTTTCGCAAATGCAAAAAATTTGATGTCGTGGATCGGTCATGATTATTACGGGCATTATATTTGAGCCCAGAGATATCCATGAGCTTTTGGGCGGGTGAATTCGTCCATAATTCGTGTCAAGACTGTTTGATATTGCGGAACTAAACGTTTAGTTACCATATAGTTCGTCATTTCCACCTCCCATTTGCAATCCTCTCCCATGATAAAATGCTTATGAATGAGTTGCAGCTGTCTTATGTCCTCAAGGGATATAGTTTTATGTCTTGCGGAGTATTTTACGTTGCAGATTTTGCATTGTTGATAAGCTGACGAGTAGCTGTTGGTGCATGAATGTCTTTTTTTTGCGGTTGCAAAAGAAGATAGTTTGGGGAAGAGGGTGGAGTCTATCGAAATTTCTTTTTTCCTCTCAGGCGGCATGTGGGGTGTTCTTTCGTTGATATTGGTCCGTACAAGCGGTCACTGTTTTTTCAAGGCACTACCATCGAGTATCAGTAAACGTGATAGAGCTTCGCCGATGGGACGTGCCGCAGGTTTAGGCCACGATACGACCCCAACAACATCTAATGGAGCAGTCCCTCGCACAAGCGACTATAATTATTTCGGAACGACATCCTCAACAGTATCTTCTAATTTGCAGTCACAGGCCTCTTCTAGTGACGGGAACACGCCACATGAGGTTATAATTCGTTCTGAATTTTGTGATGTTCTGTCCTTGTGCTTATATATGAAGATAACTTAGATCGTGTTGTTGCGACGTGATAGTATGCTGCGAAGTTTGTTTGGTGCTTGTCCAACTCTTCATTCGTTTGGCGACCATCAGAATGTTCGCGTCTTTTAAAGTGGTTAACAGTGAATTGAATAAGAAGGAAAAGGGACCTTAAGCAAAAGTGCCACTTGCAACAATAGTGTGCATTTTGTGCCGGAAAAATACATAAAGGAATATCCTTTATCAAGCTGTAGATACTACTATATTCGATCTTCAGGCGACAAACACTCAACTTGTTTCTTTTCTCACGTACAGTTTCGGCGTTCTCTGACTCGAGCAGCATGCAGGAGCGTTTGGGAAACTCGGGATTCGTAGAGTCTTTGATCGTACTGAGGGAGGGAAAATTGTTTGCCTGGAGGGAATGTAAACGGCAGAAAACTGCGTGTCATCGTTATTGGGATTTTTTTTTTTTCAGCTAATTGCGTTCCGTTTTTATTGTGCTTTCACTTCGTTCATTTGAGATTGGCAGTAGCGTTCTATTTCAGAAGGATGATGCATCATATTCCACTGCTCCACCTCCAGAACCACCTGTCGATTATGAGGATGAACGAAAAGGTATCGTGTGATATTTTGAGAAAAGCGGTTGAGCTTTATTTTTTGTTAGAGAATAGAAGCAAAAGAATCACGCTGTATAGTTTGGAACAAGTGGTAGATGTATATAAGTAGAAAGCTCATAAAAGTGGAACACTCGTAAAACAGATTCCTAAAGATCTCGATGACAAATAAAACTAAGTTGCACAGAGTAGATGCCTAAAAAATTCTGAGTTTTTATATATTAGTAATGTAGAACGTCCCTATGACAGTTACATAGGAATATTTCTTGGAACGTTCTATGAGGCAGTCAAATTAGATGATTTCATTAATGCAACATGGTTAGGCGATAGAAAAATATTTGAGACAAAACTCACTTGTTGAAGAGGTCATTTGAACAAGTGTGTAGTGCGGTATCTTAGTTGCCTTTAGGATTCTATTGATCATTAGCTCAAAAATACGAACTCTTTGATTGGCCTCACTCTCTAAACCTGATTTACCATGAGTGAAGGTTTTAATGTATTGAAGCATCACGGCGGGGGAGATAATTTATACGTTTTGCTTTATGATAAAGTGGTAGAGTAGAATAGAACTTATCTTTCTTTTGTTGTGGATTAGGCGCATCGATCCCCATTCTGTATCCGATATCGCCAACGGAAGTTAACTTTTTACATATTGTTGCAGACTATTAAATTTAAAATATGTTGAAGTAGTTGATATTAAACTATTACTATTGAAAATTTTAAGAAATTTGTCTAAATTTGAATTGCGCATTATTTTTTTTTCTTCTCCTTCAAATGAAATTTCAGTTAAACTTCAACGAAACGAAATATGAACCTTGTTGATGATGATATTCAACATATTTGATGACATTTTTTGATTAATCATTTGAAATGATTCGATAGTTGTTGAATGTTCTCTTCTCCATTCTGCCGCAATATAGACATTTCCTCTCCCCCTCTCGCTACCGTTCTGGTCCTAAGCTCATCCCACGTCGATCCTCTCTCCATCTCGCTTTCCCGATATCTCCCTCAAAAATTTTGCCTTTTATCGCCTTCATTCTCTTCTTCTTGACTATTTTCTTGAATATCTTTAATAATTTGGTTGAATTAAACTTAGTGCTTTCAGACGCATATTGCACTCATTACCAAATCCACGTATTTCCATCATATTTAAATTTGCTTAATGGATCTCTTAAAACATTCATCCCCAATGCGCCGTACCCGATGGTGCATTTCTTTTGACGGACGTCTTTCATTTCTGATTCTGAAGCTTTCATAGAAGAGGCGAGTGAACGAATAGCTTTTAAAACGACAGAAGTTGATTTTTGTTTATTTGTTAGCGTCAACAGCTTGACGTAGTGTCCTAGAGGCCTCGATAACTGCATCATGTGGTTTCATAAGTGATATCGCTCTTTTTTTCTTGCTGATGTTTTTTTTTTAATTTATGAAAAAAGAATTGTTGTATCTCTGAAAATGCTGTAAATTTGGTTAACTTTGGGATGTTATGAAGCTTGGATTTTTTTTTTATTTGATTGCTGATTTTTCTGTTGTTTTTTAGTAAAATATAGTTTCGACATTGAAATAAAATTGTATATTTAGGAGATGCGAAGATTAGGAATCAATTGGTGAATGTGCCAAGGAAAAAGAACGTGAGTTTTTTTTTATTTCGGTTTATTTATGCGTTGTTTTTATGGGATTTTTTAGTTATTTATTTTCTTATTCCAGAAATGTCTTCTCTTTTCTTTTCTTTTTTTTTTTTTTTTAATTTATTTCACTAAAATGCAATCGTTTCCAAACGTATGTAGGCAACGAATTGTTTATCTTATTGCTGAATTCCACGAAACGTTTTTTTTTTTTATGAGGGAGTAGGCTTCGGCCGGAATCACTCTCATGTGGAGCTAGAGGAGACCGTTGCAGAAACCACCTTCTGTAATCAAAATGGGTTGAATCCATATCCACAGAAACAGAAGCGTCGCTAAGAATATTTCTAAGAAAAGTAGCAGATGGACTATACACTGATTGCTCTGATTATTTTCTTTTCTGATCGCCGAATCTTATTCGCTTTTAGAAGGTCTCCAAAGATTTTAAAGAACGCGATCATCTCTTGCTGCCTCTGTTGTTGTGCCTATCCGCTTGTTTTAAAATATCATTTTTAAACTGCCACTTGAAAGTAAACGAAAGTATGTGTGGGTTCTCTTTTGAGTCATAGAAAATGAGAGAAGTGAGGTATGAAAGAAATGGAAACTATTTTATGCGCTTCGGAACAAGTTCAGCCGAGAATTGTGAGCGATCAAGAATTTGCATAAATGTGCAAAACAAGGGTCAGTGGAAACATTTGGAGCATTTCACAGGGAAGAAATGCAATGGGAAGCAATCGCTCCTTCTGCATCACCATAAACATATTATTGAAAATAGATGTTTCAAGGAATTTTTTCTCATAGCGAAGTAGTTCTTCGAAAGCTGCTTCAGAGTGGGTTTTGTATTTACAGTGTTATTTACGTCCTTTGCTTCGAGGCATCCCGAAATTGGGAAGTAACGATGCAACCGAAAGGCCTCTCTTGAGTTCCTTAGCTTAAAAATCGACATCGTACAGGTGTTATTTGGACGAATTGATGGGAGATCCGCCGGTTTGCATATCGTTTAGATCATGTTTTTTGCATGAGTAGCGTTGGAGTTTTGTTCGCTTTATATTGCAAGGTGCCGTTTGAAGGGCGAAAACGTGGGCTCACGCAAATCACCGCATCGGCAGACAGTCACTCGCAAGACGAGGATTTACATGGTCGATGGCGTGCAAGTCACCTCTACCACCCATCAGGTGTTCGGTGTGAAACAGGACTACGAGCTCAGGTATACAAAGTTGTCACCTTTTCTCCATCTGCCCACATATTTCATCTAACACTTGGTGTGAGTACTAGAGGTGATGAGGAGGAGGAAGGGGAGGAAATTGATGTAAAAACAAATAATCCATAATGTTGCTTTTGTTGGGAGACAGTACTGGTACGCGGAGAAGCAGTGGGATGCGTACTGCATGCAGTACTCACTAGCGGGGTTTGTTTCATATGCATGTGCATTATATATATATATATATATATATATATATATATATATATATATATATATATATATATATGATTTCAAAAGATTGTTTCTTTTGCGTATTTTGTGGGGTAAATGGCTTGAGTTTAGCGAACGTTGACCATAATTCCCTTTAAACACTTCAGTGAGACGTTCATGCTCACACTGAATGTTGGGATATTGGGTCTGATTGTTTAATTCTTTCCTGTTGCCCTCAGCTTGAGTTTTGTGGTGTCTACTAGCCTTTGCTTTAAACAGCAGAAAATTGAAGATGTGATATGTTGAAGTTTTCGCAAGGAGATATGCGACGCGTTCGAGCGGTGAGTTTGTATGGCGAAAGTAGATTCGCGTCTCATGAAAGACAGCAAGTAGATCTAAAAATATGGGGGGGGGGTAGGGGAGGTTATAATGTTTTCCTGTGATAATAAACGTAAAATCAGATACCATTTTCAAGATTTCTTTCACTAATCTTAGAGGGTAAGTTTTCAGTCGAAAATCCAGAGAATTTTTACTGAAGACATGCCGGTGCGAATCTGCATGCGCCAAATTTTTTATTTGCCGTTTTGAATATTGTCGCTTGCATCTGAAGCTTCTTTATTTCTATTGAAGATCTATTTCCATCTTTGAAGTGATTTTTTTCAACATTTAAACGTAGACTATGTTTGCTTTCTCAGTGAATGTGATGGTTTTGTATGAGTGAATGATAGTGTTTAGTTAAGAACTGCTGAAACATTTGCATGGGATATTGTAGAGGAACGCATATGTTTAATGATCTCTTTCTGTTCGTTTTTGTGCAGAATAAGTTGTTGACGTCTTTCACTTTTTTTGAATGATTGCACTGAAATTTGGCGACTATGACCGCATTTTTAAGTGATGAATGAGAGGTTATGAATTGTTGCTTCTCCATATACATATATGGCTGATGTTCTTTATGACAAAAATGTCAATCCAGCAGCGAATCTCTATAAGCCTTATGGTCATCTTTAATCGAAAGAATCTTATAAAATTCAGATTTTATTATTTTGCTAATGTAGTATATTTCTATTACAAGCCTCATGGTCGTCTTCCTTTCAAAGAAAGCTATATAAATCAGCTTGCATTGTTTGAGCATTGAACTACAACATCCTTTATTATTTTATTGTAGCTTACTAAAGCATATAGAGGCCACATCTGTTATACGGACAATGTTTTAGATGTGTTTAATGCTGAATGACCATTGTGGCTGTTGATAGAGGTGTTGTCGTGTGCAATATTCCCTGGAATTTCTTTGAAACCATTCTCACAAGTGTTTCCAAAGTGCAGCAGCTTCATCGTATGGCTCTTGGTGGAGTTCATCTCACAAGTCTGATCTTCCTACCAAATTGGGGGAGGGAGATGCCCTAACTAAGGCCAACGCACCATTCACTCTCATTCGTGCCCGCTAAATACCAAAAAACAGTACTGAAGGCTGACGGATTATAGCTAAATGCAGCCCCCAAAGAACAACAGAAACATCGACGGAAACCTTTCGAATGTCTATGTGAACTATAACCGAGAACGATCTAAAAAGGGAGTGAGGCATCTCTATAAGCTTTATGACAAGTCAATCATATATGGCTAAGTAGGCATGAGCGGGAGGAGGGAGGGGAGGGGGGGGGGGGGAAGGGTGCTCATAGGTGAGCTTAATCCGTTAGGTTGGCACTGTTTTGTTTTCGTGAGCGTGAATACGAATGAATGCTTGAATTGAGCATGTTCGATGGCTGTAGTACTTGTGTCGCAGTGATTTGAATCATGTTATTGAGTGCACAAACTGATGGAAGATTCTTACAGAAAGCAGCAGCTGCATGATTTACGACGTCTCCAAAGAGAAGAAGCTCGGCAATTAAGGGAACTCTACACAAAGGCCGAAACACAACAAAACGAGCAGGCGAAACGGTTTGCCCTTGAAAAAGAGGTACAAATTTGATATAGATGTTTAGATTCTCGTTTCATCTTTGCTTTCATTTATTTTTAATACTATCAATTTAACGATCTCTTCCTCTTGGCTAATGTGACTTGTGGAAAAATGCTATAATTAAGAGCATTTTTTAACGATCTCATTGAGTGGATTCATAAAGTCTAATCTACTATAGCGCTAACTTTGATTGAACCTCAGGGCTTCATTTGTTATGTACTGGAGAACAAAGCTTCTATTAAAAAGATGATCTGCATGTTATGCGTCACTTCATCTTTCCCGCCTGAAATTTATTTTACCCCGATTCTTTTACTGTTTTTTTACGGCCATAATTGGTTGTCCTCCCCTCCCCTCCTCACTTCTCTTCCCGTTAGTGTAGAGTCATGAACCCCCATTCCTCGTTTTCTTGCTTTTTCGAATTCCTGAGCAGCATGGTGTCTCATTTATACGAATTACGTAGACTGAATCTTCGTAGGGATGTTGGGCCATTAACACATCAATTTCTCTCCTTCTTCTGTCCAAGTCGAGGCAGGATACTGAATCACGTTGAGATGGGGGAGGGGGAGGGGGAGTGAGTGAAGTAGTATTTACATGGCA
This sequence comes from Baylisascaris procyonis, assembly GCA_037389465.1. Lineage (NCBI taxonomy): Eukaryota > Metazoa > Nematoda > Chromadorea > Rhabditida > Ascarididae > Baylisascaris > Baylisascaris procyonis. The sequence goes on from JAZARR010000059.1 coordinate 5,644,444, forward strand.
ACAAAGCTTCTACCTTATGCGAGTCTGCGGTCAGAAGGCACATACTTCAGCAGGTGAAAGGATGCTTCAAATTTGGATTTTATTGAGGATGAGGAATGTTGAACTAGGGTTTCTCATTTCATAAGTATAGATGTGACAGCTGAAACCGTGATAGTAGATGGCATTCATTCTACAGTTATTTAAGCCTTTTTTTGCAGAATGTGATCAAATCGTCGGAGCTCGAGCTACAAGCGTTGGCGAGAACTCAGAAACATCAGATGAAGGACGCTGAAGATTCACATACGGAGGATATGAAACAGACGTTGAAAAGAATTCAATACGAGCAGGTTGTTTTTTGTCATGAAATCTCTTGCCCAAGGGGCAGCTTCCTTTATGGCACTATGTTGAGTGGGATAAGGTCTCTATGGGTGTTCTCTCACCAGTTATTTTTTGCGTCGCGATGAATGGGTAAAAAAGGGGTGAAGAGGGATATTGCCTCGAAACCTTTGAATCGACTAGGTTTTCCGGGCGGGCTTTATTTGATGTTTTGATTGCAATATCTTTTTGAGATCCCAAAAAATATTATTGTGATTCTATAGCTGTTTTATTATTATTTAGTTCAGTCTTCTTAGTGCCAGGAATCTGGTGGCATCTAAGTCTTCCGTGTGTTTGTCCTCTTTTCTTTAAAATATTATCGTTGAGGTTCATTTAGTTTCCTGTTTGGTTTTGGAGGCGAAGCAATTTTTTTCTTTCTACACTAAGATTGACTGGAGTCGTGAGGCTCACGATGTAATTGCTTCATGTACTCGTATTTGGGTGTTTCTTAACAAGTGAGCGTATATTTGAAGGAGAAGAATCTGCGGGCATTCAGAGAGTCATTGAAGAATGAACAGAAGCAGATGAAGGCGGAGATTGACGCAATGCCTAAATCACAGAGGAAGGATCTGTATCGAATGCGCAAAGATCAACTCGACAGGGATCAGATGCGTAGAGTGGGATTATCTATTCTCTTCTCCTTTGTCGCATTAATGCGTACTAGTGATGTAGCGATGAAACTGCAGCCAAATTGCTTTACATGTGCCAAGTGGATGTTGATGTCAGCATCAATCAACGAGCCAAATTTAATGATTGAGTAACATTTATGAACCATCGAAGGTATTTTCGCATTGAATTAATCCATTCATTTTTAACGTTTCTCCCTATTTCGATATGTACAGTCTTTTGCAGGTAATTACTATGCATTTCTCTCAGTCATTAGTGAATTGATATGAAAATATCCCGCTGGTATGAACACTTTTCACCTGTGCAGTGCTAATGCTGAGTTGGCAACATCCATTATTTGAATGCATGCATATTTTTGAGGGAATACCTCATCACTGTTATTGTCGTTGCGCGAGTCGGTAGGGATCAGTCCTATCGTACAGGGATTACATTCTTGGGAGTTGCATTTTTCCCATAGTTATCGAAAAACACCAAACATTGAGGGCAAATTAAGAATTTGTTCTACAACTGATGCGTTAATTTAAAAAAAAAAGAAAAAAAGTTGTTTCCAGGAAAGCGAATTTCTCGAAAGACAACAAAGTGAACAGGAACTAACTCTAAGGAGGGTCCAACTAGCTCATAAGTTGAAGATTCTGCAGTTGGAGAAGAAATTCCAGCAACAGAAACATGCCGTTCTCAGGTACTCTTATTTTCATTACTTTGCTGTAAAATTTCGTTTTACTACTAAGAGAAAAGCTTCACTGTATGCCATGTAATTAAGATTATTTGATTTCATGCTGTATATGAGGTTTCAGATATTAAACAGTTGAATAAAGCATCTCTTGAAGAGATTTACCGCTAATGCAATTGTGGCCTAAGCTTACAGTTTTGGCATATGGATTATCGTGGTCGTCTTTATCCGTTTTTGGGGTATTTCGGATCAACCTAATTTAATTAAAACTCAGACGATAGCGATATAGCCAATAAACCAAACGTGTTTATTTCTTCGCGATTAATTATAAAAAGGGAAAACGAGTTTACACTGAATTTCTAACAGTCACTAGCACTGGCAAACGTCAACGTTGCAACAGTACCACCCTCCCTCCCCTCCCCCCCCCCCCGTCCATCCTTCCTTTAGCCATGTTGGGAAGAGGATTCATCTCTAACAGCTCATAGTTTGCAGTGTGAATGGTTGGTTGACTGCTCCCTTTGCTCGTTCTGATCATGCTTAGATAGTGCAACAATCATGACACTTCATGAATATATGAATTTTGCATTAATTATATAAGGTATTTGGGGAGGGGAGGTCTTATAGTCCATGCGTTCTTTTTCGTCGTGTGGTGGGAACCGGGATCTTTAGCGGGAACTGCTGTCATAGAGAAGGTATATAGCTTGTTCTGGTTTGATGTTATATGTATTTTACAAATTCTCTTCATCGGAATTCTGGCTACTCCCAAATGAAGACGGTAGTAGGAACAGAAGAGAGGAGGGAACAAAGAGGAAGCGGAATTCTTGCAGTTTGCTCTCACTGTTTCAGCATGCAATCCAAGGGGGTTACGAGCATTCAGAATGAGAGACAACATTTGAAATTGCAGGTCACGAGAGGCATCTGAATGGGATATGGAGGAGAAGCAAACGCTCGAGCGTCATATTCTCTACAAGCAGGAACTCAAGGACAGATTCTATCTGCAACGCACTCAAATGCTTGCAAGGCATCAGAGGGTTAATTCACTTGCTTTTTCATAATACTTTTTTATGCTGATGACTTCAATTGAAGATATTATGATGAAAACGTAATTTTTCAACGCTTTTTGAAAGAACACTTGCAGGAATTGGAACATATGCGTAAAGTTAACGAGGTGAATGAGGAGGAGGCGGCTCGCAGCTATGCACTTTATAAGAAAAGGCTACCGAAAGATTTCCGTACCGAATCGAAGACACGTATCGCGATGTTCAAAGAGAGTCTGCGCATATCGTGCCAGGTGAGTAAGCGCCTTATTAACATTTTGTCTTTCTACCAAAAGTCTTCAACTAACGCCGTTTATTTGGTGGTCTTTGACGTCCTAGTAAAATATGAGTCTTGCAAGTATACTTTGTGCTATTAACAGGTTGTCATCGTATAGAGATCATTAAAGATGGTTGAGGAATGGGAACTTTTCTATGAACTGCGAAGAAAAGCATTGCTGATTTGAAGGGAGAGGATGCAACTGTTATAAACGAGAAAATGAGAGCGTTCGAGGAGAAGGAGAAGATGCGCGTAAAGAACGCAATGAGCGACCACGAGATCAAAGCTGCACGCAAGCTGAAGGAATTGCACGAGAAAAATCTCGCAGCCATAAGAGAGCTTGAAGAGATACATGTTAGTCGAATTGCTTGTATTTGTTTTTTTTTGTTTTTTTTTTTAATGAGGGAATCACTTTTGTTGAAAATTGAACCATTGAGGTATATTTACAATACTTTCATTTCATCTAGTTTCCGTGTCTAGAGGAGAGGAGGGGAGATAGAAGAATTGCTTTTTTTTCGTGACTATTCTAATAACAGAATTTCGTCACGCTGATTTAAAGGAAACGTCAATGAAGTTTGGTTGGGGAGGGAGATGGGGACGGGATTGATTTAGTGGAGGATGATCATATGTGGCGTTCTTTGGCTTAGTAGAGATTGGAGCGTTACCTTATTGCTCTTATATAGTACTTTAATTGATACTACGCCGGTAAAAGAGTGACCATCCACTCCTATATGAATTCAGGTGCTATAAGCATGTGAGTATGAGCTTTGGTTTTTATTTTCGCCGGATTATTGCTATCGAGGTGTATTTTCAGAACGAAAAACGAAAAATGTTGCTGGAGGCAGAACAAAATAAATTGGAAATATACGAAAAAGAATACGAGCAAGTGATCGCAGATTGGAAAGCGAAATTACCCCTTCGCAAACAGGTTACCATTTAATGTGTTTTAACCTAACGCTTCTCATCGTTACGCATGATTTCACCAGTTTATTATATATCCACTGTGCTTTACTCTAATTCTTTCTAGTGGTTATACCTTCTTCAGGTTGTCGTTTTCCTCATTGAGTTTTAATTATGTTATCTAGGTAAGGACAGTGTAGGTAAAGGTGCGTTAGCTTCAAATTGCAAATATTGTAGTGTGCACCTTGTTATAGGAGTTGGAAGCGCAATTCGCGAAAGAACTCGACGAACTGGACGCATTTTATCGCAGAGATAATGCAGAACTGCAAGCGATCACCTCACAACCATTTGCCTCGCAGTCTATTTTCTGAGGTGCATTGATCGAACTGGCGTGCTATTTCAGAGTTCCAAACAAAAAGGTTTAGTGGAAAATAATGACCGGTTATCAGTGCCACGTTCTGTAATGCGATTTGATTCGCGAGTCGGTGGCCTACTGTAATGCGGCTTGAGGTGGGGCGAGGGGGGAGGGGTGGCTGGGTGGGAGAGGGGTTGTTTGACTGGTGCACATGCTTTGAATGCTTGTTTGCTTTATCTTTTTCAACGTACTAATTATTGAAAATCTTCTTCTAAGCTTATTAAATGTTTAATGCAGACTATTAGTACCGAACGGTTGCTGACGAATATGTTTATTAGAGTGTGAGGTTCGGATAGACGTAACTCATATTCTGTTCTGTTTTTTGTGTGTTTTGAGTTGATATTGTTCGCATTGTGTGATCACTCTACGGTTTCCACTCAATTGTGATCCTTATTGATATTTTTGTTGCTGTTTTTTTTGCTAATCATGCTCACAAGTTTAACTTACTATCATTTAAATTGTTTTCGCATAGGTTTAGGGTAGAGGTTGGAAAGGGGAGGGGGTGGAAGGGGAGAGAAAAATTGTTGAATGTGTTTCGTTGGTAATTACTTTTATGTGCAATAGAATGACGTCACTCAAATGAAGCAGTAATCAGCGAGAGGATTTATTAGTGGAATGTTTTTCAGTTGGAATGGATCCGTGTATTTTGACGTCTATCCTTTAGCGTTCTCTTCATAGATTCTTTTTTCGTTGTATTCGGCATTTTATTTGTACAATTGTTACCTATCCTATTCTTTTTTTAGGGTTTTTTTTCAGACCGTTCTCAGTAGTTGTTTTTTTTTCTGAAATGCGTTAATTATAGTATTACTCACATTTTCTGATATAGTTGCAAGTGGTCTATTTTTGACCATAACTGTACCATTGAAAGAATCATGTTAATATGCTCTGTATGTACCTGTTTTATTATATGCCTTTGCGTTTCTTTGCTTTTCTCGCTGTTGTATTTTTTCTTGAGTGAAAATGCGGCTCGAAAGCGATAATTTAGATTAACGGGCAAGTGAGTGAAACTCCTTTGGACAACCTTTATTGTTCGACCGTCTGCTTCAAAATGTTCCATAAATGCCGTTGAATTTGGCGCACTGAGCGAAAAAAACGGCAAGAATTTTTTTTTTCGTTTGTACATTAGTTTGTAGGAATTGATGATCATATATCCCCCAGATTGATCGATGACGATGAAAGAAATGAAACATTTAATGGCAAATGCTAAAAGTTGAGTTCAACTTGAACTGTGAAACGGTGATTATTAAATTCGGATGATAAGGTAGGTGCTGTGAATGCTCCTCCAAACAGAAAAAAAAGACGTAATGGGCACTTAATGAAGCATGGGAAATATTAGGAAACGTTTGAAGGGAACATGAGGCAAACCATCGAAAAAATGTAGGAAAAGCATACTTTCAAGTGTTCAGCATCATATGAAGAACTCTCCAGTATTATAATGTTTCTGCATCAAATTTCCCATTTTTGCAGTGACTAAAAACAAATAGCAGGCGTTGAGTGTTTCTTTAGAAATCCCAGTTGTAGTGACAGTTGCCATCAGCAAATGCATATGAAAAAAAGCTCGATTTTAATAACAAGAAAGGAGAGGGGATAGCAGTAGCGGATACTCGAACAAAAAATTGCAATTCGTGAAGTCCAGATTTTAGTAGCAGCTAAATTAAGGTAATTTTTTCGAGGCGCTAAATTTCGTTGGTGAGGTCGAATCGTAGAGGTTGTCACTTTAGTGGATTTCAACGAGCGATTGGGGTGCGTAGGTATTTGTGGGTGTAAGTTGAGGTGCCCATATGCGGTCATATGTTTTATTATTGTTATCTTTGTTTGGTACAATTGACGGAATGATATTCACTAAGGTGTTGTTGAAATTACCAAATTGCATCGAATGAATGTGGATACTTCCTGGATAGTTGTAAAGAGAACGCTAATTGTTAGGAAATAGTTTATGAATACTGTTACGGTAGTTTTTTTTTTTTTTTTGCAAGCGTATTTTGTAAGTCCGAACACATCCTATGAATCTTAGTTGAAAGTCGTGTGTTGGCGTTCACCACTCAATGCTACTGTATTGTTTTTTGTGTGGGCTATTGGGTGTGGATGTTAAGCCTAAAGTTGGATGCTGTATGCACTCTGTGCCGATAGTTGAGCAAATTTGTGCTTCTCGTTTTATGAGTTGCAATTTATTGCAGTTATGCAGTTTGACTTGTTGAAGTTTGACTTGTTTGCAAGTCAAAGTTTTGAACTTCGAAATGTTTCATAACAGAGTTGAACCGCATTGATTTCATCGATAACAACACACTCGAAGTGGAGGTGATGTTTTTGGCCACAGGGCATATGGAAATTGCTAGGAGGTGTTTGTAGTTTTTCCTCCAAACCTTTCTGTAATTAGTAGCCGATCGTTGAATTACGCCTACGAACAATCGATGTCAGCCAAATAGAACGAGAGCATTCGTTAATTTTATACGTCTTATTATTACTCTCAGATCTATGCGCATTGCATCATTGTATGCGACATTTAGCGTCCGACATGTCGGGCGTTGTTGGTGAATATTGGCAGGTGTGTCTGTGTGTGCTACAATCCTCGTCCCCAGATGGCGTTTAGCGCATCGTGAATGCGTTAGTGCACTTGATGGTGTGCGGGTTTGTTGCTTTATATGCTCGTTTGTTTGTTGGCGATTTCTATTACTGGTGAATTCATCTTGTGAATAAAATAAATTCTTATGTTCATTCGAGTCGTTGTCTTTGCCGTTTTCTTGACAATTGTTCGATCGTTCAAATGCACCACAATGCACTTCCTCTATATCTTTTTGCATTGCGCCTTCCCATATATGGTTGAACTTTCGCCAATTATAAGTAATTCATCGATTTAATTAAATAATTGCAAATGGAAATTTATATGGTTGGGTTCTGGAAGCAAGTTTTTATTGTCTCAGATGAGCAAGTCACTTCAGTGTGATTGTCATCTCGATAAAATCGATCAGCTGAAGAGTGTTGCATATAGGCAACAAACATCTATTGTGAATCACAACTCTGCAGTGATTTTTGATATGTGATCTTTACGTTTGTTATTTATTTGAGTGAAATTTACGAATTTTATTTGAGTGAAATTTACGAATGCTTTCGCTTGTCGTTTTTGAAATCGGCCCGAGTGCGTAATTTGTGCATCTAAGTGCGTAATTGACAGCTACGATCGCTCGAGTATGCATTCCCATGAATCGCATAGGAAAGGGGATTCATTTAAGTGTGATCGATGTGCATACAAAATAGCACCACGTTTATGCTATTGTTCTTGTATAACAGTTAGAGTAGAAGCCACCGCAGTTGCACTGCCAATGTAATAGGTGGTGATCAATTTAAAGTCTAAGCGTATATGACATTTTGTCATGATTAGCCCTCTCATAAGCGCATGGCTGCCACAGTACACTTGTTGAAAGGTGATTTATCGTAGTAGTCGTTGGCTGAGGTGACTGGCTCTGTGGATACGATCCGAGCAGTGCGCGGGCAGGGAGGTCATTTCCGCTTTATGAACGCTTGTGTAATTGTACTCGGTCAATATTATGGTTTATTTAGTCCGCTGTTCATTGTAGTATATTAGGGCAGTTCCATGTGGGTTAGAAAATTTGACTTCTCTTGTGCTTTGCGTCAGGCTGCGATTTCAGATAGTAGCTCTGCATACTGAAAACAAAGAAGATGGCGGGCGGATCGTCGGTTGAATTGAGACTGTGTTTGGGAGAAACTTGGCTGCTGCACGACTTGTGGCCCTCCGTATTCTTGCCACATACCACAGAGAGCCAAGCCTTTGTTTTCGTTGAAACATTGATAGAATGAGTGATGCGAACGGGATTGCGTTTGTGAATAGTGACAACTTTGTTGTTGCTTCATTTGATTGTTTCAAAAAAGCTGCTAATTTTTTTTTTTTGAACATAGTCTCGATCAAACGGTTATATTGCCCAGGTGACATCATTGCTGATGGTTAGGGAGGGGAAAGGTGGTGTGAGACGGATTCAAGCTGCGAGTATTATACACACTGAATTTTTGCGGTGCGCTTGTGTTGTGTGTGGTCCAGTCTTTGTGCGTGTCAACCTTGTGCGCTGCTGCTCTCTATGCAGCCAGACGAACCATTACGCAGTATTTCATTCATTGCCATTACGCAGTATTTCATTGGATGCGTTGTCGATAGCCACGTGATTCACCTTGCAAGACGTGATCGGCGGACAGTGTCGTTCGGCTAATGGCGCCTTCGTCCTGTTATCAGCTGTTGGCTGTATGTTTATAACCTAAATCGATCATAACGCTGGTTCGTTGTTTGTGCCCATTGCTCTCTTAGGACATGGGACGATTGTGCATTCGACAGATGCGCCTCAAGGGGATTCGCGGTCGATGCGATGACAAAGAACCAATTTTACTTGATGTTTGAACGTATGCCTGAACCTACGCGCAAACTTTAAAAATTGCTGATAGCCGACTAGGAGCGTACTTTTCGGGGGCACAACCTTGGCGGTACCATCTTTGCGCTGCAACGCTTTGATAGTAGTTTTTTCGTGATTCATATCCGGTTTAATGAAGCAGTTTTATCGTATCTCGCCGTCAGAGCGGTCTTTTTTATCCTTCTTTTTTTTTAATTAATTGACCTTACTGATCCTCAATCTCGGTTCAACAGATGGGGATTTTTTTATTCGAATTTTTTTCTGATAATCACGAAACTTCCTTCAAAAACATTAAACGGAAATGAAGAACGCGTTATGCGGCGTTGAAGTAAATAAATAAATAAGTGCTATGTCTATAACACATAAGTGCTATATCTATAACACACCCGAATAAAATGAGCAGAGTAGTAAGTATAACGAATCAATTGTCATAAAAGCAATGCTGAACTTATATGTGTAGTTCGAATTCTATATTTTTATTATCAACGTGCATTAGGTATCGTCATTGATGAGCCTTATTAAGTAGCCAATTTGTAGACTATAGGTTGTACTTATATGTACCGAAAATGGCATTAATCTCTTCCTCTCTTTAATTATTTTGAAAAACAGATGATCGGTGAGTTACACATTGCCACATATCGATGTTTCCTCGTTGATTTCTATTCGCTTATATTCTTGGCTGCTATCGTTTTTCTTAATACCTCAATGAACGAGCATGCAAATTCGATGAATTATTCACTGTACAGTTGTTTTTTGTTTTTTTTTTTTTTTCTTTTAATGTAAAATAGAGTGCTGAAAAAGACGTTCACTTCGGCAATTCGTGTGCAAACAAATGAAGACTTGTTTATATGAGAGTATGAGTGCGCACTTATATTCTAGAGTACGAATCTGACGGATTATTTACAAAAGAAGAGGAACGCCTCGAAAAGAAACCCATCAGACTGTACTATTAAGAATATTACATTTTCACTCAAATGTGAGAACGTCACGGCAATTTTCAAAGTAAAAATGCTCAATGCAATGTTTTTTCATATTCCAGAATGAACTGATTTAGTTAATGCGGCTGAAATTTTTAAGTTTATGATATTTATATATATATATATATATATATATATATATATATATATATATATATATATATATATACGAAAAAAATTGTTGAAAAATTAGGCGTTAATATTTTTGTGGGCAATGCAAATATTTAAGATGGTTGACTAATCATTATGAAAATTCGCTATTCATGAAAAAGCTTATGAGGTGATATCGATATTAGAGGGCTTATTGAAGTGGAAATTCTCTCAAAATTGCATATATCTAAAGCAGCAATCTATAAACGAGATATTATGATAGATGATGCTGAATGCACAGTAGAGAGCAATTGTTAGTTTTTGATAATATTCGCGAATTTATAAACATTCCGTCCGGGAGCATCATCACATCACTCCACATCAACGAGGCGTTCAATGATCTTTCAGCACTACGCATTTTGCTTGCTACCCCTCTTCTACAATAATTCTCAGTGAAGTTCTCATCGATGATTTTCCATCACTTATCGTCATGTTCTGATTCATGCACTTTTTTGTTAATGTGTTATTATCGAATTATGTCTATTGTTGAGTTCCTTTAATTTAAAGAGGGAGAGAGAGAGTTTAGTGGATGTAGAGGTAATGAGGTGAGTGATGTTAAGATGAGGGTTGTTTCGCCATTTGTGGCATTTAGTTGTTCACTTCGTCCATCGATCTAATGATGTTCTCTTTTGATGTGTAGACGCATTCATATAGGTGTTGTTAATGAATACTGCCATTATCGATTCATTATTAGTGAAGGGTTTGTTCTTTGCAGTCATTAGTGATATCGTGATAAGCCCTAACCAAGAGGTTGGACGGTGATGAAGGAGGCGTCTTGTAGCTGTTTCTTTCACGAATGCTGAAGGCAATGTAATGGTTATTTAATGTAAAGGGAACTCTTTGTTAAACAAGTTTTATGAAGTGGAAGGCGAATACATATCTGAGCAAACTGTAACTGCTTATGAAGCGAAACAATACAGGTGTTGCCTGATGTGTTCAGCGTTTATTTCGTTTGCTTACATCATCGTGGTAAGCCGTTGTGGATTAATTGCTTGACGAGATTTGCGAAGTGCACATCCATAGCTATTGCTGTTGCCGAGACTGAGAGGGGAGGACGACAAATTGAAGGTGTATTTCGAGATCAGCGAAGAATCCCTTCGAGAAGGAATCCTTATCCACCTTAGGTGCGATCTTGATAAAGGAGAAACGGGTCCGCAAAGTTTGAAATAAATTCTTTATTAAACGGTATGACCGCAGGAGGAATTGCTCTTCATCTTCGATGTGGCCTTGTATGTAGCTCTATGAAGCGTTTTTTAAAGCTGACAGCTGGGTGGTGCTATGTTAAACTCGAAATTGAGATGAGTGGTCTCATCGAATTCATTTTGTTGTTTCGGTTGGTTGGTGGGGCAAGCGAACCAGCAGCGCTATGGCGGTTATGCTTTCATGATGCACACAAACAAGTTGCGATCACATCGATTGTCGTCGTCGTCGTCGGGGTTTGCTCACTTCTCATTGCTAGTTCTTTGTTGTGACCGCACTCCTTACCGTTGGACTATCGTACTTTTTTCGCATAACGTCGCGCAACGTTATGTCTTGCGCTATTATATCGAGTGATCGCTTTACACCTTTAGAATAATCCAACACTTTCAAGGGGTTAGTTTACTTCCTCTTTCCATCACTTAAAAAAAATGAGCCCCTTAAGGAACACTTATTTACTGTCGTCTTAAATTGCGTTCATTTCCGATGCTTCTTATAAAATCATCGTTTTCAAAGAATGTTTTATCAGTGATACTTTCTTATCTAAAATCTTTTCAATATTTTTAGATGTTTGGTTTTTCCGTTCATCAAAAGTGTTGTATTTTTTTGTGATTGATTTTTGTTATCGCATTCTTTGATTGTGTACGAAAAGCAAAAAAGCAAAATAATGATTAACCACAATGGATCGTTGTAATCTCACCGTCGTCGATTGAACTTGCGAGTTTATGAGAAAATATGTTTATCATAAATATCAAAATTATTTAGTCCACTCGCTGAATATTACGAAAACGAGGCACTTTTTTTATGAGAGGTACGAGTTATTGCTAATTACTTTAATTAATTACTTGTGAATATTAAAAATCGGCTGATGAGGAATGTGTTTCTCAGATAGAAACATTCTATAATTAAAGGGAAATATTCTAGCGATAGAATCGAGTTGCCAAAAAAAAATGCATTTTCAATTTTTTTTAAATGCGTTTTCCGCTTCAAAAAAAAAAAATGCATTTTTCACATTGGTGATCGTGTGAGATTACTTGTTAATCTTGTTTTGCTGATGATCTAATTGGTGATCAATCACTAAGTTGATGCGTTCAGTTTAGCGCAAAGAAATTTCCCTCCGAGTATATGTGTTCATTGGTCAATGTAGCAGTTTAATCTGTGGTTTGACGTTTTGTTTATTTTAGGTGATGATTGGTTGCTTCATCGTCTCTCTTGATTGCCTACTCTTTGTAGGAATTTTCAATTGATTTGCCGAAAAAGAAAGAACTTCCTTACTTCCGTTTGAGGCCATTTGTGAAGAACTATCGAGTGCTGGATTGTGTTTAAGGTATAGAAAAGATGGCATAGAATTGAATTAAATTGGCGCTCTTTAGTAGATCAAATTCTAAAGACATCAGATTTTTTGAAAATTTTTCGGTACAATATACAAAAGATTGAAAACTTTCAAATTAATCTATAAGAATAATTTAATTCACATAAGTCGAAAATTATGAAAATATGATATGGGAAATATTTTCTGAAAATTCGGCATAGATTTTGCAAATTTTTTTTTTTTTTTTGGAGTTTTAATTTGAAAATTACGAAAATCAACGTTGATAAATTTTATAGTTAAAATTATAACACATTGAGTTTATAAGCTCTACGATATGTCATAATAGAGTTGATCAGTTGGGAAAAAGACGCATCTTTTATAGAAAATATATACGAGCGATTGAATTATTTGAAATTTGAATACATTTTTCAACATGTGTCATTATTATTTGTTGATTATTTTTCATATATTTGTTGATATGAAATGAGAAATTGATTAATTAAGATGAATGAAATGTAAAATCATATATTATTTCATCTCTTTCGGCATTTTCCTTTATTATTTCCAAGATTTTATTGTTCGAAAATTAACTCATTGTCGTATTGAGTAGATGAAATTGGTGCTTTGCGTTTTTTTTTTTTTTTTTTTTTTTGTTGAAGTTGACACCAATAAAATATGTTATCAAAAACGTCACTTAATCTGATAGAATTGTAAAAATGCTTTTTTTTTGTTGTTACAACAGAAATATCGCTGAAATTTTCGATGAAAGCATTTCAGTAGGCTCTAACGCCTATAATGCTCCATTTATACAACATTAAATAGTAAAAAACGGGAATGATTCGCTCTCTAAGTTAATACTAAGTGAGTAATTTCTACGTTATTAATTAGCAAACTTCTTCGAATGCTGTTCATTTTGCTCAGTTATTAATGCAATATACAGATTTAGATTTTGCATCACTTCATTTTTGTCTAAATATATGATAATACCATTTAGTAATGAAGCTGATTTCTGCTACAGTTATGCAGGCAATCCCTCTTGCTTGAGTTAATCGTGGAGTAGCGAGGAACATGAGTGTACCATTCGAAAAGATTGGCTAGTTAATCTCAAAAATGTTGTGTTTGCAACACGAAAGGCCATCATATTTGCAAGTAACCTAATATGGTTCCAAGGGAAGGAAATGGAGAGGAAAGGATGAATTTCGGCTTTGAGCTACTTAACTTAATTGTATTTGATAAATCCTCTGCATATTTACCAATTACTTGATGTTTCGGTGATTGCAGTGAACGTTGTTGAACACACAAATTGTTAATGGTTCATGCCTTCCATAAATGAGCATTTGGTGTTATACTCGTATGTTGTTACATTGTGTTTTTAAAACTTTTCAAGCGAAATATTCAACTGGTGTGAGTGATGCGTTATTTTATTCAAATTGCACTGCGCATTTCCGGTAATGAACATTTTTCTAGTGTGAGATAAAGGTGTGCGATTGTTGGCAGCAATCTGGTCATGCACGAGGGCACCGAATGCCCACTGCATATCGAATATGAGTCACGCAATCTAGATGCTCTCCAACTTATAGGCATCGTATGTTTTTGATTTCATTCATAAATGTTTGTAGTATAGAATATTTGAGCGAATTAATAGATTTCTATTGCTCGATCACATGTAATATTCGATGTGCATTTGTGAGGGGGAGGGGAGGGAAGGGGAGGGGATATTCAAGGTGATACAGTAATAATTCATCGACGAGTTTAGTCGAATACTTCTATTTTATTGCATTAGAGTGCACACAGTTCAAGTACGGATGTATTGATTTCTTCATTTTTTTTATTGAATGAGAAGCTTTGGTTTTACTTTACTTTTTTTAATCTGCAAATTATAGCTTTTTTTTCGATTTTACACATCACGCTTAATTTAGAACTTTATTCATATTTATGAGCTTCAATCTTCTTCAGTGATTCTTACAAGCCATAGTCAGATTGCCAGTATTCCTTACACATCTGCTCGGAATATTTTAAAGATCATGCGTAACAAATTGGAACAATTGTTCAGGCTCAATGGAGTGATGTACTGCCACTTCGATTCATAAACGAATTCAATGAAACGCGAACGATTGTCTTTCATCCAAACAGGTCTCTCTTCTTTTTTTTCGATCTTTAATTCAATTATTTTCAATATTTATTCATCGATAAGTGATGAAAGACGTCTTTCAGTGTAATGAAAATATAGGAAAAACATAAAGGATGGGGCATGAAATGATAAACTTTATTGTGCTGTTCAAATTTAATCGAAAAAAAATTAAACTTCATTGAAGTTTGATTTGTTGGTTATAAAAGATAAATATTCATTCATCGATAGTGATATTCTCGTTTATATTTCAACTTTCAAAGCCCTTATCAGCATATTCTAACCGCTTACAGTAACTTAGTTGTCCACCAGTTATGAGGTCTCCTTGTGAACATTCTAGATGATAGCCTATAGAGTATATGAAGAGATAAAAAGCATTGTGAAATAGAGATGTTGATACATGTTTTTTTTTTTCTTTTCAGGGATGCGATTGCAATTGATGCACCTTTTACACCAAAGGTATTTTCAATTTTGTTTGATTGTTGGGCTGCTGTCCGTAAAAAGACGATTATTGAGAATAGACGGCCGAATAACCACGTTTGAGGATGTAGCTGTTTAATATTTGAAGTGGATAAGGAGGCTATTAGTGTTTATAAGGGGGGAATGGGTTGTTAACATTTTAATCTCTCAGAAATATTTGGTCACAACTCGTTGTTTTTTTATTTGCTAAAAAGTTTTGTTGGTTTTTAATTGAATCTAATTTTTTTTTGTGCGTTTATTCAATCGTTCTGATCGCTCAATTCCATCTGCTTGTAATATCAATTGACCGACCATTCGAAGGCATTTCCACTGGTTGCATTGTTTTTATCAATTTGGCTAGAAGCATAGAATAAGACAACGATTAATAATGAGGTTATTCAGCCTAAATAAAAGGATTGATACGAAAAGTTGGATAGATTTCTTCGATTTGACTTGCTCTCTAATGAAATATTATTTTTGAAATATTTTGAAAGCAGAGCTTACGAGATCCGATGGCAGCAAAGATGGCAAGGAATAGTAGTAGCAGTCACGTAGATTGGGTGCAATGTCCTTATCATCCCAGTTCTTGCGATAGCCATATGTTTCTTGTAGAAATCATCGAAGAAAGGTGATTTTGCGGCGAATATTACAATATTATTTAATGATATTATTTAATGATCTAAACTTTGTTCTACATATGGAAGTGGGAAATTTTCAGAGATCGCCCAACTGTCATTTTGAAGGCATAAGCGAGGGAGAACATAGTGCTTTGAGTGCGTGCTCATTGCCTCATTTCGGGTTCGTTATTCAATCGTTATTATTGTTTTCTTTCATCGTATTACCATATCCGATATGTGTGACTCAGTTTGCTGACATTTTCATAGAGAGAGGGCAAGGAAGGGGAAGGAGAAGGGGGAACAAGCTTTCAAAGCAAATCGTTTCATTTAAGGGGTTTTTGAAACTTTTGAGACGTTAGAAATGGAGAGTAGAAATTAAAAAAGTAAAAAAGAATGAATAATAATAAATCAATGCTTTCATTGGAAAAATAGATTATTACATCAGAGTATCAATAATATCTATTTCTTGCCATTTATTTTAAATGGAAATATTGCACATAGAAATATCGCAAACATAAATGTTAAAGAAAATGTGCTATTAATTTTTTTAAATGCATAGCCAAATTATAAAAGCTAAACGAGAAATAACAAAAGTTTTTAATTAGTAATATTTTTATTTGTTGATATCACTTTTTTCTCGTTTATTTGTTAAGCGAATTTTTCATTATCTAAAATCTACTTTATTGTTACGATGATCCTGTTTTCATAATTTATCACATATTCTAGACAAATATTTCAGCGCTATCTTGACTATAAATAATAGAAGGTACGTATTGACAGCTAAACCGGATGCGTCGTTCATCCTTCTACCACAAAATTCTAATCGATGTGGTAAGTTTATCCGCAAGATTCGCGCAAAAAAGAATGTTATAACATTAACAAAGATGATTTGAAACAGAATATATGAAAGTTTGATAAAGACTTATGCTTCAGGAGAGAGGCTTATGGAGGATGTGTAACTTAATTGCTTACTTCATTTTCTTATCAGAAGGTTGCAATTGTTCGTCGTTTGATGCTTTCTAGCTTCCGGTGATTGACTGATCGTGCTATAACCATTGTCGAATGCTGCTTTCCAGTGAATTCGGATGGTGGTGCTGCGCGTTGGCAGTATTGTATTCCTGGGGCATCTTCGTTATTATTTCAATTTCGATTAAGTTGTTCCGTTACTATGCTTAGGGCAGTTGTCGTCGTTTACACGTCTGTGGAGGGGAAAGGCGGCCGCCTCCATTAAAAACGGTTTTCGTGTTTGTACGATGCTGGTCGTTGATCTAATATAACGACACTTCTGGGCGAAAATATTAAGCATTTGTCTTTGGAACAGTTTATTTTATGTCCTCTCAAATGCGCAAAGAGAGGGGGTGGTAGGAATTAATTTTATAAAATGGTGAACCTTCTTCACAGAAAAACGAGATTAAGAGTTGTCTAAAGAAATGTGAGCTGAACAGTGCAGAAGACAAATCAAAACCGTCCATGATCTCTTCTCTTATGTAATCATCACTGCTGTTGCCATTCTTTCATAAGTAATACTGCAGCAATTGTTTTAAGGTGATGTTTATAATACATTTGTGCATCGTAAGAAGCTTCTCAATGATTGTTTTTAAATTAAGAGTGGAGGAGAAGGGACAAACGGGAACCGGGTAGCACACGTACCGCCGATTATTATTCCGCTTTTCTTGATGGAAAATGGCGATATGTGGAGTTTGCTCTCATTGCTGATTACTCCGTGGTAAGTATTGTTAGTGTTTTTGTTGTGTTTTACTGGAGCCTAAGAGCTACGACCTGACGGCATGAGAGATGATAAGTTCAACGCTTACTTTAATTCTCGCCGATGTGAGTTTGTATTGACTTCTTGTTTGTTCTTTTAATCTTTAGCTCTGTGTAGTGAGTATAACGGCCATTAATTATATATATATATATATATATATATATATATATATATATATATATATAGATGTGTAGCTGTGAGAAACTTTTCGTATAAAATTGTATCAAGCGCTTCCTTTTAAGTGCTTACTTGTATCAGCAGAATCACTACTGCAATCAGAAAAACGGTTTTTATGTCGTGTAGAGTGAGGTGCGCCTCGGGCAACATTCATATTCGTGGCAAGCAGAGGCACTATGCGGAATTACCTCCCGCATCGGCGAGAGCGGTGATTGGTTCGGCAGGTGGACAGAGCCACCTTGGTGAAGAGAAGCGGAGTTGAGGTACGGGAAAAGAGATGATGTTTCATGTGGAGGTCTCGAGGCTGCTGTGAATGCAGTTCTGTGTGCATATTTTTTTCCTTTTCGGCCAGTTTTTCTCCAAAGGAGGGGGAGGTGGGGTGATGATGCCTCAGCAGGACGTCGAAATCTGAAGGGCTTTTTCGCCATCGGTGACATCTGTAGCTACAACATGCCCTAGTGATTTTTCATTTAAAAGGGCAATTCTTCGATGCCATCGAAGATTCTTCTGCGAGAGGATCGCACTTCAGCGCTGTTTGAGGCAATTGGGCGCTCCAGCAATTCAACCAGCCTTACTGCTTTGTGTCAGCCTACTTTATTTAACAATATCAAAGCTCATCGTTCATAATTATTTTGTGCTTAAGAAATGTTGGAAGAAAAGTAGGCATTGCCGAGCGGATGTTAGATATTTCCTTTGCAGGAAATTTCTTGTGAATGTTCCCGAAGAAAATTTAAAAATTTACCTTATTATTAGCTTATCAATCGTAATACAATAAGTTTCCATTTCAGTATGAAAAGTACAATAAAAATGCAACCGCAGTTCAAGAACGACTTTCTACGCTGGCTAATTTTGTAAATACGGTGAACATTTATATTCACTTATTTTTTAATCTATTGCATTTCCTTCTTTTTCACTTCCTCTTTTTCCATTCCTCTATCCCGTTGTCTCCACATTTTCGAATATCTCAACTACTTCTCTTATAAATCGTTTGCGGCTATACATTTATTTGCTCTATTGATCATATATACTCAGTGGTTTTGATAATTTTCAGGGTTTTTTTTTTTTTTGCAAAAAGAGTTCGAGGAACTATTTTATGTCTTTTTGGATGAAATGTTTCTTAAGTGACTGCGATTATTTGCTTCATTTTAACTTTCAAATATTCATCTTTCAATTGAATGATAACACTACTATTTTCTTTCAATAATTTTTCAACGTTAAAAATAATGAAATTTTTGTTAGCAATTATGCCATTTCTTGATATGAACATTCTTTCCCATCGTTGTGATTATTATCATCGATTTCATAATGAAACGTTTGATTTATCGCTAAAAGTATTTCAGCTTTATCAACCGCTCAATATTCGCGTTGTTTTGGTGTGGGCGGATGTTTGGACGCAATCAAATCCAATCGAAGTGATCTCAAATTCTGATCAAACACTCTCCAATTTCCTCGAATTTCGTAAACGGCTCATTAAACCACATCCTCACGATAACGCTCATCTCTTAACGTTTGTTCAACTTTTTTACTGTTCTTGGTGTATCGTTGAACGAATAGGTTCTTCTTCCTCTTTTTGTTTTCTTACCACCTATGGAGAAGTAAGGTATTGTACGCTTTTACTAGAAAAAATCAGTAATATTCTTTCATGTTTGTTAGAATAGTACAGGTAAAGTTCTCAACCTCAACCGGTGACCTGACGGGATATGGTTTCCCGACTTTTTCCTCCCCACCTTTTCCTCTAGGGTTGTCTACCCGACAGATCGCTTCCCATCTCAGCGTTCTTCACCGAAGACTTGACTATCATGCGATTTGGGGCTTCCGGTTCCCGTCGAAGAGTCCGCAGAGGACAATTCGCCGACTTTTTTCATCGAGCTCTGCACTCCGACGATTTGCTCCTTGACGGGATCTCTCTCCCCTTCTCCTTTCCGATCGAAAATCCTCTTCCTTTGCCACTTTAGATTACAATTTACTCTTCGATTCGCATAAAAGTTAGTTGCAATACTATCATTCTTCTCTGCCCGAAGAATATCGATGCTAGTTATTTCGAAGCTTTGGTACAATTACATTAAATCTAGCTAAAATCACAAAAGGCTAATTGTTTTCTATATGATATATGTGTAAGTGTCACATCAATCGTGACGACGTTCAGCATAGCAGAACAACGATTGCAGGAACATACGTTTCGATAACAGTATCGTTGGCAAGGCCTACAAGGGCACAATGTGCTCTTTCGATTTCTCTGGCGGCGTTGATATGGTTTGTTTGGATGCCATTTTGCACATCTTTCAGCCCTAACTCTACTCTTGCATTCGTAGATAAAATAAAGGTACAACTGAGCTAAAGAACTGTTAGAATTAGGCGGTGTTCCCACAGATAACAACAAAGATTTACCCATATTTCATGCTCATTGAGTTCGCACATTGTCACATAAAACGAAGAAGGCATAGATTGAGAGGTGACGGGAAAGTATCTAATGTCTCTTGAATGGTTATAGCTAAAGATATGCTTAATATACAGCAAATAAAATTATTTACGCTATCTGAAGTTATACAAATTTTATTTGTTTGCGAATAGCTTTATGGCGTCCACTATTCTCTGCAGCAGTTCTCGGACCACCAATTTTTTGGTGCTGAAAAATTTGATTATCGTCAACGAAAGTGTGTTTTTCCTCAAGGGTTTTTTTTCCTTTTTGTGTCCCCCTGAAGGAGATTCTATCTAAGCAAAAAGCCTCAATGCTTTGCTTTCATTTTTTTTTCTTTTTTTCATAAATTTCTATCTGCAGGATCACAGTGATTTAGCAGCATTCGTCGCGGCAACAATAGCGCATGAAATGGGACACAATTTTGGCATGGAACATGATACAAGCTACACAGATTGCAAATGCCCAGATAGAAGTTGTATTATGGCGCCGTCAACAGGGTAAACTTTATCGCAGTTCTGTTGCACTATCAGTTAATTTGCCTACTTTTTAAGCCTAAAATTCAAAGGTGTAACACCGCCCAATGTGGCCAGAGAGGGTATGTAAACGTGTTATGTCTACTTTAACATAGGCCTCATTGATGTATTTTTACCTCCTCCAGCTTTACCATATTCAGCACATCCAAAATTTTTCTTTAATATTTAGATATGCCGTAACTCTACTGGCATCGAGTTTGCTTTTTTTTGCATTCAGCACCTCACTCATGGCAATTCACATAAAATTTGGCACATCCATCCAAACTTATCACGAAACCTTCGTTGAGTGGAATTAATTTCAGTGTGGTCGCTCCTTCTTATTGGTCCGATTGTAGTCTGCGTTACCTGGAGCATAGTCTGAAACGTGGTGCTGATTATTGCCTTCGGAACCCTCCCGACAGTGTGTATGGGGGTGCACGGTGTGGCAATGGTCTTCTTGAGGCGGGCGAAGAATGCGATTGTGGATCTATTGTGAGTTGTTTACTTCCTCAACACTCTTCGTTACTCGTATCACTATTACTGCAGTCATCGATGTTGCATTAACTGCCTGCCACGACAGTGTTATTTTCAGTTATCATTTGACCATAACATCTTGTAATAATCCTTTAATCTCTATTCTTGCTTGCGACGCACTTCATACCAATTAAAACAATCTCGATGAGGAGGAAATTGATGTGATAAATGCACAAGGCTAGGTGAGATCGGAACCACTGTCGTTCAGTATTCTTGCAGGGGAACTTATTCATCATACTGCTATACATGAATATCATTTTGTCTATTATCCCCTTCTTTTCACTCTATTTGACTGTTTGCTTCTTAAACAATATAAATGAATAAGGGCATTACCTTTTGCAGAGTGTATGTGCGAATAAATGTTGCAATGCGGCTACATGTAAGCTGATCGAAGGGGCACAATGTGCAAGTGGGGAATGCTGTAATTCGGAGACATGCCAAGTGAAGAAAGCCACCATTGTTTGTCGTGAGGCTACCAATTCTTGCGATCTGCCGGAATATTGCGATGGTCAGATGGAGCATTGCCCAGCTGATTTCTTCGTACAGGATGGTCTCAGGTGTCCCGATCACCCAACAGTAAGTTTTGCATGTGGCATCGTTAGGGGAGAATCCCTTTTTCTTCTTTTTATGCGTTAAAAAAGTGATTGTCGAGGGCTGATGGTCGAGCTGTGTGACAGGTTGAACGAACTAAATAAGAAGTTTCTTCTTTTTTCAATTGCAGGTAAAGGTCATCTTGCAGGATTATTCGTGAACCGATCGATTTTTTTTTTCCATCTCGAGATTATCCTTTCATTGAGCGAATACAAAAGCATTGCGCATTGAAGGGAGTTCACATCGTCATTCATTAGCATTCGTTTAAGGATTTTTGTTACGATGGGATATGTGGAAGCCGTGATGAGCAATGCCAATTTATATGGGGTCCGACAGGTACAAATGCAGCAGAGCAATGTTACGAGCTGAATACACGCGGCAACTCAGCTGGCAATTGTGGTTACGACCAGATCGC
Organism: Baylisascaris procyonis; assembly: GCA_037389465.1. NCBI lineage: Eukaryota > Metazoa > Nematoda > Chromadorea > Rhabditida > Ascarididae > Baylisascaris > Baylisascaris procyonis. The sequence goes on from JAZARR010000059.1 coordinate 5,666,392, forward strand.
TAATCAGTTTGCCACCTGTGAGAGACGGTATGTTTTTTCGACCGGCCACATATCCACATGTTTGTATTTTTAGGTAGCCGGTTGCGCCATGTAGTGGTGAGGTAAGAATGCACACTGGCTTACAGCACCACGATTTTATGTTATGTTATACACTTGATGTAACTATTTGCTTTAGGGTGTAATTGGTATGAAGATTTCTTGCCATGTACGCAATATCTGATTTTTTCTTGCTCCCTGATGTGGTCGGGATTTTCCAGAGTCCTTATTGGCATTTTGGTTAACAGAAATTTGTGAGTGAAGCGATGTCCATCATTCACATTTCAAGGGCATTGTTCATTATCCGAGAACTGCCATCATTTTACTGAACTTAACAAACGATTCGTCTTTTGTGTGTTAGCAAAGTAAAATATTATACTGGAAGAAGGATGTTGTTTTAGAGATGCGGAGTGCGGTCGTTTACATTGTCAACACGAGAACGAAAAGTTGGCGTTTGGCGACCCATCTACTGTGTATACTGCATATACTGGGTTGCGTCTCTCGAATGGACAAGACGTAGCTTGTCGGGTCATATGGACGAAATTGGTGGGTAATAAGAAGCAGCCTGACCCGGGTATGGTGCCTGATGGCGCCTCCTGTGCCGCCGATCGGGTACCTCTTTGTTCTTTTTGGCTATTTTTTACTCACGCTAAACGCAAGTAATTGAAGTCTGCAGTGCAGCTTGAAGAAATAGGTTGACTGTTTTTCTTGCGAAATGAGGTCAGTGATGTTTGCACTTATATTTGCAGTGCCGTTTCGCTGAGGATTAGGAGGAAAGCATTGGGGGTGGTCTTAATGAGACTCTTTTTGTCTAATTTGCAGTTGTTTATCGTCGTTCTGCAATTTCGATGTGAAAAGTATCGCTTACGGTATTGGTTATCAACTCTCCTCTTTCATCCATCGAACGCATTACTGTGTACTGTGCTTCAATGAATCCTTTTTGTGCGTAATATGTTATGATGTTGCGATATAAGATACAAGTATTGACTTCGCCATATTTCTTCGAAGTCTGTCAAAGAAACGTTGAAATGCATTAGAACGTTGAACAACAGCTGTGCAGCATTCGCTATCAGCGATGTAATGTGGTAAAGTTCGTCTTACAGATGTGTGTTAATGCAAAATGCGAAAACCGAACCGAAATGGTGAAATTAGCGCCGAAGTGTGACCCAGAGTCATGTAACGATGCGGGTATTTGTAACAATATGGGTAACTGCCACTGTAGACCTGGCTATGGAGGCATCAGCTGCGCAATTCCCGGACCTGGTGGATCCGTCAACAGTGGTCCTGCTACTGAAGGTGGCGTCATCCACGTGGGCTACGTCGTCTTCTGGCTTCTCTTCATCTCTGCTATTATCTTCATTGTTGCTTCGATCTTCATTAAGCGAAAGAAGAACATCTGGTTGCATAAACAGTACGGTTTGCTCTTTTATATCAGATTATTTTTCTTATGTAAGGACACCTTTACAGGAATATCACTTCTGACCTTCCTAAGAGTGGGATCTGATATAACATGGCACCTTATCGCCAAGAGTATTATAGTTTTTGAACTCAGATTTTCCACGGAGTCCCAGTTTAAAGTCTCTTTAGGCTAGTATATAGGGTTGTTGAGCTCGTACAGTGACGACGTACGGCGTTGAGGGCGCAGATTCAGATCAACCCTTGATGCATTCCGTAATCACATCGCCCTGAGACTGCTTCAATAGAATTTTTACTTAGTTATTTGCATAACGTAAATCCATTTTTCAGAAATCCAGAAAAGCCTCATTTCTTCTAATGTTCTATGAATTTGTTTTTCCACTGAGTTCTGCTTGATGGTTTCAACTCAGATGATCTTGAACTTCGAATGCACCAGTTGTCGAGACAACATGTGCAACTTGTGGTGTTACGCTAAAGGCATAGAGAAGGGCTGTGCCATCTCCTTTTCCCTTTCCTTATTTTTTAATCCACCGAAATGTTTAAAAGAGACGTTTCATTTCGTACGCCATTAGTTTTCTTCGTCGTTGAACTGCTCATAGGAGTCGTTTCTGTAGTGTTTATAATAGATTGTGGTTGCAGAATTTGGCATCATTTAAAGAAGGCGCTAAAGCTGCAACGGTTACTAGTGCCCATCAGAAAGGCACCACCGCCGCCTGGTCCACCGATAGGGACCGCCGAATTGAATGCTGTTTGGGGTGACTCGCCGGCCGATGCGTTGCGACGCTATCGTAGACCTTCACCGCCGGCATTTTCCCCTCCAATTATTCCTTCAGCGAGCATTACACCAACTCATGCGCAAGTCAATGTGATGCGTAACGCGAGCATTCGACCTAAAAACGCACCTCCTAAGGTTGTTGTTATTCCAACTTTATCGTTCTTTTTTCCTTACCAGAAGCTTCATACCTTCAATAAATATGAAGCCAAATGTAGAAGGTACCCATGCACACATATGCTTTAATAAAGGGGACGGGGAAGCCCTGACTGCCCAGTGTAAAAAATGCGTCATTGTGGAATCACTTATACGACTGGGTGCTTTGCATTTTCGTTGCGAATAAAACTGCACTAGATGGAATAATCTGTGATAGTTGTCATCGAATCAGGAATCATTTCAGAGATTGGTTTCGACTCGTGGATATTTGAACTCGAACTCATTCTCCGAAGTAGGTATATCTTGCAAGATGAGTTGTGAGGTTGCTTCGATTTTTTTGGAAGGAAATAGTTGGCTTATGTAATTAAGTCGTTGGCAAAGATTTGTTGAAAATGCTGTCGGCAGACATCAGAGTATCCACTTATCTTTGCTGTAGATGCGGTAGTTATCTTCGGTTGATTTTTACTGAGTCTGCTGGTTTTGATTGTTTATATGTCAGTCGGTAAGACTATGACAGGATTTGTTCGGCATCCATCTGCACTGGAGAAGCATCGCATTGGTATCTTAAAATGCGACGTACGTGGGCGTGGAGGTCTGGATTAAGTAGAAGATAATGCGGCCTGAAATTGACGGGGCACGGATCAAGTTTTTTTGAAAGCCTCTAAGTACTTGTGAAGTCTAGGTCCCGACACGACCGGATACGGAGGCGCTGAATGCGCTATACGCGGAACGGGGTGACGAATTGCGTTATGCGGTTCCACCGTCCGATGACTATCGTCCACAAGCTAGCAAGATGGTCCGATCGGAGAGTAACACCAGCCGGCCTGGCAAACCTCCACCACCGCCTCCACACAAACCGACTACTTACGATCAGGTATATGACGTTGCAGTTGTGACAGTTACAAATTAGGCGGCACCTTACCCAATTGTTTTTCTGTTAATTCGTTGTTGTTTTTTTCATTTTTGCGATGAATTCGATTAGGCGTTAATTTTGAAATCGCCGATAAAAGCGCCGATCGGACGAAAGCGACGACCAATTTATGCAGTTATTTATTTACTTGTTTGTTTATTCATTTTAGCGTATCGATGTGGGAAAACATTTAAAAGTATATGAGCATGAAAAAAAAGATCAAGTAAAACGTTAGCTTAGTGACAGTTTAGGCGAGTAGACATTTAGTACATGCGAACAATAACAGTGTATAAATCCGAACGACTCAGCCGCAGCTTTAAAGTTGTAGTGGGTGCATCAGGCTGGAAGCAGATTCCAGATTCTTCCAACACGAAAATGAGATCTGAGCAGAATGCTGTTTGCACTACAGCATGTTTTGACGAGCTAAAATTGATTGGCTTCGCTTTTGTGTTTTCGGTGGGTGAAGGGGGTAAACTGAAATATTTATGATAGTGGGAGAAAAGATTCGAGTCAGAATTGACTTTGCAATGTTCCAGTGATTCCAGGTTAAAAATTTTTAGCCTAGAATTTGTTTGATATGAAACACGATAAATTTTGCGGAAACTAATTCGGGTGAAGCCTTTCTGAACATTCTTTAATAGCCTGATATCAAAAACCAAATAAGGAGACCAAACAGGAGTACGGCACTCAAAAATGGTTCGGCATTAGGTGTTGAGGGCATTTCGGTAATGCTCCTTCAATGCCTGATGCTCCTCAATACGGAAAACATAGTTTGCAATTTTTGACGATTTTTCGGCAGCAGTAAAATACTGCCGTCTCCAGTGAAGTTTAGAGTTGATTAGAACATCAAGGTCGAGTGCACGAACCATCTGTAGTAGGAAGAATCTCACCTCGTAGCCAGATAAAACGTTCATGCCAGAATTGATATGAAGCACATGACTTTTTTCAAAAAAAAAAACGTTCAACTGCCATAATTCCGACCTGTCGACGAATGCATAAAAATCATTTTGCAGAATTTGCAAGTCGTAGACAGGATCATGCAATGGGCGATAAATTTAGAGGTCATCAGCTAAGAGCTTGGTACTACTGGGAATCGTTGACGTCTGAGGGGAATAACTTCCTTGTGGCCTATCATTACACCACTAGGTATTGGGAGTTGAAGGGAGCAACTCTTTCAGTTTCTTACCGGAATACTTCATCCACATAAAAATTCTCTGATCTACTTAAGAAAAGAGTCGACGACGCCATATTTTTTCCAATTCCAAGAGAAGCTTTTCATGACAGGCCACGCGATCTGAATTCTCATATTCAACGAAGGCATCCAGTTACTTGCGAAGCGAGAAGGGGCACGGTTTAGAAGGCTCTTTCATGTGAAATGTAATGATGGTTTAATCAGTTGAGTGCCGAATAATGCGCCCTTCAAACGTTTGAATGATGTTTAGCAAAGAAATAAACTATGCAAATGACGACTGGCATTTAAAAACAAAGCGCTTAATCGCCAGCGTCAAAACTATTCAACAAATTGTTGCGTAAAGTTATTACGACCCAGCTCACCGATCGGCGTTTTTGTTGTGGTAGTTTGCCTCCGCTATTTTTTTTTTCTTTTTTCATTTTATTATCATGAAATGCATATGTTTATTGTCAAAGAAATCGTAAAAGTAAATCTCACACGGATGATTGGCAAGATCGAAGCGTAACAAAAAGAACACCAATAAAGGACTATTACTGCATCTAGTTAGTGTATGTTACCACTGAAATCAGAAACTCTCTGTAAATGAAAATTCCTTATACATATTTCTTTTCGAATTGTTGACTGATCTGATGCGATAAGGATATGCAACGAATTGGCATTATTGGAAGAGGATAATTTGCTTTAAGAAACCGTTAAAGATTACCTTGTAGATATTAATGAATATAGTTTTGAAGTATAGAGAGATTAAAAAGTGTCAGGAAAGTTGTATTGATTTGTTTTATAGGTGAGCAATTGTGTTGAAGAAATGAAATCGGATAGCGAAAAAAAGATGAAACCTCGGCCACCAATAAAACCAACTGTGGTTTCGAAACCAAGTGTGAAGAGTATTGCAGCACGATTCGATCCCAATTCCTCACAGCTTTCCAACAAATTTGTCTAACTAGACGTCCGTTATTTTAACGCGGTATTCGTTCTCACATTTCTGTGATGAGTTATATTGGTTATCGTTCGATGTGCGAAGATATTAGCATTGCCAGAAGCGAATTCTATTTTTTTAAACGTTTTTTATACGTCAAATAATTGCACTATGAAAAGCTATGAATCTCATATTTCATATTCCCATTGATTTCGCCTCTTTTTGTTTTTTGTTTTTTTTTTTAATTATTTCATGCAGAGTTTTTTGTTTATATAATATTAAGCGTTCTTCTTTCGCATTTTACAGTTCTGAAGTATTTTATTCAGTGTTGTACTTCGATGACGGATTTTGATTATATTGTCGCCGAAATGCCGAATATCGTTGTACGAACTTCTAACTTATAAGCTTCAAATGAAAACCTATTCGCCTATGTCCTATGATAGATATTGCATTTAGAATAACTCATCAAAGATCGATTTCATTTATCGACTTATAGATCGTTTGGGATTAGTGGGTTGGGCAACGTTGAGGTTCCTTTATCCTGCATTTAGCTGACCCATTCAAATGGTATTCATCGAAGTTTTTATTATTGCTTCTTCTCATTGCGTTGATATCTGCCGTATTATTTTATTTGTTTGTTGTTTTTCATATTTGCGATGTAGTTTGAAATATTCGAAATTGGAATTTTTTGTTTTTATTGTGGCGTTCACATAGGCGTATCGACAGGAAGCGATTCATCGAAACCTTTACTAACAAAAATATATTACGAGTCAAGTTAGATATGATAGTAGTGAATATTTTTTTAGTGATTGATAACATATCTGAATTAGTGAACCACACGTTAGTGATTTCATCGATAAATAGGCATCCTTTACAGAATTGATTTCATTTTTGTGTCCTTGAAATTAGACTACACCGGTTTATTGAAGGAAAAGATGGGACCTGAATACAGTCGAAAAGCGTGAGACATTAGGAGTATCATGCTTTCAAAGATGTCATAGGCGATCGATCCCTATGATGCGGGAAAGGGGAGCGAGGGCTAGAAAGAGGGGAATGTTCTGTGTTTAAAAAAAGATCATACATCCTTCAGGGAATAAAGCCGAGAGGGGAATGTTCTGTGTTTAAAAGAAGATCATACATCCTTCAGGGAATGAAGCCAAAGCCTTGCCGTCTTTTAAACAAACCGTTTACGAGCGAGTCGCAGTCATTTATCTGTTGAAGTGGTGGTGATTCCATATGCTTATGGAATGGTTTAATTGTTCTTTAATACTTGACGATGGTGATGACGTATATCTATCTTTATTGCTTCTTTGGTCACTCTCCATTTTCTTTCTTCATAATATTTATTCTGTAATTCAAATGGAAGGGAAATTAGGAGTCAATTCAGGTCGAACATTTGAACAACTTCGACAGGATGTTGTTTTAATGACTGTTCCATGTGTATGCACCGTTATGATGAATATTTTATGGCACATTTATAACTTTTTTGTAATGAAACGAGATTGCATAGTAGGTGCTGATGAGTTGCGTTTCGAGAGTATTCTAATTAAGGGTACCGATATGCCGAGAAGGTGAACATAATTCGGTGTATTGCTGTTTGAAATTTGCGTTTTTTTCAAGTACATATGGAAAAGAGGCAGTTTTTATCTCTTGTTGATCTTTCCGCCTTTTTTATGCTGGAATATTTGTCTAGGGTGAAGGGAGGTCTTTTATTTTAGAAGGATGCATTTTGGCTGTCTTGTAAGATTCTTTCGAAATGCCGGATGTTTTGCAAATTTAGCGTATTTGTTCCGATATATGAAGCGCAAAATTTATATCTCAAGTTTAATAATAAGAAGGCGAGCATCAATCTCGCTTCGGGCACTTGAAAACGATAGAGTGACAAAGGTGAGGGGCCCATATTCCCCACTCCCCCTCCCACCCCCACACTTCCACTTCCCTTTCCGAATTGGGTGGCTCTGATTCTTTGACCAACGTATGCTTTAAGCGTAGTTGGTGCTTTATATTTCATTTTTTTTGTATAACGTGTTTCCATTTGCTTAGGAGGCTATTTCTCTCTATGTGGCTTCCTCTCGATGGCTTTCATTTGTGCTGCATGTTTGCTTGTCTGCATAGCCAGACACTTTCATACCTCGACGTCTTTGGATGCTCGGTGACCTTTCTTGAAGCTGAACTTGCAGCCGGTTAAATCTTTCCAGTTTTAAACCGCGTCGTTGGTATGTTGTTCTTTTTAAGCATTTATTCGAATCGGATAAAGCTGTGCTGTCTTTGCGCGATCGGTATTTTCTAAAGTTTGGGAACGTATACATGACCAGGAGATCATTTTAGAAAACCTGTGCTACACCACTACAAATATTGCAAATGAGAAATATTAGGGTGTTATCTTATGGTATGGGACTCATGTGTGCCACGAACATGAACGTTGTGTTTTATAGGCAAATTCTTTAATATCGAAATTGCTTGTTGATGATTCCAATGCCGGGCAACTCTACTGACTAGCAAATCTTTGAATGCGCTAATCTGCTTTACAGTAAAAAATACACGGCTACTTTTCCCGTTTTCTTAGTGATAGTAGTTAGCTTTTTAATCCATTAGTAAATAAACATGTTAACACGAAATTCCACCAATAGTCAAATATATTAAGGAACAAATTCAGAGATAAGTCTCTTAATCATAAAATTTATTACATTCATACAACTTTCGATAATCAGTAGAACTAATGAAGAATTCCGTTTTGTATGTGAAATCGTCGCATTGCGAAACTTTAGCTGATTTCGCACTGAATATCGCTAATTGAGAGATATGCGAATCCTCTGCAAAAAGGGGATGAAAGACTGAGTACATTATCCACTTGGGAATCAAATAAGTGGAAAGTGAATTATTTGATGCTGAGGAGGTTCGTCACAAAGACACTCACTTTTCAAGAAAAGGAGGGTTACTTGTTGCTAATTGAAGAGGTTCTTCGCAAAGAGAACTCTTTGAATCACTACCTAATACTGAGCGAATTTTTATAACAGTTGATGCAATTAGATGAACAAGTTGACATGATTTTTCATTTGAAACTAAGTACTGTGGAGCTACTCAAGTGGGTGGTGTTTCCAGTTCAAAGAATTAAAGCCAAAATTCAAAATTGGAAAGATAAGCCTTCACACAAAGGACTTGAGTGAGATGATACTCGATCGAAAAAAACATATTCCATTCAGCGCTTTTGCATCAAGTCAAAACGCCAAGATAGTTGCTTTCTTTTGCATATATTCAACGTAAGCCTAAGAATGAGCAGCTGGCAACTCCTAAACGACTGCGACAGTGACGGAATGAGAGAGACAATCCACCCGACTGTACTTTCTGTGGATGTGCACTCCACAAAATAGTGAGGAGATCGATCCTTCCTAGCCGTCTAACAAAAACAAAGATATTAGCTGCTCTACTCTTTGAGTAGATTCATTATTCCAAACTTGTATAATTCAACAAGGAAATTACCGAGCATAACAGATATACACGTTTTGCATTGAAACTGCTATTTGCTAATGCGTTTCTCTTCGGATGCAACGTGTATGGATATATATTTCGGGAGGAAAAATCCATGAAACATCCTCGAAATCATAAAGCAAAACAAGAAATCTGTTCAAGGCAGCTATATTCCAAAGTCTCAATATTGAAAATCTTCACTAATCGGGGCTAATATGAGTCAATAAAAATTTGACGGAAATTTTACCGAGTAGAAAGGGTTTCGAATAATTTTGTTGCATTTTATATCGCTAACTGATAAGCGATATTTGCCTAAAGCATGAATAAGTTCCTGATCGGAGGCGATACAACACATCTACAATATAGCTTGCATTATATTTTTCACATGAATAGCAAAGAAAGCAGCGCTGGCAAGTGCTCGCCAGTTCTATCGATGTGCTGCAATTTGAGAACTCTGAAAATCGACTCTGGAAGTCCGACGCTGCAGTTGCGAATATCAGTGGCGACCAGAAAAGTAGTTGCAGGAAACAGCTGATTTTTTGAGGGAATTTGGAGAGTTCATGGGTGGGGGTGGGGGGGGGTGAGGCGAGAGCAAGCAGATGCTGTACTTCCTCAGTGAAGTGAGCAAATTTTCTTGATAAGTACGGTGTAATATCTATAGCCGACAGAAATGGCAATAGCCTTCGGGTGCGTAAATCGATGCCATCTGCCCTATTACTGGGGTGATAATTTGTGCGTATTGTGTCCTCTCGAGAGCGGGCATCATTAAGTGGCTATCACACAATTCCTTGCCTTTGTAACACCCTCTATAGTCATATTGCGTGCATCTTTCGATTTTTTATGATCTTATTGCATGGGTAACGCTAGCAAGGTTGTGCGAGTCACAACGCCGCATGCCTTCGATGAGTTACTATGTATTAAGGCTAGCAAGAACGAGCAACAATAGGCGCCGCAACGATTTGTGAACGTTAAAGGGGTTTGCGGCTGCAAATAGCTAACGTTGCAGCCACTTGTGGGCGGTTCCGATGTGTTGTGCCTTCTAGTATGAAGCAATCGCAACGCTGCATCCAGTTGCCAAAAAGCTAGCTATTCCTCCGATTGACCGATCCATCAGATCTCACTACTATGGTTGCGATCAAGTAAGTTTCTCGAAGATTCAATTGTCTACTCTTCCGTTATTCCAGAGTTTCCTCTATTCTTTTCATTGAAGCTCATTCTCTAAGAACGTTTTCTAAATGCTTGCAAATTCGATGTTGCACAGCTGAATGCATTCATTGTGTGATGTTCACATGATTTCAATAAAGTATTTGTTATCCTTTCATGTAGATATATAATTGCTGTATATAGAGCAGGCAGAATTACAAACCTTCACTCACATTCTCTTGCCTAATTGTTGCAATAACAACCGACAAACATCAGCACTCTGCACATTGCTTTAATGGATTGACCATTTTTTAGGTCATTTATATACATCGAACGTGAGGAAAAAGTTGTTGCGTTTTGTTGGGAAATAATACAATACTGCGAGTGGTTTTTACTCTTTGAAAGTGACTCGTTTTTCTCCTCCATTCAATATTCGCTTTGTGTTCCCCTCACATTTGTATCCGTAATTTTTTAAATCTACTGACATTAAAGCGCGTCTGTATCCTCTCGAATTGTTGCAAGAAAGGTGTCATTCCCTTTCGATTGAAGAGGAATGGGGGCTGTAGCTGACGCATCCGTCGATTCGTGAGCTATGACGAACATGACTCATGAGATATGAAGTTATGAGTACTGGTGATACACTCTTATAGCAAAGCTGGAACTTTCTGTTAGGTGCTACATTAAGCTCGAATTGTTGATGAATATTCCGAAACCTTTGACAGAGGTACTGCAAACGCTACTTCCCGTGACACTCTTTTAAATCATTGTTCATATTTATGAGGCTTATAAAATTCTTCTCCTTCACCCGTCTCCTCTCATTTCTCCCATCGGTTTAGAGTGGTAAAGCTCGAAAAGTACGCTAGGTGAAATTACGCTCTTACTAAAATCCATATTGATGCGCAAGAAAAGTTGCAAGTGAATGCGTCGTTGAGCTGCCCTTTTGGACTTAAAGACTCACAAGGGAATACACAAATAAAAGGTTTATTGCGAAAGCGGCACTATATATGAGTGGGTGAGGGAACATCAACGTTTTCCTGCTAACTGAAGTTTAATGGAATGCCATATGGATCGTCAGCATGCTATTGATTTATATAGACACCTTGAAGGAATGCTTTCGTTGCATTCATGCCTAAACGTATATGATACGCATCGTCAACTATATACTTTTTGAGGATGCTATTTACCTCAAAGCATATTGCCCCTTATTTTACCTTTGATTAGAATGTAATACCTGGTTAAAAAAACTTTAAAACATGTATTAAAAAACATATGATGCAATCGGATTTAGCTACTAGATAGTGTAACTTTCAATTAAATTTTAGTGATTTACCCCGAACAATCCTCTTTTCCCCATAAGTTTCAGGTTTTCTTTTTTTTCATAAATCACTGATCAGTTTTCTTGTTGCGCGAAATCTTCATACGTTTTTTAGCTACTCTAAAAAGAGTAGTCCAATAAAGGCAGTAAGAGTTTTATAACAATATTATACAATGGGATCATTAAAATATGCTTGCAATTGTGCAAATTTTTATGAATTATTGCATAATTCCATAGAAAAAGAAGCTGTTCACTTATTTTTCCGAAGAAAATATAATTTAGCATTTCGCTTATATTTTCTTTTAAATACAAACTATATAGATCGGAGGTTAAAATTAGGTTACGCTACTGAGTGAATGTGTGAGAGAGCAATAACGTCGAAATAAGACATATGTATAACCGCCTCAATAATTCACGATGGCAGCATGGCAGACACATTTCGGCTAACACCCAAATTATCTTTACGATTTCTTTTCGGGGAGGGGGAAGGGGGCAGTAGCCACAAAGATACTGTAGTCGCGCAATAAAATGGGCGGTCAAACTGCGAAGTAAGTGTTTCTTTTGCAAAGAAGAAAGTCAAATCCTCGACTGTGAGATCTTTAATGAGAGAAATTTTTTAGTTTTTTTTAAAACAAAAACTGACTCCGCTCCTAAAAACTTTAGGGAATATTTTCACTAAACACGAAATTGAAATCCATCATTGCTCGATCGTTCGAACGTGTTGGTTCTTTCGAATCTGTGAGTTTATGTTACATTTGTGAAGTTCTTCAAACTGCAACGGAAAATGTTAAAATTCAAACCCGGTTTGTTCAGCGCATCTAACCCAAGCATAGTTAAGCAATAAAAGTTATCAATCAGGTGGAATTAGCGACTTCACATGTCTAGGTCTCGAAATTCCCAATGCTTTCATGCTCACTTTTACGAAGCGTTGTGATGTTATAAGTTTTATTAATCGCCATTACAGTTTATGAGTTCTAAACGTTGCTAAATTGTGACTCTTTTTAAGCTAGCTAATTTTTCTGCTTAACTCTGTATTGTTTTGTTGGTGCATATCGATTGTTGGCAGCATTGTTTATGCACACCAGATCGATACTATACATTATAATTTAAAGGTGTACGAACATATAATAAGCTATATGCAAAATTAGTGAATTTAAATACTGTGCTGGGCAAATGAATGCTTGTTGACTTGTGAAAGCGTGTTTCACGCGTTACGCTTTGTCAAGCGGCCTAATGACATGTCACATTCCTATTACCGTTGTGGCAATTCATGCAACAATTTCATTTGGTGTTTTGTCGCATAGCTAATTCCAATTACTTCCCGTCGCGCATTGAAGCATCGACTTTTATAGTAGCCATTCGTTGCCATTCATTGCATTCATAACCATCGTTCAATTTTACACATGAGGTGTTGCATAGTATTTCCGCATGACCTGTGAAGTAATCTTATAAGCGTTGAAATATTTAGCAAGTTGTCTCCTTTGTATAGATCTATGATGGGTTTTTGTTGATCACATTAATACATCAGCAATACTATTATCAGAAACAAGAATATAAACTGCAAATTGCTTGATAGAGTACATTCGAATTGGCAGTTCGATCTTATTGATCTTTTTGTGCCATTTGAACGGCTGCACAACATACTCAATATTTACGGTAATATAGATATTCGACGTTTCAAAATCCACCACCAAAGAAGGGTCTAACTGCCACTGGTTTTCTGGGGTATTTAGTTGCAAGTGGCATCACTTTATATATGTACATAAGCGAAAGGACCTCATGAACCCACCGTCTCACCTTGATAAAATGAACTATCAGAGCAAAGGTCGTCGTCTCAGAATTCATCATCAAATAAGGACACAACTGCCAGTGGTTAACCGATCTCTAATTTCAAGACATTCTAGAAAAAAAGCCAAAATAAATGTAGCATTATGCCAGATTTTTCTTCGAAAAATACCCTAGAATATTTGGCACTTAACATTTATCTCCTTCAACGCATAACACATAAATATCTATGCACTTCCCTAACGCACAGTTCATATACGTGAGGGTGATATTAATTGCAGGCCTCACAACGATGCGTTTCTAAAATGCGAGCGCTGTAAATTTAGATCATTACACTCTATATTGTAGGAACCGAAAGTACTTAACGATCATTTCGAATGTAGAGCATCTGATATGTGAAGTCAAAACTTTTTGGCTTCGATTTTTTCGAGCATTATACCATCAAAGATGTAATCCATCAGCATCCTCATATAACGTTTTCTATATTCTTACAATTCTAAAAAAACTTAAAATTGAAGAGTTTCATATGTAGGAATGCACTAAAAAACAAATGGAGAGGGGTTGAAAGCATGATATGCGCTTTTGTAGTCTTGCACACTTGACCAATCAGTTTCGTAAATTCGCGATAAATTTCAAAGATCACCTAATAATCTATTCCCATTTTACGATCCAACGGAGTTGAAATATATTCTTACCCGTTTCAGAATGCTTCAAAATTTTTAAGCATTGTGCATGCGACAGCTTTCAAAGTTTATTCATAAATGCAAGAAAATCGACTTTCATCGATTTCTTTGGTTTTTAAGAATCAATTCGTTCTTGAGACTATGACGAGTTGGTGCTCATGTGTGACCATTGATTGGCGAACGAGCCAAGCGCTTTGTTCAGCTACAGACGACGTTTAGATGCAAACCATAAGCTCCACTTCGTTGAGATCGTCGAGGCGAAAAGCATTAACGTGATCATTGATAGCTATTCATTTTGTTTGTGAATGACCGATAACCTCTCTCATATGTAAATTTCCCCACTCGTCTTCCTCCTTCTATTTCCATCCATTTCTTTGGTTTCGCATAAAATGTGCTGAGATGAATTTTGAACTTTCAGCCCAGCACCAGCCTTGCCACGACAAATTTCAACGTGAAGCGCTTAGGGGCAAATCTGTTTACGTGCACATTGTTTCATCGGAAGTCTAAACCCTACTGAAACGCACCATGGTCAACGGGTTGAACTGGCAAACAAAGAGAAAGTTATAATGTCAATAAGACAGGGAAAGGAGAAAGGAGGGGAATATGACAGGAAGGAGGGAAGTGGTACATTGCAAAATTTATTAATATATCTTATTCAAATGAGACTCATTTCATAATTGGTAGCAGAAGCTCTCTTTTTTCTTCTTTTTTTTTTCAGGCAGCACATAACACATTTGGCGAATTCCGTGCGACGAATGATCCGATCGCCATCGAGTCTCGAGAGCCGATCGAGTGCATCACGCATATTTTTTTGGCATTCGAAAATTCGGAAGGAAACGGTTCGTTATTCATTAATATTCGACTATTTCTGATTATCGTTTTCTTTTGTTTAATTTATCACATTTTCATCCCATCATATATCTTTTATTGCTAATAATGATTAATGTTTTCGAACAAAATCTGCTAAGAAAACAAGAAAAGATTGTTGCATATTTCCATTATTTGACTGCAACTTCTAATTTTAAAACGAAACAATTTCAAATGAGTCGAGAAAAAAGCCAAAGGAGTTGGCACTATATACGCTTTTGCAATCGGCCTCAAACGCAACCGATCTGATAGATTACCAGCAGATATATACAGCGTCCACGATGGTACACTAACGTTTCAACCTATTCGAAATCGTTTATTGAAGCCATTTGCACAAATTTGTTTCATTCATCGATCGATTGCAAAATGCAACTCGATCGCTACGGATCACATGCAAATTTTGAACGCATTTAAATGCCTTCAGCTGTCTATAACTATCTTCGAAGATGGCAGATCAGCTTATAGGGTAGCGCAGAAACTCATTTATTCCGAAATTTCGTAGCTTCAACTTCGTTGGTCGCGGAGATGAAATTACTGGACGAACTGGACCTCGGAGGTAGTGTACAAATAGTGAAGGGAATATGTAAATAAAGATGGAATTCAAAGTACTCTCTTATAGCATCATCTATTGCTACGAAAGAGAGCGATGAAATTTGAAGTACAGCACTCGCTTTCAGCGATAAAGAATTGCTTTTAGATTTCATCGAGGAGCATCGTCCAAACACCGGATTCCGCTCGGAGCGTCTTCTTCGAGATCGCCGTCGAATGGCCTTTTATTGACGATGAAATCAATTAGCTCTTTTTGATTGAAGACTGCACCTTTTTCGATCTCATCATGGAATCTCATATTATTTTCGGTTTTCATTACTGTATTATACTCTAAATAAAGTGGAAAAAACTTCAACACTTATATCGACGTAATATCCCTATTTAATTTCGTTACTTTTATTAAATGCTTTTTTTCGCTGCGCTAAACAACAAAGATCCAATAGACTGAGATTCACGACTTTCTTTTTTCTTTCTTTTTTTTTGATTTCTGAGACAGAGTTGGGATCTTTAAGCAGAAGGAATCCCACAACTGTTCATGAAATAACCACGGTTTGCATGTCCAACCATAGCATGTTTGATTTAGCTACCCGTCCAACCATAACAATTAGGATTGTTGCGATTATAATTAATGGAATGTTGAAAGCAAAAATGAGGATAACGTTTCTCTGTTTTCGCTGTACTCGTCTTCAATTGTACGTGACTTCTGTATAGGGATCATTGAATGGTGAACACAACATGAGGTCGTTTTTCGTTGAATATTCCATTCTCTTCACCTCCATCCCCTCTCTCACACTAATAATAGAACTTTCCAATTTTCGGAAGGAAAGCATCACACTTCCCTATTCAGTAAATTTTTCTCTACCTTCACAATTCGAAATGATATGCTATTGCTGTGTGCTAGCAATTTTTAGGAAGAAACACAACCTTCCCTTTCTCCCATTACTTGAAATCCCTCGTCGGCAAACTGAAGAGGTTATAGCCTGAGATATATTGGTGTTGCCCCATCTCCCCTTTTCATAAAATTCCATGGCCTAGTATTCTTGGCCCAAGATCTGGCTGTACACTCTTGGCCAGATTTCCTGTTGTTGACAAACCGTTAGAGACTGCTTTTTGCAGTCAAATCGAAACTTGATTTATAAAATCGTTTAACGTTGTTCCGGCGAGCACAAGTGATGGACTCATAACAGGACGGAAAAACGGATATACCCACGTGTTGGAGTTCGAATTTGAACGGTTCACTAATGCATGTTTTGTAGGATGCCAAAAAAGAGATGAGATCAGTCCCCTTTTATGTGAAGTGCAACACTTAAAGACACCTACTGTTGGCAGTCACTCGTGTAATAAAGGTTTGGCTAGCCGATAAATAAGATGACGTTGCATACTTGGAACACCGAATCACTTCGAATCAGCTTATCAATTCATTCACTACACACAAAAAAAACTCGCTCCCGAAACAATAGTTGTCAAGCAAAGTGCATCTGGATTAGCAAGCTTGAACTCGCAAATGCGCAAGATTTGCCGCACGTATTGATCAATCACATCCAATACGGTACATAATTTAGCACTCCCAAATCTTTATGTCATTAAAAACAACCAGCAATGGCTACTTTCACTTGTTGAAGATACCCCATTTTAATTGACCGATAGAGGCACAAAAATCATCGATTACACATGCAGAATTGAGAAGCTTGATTAAATCATGTGAAAAAGCGGATATTTGCGTTGGAATGCTGCTCTAAATTTGCATATTTACGTATAACTGATGTTGCTAACAAAAGATTCATCAACGGTGCACGTTGACATACAGCCAGTGAAGCAGTGCAACTTCACTTTGAGATCAGATATTCGACGAAGCGATCTCAACAAAAATTCATCACTTCTTCGACGAATAATACAAGAGGTGGAAGGCGATTTGAAAAATCGGCAGTACGACTCTTCAAAACAATGGCTTTTTTTAGCGCCATCTTAACACCGCAAAAAAATGAAAGGTATCGTCTCAGGTCCTACTCAACCTGAGATAAAAAGAAGGGTGAGTACTAATGATGACATTTGGGGTCGCAAATTTTTGAGGCTTCCAGACGAAATCTTTTTATAGGCCAACATCAGTTAGCACTGATGCAGTTTAAGGTAGTGTGATGTTAGAGGACAGACAACTACGTTTCCGAAATTTCATCTTCTGATATTTGGTATTGAGAGTTCGTGGTGAAAAACCCAAAAACGATCAGTACTCCTTCCCTCTATGACGAAAAGTGGAAGTGAGAGACGAGCTCGGACATGAATTGAACACAACTCGAAAAGTGATGGAAACTTTATTTATGCGCTAAAAACGGAGCGAAAACTTAGCCCATAGGCAAGGCACTCGGCAAACACCTTAATGGACGATTTGAAAAGATCACAGTAGTATTACACTTCTACGCGCGGAAGCAACGGCCTCGGCGCCATCATCATAAACAATCGTAAAGGTCGTGTTGTGGGTCAGCTACCTTAAAAGAGACACAAAACAATGGAAGAAGATAAATTGCACGAATCTTCGTACTCTTCTTGCCGGTTCTTAGATAAATTAAGGCAACGAAGAGGAAAGGAAGGATGTCCGCAACATCACACCTCCCCTTCTTTGGGCGAAGTTTCCGACTTGCTGTCCCACAACACAATCATTATTTATGAATTAAATCATTCATTCTCAATTGAACACTATAAATTAATAGAACAATTTCTTGGAATGTTTGAGCGACCGCGCCTGGGGCTAGGCCCTCCTCCCGCTCACTCTCCTCGCAATGCCGACAGTTTGTTGCAGAGACAGCTCTAAAATGATGACAAAACAAAACCGCTTCCATATGTGCTACGGACACAAATTTTCCGGGCAAACGAAGTGAAAAACATTTTGGTACTTTTCAGGTCAGTTCTAGAGATTAACGAAGTCAGGAGAAGGGGATAGTATAAATTGGAAAGGAGGGAAACACAGTAGGGGTTATGTGCAGGATAAAAAATGAAAATGAAAGGAACTGGAAGATGAAAGCACCCAAACATACCCAAAACGACGACGATGGGGAGCGAGAGGGAAATGGGGAGGGGAGGGAAGGAGAGGTATAACCGTTCCAATTAAAAACTTTGAAAAAACAAATCATAAACAAGGAATGAACAATTATAAGAGGATAGCAATGAAAAATGCAACAGTACAATACAAGCGGGAATGGACTTGTTGTTCTGCTCTCAAACAATGAGCCGAAAAGATAAAGCATTACAGCTGAAGCGTTCTAACAACATATTGATAAGCAATGATTTTCCAACCGAATGATTACAATCTGTGATATAAGCGGCCAGTACCGTACTATCTCAATAAAATGCCCTCCCTCCCTTCCACCCCAACAGTAGCCGCCACTTGAATCTTCGGAAATTTACAACTCTCCATGTTTTACTTGAGGTGATATGGTGTTTTAGTGAAACAGCTTGAAAAAAAAAAGAAACCCCAAATGGCAAAGAGGAAGGCGACGAGAGGACACAAAAGTAGTGCTTCAGATGCGGCTTCGCCACAACAAAAACGACGAAACAAGAACACACCATAAGTGAGAAAGGTGAAAGGCGTCGAGCCGCACCGGATTTCAGAAACAAAGCAAACTCAGCCATAACAAAGCAACAAGGGCGCATTCAACGGAACCTCTCCTCTAAACCACAAACAAGAGAAGACGGCTCCCAAAGGAATGATGCGCGAATAACAACCGCAATAGTTGGCGCCTACTAAAGCGCTACCACCATCAACAACAACAATGTTTTCGCTTACCCATTCACAACTACAATCTCCACACTACAAATCGGGCCAAATATCCCCACTAAATTACAACTGCCTAGCAGATTTGAAAAATCTTACGCAGTTCCAGCTTACTGGATAAGCTCATTCAAAATAGTTGACTTTAATGAGTTAAGGAGTTAGATACTGTCCGTGCAAGCAATCGACCCAGGCTGTCATTTTCGCATATCCTGCGTATAAAATGGTAAAAACAATTCAGAAAATATAATACGTCAAACCATAAAGTGCATAACCTGGAGTAAAACCTTCAGAACTTGGAGTTTCCGGAGAAATTATGGGGTGTTTAATTTTGGCAGAGATGGTAGTTTTTACTGAGACTCGCTTGCTTCTGTTTTTCATGTTTAAACGGAAACTAGCGATTTTTTTCTTGAGTTTTATGGATGAAAGGGGTAGGTATATTCAAGAAAGGGATTCTGTTGAAGCGAATTATTGCCTCTATCAAAAGCTCAGAAAGATTCGTTGAAGGAGGGCTTGTTCGGTTTTACGAAATACGATCCAACTACACATACGTTAGCTAATAAGCTAATAAGGGGAAGAACTCGCAGATATGGAGCACAAAATCGAAGAAAAAACCGAATAAATTAAAATGATAAAAAGATCCCTAACCGAAAACAACAAGGAAATGACAAGAAAGGAAGAGGATGAAAGCAAAACGAAGAAAGCAAATCTTCACATGATGATATCCGGCTCTGGGACGTTCGTTGAAATTGCCTTATGTGGCAATACCCTCGCTCCGTTCAAGTACAACTCATCGTGTACCACTACGTCGTCTCCGATTACACACGTGTTTTCGATGCGAACCCAACGCCCTATGGAGCACTGAAATTTCAAACTATTGACTAGCTTTTCAAATACTTCTTGTCCTGGAGACTAGAATTTTTTTTCTATTGGTAAAACCTCGATATTAAGGCAAAGGTAAAGAAGAGACAGAAAAAACGTAGACAAAGACTCTTCTTTGGCCACAAAAAATTGGTCAACAAGAATATAGCGGCAAATCTTTAAAAAAAAAGAAACGCTGATCACCAGAAAATGCACCGTTCATTCACAAACAGAAATGAAATTCGGTAAGCTGATTACTCACACATCACAGATTAAATAGGGAAAACTTGCTTTAGTGAGCTCGAGTGTCATAATATGTGGTGCATTTTTGAGGAAATATTGTTATCATAACCACAATTTAAGAAAAGAGATGCTTGAAAATAAAAGAAAGTGAAGTTTAAAATTCAGTTTTATGAGATGGAAACCGCATATAACGAAGGCATCCGGTCCGTTACAGCTGTGGCTGACTTCTTATGCCATTAAGCAAAGTAAAACTCGAATTAGGGAGGGTTTAGCAGAGGAGTGGAGTAAATTTTCGCTATTCCCGAATGAAAAGGCTGCGGAGGGGAGATATAAATGTAACATCTCTTAAACAGACCACAATAAACTACGAAATAATGGAACGCAGATTTCTGTCTTTAAAAATCAGACACTGCTATTCGACACAATGGCAATCATTGTTCTTCCTTGTCTCACATGGCCATAATCCTACTAGCGCATCATCACTCCTTCAACTGCTCAAAATGTTATTCCACGTTTCTGTCTAGTAGTACTTATGCGTGCACCACATACCGTTTTAAATAAGCGCATGCATCAATGATTCTTGATAGACCTATAACAGTTCCAATTCCGAGTTTTTTCAGCCTATCGCATTTCATCAAGCAAGACACTTGCCTTCCTGCCGACGATACTGCTGTTAATCCACGAATGCGTACGAACGATGCTATCCGAGAGAATTGTGCAGTGACGGAGACAAACACCATTCTCGATGCGCACACGCGGTCCAATCACCACATTTGGACCTTAAATGCACACTCTGCTCATCACACTCAGTTATTTCTTTTTATCAACTAGATCTGGGAAGGACGTTAGTTTGGCCAAATACAACGGAGGAGAAAGGAATGAATGAACAAATGGATGATATATATTCCCCGAAGGTTGAATCAAGCAAACAAATATGCTTCTAATCAAAAAAAACCTTTCACGCACAAAAATGTTAACAAATTGAAGGCGAATTCTATGAGCGGAAAGACAATGGGACGTGAATTAGCTTGTAAGCAATTGAGATGTGAGTGATGAGTAACTTATGGAGATAATGACAAAAAGTGCAGCAAATAACTTCGAACTAAACGGCATTAGTATGGAATATATACAAACAAACTGTTGAAAACCGAACCAATTCTGCAATCACGACCGATTGTCGCCGTTTCGTCAACCATTACATTACCTTGAATATTATCACCTTCGGTTAGTTTCGATGGCGACTTCTCTCGAAGATGTTTCAAATACAGACGCATACCTCAAATAAACTTCACCTTAATCAAATCACTCGAGTTTTAGATGCTTTTACTACTGGAATTCCACATACAGCCACTCCTCAATTTTCATTTCAGAAGCCCTCACCTTGAGAAAGTATTGCTTTAATGCTGCTAAAGAGCAGCTACAATTAATATCTACTGCTTACAAGAAGGGTAATTTTGTCATCTTGCGGCGCATGTGGCGTTAAGCGGAGCCATCAATACCAATAAAAACAATTGCTGACACGTCTCTATGATCATATAAGAAATTCTTGCCATGAAACATTTCCAAAGCGCCATCTCAATCATGTTCAATTTAACATTAGGCTACAGTCTAACGGCCTATATGCTCGTAGATAGCATTATAAGGAAGATGAGATCCCTCGGATAGTGTAAACTCTCAATGAACACGTAGAAAGCGTAACAACCTTTTAAGAAATCCTTCGGCTGTCCCACATCCATCCAAAATCCTGGCAACACATATGCGTACAGCTCACCCGCCTTCGCCATTTCCGGGAAGACCTCCTTTTCGATTGACGTCGGGCTGAGTGGAATTCGATCCAAAACCGATGGCGAAAGAATGTACATCCCCGCATTGATCTGCGATTATTGTTGTAACAGCGTTTCTAATAAGAACAAATCATGCGGCATCACCTAAATACCTTCTAAACTTAGAACGATAACAGAAAATTACACGAAGTAAGAGCATGCAAAAGTTTCAAATGCATACCTTGTTCCCGACGTACTCCTGAGGCTTCTCAACAAAGCTATCAATTTTCCCAGTTTTCTCGTTGAACACGCAAACACCATATTTGCTAGGCTCCTCCACCTAAACATATACTCTACAACATTCTGCAAGAACGGTTAATTAATATGTGGTGTATGCGCACAGTATTCCCCTTTCATAAGCCCGAGGCTTATGCATTTGTTCAAAATGCACACACATTCCAGAGAAAACGAGAGAGGGGGACACGAAAATTTAGCAAGGGAGTGTGGTCGCGAAAATCTTCGTTTCTTTGTTATCAAGGTCTTTTTACGTCTCTAATTAGCGGGTTATTTTCCGAACTTAACGTGCCTGTACGTTATGCAAAACTTGTTAACGTGAGCTTAAACGAAGACACAGGAGCTTATAATTGATGTGAAAACCTTATTGCCGAAAATTGCTTACAGCCCTCGCAATATTCCAAATGCTACGTAAATTCTAGAAGAAAGTTGACTAATGGAGTTTACAAAAGGAGGACTATACAGCACATCATTCATGCTGAAGTAAAATCAAATACATTATCGCGCTGCTTTCATGTCCTTAATTCTCCAGATACCTCTCAGTGTAGATGACAGCGGTTTGCCACTCAAGAGAGAAGGAAAGGGAGAGGAAGGGAGAAGCAACAGAGATCAAGTTCGACCGAAATAACACAACATCGAATAAGCGAACTTATAATAAAGGGAGTGAACAATGATGTGGTTTTGAAAAAGCAATTTGATGGCTTGCTCTCTGCCCAAGCAGTCGAGAAAAATAGAGAAATCAAATTTTTTTAACTTCTCACGCATCCATTACAAGGCTTTCGATATTCGAAAACATGAAAATCTTGAGCAAAAACGTGTCATTTACTTATATTTTAACATAAGAATCCCTATATCTTATAAAGGAGTCAATCCTGTTTGATAGGTTACCGCACAATATAGATGCTCTCAATATTTATCAAACACTAAGAACAAGTGCAGCAATATCAAAAATCTAAATGGCTATACGCTATTTATTAACTGATTATTCAGTCAGCAAATAATCGATGGAAATAGACAGTCAACCGATAAAAACATTGCATGTAACTATCGTTTTAGCTTGTGAAAAAGGATAGGATAAAAAATGGGGCACTGATGAGTAGAGACTAGCCTTAGTAACGGCGATTGTTCCTTCTCGGCCATGACTCTTGTGGAATTGGATCATCTGCCGAAAAGGAAATTCGCAAATAACGTCCGAGTTGAGCACAAAAAATGGCTCATCTCCGACGAGCAAATCCTTTGCTAGAGCCAACGGTCCGGCCGTACCTAACGGCACTTCCTCCACCGAAAAATGTACCTTGATGCCTTAAAACATCTCTTTCGCATAAAACTGTTAAATAGTATATATACTTTCGAGAACTTTCGTGAAATGTTTGGCGCCTAGAATCAAATAATTAGAACAATGCTTGAAATCACGGAGCGATTCTTAATTTGGCAGGAGGAAGTGCACGTATTCCTTGTTCCTGAAGGAGCTTAATGAAAGGTGATGTGAACAAGTCGATGAAATAAATGCACTTTCAGAAATAAATTTGGGCAGTTCTTTTTCCAATCATCGCGCCATTGAAGTCTTTTTTACTAATATTTCAGATAGAAGGATTAAAAAGAATTCACTTCAGTGTTTCTCGAAATAACACTGCAGAATACGACACTCATAATGACATCACTGTGGCAACCCCCATTCTCAGTGACAAAACCATACCATCGGTTTATGAACGAAGAGCAGTCGACAAATCTCTATTACTAACCCATATTGAAAAAAAAAAGAAATGCATTTATTATAATGTGCTAAAGCCAACCTAGCTTACTGGCTTGGGCGGCCATTTCCTTCTCCAAGAGTTCGGCTCGGTAGCTCACTGCCAGAATCACCGTGTCGACACCCGCATCTACCAACGCTTGAATCTGAAAAAAAGTGGATCAACAACCTAGAAGCTATAGCAATCATCTATGAAAACAGCATGTCCTTGGTAGGCAAGATGCGTGAGCTGTCGAGTAGACTGAATGTGCGCGATCCAGTCTCAAACTTCTTTATCCCATGCATGGGGTCCAGCTTTAAACGATTAATTTCTCAACGGAAGACAATCGCAATTTGCAATGACTAGCGGGTTGAAGCCCCGCAGTAATAGTAATTCGGACAGACATTCTCACCAAACCTACGCCAAAGCCAAGCCAGGTTAGCTGAGTGCAGGTAGGCAGGCGACTCTGCAGTCTGCCAGATATTACAATACGCCCCTGGGTAAGCCTCGAATCAATATCACATGATCACATTTGCCACATGACGCCACAATCAGTTTACCGAAATCTTGCTGCCGGACCCGCAACCTCAATCCTTTAGCGAGAGAAAACTTCCGCTTTTACCTTCCATTCAATAATTTGCAGCCAATCTGGTTCCATAACCAGTGAATCAAACAAATGCGAACTACGTGCATTGTTTCCTTTTTTTAGTTGCCCATTTTATTTCACAATGCAATAAAATATCGCCTGCTTAATTGTTGGCAATTTTCACTGCCTTCGGCCGCATGAATCTGGAATCGAATGGACGATTTCTGCTCAACATCATTCACTATAGAGAATTCTTTTCCAAGCATTAAAATTCAGCGACTTAAATTTCTCCCTTCAAATCATAGAATGTTCCCTTCTGCAAAGAATAAAAAAGTGAGATCTAAGTTTTGTTTACCTTTCAATAACCTTTAAAAGAGACCGAAAAATTTCAAACACATTCCTAAGTGGGAGACGGCATCAAATAAAAAAAAAAAAATAAAATAAACGCATCTGTGTTCATATAAAAAAGCAATCGGTCAAATAGCATTTTTATAGTTCTATAATCAACAAGTAGTATGTTTACTATTTAGGTTGTTTAGGTTTCACTAACATGCGAAAGAGATGTGCATTGGGCGCTCATTTTTTAAATCAAAACGGCTAGTCGTATAACGTCTTAACAAAAAAAAAAAAAAAACTCCTTTTCCGCGTGCTATGCAACCAGTTCTGCTGTAAAATACAACTGCATATGCATTTTTAGGCATCATTAAATGCCAACTGTAAGTGATCTCGACGTTGAGAGATCACCTCAAACAGGTTGTTCTCATAACGAACGTTTCATTGATGCTCAAGCTGAAAATGTTCGACAGACAAAAGTAGACATAAATGCTTAGAGAAGTGACGTTGCCGTATTGCACTTTGTAAGTGTGAAACTGGAAAAGAACGTCAATTCCCTAAAGCAAAAAAATCTGTCGCTTTTTGCATTCAGTCTGATTGCTTCTACGATGAACACGCTTAATGGGGTTACGATCTATCGGTAATTTCGAAGAATTCAAATTCACTTTATAAAATCGAACTTCTCCTTCCGTTAAAAAAAGAACAATGGAATTTCTGGCTATCAGCTAAAGAAGAAATTTGTGAGCTGGATCGCAGTATCAGCAATACTTTCAAAGCATTTTGTTTAATCAAAATTTTGAAATACTTGTATGATCTAGAGTGGATGTTAAGTGTAACGCAGAGCACAACGAAATGATGCCATCTGCAACGTCTTAAATGACGATATTAGAGGTGACGAAAACGAACAAAAGCTTAACAAACCTGATGAAGCATCATCGGTTTGTTGGCGAATTCAACAAGCGGCTTCGGTTGAGTAAGGGTAAGAGGACGCAGACGTGTCCCATATCCGCCCACCAATATCACAGCTTTCATATCCGACTAATCCAACCGCCCCCTCCTATCGCATTAAACTACCTGCAATGGTCGTTTATTACCTGCCATAAAAAACATTTTAAAACCACATAAGTGCCTCCCGAATATTCAGTTGTGTAGTTCAAGTAAAGTTAACGCATTTACTTCGCCAGTCTTGATTACGGAAATGAAATGTTTAATTAAAACGACTTTCATCACAGACATTATTTCAACTTCTTTATGGTACATTCTGACATTCGTATCTTCAATACCGTATACGAACATATAAATTAATTCAGTTAAGAAACCGTCTATTACTTCATATAAAAAACGAGAATTATTATGGTAGGTGATGGTTCCCTTTCTCCCCCTTCCCAACGCCATAAACATCGACAACACGTGCTTGCCATTCTAGTGAACAGTTGCTACTAATGGCCTTGGATCACTCAAAAAAGGTTCGACGGCCTGGCCACGAGGGGGAATACATGGCTTTTTGGCCATGAGAATGGAGAAATCTTTAATCCTACCATGCAAAAGGGGATCAGTACTAGTCTCTCTCACACAGGATGCATCAAGGTAGCATTTATGAAGAGTTAAAATACTTGAGGCACGTTGGCTTGCAGTCGAAAATATAAGACGCAAGCATCTGAGATGCACGCAATAAAAAATAAATTAACGCCTAAGAAATGCAAGCTGCTCTTATCAGCACTTTAAAATATAAGGTTACTGCGAATGCAGCATTAGAACTTCAAAGCGAGCGAAAAAACAACTTGAATGCACGACGTCATGGAAAGGGCTCAGTGGATTTGTATTCATATGTGTGCATACGGGAGGAGGTGGAAAGGCAAGGACTCCCCTTGCTTGGCAGTGTCAGAGATTTGCTTCTTATCTGGCACAATGGACTCCCCTTACCTTCCCCATTCATCGAAATTCTCGTGGCGAAAAGGTCCCGGATTCCACTGTTGCATGGCTGCACTACGGATTCCCTACTCTTGTGGCTAAAGCGCAACACAATGGCCGAGCCACAAATTCCCTATCTTTTGGCATGTCGTGGCAGCTCCATGGATTACTCTAACCTCCATCCGATATAAGTAACCAGTAGCCTAATATTATTCAAATAATCAGTGGGGCTATACTAACCCTTACTTCCAAACAGGGGAGAATAAAAACAATATGAAAAACCAAGGCAAGTTTTATCGAAGAAGCAGAGATGCAAACAGATTATGATATATCTTTCATTCATTCACAATGTATTTTAAATCGCAATTAGAAAATACTACAAAAACTTCTGCTCATAAACATTAATTAGTCATTTTATTCATAAAAATAAAGAATAAAAAAATCATAAATAAGATCATCACGAAGCGTTATGAGGTTCTATAAGAAATTTTCAACAGCAACCAATAAAATCGATTAATTTTTAACAAGCGGCTACAAATCAAAAACAGTACAAAATCTCAACAATTACTTTTTATAATGTAAACTTTTACCGGAAAATTTTTAATAACATACGCAAATGCAGAATTCGTTGTAAGAATTCATAGAGGATTTTCTCTTAAAATCCTCTCAGTGATAGCAGCGAAATATTAAGAACGCTGAAGAACGATAGATCTTTATTGAAAGATTTGAAAATGGAATCATAAAGGTGTGAACAGGTACAATAATAGAAAAGAATAATGAAACAGGCTAATAGATGCGATATATGCGCTTCTATGAGCAATTGACTATTGTTTATCGTTAAATCTGCATGTAATTAAAGAGGCAATTTAGATACAATGGATATTATGCATCTATAATGCATATTATATAACGCATGCATAGCGAACATAGTTTTTACTCAAATGAATATTTTCTTCAACAATATTTTTTTTTTGTTTGTACGACATTGGAAATTGCTGTTCAAATGAAGCAAATGCTTTGGCTATATATTGTAATGCTGTGAATATCATCTTTATTAAAAAAAAAATTTTTTTTTCATTAATAGTGAAAAATCTACGCATCCGTAATTATTGTTGACATAAAAAACAATTTCATTCGGAGAGGATCGCAATTTAAACAGCCGTGAATTTTGATGCTCTCATTGCTCACATCGTTTCGTTAAAAATCAAATTTAGTTTAACTATGACTTTAGATGATAATCACATTGTCTCATGGAAATTATTGCATCTCATTAGAGAAGAAATTTATTTTCAACGTAGAATTCCATAATTGGCTATCATCTTCCAAAAGTTTTCAGACGTTTCAATCGTGCTTAATCACTAGAGTAGCCCCAATTTTATTGGATACTCAAAGATATGTGGGAAATATCGACAAACAATTGAAATATATAGGAATTAGCGGAATAAACCCCATCACCGCATGCAAGAATAATAAGGAAAACAAGGGAGTTGGATCGAACAATTGATACCAAAATGAGTTCATTCATGGAGGTTAAAATTTTTCAAGATTTTTAAAATATTTTATATA
The DNA here is from genome assembly GCA_037389465.1 of Baylisascaris procyonis. Lineage (NCBI taxonomy): Eukaryota > Metazoa > Nematoda > Chromadorea > Rhabditida > Ascarididae > Baylisascaris > Baylisascaris procyonis. The sequence continues at coordinate 5,694,650 of JAZARR010000059.1, forward strand.
GGAATACGACAACAAATGCCGAATAAAGTTAAGAAAAAATGAACGTGAAAATAAAAATACAATCAATGTATGATGCGACGAGAGAACGAAAAACGGTTATCTCGACTGCTCGATGAATCGTCGGTTGGGGACGGCATCACTAAGCATTGTGCTGTGACTGTGACCGTGACCAGTCTATTTCACTACATTGTATCGCCACTCGACACCTAGCTGTACTTTGCGACGCTATTTGAACACGTGGCAAACGCTTTGTATGCGTTAGCTAGATTTCAGCTTTTTGCACGTTATACGCATTCGAAATTTGACAGAAATGTTTTCAAATCCGTTGCAATTGCTTGAAAAAAATTTTTTTTTAAATTTAGGACTGTGAAATTAAGCTGACGCACCTTGAGTTCTAGATTTCTTTATTTAAACAAGTGAAGGGAATATTTTAAACATTTAACAAGATAGTATACATTTATAACGAATCCACCATTAACTAGATACGTTCAACAAGATAATTCCAGCAATTCCAGCAGCCATTCTGGGCTTGGAAATCCATTTTGAGATGCCATGTGTTCTATTTTTTGGCAGTTGCTTACACTTGACAGTGGTCTAGAAACGAGAATTACGCCTATCTAGAGAACCCTGCTTAAATATTTACTTTATTGTTTATTTGGAGAAGCCTGAAACTCTCATAGTAACGTATCTTGAACTTTGAATGAAAGCTTCTTCATTCATAGAGTATATTAATTAGACAGCAGCATCCATGTCTGACTTATGTGGCAAATGCCAGCGTCAAAAGTTTATCCCTAAATTACGGTTTATATTTGTGAACCTTCCATTTATAAATTAAAACATTTTTAATACACGAAATATATCACCACCGAATGAAATCCAATGAGCATTCCTCTGTATTCTGAATGACTGATACACGAGTATGTCAGAGATTGCTTCCAAACGTTTAGTATATCATTTTTTGAGTTTATTTTCCGATAGCAGCTGCATTACAACTTAGATTTGAAAGTTTCACTTCACCATTTTCTCATCAACATATCTTAACACCTGTTTAATCGCACTTGTCGATAGCGCATTTACTATTATAATACTCAGAAGGTTTCATCAAAGAAAACTGTGTAATACCTAAATTGCTGAGTACCGGAAGGTGGCTTGAATTCTATACGGTTCATTTTGTGGCCCATTTTGTATTAGTAATGCGAGCTAAATAAAGCTTTGTCGTATGACCACTGTAGTCGAAATCATTGTCAAAAGCTATCCTTATATAAGCACTTTCAAGGTTTCGTAGATCAAGTGAATGAAATCAGCATAAAAAATTCTATGCATCTCATTTCTTAAGCATTATAATTTAGTTTTAAGAAGGAACTAAAGCTTACGCTGGTGCAAAATTTCGCACTTTATAGTGATTTCGATCTAAACTCTATTGCTGCTCTTACGTATTTAATATCTATTCATCGAAATCATTCATGCTGATATCTTTAGGACGTTGAAATAAATAAATAAATTTAGAACGACATGCTATCTTAATATTCCTTATTACGCAATTTCTGTTCGATTGGGATCGATTAAAGGTCGATGACATGAAATGACTGCACTAATGGCTTTACAAAGATTTTCTATAAATATTATTTTACTGCCAATTCTTAGGAGTTTAGCGTTTTGCTGTTTTCCGTTATTAAAATGAAATGCATCGTATTCCCTCAAGCTGCTCGCTCTACCTTCCTCAATATATCTTCCATTCGAATTGAATAAGCCCTTCCTCCTCAACAAGCACTTATTCCATCAAAAAGGTGGGTAAAGGAAAGAGCAGGGCACTGCAAAACGGAGATTTTATTTTTAAAACAAAATGTCTGTTTTAATAAATGTAAGACCCTAAAGGAATCAAAAAACCTACTAACTATAAGTGACTGTATGCAGGTAAGATTAAGTCGTTGTTCACATGTAACACGATGACGCCGAACCGTGAGAATTGATCGGTAAACCGTTTTTGAAAATGTTGTAGTTGCCGAGAATTTTTCAAAGATATGAAGGAATAAGCAGACCCAACATGGTTTAAAATAAGCGGAACAAAGGTCTTGTATAAGCCCATAACTAGTTTACTCTTCGTTGTTTTGAATGATCGCAAATTTGGATAAGTAGCATCATATGGCGTTCATGTCTTTTGAACAACATTCACCATTGAAATGAAATCTCCACTAAACATTCTAATCAAATCTTTTATTACAAATGGGTTATCGAAAACACTGCCTCAAATCATGAGCAACGATAAGCTCAGTCCATTGTTGAATAGGAATATGACATCTGTGAACAGAGAGACTTAATTGCACCACGTCGCACCTTTAGGAGATGGGATTTAAATTGTGTTATGTGGAGCACTATCTCAACCGTTTGCTCTTTATTGTAGCTCGGCAGTAGAGTGCTTTTCGCAGATATCGTCCACTCACATTACCTACTATGCAAAAATGCACAGAAAATGCACTCTACAACCTCATTTTATTTACCTGTATTATCAAAAATTACTGACCAAGATGACGTTCCAAGTTGCAACTTGGACTGAAAACACTTCAATTTCGCACTTCAAAATGCAGATTGGTGCAGTTTTATCCATTATACTTTCGAATCATTAGGGACTCTTAGACATCGATTAGCGTTTTTCTTTCATTTGCACCCTATTCCAGTGCGATGTTTTCACCGTTTCCAACTTCCCCATAAATGCTATAAACTTCCATTCATTTCAGTTGCAAGGGTCAGCTCCCCTTAGCTCGTCTAGTCGTCCAGGTCTTCTTGAGGATCTGCATCATCTGCCGAGTTGCGGTTGAGTAAACCGCGAGACGGCACAAGTAAGGGCGAACACCTTATCACACCTATTCAGTAAGGTCACAAACAAGGAGAAACTCAATCAAAAAGATGGCTTCGAACATCTGCACGATCCTATAGTCGCACTCAATGGAGTCCACGCAGCCGCCGATCTCCTTAGGCGCTCCTATAGCAACACATTCACCCACTCGGCCCTGCGATCAATCTAACAGTTAGAATGAATACATGAGCACATCAACCCCCTTTATATCCTCCTGATTCTGCCTCAGGCTAGTCTCGTGACCTCTGTCGGGGAGTCATTTGATCTTCCTCTACGATCCTGACCTTTTTGATCTACCTTATACGGCGCACTACTTCTGCTTGATCTATAGCCTACTGGTCTGCCTTACACAGTTCACAGTTATTCGCAATTGAAATAAGTATCTGGCATACACTATCTATGCAAGAAAGAACTCTATTTTCATGCACCACTTCAAGGCATTGCATCTCAACTCAGTCGTTGACTTCATTCATTAGTTCAAGTCTGAAGACGTTTTCATATGTTTTACAGAATTTCTTCATAATGTTATTGTTCGTCTGCAATGTGCTGGAATGCTTATAGTTTTTTTCCCACCTTCAAATCAGTTTTAAATCCTTATATATTTTGTTTATATGTTCTCTATACGAATAGATTTTTTTCTTCTCCTTCTGTTAGAAAGACAATCGTTTGCTCATATTAGATTCTGTTAAACTAATCGATCGTTTTACTGTTTTAGTCTAATTTGGTCGTCTATTTGCTTTGACAGCCATTGTGAAGCCATTTTTCCTCTTAGCAAAATTTTCCTCAGATTCCAAAATGCTTGATTTCTGAAGTATTTCCAAATAAACAATTTTGATATGCTTTCGAGTCATTTACCATACGTTCAATTTAAGATCGGCTATTATTTTCGCTTCAGTGAGACAACTCTTTCTTATGAAAGGAAAAGAGAGAGTCTAATATACGGAATATTCAAATAATTGAAGATTTATATGAATGGCATATAATTAAATATTGGATGAAAATGTAAGCATTTAATTCTTTCAAACTGCTATAGAAATTCTTAATCACGTTGTTTATAAAATTTATTTTTCATGGATCCCTTCTCGAGTATTCTCCATTGCATAAGTCTGAAGCAGAAATTCAATGATTTATTATGGACTTATGGTTTTCTGTTTTTCATTAAATTTTTCTGCCGTTCGCTCTATCCCCTACTACAGAATCTTTGTTTTATCGGCACAAAAATTTTGAATTTCCCTATCACATAATAATTTAGAAAAACGATAAAAAATTTCTTATTGGCGCCTTCTTTAGTTTTTCAATAATTTGTGGCATTTTATTTGAAATATTTTAGCACTGTCCTACTTTTAATTAATTTGAACATTCACTTTTAATTAGCGAGTTGTAGTGGATGCACTATTCAAAATGAGAGGAAAATTTTTGAAGTAAGCGATAAACTTCTCAGAATTCCCATCTTCTTCTGCACTGCTAAACTCAATCTTCCAAAAGCCTCAACATTTCATTTCAATATATTTTACATCTTATGCGCTATAAGACGTATAAACGAGTGCTTGTTTTGAGGACTTATTTAATACGTTTGAAACAAATTCACTGTTGATCTTTAATGATGATCATAACGTGATTCACTGTTAATGATGATGGTCATGAAAAGATTTATATATATTGAAAAAAGTAGCATTGTCCTCTCAAATCTGATATAAAACCAAGGTGGTGCTGCTAAACAGTTTTGAAATTGTGCGAGAAAATACTTGGAATGATAAAATTCACAAAAATAGCTTAGACTGATTTGAGATTGTTTGAATACTTGTCAGCATACGTTGAGAGTAGGTTGTTATTAACAAACGATAAAAAAGATTTTTTCGCAAAACTCAATGTGATTTTCATTGCATTGTAGTTAGATGTATTTCAAAGATCATATCCACATGGCATCTTCATTTCCAAGTAGATGGGCATTCAAAGGCGAATAGAAAACCGATTCTTGATGTGTGCATTTACAGTGGCCATAGATAGCCAGCACTTGTCAACACAGATTTATCGGGTTGATCTCAGCAAATGCCTTCGGGCAAATAACTGTCACGTATTCGTAAACCTTATTAGTTTATCGCATCACCATGTAATAGCTCTCATGCTTGGCATAGGTGATCGTCTATCCCGTGACGATTCCTCACAAATGGGCGTGTCAGGATGAAGTGGACGCCTATGTGCTGCTTATAAATGACAAACAACTCCAAAGTGAGTACCACTTTTCAATACGATAACGTTAGCGATGAGAATTGTCACCTTCGCTCTGTTCTCCTTGGTCCCCCTCATTTCAGCTCTCGATTGCAGGTTTGTCGCAATTTTCTTGAGAAACCCAAACGATAGACAACTGAATAAACTAACATCATCTGTGACAGAAAAGCTGTTACACTTTGATTACATGATTAGGATATGCATAATTCCTCGCAAACTTTACAAATCTATCTATCACCTTTTCAGGAAATTTTCATTCGCACCAGCCTGCAGAGGAATTATGCTGAAGAGATCCGAAGGACCCGGAATGGCTTTTGATACCGATATATTACCGCCTATTATTGCGGTTAGTGTGCATAAACTTTCTTCCCGTTTAATTTTACTCCAATCAAAATCAGTTATCAAAAACGACAACAAACTCACACAAAGAATGTAAGCGCTGCTTAAAGTTCACCTTTAAAAATTCTACATTAAAGCGCAGTGACAAACACAGGAAAACATAGAATCATTTAACGGCCTATCCATTCTTTTTAATTTAAACCACCGTTTTTGTTTTTCATCTGATGTTTTCGGCATGTCCTGGATTAACCAAAAAATTAAATGCACAGCATTAAATCATGTAAACATTTCATGCAATGCAGTGAAATGCATTAACACATGGCGGTGATACAAGGTTTATGCAGTGCATAAACTTCCCATCGTCGGCACAGGTTAATGCCTTCTGAGCCGTTTTTATACAGTACCTGTGGGTGAAGAAGAAATTTAGACAATTTTAAGTCTTATTGAGAGGAGTTTGTGTTTTAAATTTTGCAATTTTCTATTGTTAAATCGGACATGACATGAGCAGCTATCTTTCATTCCCTTCATTTGAGAGGAAATGAATGAGGAGCTTTAAAGTTCAAGATTTCAAGAAGTGAGTCACAATCAGACGACAGATATACATTGAAAACGATTGAATGTTTTGTAAAGAATCAAAAATTCCCAAAGTCGAGAATTGCAGAAGTAAAGAACTTTTTTTTCGAAAAATTTATCCGAAAACGCAAAATTTTCGTCATCACAGACGCATTTCGGAGTCACATTTGTGATCACTAGATTATATATGATATCATTTACACTTTATAAGAACATTTATTTACATTAAACGCTACGGGCATTTGTAATATCATTTAATGGCTTCAAAGAAACGATCATAAAGTCATATTTTGGGGACAGTTCGAATTAATAGTTTTAAAAATTATTCTTTCACCGAGGCAATCCCTCTTCAGAGCAACCTCACTAATAAATCGATGTGAAACAGAAAATATTCTGAAGTAAATCGCAAATGAATATTCCTAGTGGTTTCTATGACCGACGAGCTTTGTTTGAATTGAAGATGAAATTGGCCGATCCGTTATATAATCCCATTTCCCTCACCTCCCATTCACATTCATTCAGAAAGGATCATTATTGGCTTGTTTTGGTTTGCACACCGATACGTTATTGCGAATAACTTCAAATTGGTAAACATGGTTGATAAACTTGGCTTATCAGGATTTTTCATGCGAACTTATAGTGAAAATTTTCTGATGTTAAACAAAAAGGTTGTGGAGAGCACAGGAATTTGCTCGAACTCTCGAGCTATACGACAACTGCAGTCGATTTTGCGTTCATCTCATAGCCAAATGAGTATAACAGTGGAAAAGATCTAAAAAGTGAATTTTAACCAAATACGATAAACACTCTCTCCTATTCTCTTCGCACTCATCCATATATTAGCATAAATAATGAAAATGTTGGAGAAAAAAAAAGTTGATCCACTGAAGCGGTAAGCCTTCAGTAGAGTTTCGAATCAAAGATATAATTATTACAATAACAGTCATCACCCTCGTGTTATGAACTCCCGTCAGTTCATGTGCGTACGTTATACGTCACTCCGGTGGGCGCATTACGCCATGCACCAGAATTGAACTGACATTGGGCAGACATGGATATGTATGTTGGACGTTTTTGAGTTTTGAGCCAACTGAAGTCCGGCTCAGACTGAGAGTGATAATGAGTGTTTTTGATGACCAATGAAAACTTGTCCGCAGACGGGGACGAACCCGCGACCTCTCGCTTGCCGGGCGAGTGCTCTACCACTGAGCAACCGCGGACGTTTTCACTAGTCATCACCCTCGTGCTCAGTGGTAGAGCACTCGCCCGGCAAGCGAGAGGTCGCGGGTTCGTCCCTGTCTGCGGACAAGTTTTCATTGGTCATCAAAAACACTCGTTATCATTCTCAGTCTGAGCCGGACTTCAGTTGGCTCAAAACTCTAAAACGTCCAACATACAATAACATCACTCTTTTTTTTGCATCGACGGTCATCACGATGGGTCAGTAACCAAAAGTTGACGAATTATCTTGACACATATTATTGCAGAATGAAGCAGAACTAGAATTGTTGAAATGGCTTATCGCAGAGGCAGAGTCACATGGAGTTGATTGCCTTTCTGTTGAATGGATTAAATCGAGGCTCAACGAGCAAAAACCCACAAAACGATTCGCTCACTTCAGCGCTTTTGCATAAGTAAATTTTATAGTTTTACAATTTTATTGAAAAAAAAATTATTTTGCTAGCAACTATTATAATGTACATTAATAAATATTACGTAAAATCGCGTTGTTCTAAAAAATCGTATAAGAAAAGGATGTAGACCATATGAAGATGGCAACATATTTTGGCCTATACACAATCTATTGTGAGATGACTGAGCAGCGCCTTAGTTATGCTCGTGCATTGATCGAAAATGCATTTTCCTTAAGAGAAAAATAGACAACTATGAATTACCTGCTTTCAATCTCTTTAAGTTCCTCATTCACTCACTCCATAATTTTTCATTCCTAGTCTTCTACCCATAAGTACCATTTGTTGTTTCTGTAATAAGCAAGTGAGCTGATTCAAAATGATCTTGAAGGAATATTATGGTTGTTATGCCATCAATGGCATATCTCCGTGCAGCACACTTATAATAATAATATTGCTAAAATGCATAGTTGCGAATGCAACATTTAACCATCTTTGTTTTAGATGTTTAAATAGTAAAAAGATGAATAGGTATTTGGCAATATTATAAGCAACTTTGACTGAAGGCGTTGGCCATGGCGGAGTCAATTTAGGAATGCTCCTTTTTAAATAACCTATCATTTCATGCTTAGTTATGTTATACTTCGTCGCACAACCTTCATAGCTGCTTTCTAGCCCAGGGAATAAGTAACATTTACCATACAAACATAGGACTGGAGTCGCTTGTCATTTTCAATAAAAGTTTTTCATGACGACCGTTCATTTCAGCGAAATATCTAGCCGATATTCCATCATTTATAATCGAAAATCACATCCTCAGATTTTTTTTTAGCAAAATGAAGTGCTAAAAATTTTGGAAGCAAATTCGTGTTATAACCTTCCTCTATAAAATTACTTTACAGTGCGGACAATTCCAAGAGTTGAAGTTATAGAATGTGCGATCGACGATGTTACTATTACATAAATAAGGAAGGCGATGTGTTTTTCTGAATGGCTGATGGCGGTATTGGGATATAAATGATAATAATAAATTTATGTAAGTGATGATAATAAAATGTTTCGTATTGTGAATTTGTTTGGATCATTTCCGATTATTTTTGATGAATTTTTTCGAGGGCATTTCATCCATTATTGGGATTTATTTATATTGTAGGAAAGTGATGCTTCATTGAAGTGCTCTTCTATTCTAAAAATGAGCAACAAATGAAGCAATCGACACGCACCTATAACATTCTTTGCCCCATTTCTTTGAAATAAACTCGCTTACTTTGTGTTGTTCAAATAAGTATAATCACTCATTCATTACCACCAACACCGCAGATAATCTCATCAAAAAAAGTTATGAAGAAATTCTCGAAGCCTGTAAAGTTTTCATATTTGTTAAGCAATCAAAGTTCAAATTTTTAATTCATTGAATTGTGTTTCGATCTTCAAGGCTTCAAAATCGATGTGCACATCGTGAACGATGAATGGATAATAATGAAGTGTGTTAACAACCCTCTGAAATCGCAAATTTTTTACCGTGTTTCCAATCTGAAGTCTAAATTTCGTACTGTGTTATCTCGGAAGTGATAAATTTCACATGATTTTTCAGGACACCTAAATGAGAAGGAGGTTTATTGACTGGAAGGGATGTTCATTTCAAATCCCGACAGTGTGTATGAAGCGATGCTATATGTATGCATAGCTTCGGAGGTAGGAAACAATTAATTATTTCCAATATACGGCGGAAAGCCAGGATATAAATATGGGCTATTCAGAGTAATACGAAAGCGCCAACAATAATATACTGCCCATGGTCAACCGTAAGTGATTGCGGTGGCAGGAAGGCAACCAGCTTTTTTCTTTTTATCGCTGAGATGACACTGCGAACGCTTACTGCGCAATCAAATATCTTTGAGCTTGCCGGACAAGTATTAAATGGTTGAGGTTATGTCTGCCTTTGAACACTTGCTCATCTTAGATCAGATAGCCCTTATTCAAGAGTGATGCATTCGCTCAACATTTAGTGACTCAATGAAACTTCATCAAAGGTTGACGAATCGAACAAGTCGATACATAACTGAGAATCAAAGTTTAGATGATCGAAACAAAAGTTTCTTTAACAGATTCGACAACTTTTGTGATCGAATATTTTATTGGGATTTGACTTTAATCTTATTGCTTTTATGAATACCTGATTATAAGTTCATCTATTTTAATAATCTAGCCAAAAGTTGAAATATGCGTCGACTCGAAGAACTAGAAATCTGAAATATAAAAAATGGAATTTAGTTAACAATTAGCCAAGAGCAAAAGAAACGACTGTAAACGACTTGAAAGCATCATCTCAATGCACTACGCCATCTAGATAATGGCTTATTTCGTCACCATAATAATACGGTAATTCTTTTAAAGAGTTCTAAGTACGAGTAAGAGAGTTCAAATTTTTTCACCGTAAACAAACAACACCCTCAAATTTTAAAAACCGTTCGAAAGTGATTCGCTTTGAAGAGGAAATGATTCGTTCAAAGATTCTTTTGAATAATGAATTCTCAAAATTTGTTCATATTTTACGCAAAGCTATAAACACCGATCGTTAGAAAGTTTACATGAAAAAAAGCACTGTTGCGGAAATGAAAAATAAGATTGTAGATCTTTTTTAAAATTGCACAGCTTGTAGATCATTTTTAAGACTGTACAGTTGGCTTCTCCATATCAGTATATATTTACCGCATAACATTAATAAAAGGTCATGACGCAACGCAAGCTTTCAAAGCATGTATCAATCGATTACCGATTCTTTTTGTCAGTGGTGGTTACAAAACGGCCATTTTTTTTAAAAGAAAACCGCCGCTCTAAAAATATCGCTAAATTTTCTTGACCACATTCAAGGCTCTAATTCTTTTGCAATTTATTGCAATAGAAGGAAAGATGATTGCGATGCGTCAATGCAAAAAAATTAATTTTATTTTTGAAAGTAAAATAGAGTTTTTCATAATGATGTGAGATGTTATTTATGCGCATTGTGTGCAACATTTTCACATTCCTATTTTTGTGTTAATTATTAATCGCAATTATGCATACTCAATGAAGCTTTTTTTACTTTAAAAGAACTATCAAAATTTGAGACGAATGAAGCGAGGAAGCGAGTTGCGATATTTTATCCTTAATCAATTTAATAGCGGATATTGGAAAGTGACGCACTTTAACGGATATTTTGCACTTTATTTAGTCCGCTTTCTTGCACATTGGGCATCTTTGTAAAATCGACAACATGCAGATGGAATAGACAAAAAAAACTTATAAATTTTTAACGAATTTTATGATGAAAAAAACTTTCAAAAGCGTAAAAATAACAACGTGGGAAACATTCTAATTGAATTGACTGGCAAACCTCTACGTGCTATTTTTATATCTATGCATTTTATTACGACATATCTCCACTGTGTGTTTCAGTAAATTGCAGCTTCTAGGGTTTCCTATTAAAAAAAAAAAAAAAAAAACTTACTGAATACGAAATTTATTGAAAATAAAGAAGACGCTTTTGTTTATTCAAATTCTGTTTATGCACTCCAAATAAAATATCATTTTTGCATGACAATAGTAATGGGACAGGAACAGGAACAGAAACAGGAACAGGAACAACGTGTACACAACAGTTTCAACAAAAATTGTGAAAAAAAAATTGCTGCCCAAATAAGAAAAATAACAAAGGCACACGAAAATCTTTGTTCGAAACGAAGTGAAAACAAAGATCGTATGCAATGAGTGCATTATAAATGTAAATAGTGCGTGAAAAATTTGCAAAACTATTCGGATGAACAGTCGGCTAATCGATCGCATTTTCCGTTTTCATTTTTCTACAAGTTGGCTACATTCGAGAGTTAGAGCAAATTCGCTCCGAAAGTTCGACTTTGGTGTGCTAAACAAAATTAAACTTTAATTTTTTAAACTTTTAAAACTTTTTGAAACTTTAAACTTTAAACTTCAAACTTTAAACTTTTTAACTTCTTTAACCCAATCTACACAAATTGTCAGTAGTATTCCAATTTTATGGGCTGCGATGAAACACAGGAAAACTTCAGCACTGCTATTTGATGCTGAAATTTAAGAAGAAAGGTGGTGATCGACTGGTCGAACAAAAAAGGTTTTTTTCAGAAACAAACTTCGTGATTTCTCGGAATTAAAACAGCTTCAGCTGTTTGAGGATTTGCTCACTGTACTTCGACCTGAGCATATTCAAATACCGATCCTGGGCATCGGTTATGTCTAAGTTATACCAAAGCATGCACTGCATTTAGAGCGCTTTGCACCAATCGACTATTCACTGACCATCCGCCTGCTTCTAGCTCTTTCACCTTTCCCCGCCGAACCGATCACATCGAAATAGAAAAGGATCGCGACATATGAAGTAGAAAATTTGGTGACCACCTTCATAGAAATTTTACAAACATAATTATAACAAAAAAAAAAAACAACAAGTGAATGAAAGACGTATCAAGTAAAGAACTTTTGATATCATGTCTTTTGATAATTATGCGATAGTTATGCGAATGTAGGGCAATGTTAAACGATATCAACGTCCTCAACAGACCGATACTGTTTAGAAGGTGAAAAAAGTCTTCACATAAACCCATTAATTACTCTTTACATGTTAACGACGATAAAGTAGGAAAAAAACGTGGATTTCAGCAATATCTTCTGCTCAGAAAGCATGGGAAAACGAACAGCACCTGAAAAAATATTGAACAGAAGCATCGAAACAAACGCCACCAAAAATATGACTCATCAAATCGTTTTCGGAAGGGAAAAGTCAAGAAAGCTAAAAGGGATGAAATAAGGAACATCACTGTGAGGAAGCATAATACGAATGTGAGAGACTGTAAGGAAGCATACGCAAGCAAGAAAGCTTGTCAAATGTAGAGGGAAATGAAATATGGAACATCACTCAGTTAGGTACCCTATCGTAATTCCTTATGCTTGCATATACAGTGTAAATGCATCGCAAGAATTCCATCGAAATTTTTGAGTCAGTCGAAGGATGTGTAGTTTTGCAATCGGATTAATGCGAAAAACTCATAGCGCATTTATATTTGCTTAGCATATGCAAATGAGCCCATTAAAAGTCATAATCAAATTTGCATAAATGCGTATGAGCAAACGAGTGATAATTTCTGTTGCATATGTGATCAAAGCTTGTATTAAGAAGGCGCTGAAAAGTTCGATGTTCTATCACTAATGTGATCAAATGATTTGAGTTTGTGAATTGCCTTAGCGTTTACTGAGCAGAAATTAAATTGCCTTAGCGCTTACTGAGCAGAATTTAATGATCTGAGAAAAAATATGAAAAGGAAAAAAGAAAAAAATAAAGGAGTAAATTACAACAAATAGAATGAAGTTTTAACAGAAAATGCAAGGCTTATACGAGCGATACAAATCACTGGAAACAACAACCTTTAGAATTTATCAAAGAATGGCACACGCGAAGAGAAAATCACTTTTCGAAAGACGATCAACAGGGGGGTCAATGGTCATAATATAGTCTATGGTACCAATTCAAAGGTAGTAAAAATAATGGGATAAGAAACAAAAAATTTCGTAAATTTGTGGAAAATTTTATAATGGTTAGAGAATTCAAAAGAAGATTATTGATTCGAGTCATCTTTGCACTGGGAAAATGCATGTCCTCCTGTTCGAAAAGGGAAAGAAAATAAGTTATAAAGTTAACGTCATACAATTTTGTTTTCGTTATTTTCCACAGAAATTATGCTATTTTGCTTATCGTATGCTTCTATGAATTTGACTTTGCAAAACGCATTACTGCAATCTCGTGTCCACGCTTATGCCTGCTTATGTCTAGGTGTCCTTATGTCAACTTGAGAACCACTGAAGTTAGATTTGCAAAACTAAGTGGGACGATATGAACTGTGGGATCAAACTCAGAACACCAAGTTTCAACGTGATCCATCAACTTAAAGGTTGGCATAAAATTGCATAAAGGTTTGCATGCATTTGGTAAGCAGTCAAACTTTCCCTTCAAGCCGATGGTGGTCCCAAAAACGCTTGCGAAGTTTAGTAGTGGAGTTGACATTTAGCCACCCAATTTTATAAGTAAGCAATAAAAAACATTATATACCAAAGGATGCATTGAAATTTCAATTAGATTCATTCATAAATTACATTCATAAAAATCCCCTGCAAAAGATCCGACTTTTTCCATTCAAACCAATGTGAAACTGAAAAGTTGATCGACCGACGTAAAGCGCTCGCAAATTTTTTTAAAGTTCAATTGCATACAGCTTCTTCCGAAATTGATCACTTAAAGTGAAGGATGGTTTAGGAAGTTAAAATATAACTTATTTCTTGGTTATCGAAAAATTTTCCGATCAAATATTTAATCTCTTTATGGCGCTAAGGGTGACCCCACCAAAGGTTCTCCTTCACAAGAGGCTGCTCACTGGCCGAACGATTTCCTACAGATGCAGCCCATGCCTCTTTATCTCGAGCGATTTTTGCTTTAAAGTTTGCGAGTGACTGTGAACGATCGCGTAAGTGGTCTCCTCGGTACGATAGGCACGGGGAGTTGGCTAATGAGCGGTGCATTTTACGGTGACCTAAGCTAGTCAAGCTAACGCTGACAGAGGCATCATCTTGCTGAGTCGGGAAGATGTAGGATTTTATTGGCGCAATAACATCTAGCTGACCCTCTTTGAGTGGGGAAGAATCCCAAGGCGGTTTCACATAACTTTTTTTGGCTTCATCGCTTCCAGATATTGATGATGAAGTGCAGCGTATCGCTGAACTACTGGCATGCATATCTAGTCGGGCTGAATGTGGCGCCATTGATCCACGTCGTCTGGATGCAATTTTTCTCTCAATTGTAGTGCTCGGTTTGTGCTTGTGAAGCTCAAGAAGCGGTGGCCGTGGTTTGATGTCAAGTGAGCGACGTTTCGAAAACCTCTTTGTTGTAGAGTCGTCTGACGGCGCACCGCTTTCGCTGTCTGATGTGTTTGGCGCGGTGCTCCACTTTCGAGCATTCAGATCATCGCTCCCGTACCGTCCATGTCTCCTTCTGGTTTGGGCATTCGGATCTCGTGTTGGCGTTCTGCCCCTACTCATGGGTGATCTTGGCGGTTCTTTTCCTTGTGCTTCTACTAGACGCCTACCTTGTGAAGCTGGAAAATCACTGTTCGACATGTCCTCGCCTTCTTTTTCATCACCACTCCTTACTATTGCTTCTCTCTTTGGTGCTATATATGCTTGCGCATAGTTTCTATACTCGGCCGAGCTTTCTCCAGACGTTTGCATTCGATCTGAGCCGTCCGAGTTTTTCAACATTTCTCGCTCGATATTCTCGAAACTCGGGCGGTGCTGCTTCCCACGTGCACTATCACTTCTGTGTGTTACTGCTCCAGATAGCATCCCACTTTCTTGCAGTCCCTCGTCGGTCGAATATTTATACCGATCATTACTCAAAGGTTCTTCAGCTGTTCCCCGACCACTCTTACGAGATGAGCTTTTCGGTATTTGCTCCTCATGTGTTTCAATCGACCCCAAATCTATATCCAGTGTCCCAGTTCCTTTATCAGATGACATAGGATCGGGCGTCTCTTTAGACTCTCTATGCATTTTCGCTTTGAATTTCGAACAAATATCAGGCATTCTTCGAAAATAGGCTGCGTCTAGTTCACTGCCGAATCCAGAAGTGTTCGCTGCATTTTTCAAGAATTCATTCTTATCAGCAAATCGTCGTCTAAATTTGCGTCTAAACTTTCGCCTTAATTCAGGAATGACCTTGAAGTCTTCGTTGATACGGGTCGTGTTAGGGCATGATTTAGACGATGGTACCTCGTCGATTTCTTCACTGGTCAATTCAGCACTTTTCTCAGAGATGCTAGATAGCTTACGTTGTGGCGGATCGAAATGACGATAATCAGCACCAATCGTATTGATGTCTGGATCGTCCAGCTCTGTATTTACGTCGGGATCTAGTTCACTTATCTTGTATTTATCAGTACTTCCCAGATAGTCGCTATAACTTTGTGCACGTAATCGCGCAATGTTTGACGACCGTGGAGTTTCTGTGTTATACCGTAGAGATTCATATGATGCGCTTAACTTCATCTTCTGCCTTGCTGTCAGGGGTTTCCTCATGCCATTCCCAATGAAATTAATGTCAGGATCAATTAAATCCACATCACGTGCCGGCCTCTCCAACCGTTCAGCACTTGGCATACTCATTTTCCTAGTCCTCCATGCTAGACTACCATGCTCAGAACAGATCGGTCGACGATGCATAGCTGGAAGTGCTCCTCGGTACGTAATGTCGTCTTTGTTTTTCCCGTTCGACCTCCTATAAACCGTACTCAGATCTTCAAATCCATCCGTAAGCTCTGACTGCTCCAATTTTTCGAGCATATCCTCCAGACAGTTCGCCGCTGCGTGACGAGCAGTAGTTGGTGATCTAGAGTATCGCGAGTTCGTTTCAATACCATTGGTTCGCTCTATGTCTGCTTTACGCCGGCGAAGTGAACAAGTTACCTCGTCGACGTTTAGGTCTCTTTCAGTCACCTCAGCAGCGTCCGTGTTCCTCGTACTCACCTCGCCTCCAGCCGTGTCTCTCGCAGTCATCTCACTGATATGCGGATCTTTTGCAATCACATCACCAGCGTCTCTTTCTGTCGCTGTCGCCTCGCCGTCATCCGCGTCCACCGCAGTGCGCTTACCGATACCTTCACCTGTAACAGTCATACCACTGACTTCCGCGTCCCTCACAGTGCTGTCATTTATTTCTGTGTCTGTTGCAGTGACCTTGTCGGTAACAACTTTTGCATTTGTTGGTTCGTTATCGTTGTCTGTGATGCAATGACCATCCATAACAGATGTATATAGCGGAAGAGGCACATCTATTGTGTCATCTTCCAAACCTTCCATTCCAGTCACTTTAATATGAACAGCAGCCGCAACATTCGCAACCGCATCCGACAACATTTCAGCGATTTCGGTATTGACACTTCCGATGTTGCTCGGTAAAGCGTGTGGTTTATGCGGTGATAACTTCTCATTTTCAACGACCGTTTCGATTATTTCATTCATCTGATTTTGTACACTGTCCACTGTCATCTGCCTTGATTTAACGAGACGTTTGTTATCATTGGGTTGTTCCACAGTGCTCTCTTCAACGACTCTCACATTTGCGTCGTCATCCGAAGCGTTGTCTTGAATGCATACTTCTTGCTGACTGGATGAATCGGATTTTTTAATGACACCTTCACTTACTGCGTTTATTTTTCGACCATCTTTTGAGACGTTTGCTTCGGGTGCATTTTCTTCTGTCACAGAAAATTCCTTTTCAGTAGTCTCAGATGCGGTTGGGAGTTTGTTGTTCATGATGCGTTGTTGATCGTTATCAGTTTCAGGCATATCATGAGAACCAACATTACCGACAATTCTAACGACTTCATCCGGCGGAATTGATGTTGGTGCAGTCTGAATTGAGGACAGTTTTGTGATTGATTCCAAGCGAGGTGTAACACTGGGTGTTTTCTTTTGTTCGCGCGCCCTGATAAGCTCGTCCAGAGACGCTGAACTGCTTCTCCGAGCTGCAACAATGACTTCAGCTAAAATAGTTCTTTCAGTAGCGGACATTTCATAATAACTGCTGAGCAACGAATGTAGATCAGAAGAAGGCTTTGCTACGACGCACCAGCCATCCATTCTTCAAGTCCGCCCCCGTAAAAAGCAAGTATTAGAGTGTATTATGGCCTTCTTCTAAAGTTTTATAGTCCCTCAGGTGTCGTCAAATGCCCTAACTAATAAAAACATCCGTTCTGAGCTATAAACCATATTTACTAAAAACAGTTCACTGGCGGCGAATCTCGGCCAGAAATATTGTTTCCCAACAATTGAAATAGCGAGTATTAATTTGACTCTCAAAGTTCATAAAAAATCAGATATGAGCACCTTGGTTTGAGAACTTTCTCGTCGAATGTAAAAACTGTATTTCTATGTGTCTGCGTCTTCGTCTGCTAATCGTTTCTGCATGGTTAGATGGATAAATTCATATTCCACTTGGTCCCAATGCGAAATATAAGGGAAGTGAAAAATGTGTGTTTCGGAAGGATTACTTGAACAATAGAATTAGATTCGCCAAAATACTGCGTTTTTCGCTTTCATAGCATTCCAGAATCACTGGCCTCATTCAACGATACGAGAAAGTGAGATATTTTATAGGCAATCGTTCGTTACCTTCGTCACAGAGATTCATTCGTTTTCCTTTGAACACATATGGTAGAATGTGTTCGACTTTTCTATGAGCACTAATTATTCCTTTTGAAGTGATTATGTGTGTTCTTTTCTCAATTGTCTATTTATAACTTACATTTAATAGAATGACGTTTAATGTACTGTATGCCAAGAATTTTGAACGCATCCCAAATGGTCGGGCTGGAACCGCCGGATGGAGTGCTAGACTTCCTTGACGCACTATCAATCGGTTTGTCGTCCACTGAGTCTTCCTCCTTCTGAATTAATGAATTAGTCTTCTAACTCAAAACGGCTGATTTTTGGCATAGCTGTCTTGGGAAACTTATCCTATTTAAAAGCTTACTTGCATAATTCAGCTTATTATGAGCTAATCAGCCGAATTGCAAGGAAATAATACAAGGTGAATTGTGGTTTTAGCACAAATTTCGCTTCCGTGGAAGAGAAATCAAAGCTGTTTTCTGACAGTGCTGCTGCGGGTGCTAACTTTCACTCCAAGACCCTCGCATCATCTGAGCAACAACGTGTCTATTTTTCAGATAGTTTGATTCTTCGGAATGCTGCAATTCTTCGCCTCACATACACCGAAACACGAGAAATAACCGAGATTACAACAGTATCTACGATTGGCCATTTATATACGGCATGACTATTGCTGAATCGCAGCTATCACCGTTAGTGGTCAAACTGAAGCATGTGAATATAGAAGACCTCCTCAGACGAATGGTTTATTAACTTCTAAAAATGTTTACCACTTACATTTTGAAATTTGCGTATGCATGCAGTGTTTCATGTTACTGTCTAATGTTATGCAGTGAAAACAGGGATTAGAATTATACATGGAAAAGCTGCAGTTCCCCTTTATTGGTACTGTTTTCACCATCTTACAGAGTGATTTTCTGAGCGCGATTGTACATTAAAACCTTAGAAATAATCGAATTTGGGAGCACCTTAAGATCTTGACTGACGGCGAACACCTCAGTTTGAGGCTCGTGCTTCTCGGATGGTGCGATGATCGTAACCGTTTTGTTACTGAGAGACGTGTCTGTAGATGAATTTGTCTGAGGTGTATTGTCTGCGAGTACGGGTTCTAATATGGTCACGTCATCATCGCTTTCAATTGTTTTCGTTCGAATCAAACCGAATTTCTTAGTGCTGTTTGATGGCTTAACCAACGTCTTGGCACCACCGTTCGACAATACTTCCAGTGGTCGGTTGAGGTATTCGTCGTCATCCGATCGCCGCAAAATGGTTATCGGTTCGGCAAGCCGATCACTACTAGAATGGTTCCTCTGTCCTTCGACATCGACTGTCATAAGATTTGCCTGAGGATATTCCAATTACACAAATGGCAATCAAACTAAATAATCTCATATTATAGTGTTGGGCTATATTTTACACCAAGAGCCGAATTTATTACACTAAAATATAAAATAAGCCGATCTCAGAGCCTTTAAACTAAATTCATTTTTAAATGTTTCTGCAAGATGCTGCAAGAAAGCGTATATATATATATATATATATATATATATATATATATATATATATATATATATATATATATATATATATCGAACGTACGACCTACAACACAGCGAAGCTGCTACCTAACGGCGTCAGTTATCCTTATTAAAAGTATTCGCACTGCCTAAAATTGATGCAATAAAGGTATCTTTCAGTGGCCACAAATATTAACGTAGCAAGTCTTTAAATAATCGAACCTGTTCCTCCCTCTCTTTTGTTGATTTATGATGACGATAAAGAAACCAGCCGATGCAGCACAATAATGGAATAAGAAGCAGGAAAAGGAAGAGCAGAATCCAAAAAATAATACATATACCGAAAAGTTTTACACATCTGAAAAAATTCACATATAAATCTCTTTGTCTAATCGAATCGTACTGTCAATTTGAGAATATAAATCAAAAGATGCTAAAAAGATAGAATTTTTTGAATGCAAAAAGGTCGTAAAATTCAAAGAATTTTGCATCTCAATGAACAATTTAAATAACTCCTCGCACAAAATGATAAAGCCTGTTATTGAAAGGCTAGAGAAATTAGTAGTACAGTATGTATGCCTCTGGGAGGGTTGAAGATCAGCGTGAAAATATTTAATAAGTAAGCAAGCGAATAATAAATGAATGAACGAAATGAGAAATAGGGATGCTTAGCATAATATGCGCTTTTTGCAACCTACTACCAATTTAAAAAAGATAATTGAGTTTTAAAAAACGATTGCTTCATAGTTTTAAAAACTAAAGGAACTAATTTTGTACGTAATATTTGAATCCGGTCAAAACTGATTGTATTTTCTATTTAGGCGTTACAGATGAGGAATATTTATCTATCCAGAATTTGGTTCATGTAGAAGAAGAAAGAAACTTGAAAGCAGAAATTAAAAATACCTTTAAATATCGCAAAATTATCTATACAGAAGATAATCAAAACGAAAGTAACTGGACACTGGTTTATTACAACTGAATGTAATAATCACAGCTTTTGTTCCGCATGTTGAAGCTACCAGAGAAACTGACACATACGTGCAAAGGCACAGATATGACATCGTTTCTGCACAATGTTGCAAAATTGTTCAAAGAGGGTCAAAAATCATACTGGCCAAAAAATGAACGTTTTTCTCGCGAACGATGGAATATAAACTCTTTTAAGTCAAGTTGTGATCCATCGTTTTGAGAATACAATTCGTTTTTCTACTCGAGGCTGTTTTTTTTTTTCAGAAATTTTATGGAAATATTCTAGAACGTTTTCAAATCCATTAGTTATGAGAAATCGTAACTTTATGCAAATTGTTCGATTTTGCTATGAATCGAATGCCTAGGGAATGTTCTATGAGCAACTCGATGAAATATGGTTTATCATCGGAGGGAAAATATTGGATAAAATGGTAACTCAATTGTTCCTAACACTCAGTTTTTGCGCAGGAATGTTGAATTTTCTTTGAAAAATGCAGTCAACAGTGCAAAGGTTATGCATTCGCATTTTTATCGAATCGAACAATCGTATAAATTTTCTTGCAAACTGCTAAGATACGCGCTTTCCCGATCCGATCGTTTGAGGGATTCGATCCGACCAGTTATTAAATACGTACAAATTTCCAGATATTTTTAAGTGATCATAAGTCGTTTTGATGTCCATATGTTTAGTTTTAGTGGTTGGCAAATTTGAATAGGTAAAGAGGGACGTACACATATATTACAATGTCATCATAACTAGTTTTGCAAATGCAAATTTGTCAACATATGTCAAATCGAAATTCTAAGTACTGCTTTGCTGGCCATTTTTCACAATCAGAGCTGTACCGGAGAGGTGATGGCTACAATTCAAAAGGGATGCCATAAAAGTATAGAGCGATGTTATACTAAACTTCCTCTTGATGCTAGCTTCAAATAGCGGAGTAATTAAGAGCAGTTTGCAGGCTAAGCAAACTTGCTAACTTCTCGCCGATGTGTTAGAAAAATAAAATGACGAAACTTATTGACTAATCAATTCAAAGAAAACATTGCATTCATGAATATTAAGAGGTAAAATGCTTCAATTCATAGTATAATTTACTAAAAGATAAAGAAAATTTACTAACGCATCTGCGATGAGAACGCCTTCACAGGAATGTCCTTTGCCATTCGAGGTATCGTTTGTTCCAGGTCCACAAACACACTTGTACTGTAGGCCGCTAGGAATGCACTCGGCCTTCTCATCACAATCATTCATATCAGATTCGCTGCATGCTGAACGTTCGAACTCTACAATGAATACTTTCTTGAGCTATTCACTCGGCGCACATAGAAGAGTTGTATTCAGAGAAATAACATTATCTGAAATTAAACTAAATAAACTGCCCCATGCATTTATCTGCTACCGCTTTATGAGCAGTCATTGGCTTCTTTATGGTGCCTTCAAGCCATGTCGCTAGCACGCGAAATGCTAGCACACTGAAAGTGACTGTGATGAGATCATTATGCACATTAAAAAAAAGAACTCTAAAGGAAAACGGTGCGCTAAGGAATAGCATGTTGGGCTTAACGGTTGATGATTCCGCCGTATGCAACATGCTTGCTGACTTCCAATGTTTTTAACAAGATAACGGCTTTTTGCTTGATTGTCCGCCTGGAAAATCAGAAAATCCAGACTGACGTAATGTACATTGACTATGCTAAAACTGGCACAATAGTTTTTGGATATGACCATGTAATGCGTCGAGTACAGATGGAATAATCATTTATGCTGACGTTTCGGCTCTTTGAGCCATATTCATAGCAACCAAGCTGAAAATTCATCACATAAAATACACTTTGTACGTTTCATAGAGTTGGAGGGGTTTCAAACAGGTGTGATATGAACGGTAGTGAGAAGGAGGGTTTAATTTTATATATGTATATATATATATATATATATATATATATATATATATATATATATATATATATATATATATATACCGGCGGAAAGGAAATAAGAAAAAACGAAAAGGAAGACAAAAAAAAAGAAAAAAAAGGAAAAATAAAGGATTTAGAGTTCCCGAGAGAGAAGATTAGTGAGGTTGGATAATTCGACACAGCCGTTAATCTGTGGTTTTAGAGAGTTTATGAGGTGGGCTTCCCTTATCTTGCGGATTAGCGTGCCTTTGCCACGAGCAAGTATTTCGACCACAATGTTAGTTGCCTCAAGGTTGTGGACCTCGGCAACATGCTTGGCCATTGGGCATGCAGCATACAAAGTGTATTTTATGTGATGAATTTTCAGCTTGGTTGCTATGAATATGGCTCAAAGAGCCGAAACGTCAGCATAAATGATTATTCCATCTGTACTCGACGCATTACATGGTCATATCCAAAAACTATTGTGCCAATATATCTATCGATCATGCGTCTGCGAAACAACAGTGTTATTGCTCATATGCTAAAACTGTTGATTTTGTATGGCAATGAAAACTCTTGCACAAATTAATATCCTACAGTATACCTGGTGCCTTACTGGAATGGATAGCATATTTTCTTTTAAATCGTTAATTCAAGGTGAGGGTAGGGGAATCCTTTTTGCTCAACCATGAAATCATCAGTGGTATTCCGCAAGGAAGCGTCCAAAGACCTCTTCTCTTCTTGATCTGTATGAAGGATGTTTCGAACAACTTCTCTAGTAAATTTAAACTATTCGCTGATGAAATAAGAACCTATTGACTTTAATGAGACAATCCTATCAACTTTCACATCCCCCAAACTAATCTCGATGAATTGTTGAGGCACGCAATGTTCCGGTTTCTAAAAGCCACCTTGATTCGTTTGACCCCAGAGTTGTTTCAATTTAATCTACTGAATTGCAGATATATCTGTTGTACAATATTCTGGTCACCTATATTTTACAATTTTTGAACTGGTAGGACATTACTGGATTGATGGTGTCCGTTTTGTTGTTTTGCTCGTACTTGAAACTTTTTTCTTTATGCTGATGTGGTAATATTATTCGTTTTAATATTTTTATTGATTTAATGCGGAGTTTTATTTTCGCTGCCATATGCAATTTTTTGTCATTTCAATTTAAGTCGAAATTTTCATTCAATATGATGTAGTTTTATTTTTTACCTTTAATACTTGCGTACAGTTATTTTGCTCATTACGATTGCCCAGTGAGAAAGGCTCTTACATTAATGTTAAATAATATGCGATTATGGATATATTAGTTTCAAGTTCGAATATTAATTAAATCCGACTATATATTTCACTTCCGGAACTGTAATATTTGAACACTTGAAATTTGATTCTAGAAAACGTTATCAAGTATAGAATCGATCAATAACGTGCAATCTTATACACTACATTCCGCTTCTGTTCATTTAATCTACTGAAGTGCAGATATATCTGTTGAACAATATTCTGGTTACTTCCTTTGAAAAATGCTTGCTGACAACTCTTCCAAACTGGTGGCGACTTGGAGCATAAATATTCTTCCTGCTTCTTATAAACACTTTCCTTAAATTATACATAGGAAAAGATGAAAAGAGCTAACCGATTAGCTTAAGAGGTACCTCTGGATCACCGCTCTCCCGGTATTTCTCGATGAGGCTGTCGATAGTGCACTGATCGTTACATAGCGCATTTATTACCAATGGATTGTTATCTTTACGTATGCACATTGCATAGGGGAGCGTTTCGGATAGCTTGAAAAGCTTATTTAAACAATCAGCATGATTGGTATAAATGGCCTATTTTGATGCTCAGTTAGAAAAGAATGCTACATTCTCCTCACTAATATACTTTACTCTAAGCAATGCTATAGATCGATAAGAATTTTCGGAACCAGAGACGAAAGGGATAGATTTTTAAAACTACAATAAAGTGCGAAATTACATGCAAATTTGAAATGCAGTTTCCAAATGTCCGAAAAGTTTCAAAAGTCGGCGTAAAAATTTACCTTCTCTAAAGAAATTCAACAGCATTACAAGCTGATACCGTTGGAGAATTTTGATGTACTAGATGCAGCTCATCCACTTATGAGGTTTGCCTTATGCTTGTTCCATAAAAAATCCATATTATCACTTGAGTACTAACTTCCTATCGAATGCGTAGTTCATTTCTTATGAGTAATAAATGAATTCCATATTATCGTATAATGATATTTGATGAGCGAAAAAAAAGAAAGGAAAAAACGCTATTCGTTGCTCAACTTCCAAATCTCTTCGATGCATATACTGTACATTGCTCTAGGCATCGAATAATTTTATACAATTATTGCAATGCTTCATAATCTAGCTACACTATGATTAGACAATCATATCGCATTATTCGAGTGCAGCATAAAAGTAACAAAAAGTACGATCAGTACTTTGTACAAAAAAGTACCTTTTGCATTACCAAGTACGGCCGATCATCCGCATTCGTTTTAATACCTTCACATATTTCCTCGAGGTAAACACCAAATGTGGAAATCTCAGCTTCTAAATCATTAACGTTATTAATGAATAGTCTATTTGGTATTTTACCAGATGTAGACGCCTTCTGTTTAAAGGTCATTATTGCTTTCATTCTTTCTCGACGGTCTTTCATACCGGTGAAAGTATGTTATTCTCATAAGACAGCATCAATCGGCTCAATAAAGGAGCCCCCTCTCATCTCCTGCCTAACAAATAATCAATCTACTCTACAAAACGATCTTAACTTTTAAGTAGGAATTACGTCAAGTTATCTTCTCGTAAGTAGTCTGCACTTTGACGACGTGTTGATGTTGGGATGACGAATGACCGATCGATCGGATCAACTGTTTTATAGCCGATCAATGCAAAAATTTTTCTCTCGCTCTGACGCCAATCCCCCCCCCTTCACCTCCCCCTTCCATCAAGTAAAATCTGGAGGGATCAGAATAGGTTCCTATGAACTTTTTGTCTAGACAGTATAAGAGCAAAGTTGGTGTTTTTATCTGATTATGTTTTTTAGAAGATATTATATAGCTTGATGTCCGGTACTCATATTGTCTTTTTTGTACTTTGAAAAATAAATAGAGAATACTAAAAGCGCCTTTCCGCGTCTAACTTATGAACGCAGAATACCTTTGTTTCTAAAAGGCAGGCAAATATGATGGTGAGTAAGCAGAATAAATAACTCAGCATAATCTTTGCAAAAATGCAACTCAAAGTTGTGAAAACCTTCACAGCGTCCAGCCGACGTAGGCATTCGTCCAACGGAACATGCACACATTGGATTCGGATGCGTTTGTTTTGCATTCTCAACAAATGATTTGGCACATTCACGACGACTCTCCATAATAGCTTCCCACTCGGCGTTGTCCGTTGTCAAGGACATTTCGGTTGTGATTGTTGATGGCGAAAGTCCACTCTGCAAATCTGATGCAGAATCACTCATTCGGGTTGGTTCTTGCGCCTCAAACGCAGAGCTAATTGATGCCGTCGACGCCGTAAGCGCTGCAGAGCTCTTGGATTCGAACTCGTGCATAGTAGCGGAACCACCTGGATCTGATGCAAACGAACTAATTGTTGGCGCAATAATTGCTTCCGTGACTGGAACGACCGTCGCGGGCACGTTCAGTAACGTCCAAGGATATGGGCCACGCGTAACACTCGATACTGGGAGTTGTATACCCACTGGAGCAACGGTTATGCTCGCGACCGGAACTGGCGGCACACCGGCAGAATCCGATCCCACAGCTGTCGCACTTTGTACTGGCCCTAACTCATCTGCGATCATTCGTGTCGAAGTATCAACTGGACGCCATTCGGTTATAACTGGCATTGCAATTTCGTTCGTTGCTGTTGCACTTGGCGTTAATAAGGCAAAAGATGGTTGTTCGGGAAATGCGGTAATCGATATTGAGGTCGGTGACTCGCTTTTAAAACCAGCATGCGTTGAAACTTGAGGATGTTTGATTTCCTCTGTGAAGGAGGCTGGAGCTGAGGGTGTCTGCACCGAAGCATCATACGGCCAGGCTGGTCGTGGCAATAAGTGAAGTGGCTGCTGTAGAGAGTCGCGTGTGCTTGATTGTGACAGTGGGCTAATTTGTACTACTGAAGCTGTAGTTGGATGAACGTTGAGTTCAGTCCAAAATGGCACTATACTAGCGTCAAGAGTAGGCATTGTAGAAGTTATTTGTATCGAATCGAAAGGATTCGCTGGCGTTTTACTGCCACCATAAGGATTCTGCTCAGGTTCTATGATTGGTGAGCCTGATACTGGTGGTAGTTGGTTGCCATGAACAGCATTAATCGCTTCAACCGCTTCAGTGAATGGATGTAAAGTTCTAGGTGTGATCGTGAAGAATGATTGTTGTGTGGCACTTCCTATGCCAACCACGGGCACTATGGGTTCGTATGTCACCGAATCAACTGCACGAATGAAATCGAATACCGCTACATACTCCTCATCTGAAATTTAAAAAATCATTTAAGTGTTCCTCAAAGATTTATTATGATAATGATAATAGCTTGGACCAGCGCTTTTCATATTGTCTAATACAATCATTTTCGATTGTTTACTTATTTGGATTTAAAAAAATTATAGTGTTTTGTTGCCAATGATCATTATAGTTTGATGGTGATCGAAGATGCACCATTGAAATACGATGTTCACTAGTGATATATAATTTTTATCAATATTATATCTACGTGATGATCGATTTTAAAGTTACCAGATTAAATTCGGGTCAAGTATTGCAATCTGCTCAACATGCCAGCTGGATGTATTCGGATGTTGCAACTTAACGTTGCCTGAGTATTTGTTTCAAACAGCGAGCATACAAACGTGCTAAAATGGGTCTTTTCTAGTAGGACGCTTGTTGATATATGTGCTCTTTGTATAGTTTGTTTAATGCCGATGATCTGGTAGGCAAAAGAGTGAGCGGCCGATAGCTCTTAATAAGGCACTGGAAATACTTTTAGGTCCCCATATAAGCAATAGTCTTCACAAATATTGTCAAACTGTCACCAAAGAACTAAACTAATCAGATAGCGATTTATTTATTTTATTTGCCGATTCCATCAACGATATTCACCTCAACATTTCAAAGAAAATAAATAAAAACTATATGCGCGCATTTACCGTATCAAATAGCGAATCGCTATGATTGTCAGTCACTGCAAATCGCTATGACTGGCAGTTGAGAGCAAATTTGATTAGCGTGCATTCGTGGAACGCACAACAACACATGGAAAGTTCATAATTGAGTCACCTTCATCGCTTCCATCGAGGCAATCCGCTTTACCATCAGCGAGCCATTTAGGAAGAACACATTCACCGAATCCTTTACATGGTATCGTACCTTTCACGTTGCACAACTTTTCTTCTGAAGGAAAAAAAGAACCAATTTTAGTGCTTCAACAAAAAAAACCCGTAATAAACATCTAATTTTCTCAGTACAAGCGCAACACCCACTTGACAAACTTAGTTAGATTTTGAGCCACTACTATGAAGACCATAACAGTTTTACTTATTCAGTTAGTTAGTTAGCTGTTAAGTATTAATCAATCATCTGTGCAACGAGAACGTTTACAATTATCTATTGCTACTCGAACAGTTAGTTATCTAGGTTAAGTTTCGTCAACTCACTGATCGCTGAGCAGAATGGCGGTGATGTCGGAGAGTTATCACATCCTGAAAATAGATTCCCGCCTTATAAAAATATAAAAATGAGTCAATACAACGATTTATGGAAGCAGTGTCATATTAAAAATCAATTCGACATTGATATGCAAATTCATAAGTGGAAAATTTAGCAAATATACATGAGCGAATTATTCCACTTATTACAATCCCATCGAACAATGCGATTAACAAAATTTTCATCAAAAATTATCATCTCTCTATGAGATGAGTCGGACTGAATCAATAGAACAAACTAATTGCCTATTACTGAAATTATCTTGCTAGTAGCAACCCCATGAACTTCTCTTCCTTCCCTTCCTCCAGATCGTCGGTGTGAAGTTTCTCATTTATTACCTCATCTGCAGAATTTTATCATGTGTTGAAATATGGCCACGCAATCTTTCGAGACAATCGCAATAAATGATGTCGCTTGAATATTGGCTAAAGCCCTCAAATCGCAGAAATGACATGAGAAGTGAAGCCACTAGATATGGTCTTCCTAGAGTTCGCCCTTCCCCACTCGCTACCTTTCACTCTTCTTCTACCACATTTCCATTTTAGATCATGTTTTCAAAGATGAAAACATTCTAGAACAACACGCTCATCAGAACGTCGCAAAATTATTGTCATGCATAAGCATATCGACTATCATCTGCCGAATTCAAAATGATACACCTAGTCAAGTAAGGCAAGCAAGTGGAGAAGGAAGCTGAGTGCATGTGATAGCGGTGGAGAAACTTACTCGGATTGATAAGGCATTGTGACGAGTAGCGAGGATCGACGCAATAAGAACCGCATCTGATATGGCCAGCAAAACAATCTGAAGTGTATACGCTATCTGCTAGTGAGGACAACATGATTTTGCTTTCAAAAAGATCAATTTGCATTTCTTGAAGCGCTTAGATTTTCATCTAAGTAGAGCATCAATAAGGTCGCGGATATAGGTATCATTTTAAGTGCGATAAATGTCTATCATCTTTATGCAATGCGACAGGGATTCAAAGAGCAGGAAAACGATCGGATGGCACCCAAATCCACCGGAAATGGGATAGTGTGCGATCCGTTAAAGGAAAAATGAGAAAATGGAAAGTTTGAGCAAAAAAAGAAAAACCTCTACTCATATGGATGTTTGAGTACTGGGTTAATTCATCCTTTCATTTTTTTATATCACGTCACCAACTGCATACTACCTATGGCCTTTTTGATGTGCCAGGTTGCAGTTAGATGGTTTTTTTTGATTATTTGAATGTGATGGTATTATAAACGCCATAAAGAAAGAAAGAAGGATTTCAATCACTCAATAAAAACGTGCACTCCTCAACACGTATCAGTTATATTTCTCTAGTCGACGACATAGTGAATCTGAATCATACAATCTGAATCATTATTATTTTATACCTTTCACATAAAGCACATAAATGTTAGCTATGGAAAAGGGCATCAGGGAATTGATAGCTCGACGTTGAGAAAATTAGATGATCTCAGTAATGCCACACCTCGCTTCATTGCAAGTGTAACAGCTAAATAAAAATACGTTACAGTAATACGGATATTCATCACATGCCACGTGCCACTTGCCAGGTAATGGAAAATATGTAGTACAGATAACGAATTCTTGTGTTAGATATGACAATTGCAGTATGCTTCGAGCAATCATTTCTCAGCCGTTCCTACATAATCTTTTTTTTTTTTGCTAAACCGCACATTGTCCGCGTCATCAATGAAATGGCCGAGAAAATCAAAAAGCGAACACTCATCGCTGAGATCAAGACAGTCAGCTCTTCCATCGTGTAGTCTTTCGAGTGGAATACAACGCCCAAAACCACAATCGAATTCGCCACGTTGACATGAACCCGGAAATCTCATCTTGAACGCTGAAAATGGAATAACTAATCTTTATTAAAAACAGACGGGACACACAGAAATGAAAAGTATATTTATGGAATGAGAGCTAAAGGCTGGCGTTCGCTCTCCTTTTTCCCCTCCATCCCCTCTCTCCTCCTCCATCCCCCATTCTCCCCGGATTCATTGCTATCGCCTTTCGCATACGCATGATGCTTTATATTAATCGGTCCTTAATAGCAATTAGAGCATTGTCAAATGACAAAAATGGAAAAGGAGTGAAAACATTGACCCTTATGACCCAACGAAAATTTTTTCATGGAGAAGTTCTTCAAATTTTGAGCGAAAGTAGAGATAGCTTCACGAATTTTACTAAGTGAGGAATTTTATTGACAATTATGAACCATATAAGTTTTCTTTGAAAATATAAAAGTAATGAAAAGCAATGAGCTAGAATTCCTCATAGAGATTATGGCGCTGCAAGTTGGCTACGCTGATGTGCAAAAGTGATCAGAGCGCTATATTAGGTGCCCGAAAACCGCAGAATCATTAATGAGCGATGAGCTGTTATTGGTGTCAATTTTCAAGTGCCCCTCTTAATACTGATATGAGTCGTTCAGAGTCTATATAGGAAAAAGCCATACTTCAATATCTGATAAGCTATTTCAACTAAGCACGAATCTTCTCGCTATGACCGTTATCACGTGACTCAAAAACAGAACCTTTTTGTAAATGGATAGGTAATATGCTCATCCAAAATCACTGTAAAGTGCTCCATAACTTGCCGTCAATTTCTCTCGTCAAAAATCTTTTCTAAAAACATTTTATTTTTTCTGGATATTTCTTTTTTTTGAGAGAGAGAGAGAGAGAGAGAGAGAGAGATTGAAACGAAGGTGGCTATGACAATCACCAAGAAATGAAAGAAGCAGATCATTCGATTTATTCTCCTGTTTGGTGAAATCACAGATTGGGATAAGAATCTGAGGACCACTTTTGGCACATCGTTTGGCATCAGTGAAAATGTGAAAGCGAACAATAGAATCAATTACCAGCAAGTGATGGCCAT
Organism: Baylisascaris procyonis; assembly: GCA_037389465.1. Taxonomy (NCBI): domain Eukaryota; kingdom Metazoa; phylum Nematoda; class Chromadorea; order Rhabditida; family Ascarididae; genus Baylisascaris; species Baylisascaris procyonis. Next base: position 5,725,529 of record JAZARR010000059.1, read on the forward strand.
TGACTCCTCGTTACCGGAACAAAATGGTAAATGAAGATGAGGACAGATAACATTTGAAGGCCACACACGACGTTAATTTGGCACGCATCGGCGCACCGATTCGTCTCCTACTCCAAGTCGTTAAATTTTACCTGACGTTCTGTAAGCACACCACCTTCGAAAAAGTCTTTATGATACTCAACAATTAAAACTTTTGAACACTGCACATCGCTTTGACGCTCTTACTGGATCTAGGGTACGGTAGCACGTAGGATGGTAGAGAGATCAAAGTAATGTACTGAAGAGAGTGGAAATGTTTTCCACGAACAACTTTCGAAATTTGCTGCTTCTTCTGGCTTCACGTTCATGACTTAGTCGACGGTGCTCAATACAGGAATTTTCTTTTATAATCGTAGTAAATCGCTAAGGAATAGTGGATGTTGAAGTCCGGGACAACTGCACGAGGCAATCACCAAAATAATATTACCAGTTTGCTAGATTAAACTCACTTCCGCAACATTAGCTACGTTCTTCTGTCTTCGGCAGTTTTCAGAAAAATTAACGATAAATTAAAAGACTGTAAAAGCGAGCTGGCAAAGTGGCCACTGCGACGCGGGCGACGGCGGTTTACAAGCAATCGTCATAACTTAACGACAATATCATTTACAGTTTACATAAAACGCAGTTTTCAAGAATCATTCTTCACATATCTCTAATTGCCGGATCTTCATAGTGAATCAATTATTTCATCTGAGAAATGATTGGAAACGGAGTGCTTTCAAGGCTTCAAAGGTAGGCAAGAACTAGAAATAATGCAGTATAGTTATGGCGTCGTGATGGTTGATTCGCTTTACAACCTCATGAAAAGAGTTAGAAAAAACTTCTTGAAAGAAAAAAATATGAAAAAAATTACAGTTATATGTCACGATGGGAACTGTTTGACCTCTCGCAATGAACTAGCAGCAAAAGTCACCTGAAGAGCGATACTAAAAACAAACTGGCAAACGAAACAAAGTAAGCATGTGAACAGGTCAACAAAGGTCTGTCACAAACGCAGCGCAATTTCATCATATGCAGTCTGAGGTAGAATCGGGGACGTGGGGCAGAATTCAGCGCTAAAATTGCTGCACACATACACATGAGCGCGCTGGCCGTGCCCGGAAGCTATATTGACAACAATATAATTGTTGCAGCATGTGGCACACAAATCCACGATACGCCTACGAAACATTCTACCGCCAATCACTATAGCCTTGCTGGAGCTATACTAGAACAACTCATCCGCTTATTGCAACCTTCACCAGATCATGCTTTCTTAACGATGGCACGTTTTACACGCTTTCTACGTTTCATGGTAATTCGGGATTTGAAAGCGAATCCCATTTGCGAGTAAACACATAGGATCAACGTGGCCGGATTGCGCATGGTAGCTCTTGCAATAAAATAGTATTGCTGATACGCCTCTCCAGACTTCAAGTAGTGAAATTTTTTATTGAGGGGCTTCACATTCACTGAGCTTGTTTGCCTTAATTCTGAGGAAAGAAATCAAGTCAACCAATGAAAGAGAGGCTGTGAGAGCTCAATTCTTAAACTAATAAAGAAAACACGGTGAGACTGCCGATAAATTAGTGTGAATATGTTACTTTAAAAAATTTCTGAAACCTCGACTAGCAGCATGGTCTGTGACAGTTTCATCTATGGCTTACATGAAGCCATAATAGTGAGCGGGATGCTACTATATGTAGATCAATCAAGTATGCATGCAATCAATTTTTGTGCGTTTAGAACTCTTCTGATCGCTTTTTAGAGTATTTTTGGTGGTCATGAAGCCAACAAAGGAAACAACTAATGAAATTTTGTGTCGTTCTAGGATATTACAAATGAATTTGAGATTACAATCCGTTGCTCTTACCGTCTTAGCTCATTCTGTCGAGTGAACGATTTTCCATACGAGACGGTCGTACAAGAAACTACATAAGCAATGGGGATAAACATGATCACCAAGAGAATAGCAAAATGCCGCGGCAATGATTCTTTCTTAAGTTTCAACCGGTCCTTTCTTGCAGCAAAAATGTGCCCGCATGGAGATACTGTACCGAGCTTGGCGACAATAAAAGAAAATTTTTAGCGCGATACTTGAAACCTCCATAATCGATATTATCGTATTGTGAGAAAAAAAGCAAGAACAGATGTGCACGAATAGGAAAAACATCCTGAAATGTTGCTCATCGTATCGGATTCCACTATAGCAAACAACCAGTGTGAGGCAATACACACCATATGCTTGTCCAAAATTGAGAACCTCACAGGCCCTTTTGAATACTGCCTACGAAGGATGCCATGACAAGCGGTCCTCCTTTCTCGCCTTCCTCTTTTCCCTTCCCCCTCTATCTCTTCGATAAAGCAAGACGCATTGTGGTTCTTTTATTTTTATGCGCTCATATAACCATTATTGTACTATTCCAGACAAAAACCCTAAAATGTTACCAATTGCTCAAGATTTTTCAAAAAGAAGTACAATCAGCAGAGTAGTCAAAGCGTGATTACAGTGGACAATGTTTGAGATTGCAGAAAGTTTGTTTTTTTTTTTGAGTTTTACGGCGGTAGAGATGGAAAGTAGTTAACTGACGAGGGAGTGGAAATATCATTGAGATAAAATTGTTACTTTATCCAAAAGTTTAGATAGGAATTTGTTTATTCGAGGTGAGGGTCTTATCTAAGGTTTTACAGCATATCGACATCACCGCGTATCCGTGTGTGTATGAAGCGACAATTGCAAAGGATTGTCCGATTGCGTTGAACGATTAAGGAAGAGCGTTAGTTGAATTTTCAGCGATGACGCACGAGTGCACTCTAAAATTGCACCTCGAAATTCTGTCAATTCACTGCATCGTATTACGAAATGAATGGGCATATTACTTTACCAGTTATAATACTTCCCTTAAAGAACTGTATTAATAACCCAATAATCAAGTAATACTCTCCTCCAATAACTCAAATACTTTCCTTACCGTCCTATTTGCTCTAGGCTTGGACAATGCACTTCAGGTTTGCTACTATGAAGTTTTCATTTTTAACAAACACTCTCGTATTCACACATCGACAGAACTTAACTATGTGTGATCTAGCGGCAAATTTTCTGAATGCACAGCGCACGGTTTTTTTGCCGCGGTTCTGCGGTCGTAATTCTGAGGCTTTCGAAGGGCGAGCGGCTTTGCATAAATCGGCGTCTTGATGAATCTCCCTCAGAAGCATGGATGTTCCTTACAGAACTCGATGGAATAGGACATGGCAAAAGATAAAAAAGGTGTTAATTTGCATCGTTTTTTTTTCGAAACTATCATCTGCAGACGGTCATTGCTAGACTTAAGGCTAGATGATTTTTAACACAGAATCCGTGCTACGTCAGTTGATTTTTTTTTCAGACTTGGCTTCCTTGATGAGTGAAGTCGTATAAGAACTCAATATAGCACAGGATCTACAATGGAGTTTTAGCACTGGAAATGGCAAGAAGAGATACAACTAAAACAACACTATTTTGTTACCTATCACATCAATGGAATCTTTAAGCATTTCAAAGCCAATAACAAGAAAGATACTATTCGTTAAGGGCAAACAGCCCGACTTCAAAGCTTTAGTAAGATAGTGCTCATTCGAGCACATTAGGCGTTAAGATATAAGTGCTGGGTGGGCGAACGATCAATCATCTCTAACGAGAGTACTTGATGGCCATGCTGAGCCGATATTAGCGACTGCTCAAACGATTGCCTCATTTAGGCATCTTTTTAACAACAGCTCAATCGCATAATGGCACACCTGAGCGAAGCAATTGCGAAAGCATTCCTTTCGTGTAATTCATTCATTCAAAACTCTGTTCAGTTCATTGTTGGCATATACCACATTCAACAGCTTATATGGGAAACCCTGAAACTGCCCCCCCCCCTCCTCCACCGTTCAAATAATTGATAGCCACCCACATCTTAGGCAAGTTTTACGTAACCCATAGTTGCGTCCTTTCCCCCTCCCCTCTTCAGTGACGTCCCCATTCAGGCAGGCCACATGATGCATGCTATATCCGCCATAGAGGTGATGTGAAGAGGCTCATAGATGCACAACCCGGGAAGCAATATCATTCGAGGAAGTTACGCAAAAGAATTTGCTGTTTCTTTAGTCGTGCCGCGAAAACACTATGGCATTAACACTGCCATCTTTCAGACTCAAAATGACATCATCCTGATGTGCGAATATTTACTAAACATTCGCCGCAAATTTTAAAGAATACACCAAATCTGTAGTGTCATATTCACTCGATGGATTTTTACGTCGAACAGTTTCGCCATAAACAGCTGTGCTGATCACTCATGTTCATTCAAGCAGCCACCGTATACAGCTTAGGTCATTTGCGCCACAAATATTTGTGCCAACAATCGTTCACGAAAAATCGAGTAAAGGTATATAATTAATAAGCCCTTCACGTATGTCATCTAGAGCTGGATGCGATGATGCCTCGTATCGCACATAGTTTCAACCGCGACCTGATGCGCCCCGATTTATGCAATCATCTGCATCTGCGACTCTCCACTCAGATAGTCATCTGCTCAGATTTGATGAGATTCCCTACCATATCCCATTCAAACAATATCTTTGTACCTAGTAAACTTCAACTGCAATTATATCGCTTAAGTGTGCTGCTTCTTTCGAATGAGACGTGATAGCCGTTGAAAGAAGTGGAATAATGCCAATATTTGGTTGCAACAGGCTACGGTATACATATCAGTCATCGCATGTGAATGAGTCATCGATGCGTGCGGTGATGTGTTGCTCCGATTTCGATGTTCTCGATTTTCCGTCGGTGGTGGATGCCCTGTCTGAATTTTTTAGGATATCCGATCAATTTAATCAGTCCTTTATTCTATTACTAGCTATAACCTCGCTGAGAATAGCAGACGTAATGATTCTTTATTGTGGGTACAGTTGGTGCTGTTTTGTCTTGCAATGATGTAAATAAAACAGCACATCGTTTATAGCGATGTGATATGCATCTGTTTATGAACACCTTTATATAGTTAGGGAGCTTTTCATGTTCCTGTTAGGTAAGGTATATTTACAAAAGCCTGCGGGATTACTTCAGAGTAAGGGTAACGATATACATGGATGAAAACTCTTGTCCTTATTCCATTTGAGGAGTTGATATCTCAACTAAACCTACAGTCAAGAATCTCGATAGAACTTAAGTAGGAATTTCCGCCTCTCCAGAGAATAGTACCGATGGTTTTATTGTAAAATATTACGTCAGCGCTCACATTTGGCACGTTACTTCCGTCATGTTCCTTGCGTTTTTTTTTTTTTATTCAACTAGAGTAGAGTGAAATAGCGCTGTGGCACAAATACTGACAGGTACATTTCCAGCGGCTTGTTAAGTTTTTAGTTTTTCAGGTCTGGCTAAAACGCCGCCTCATTTTTCCGTTTTTTCGTCCAAAAAAGTATGATGGATTTTCCTACCAACTTTCAGTTGGACCCTTTTCTCATCTTTCAGTTTTAAATTGTCGTTTCGAGCGGTGATTTTTGTAGTCAACGAATATTTCTGTAGGAAAAGCGTATAAAGCAGAAATATTTCGAAGTATTTTTATTGTGTTTGCAGCGTTATGACCACGACGGAAAAAGAGATTGATAATTTGGAGTTGGATGCCGAACAAGAGAATTATGTACCTCCAGCTCAGAAATCGGTATCAGAAATTGTTGCAGCGGATGCCGAAGACGAAAGTCTCAACAGGTAATTGGATACTGCCAATAAGGATCACAATGCATACTTTCGGTGCTTCCTCCGTATATATTTCACCACTGCACTCTAACTCTTTCAACTACTTTCACCATTAGCATATCCGGGTCTTGCCAACGGAAAGGAAAGAGTGGAGTACAGGTGTCACGAACTCAAAGATTTGTGGAGAAAATTTGAAATTTTAAAGAAAAAGCTGAATTTGATCAAGAAAAGTGAAATGGAATCTTTTTTACTGAAGAAATTTTGCAGTTTTTACTGCAGCTGGAAAAGTTTTTTTGCCAGCAGCCCGATTTTGAGGAGAAGGGAGGGGGGGGGGTTGCGATCTCATCAACTCCATCTCTTCTGCACTTCATTGCCACAAACGGTTCATTGATGGTTTCGCAACATATTACATACAAGCTGCAAGAAAAGTAGACGCACTGTTGTGTAATGAGGCTTGTAACGCTTTTTATGCCGTAATTTCTGTGGATGTTTTGTTTATTTATTTCGACGTCCCAAAGTGAGCTGCAATCTGAGTGAATAAATATACAGTACATAAAAGCAGCAGTAATTTATCGATCAGTATGACTCAATCGCAGTTTCGAATCTAAAGAAGTGTTGCATTTTTTTTCTCTCTAAGTTATGTGAAAATCATAAACAGCAGAAGTAACATCTATTTCTCTGTGATCTCAAGAGCAGATTTATTGCTTCTTGAGGGTATTTTTATTGAGCGAACTCGAGAACATATTTTGTTGTGGCACATATCCTGCAGAGTTTGTTGCTGTCGAAAAAAAATTGCTTGTTTTCACACTGTATCATGATCGCTATGTTTCTTCACAACTTGTTGTGGTTATTTTTTTCAAAAACATATCATCTATATTCAACCGACCCCCGTCAGACTAACTTCATCTCCAAATTGGTGCGCATAACGAGCATCATAATAATGCTTTATTCATAGTGCCACAAGCAGATTAGATACTTGGGCAACCTTTACCTCGCCACAGGATCCGTGCACCATAATCGATAGGGCAGTCACACGTTCCCATCCTGAACTGCCAGACGTATTGCGCATGGGATGTTTTGTGAGAGTTGCTTTCAACTTCATTCACATTCAGATACAAGCAGCAGTTGCTGGGCGAGGCAAAGTTAGGGCAGGTGATCGTAGATGCATCCGACCCACGCAATGTGCTTGTCAAGTCAATTACGCTGGTCGTCGATGGTCGACCCGATATAACGATGCAACTCGATAAAGGTGCTCTATCCGTTTAATGCGCTGCACCGTTTTCTCTTGCTTTCGTGAATTCGTTTTCTTTCCATTTTTTTTTGACATTTAATTCAGTGTTTCTTTCGCCAGTTTTATTTGTATCCCTAAAGGTCATGCAAATGTTATCACTAAAATAGGTTCACACTTGTGTGCGACGCTTAGGCACTTCAGACTTTGATGATCACTAAAAATATTCTGAAGCGACTGATGCGCCGTTCATGTTAGAGTCTGAAGAAAAACGTAGTGTAAGGTTTATGGGCACTGGTTTTGCCCATCTCCACTAAATTTGTCCCCGAATAATTTGCAATTTATTTCTCTTCCAAACCTCGAGCAAACGCTATGTAATTTGGCAACAAGGCGAGAAACGATGACTTTTTATTAAGCCTCATTAAAATCAACAGCACTAAAGCGGAGGGGATAACACGACGGCGGGGGAGGGGGTGGTGGTGGGGGGGGGGGACGTCGATCTGACATAACGTTGGCACGAATAGTGCCACCTCCGCGCCACTAAGCACCGGGCATTCCTAACGCCCGAGCCACTGCGCAGCGCTATAATCCGGACCGACCCTCACGATGGTACCGCTGTTCAAAAGTTAGGAGCTTCAAGGCATTTGTAGCTATAAGCAAACACGATCTCCTTTTATACCCACCGATCCTTGCTTCAAGGCATTTGTAGGGGGTTTGTTATGTCTTGTGATCGTCGCTTCTGTGCTGTGCCCGAGAGCTGTTGATCGACGATTTATTGGTCACCCCTTAGAGTAGAAGGGTTGACCATTTCAACCAAGGGGTTAAGGTTGACGAAACAATATTTACAAAACAAACGTCAGATTACCACTCGTCCGCCGATGCTTCGGCTGAAATTTAACTCTCTATTTAACATCTTTCTTTCTGATAAATTCTCACCCAGTGCAATTGTCCAGGTGGATGCTCTGTATAATTTATTACATTATTCTTCTTGTTTTTACTGTTGTCATTGTGTTTCAACTGCGAAGATAATTTTTTGATTTAGAGCATCTAAACGATGCGGTATTCACGATCAAAGAAGGTGCTGCTTACCGTATTCGATTCGATTTTCATGTACAACGAGAGATATGCACAGGTCTCAAATACAAACAGAAAGTAACTCGTCATTCGATCACAGGTATGTTTATTTCAATGTTCGCGCTTCGCGCGGTTTCTGACTTTTCTTTGTCATACGTCCCAATTAGGATTAAGGGTAGAAGGCTTCATCAGTGCCTCACCTTCCCCCTTTTTCGAAATTGGACCTTCGAAGTTCAGAGTCCAGAATGCCAAGACTAGTTTCCATGACAATCTATCTCATATTACATGATTTATGTCTAGTTACTGCGAAATATTGCCAAATGTGTTTTATCAACCTAACCCATTGACATTGCTGTGAGGTTTATTTTACTCTTCATCAAAACTTCCTATGGTCGCCATGAAATATATTATTGCTATCGATATTATTGTCATTGTAGTTTATCTTTTTTTTTCTTTTGCTAGTGTATAGGTTACATATTTATATCTTGCCTTCTGTTATTATCGCAGAAAACGGCCGTACGCAGCGTTTCCTATTCCTGTCCATATCGTGTTGTGAAAATTAGCATATTTTCTTGTTTATGACATCGTCTTCTCCCATCAGCTTTATGACGACACTCATGCTGATTGTCAATTTCGAGTTGGAGTTTTGCATAGAAAGTTCATAGCGCAATAAGCAGAATCCAGTTAATCACTTTCTTAGCCTTTTAGCTTAACCGAATTTTGATTGCTTTTATTTGGAATTAAGAGTTGATCACGAACTAGTACCCAGCACGAATCACTTTATCTAGTTTCATATTGAGGGAGGCACCCAGTCTTGCTCTGTTATGAGTCACTCTTCAGTGCCATTTCTTATTTCTTACAGCGAATATTATACTGATGTACTAACATTAAAATATGGGTTGAACAAATTTTTTGTGGCATGTTGTTTGTCTTGATGAACGTGCTTGAATTTTATGGGTTCCTACTTGGTAAAAGTGCTCGTGTTTTCTTTGATAATTGCATAGAATGCTGATTACAGTTGATCGTGATACGTTTATGGTTGGTTCATATGCGCCAAAGATGGAACTTCAGTCTTATACAACGCCCCTCGACGAGGCTCCTTCAGGTATACAAAGTCATAAAAATGTGTTTTGGGCTGCCAATTTATGCTGAAGAGCACAAATTACTTAGTTAAATGTTAACTTCTTTTAGCTGATTAAATGTTTCGTAAGTTTGAATGAGGTGCCTTCTCATTCACAGCTAACCGTAATCGCACATAACCTATATCAAGGAACTGTTTTATTTCCTTACTCATTATCAGAATGAACATATCAGTCTCCTTTATAGCTCTTGAGTATCTATCCATTCAATTTATTGAAGACAGCTCAAATGTCTCCTCGTTTTCTCTTCCTAACTTTGGTCGCAAAATGAATAGAAATTTAAGAAATACGAGGAATTCTCTGGCGAATCCTTGAATTATCTTTTATTGCAGAGGATCTGCTGCAAAAACTTTTAAGTTCTTCTACCTTCCACTATTGGAAGAAAATCCGGCTGTAATAGACGAATCTGTAATGTTCTGCGTTGTTTCATAAATGAATAAAGCGATTGTTAAGTTTTTTTTTTTCATTTCTGCAAAAGTTTGGCGTATCTGATTCTTAGAGATGTCGCTTATATGTATAAACAACACGTATGTGATCAGGTATAGCATTTGTGAGAGTGTGGAAGGAGGAGATGGGCGTGTATTTGGTATTGGATTTAGTGGATACTCAAAGATTGCTTTCCCTTGAAATTGTAAGAACGTAAGGCTTCGTAGGCAGGATCACCTTTGGCTGTTTAGTCAGAGATCCTATGGATAACGATACCGTTCAAGAGATCTGCGTTGAAGCTCCTCCTCCTTACAACAGTGCTCCTTTGATGCTGAGCATACTAATGTTTTGAAGTTGGGGCGAGTTTTCTGTGGGCAATGTTTAATTATTCATGCATAAGGGAATGATGTAGTAATGTGCAAACGTACAGGAATTGATATTTATTTGAGGAGTGCTGCATCGAGGTTCTTATAAGGTGAAATCGCAAGTAACAGACGACGACGGAAATGATTGGCTGACATGGACGTGGACATTGGAGATCTCCAAAGATTGGTAGGCTTACCTCAAGCGATGACATTTATCCGCCTGGCTCTCCGCTTGCGGGTAATGCCGATTTCCTGAGCAATGCATTCGCTCGTATGTTTCCACTATAAGCGTTTTTGCTTATTTTGGAAGCAGACTTGTTTGCACGTACTTTCTGGTTTAAAATGTGAAACCCGAGATGTGCAGATTTACGGCCGTGCTGGTAAAATTCGACCGTTGGATGAGCTCGTCTCTGTGATCTTTGCTTCCAAAAAACAAAATCCTGATTTGATCTAAGAGTTTCAGCATGAGTTGTGTGTACCCGAACCTTATTTGTGTGCCCATGCGTTAATGAAACCTAATAAAGATGAGTGCTTATATGACCAGCCGGTCAGGTCGTTTCTGCCAGATGCGCATTGGTAAAGAAAAAGTGGGGCATTGACCCGTTTGAACGAAGGAGTTTGCAGAAATTTATATGTTGCTGGCTCTAATGGCACGCTTCTCCACTTGTTTTTGTTAGTTGTGGTTATGTGAAAATCGGTGATCTATGACTTTTATATGACATTTTTCCACACGTTTCTTCATGGATGTTTATAGTGGATGCTAACGGGAGGGTTGGATTTGCTCTTTAGCCGAAATAGTCGATTTGTTCCCCCTCTGCATGAATCGACTGATAAAACTGTGGTAAAAAGTTTAGGTGTTTTTTTTTTTGAATTTCTTGCCGTATTTGTTGTAGTTGTTAAGTTGGGGATATATCTAGTCACGAATGTGGAAATGGTCTTTTTGAAGTTATTTATCACTGAAGTATTTTATCAGTAGATTTGCATTCCTTCATTGCTCTTATTGGCAGTTTTTTTATTCTTTCATCGCCTAATGCCGCTGTTTTTGGACATTTTTTAAAATAAAATTTGTTTTTTTTTTTTTCAATAACGCTTCTCGTGAGCATATAAACGTTTCTATGACTTCCATAAGTTTTCTTCTTTGCTTTTAAAGAGAACGTATATTGCTTGCAAGGTTGTCATTGCACTAATTTTTTCACTTTAATAAGTTTTATGAAGTTGATTTTTTAAGTGTTTTTATACTACTTGTCGTGATTCCACTGTTCTTGGAACGGTCATATCTCTCGGCTTATCGCTGTTTCGCTTATTGTGATGATTTGTTTCCCTTGAGGTGCGGCTGCTATGCAAATATTTTTTACTCTGCCTAAGCCTATCTGTGAATGCCATTCGCCGGTTTGTGATAAAAATAATGTCATATGTAGTTGAGAGTATCGCAATGTTTACGTATCCATGTGTTCAGTAGAATCCACTGATAAAATAGATTTTAGGCTTGGGATTTTACAAATGCAGACATTTTAAGAGAAGAGTTTAAACTTACAAATACGAATATGCGATATAGAGCTTTCAGCATAATACTGAATACTTTAATGGGTGACAGGAGGGAGAGGATTGCAGATGGAAAGCTCAAAAATTATTGCCCAGGTGCGGTGCCTATGCATTTAATCCCGAACTGTTGTACGAGAGTTATGAATGTGAACGCAAAGTCAAGGTGAAAAGGATTTCGGTACGCTCGATGTGACGCTTGTCAGTAATCTCACCTGATGACTTGAAACTTAGCGCTTTAATTATTTAGTGTTCACATAAATCCAAAGTTTTACGTATGGGGTTAGACGTCTGATAAGGTTCATCCTCTGAAATATTTATAACATCGCACAGATTGTGAAGCATACTAGGCTGTTGAGAGATTATTCGCGTTCCAAGTGTTGCTTTTCGCTCGTTCCATCTGAAGTATCTTCAAGAATTGTACGAGAAAATAAGATTTGGTCCGAAAACTATATCATTTATAAGCAATATGTCGTTGATCTCTTCAGGCTACCGAAGTAGAGATGGCCATAGTCAAAAACTGATGAGGTTCACCCGATATGAGGGATTCAGCATTCTTTTGAATCAACCACACGGCGATCGAGATCGTTGGCTAGGCGGAAAACAAACTGAATGCCTTACCAAAGCAAAATGTTCACACTAAATGCATTCGCTTCACTCTTCGACTAACGTAATTTTAATTTTAATTTAACGTAAAAACAGTCTTGACCAATTTTAATTAAGAAACGGAAGGTGAGTGAACATAATGCAATTGGGTTCCTTCCTGCACTTGGTTCACTGCATGCGTCATAGTCAACTAATTTCCAAGGCTTCAAATTTTGCTAGCTGAGGAAAATAGTGATCTCGTTGTTATTTCGGAGATGTGCGCTTCACCTTGGGCCATCTGATCCAGTCGTTTCAACAACTCTATATTACTTTCGCTGTGACTGCAAAGGTAATACGAAGGGCAGAGGAGGCGGATGGCCGTACTTATAAACGCATGCATAAAAGCTATTGCACGTCCTCTCACACCTAAATATTTTGGTTATGAGCTGCTATCATTGCCACCAAATTCTTGCGTTTATACCTGTTTACCGAGTACCTTGTACTCATATGGCTGTCACTAAGACACGCCTCAAGTTTCGGGTTATTGGAATACTTAGTCTGAATTTCATCCGAATTTTTCGGCTTCTATGTAAATATTTCTATCTTTTTAACCAGAATTTTATATTCTTTCCCAGTTCCCCTTTCAATTCTGTGCAGTTTATTCGTTAAGAACGGAGGATTGCTTATTCTACTGATTTATTAGCTCAAACGATTCATAGATGCCCAATGTGAAGCGGCATTTTTCCCCATCTATTCTCTCTTTCTTCGCTTTCCTTTTCTAGCTATATGGGATAAGTACATCTGTTGGTTAAGGAAACGATGGGAACTCCACATCAAATGACTAAAAACTTTTTACATACGCGCATTCCATTCATTTGTTAAATTTGTACGAGCACATTTGCTTTTCGTTAATGTCGATCCTTTTGAAATGCACAAAGAAGCATCGTATAGTTTGTTTTGATTCGTCGCTTCTTTTGTATGCCCATCACGAACACAAACCCAAATATCGTTGTTGAACGCTTATTGTTACAAAGCATTTATCACTGCAAAACTTTTATTTTTATTTAAGATGTTTTTGTTGATGAAGTTCCATTTATGGAATATAATCAAGAAATGGAACTTCTTAAAGAAGGCAATAATACGTCTAGAATATCTCCATAATAACTGACTTCTTGAGATATCACTTTTTTTTCACTTTATTCATTTCGTTGAGCTTTATTAGAACTTAATTAGTTCCCCTATTCCCTTGCTGTTATTTTATTCTATAAAAATTCGTTTTTAAGTTCATCTTCGAGCAGACATCACATAAAAATTGTCATATTTATAAGCGACTTGCAATGTGAAAAGCAAAATCTTATAGTGATGTTGTGAGGTGGATGAGGATTAAGGTGTGCACGACGATACAATTGATGAATTGTAAAAATGAGGCCATCGGAGGTTATTGACGAGATGCAGCATCGCGTCGAACACCTCTTATGTATATGCAACCAGCTCCATTGAGCGGATTCGCAAATTCTCCACTCGACCCCTCATTCCTTTAGGGTTCTGATTCCTTCTAGTGTAACACCATCAAATTGTTTCTTTCATCTATTACTTAGGACTCTATGCGCAGATGTCATTCAAAAGATTACTAGTCATTCACAAAATATAGTATATCCATCTAATAAAGATGTCGATCAGGCTGATTTTTGAGTTCTTATCTGAAAACCCTAATGAGGAGTTCAATTTGCTGCGCATAAATACACTTGGATCCCGTCGAAACAATCGACTACTACATGAACAACTTTGAATAAAATTTAGAACTAGCTACACATCAATAATTTCGAAATTACTTCTTTATATATATATATATATATATATATATATATATATATATATATTTTTACTGTTAGAGAAGGAAAACGGTGAAAATTCGATGAGGAAAGAACGACTAAAAATTTAACAGTCTTCCCACGCATTCCTCTTATTTCATTTTTTTTTCTTAGAAAAACTAAACCAAAAAGGAATCATTATGAAATAATTATATCCTCGCAAAGCACATGTCGGGAATTAGCATCGTTTTCATCAAGCAAGAAGAATGACAAAACGACTTTCAAACACTTCTCCCAAATTCGATGAAGAAAGTGCCCACTCAAGCGTCCTATATTGTTCACAAAGAAACATCCCTATTCGGGTCAATATGACTGCTGCAAATGCTGTCTACAGCGTAATACTACGTAAACTAAAATCGCAAAATGCACGCAACGACCTTGAGGAGCGGCGTTGTTCGCTATTGGCGAATTGATGTGCTACATCAAACAACTCATATCTTCCCTTAGACATCCCGTTTTTTTTTTATCGCGCAAAACTTTGAGTTCAATTCGTGATCTGATTCACAACGATCGATGCAAATGAACTGAAAGGGTCGCCTATTGCCGAGGATCGTTGCAACGCGCAATTTTGTAGTCACATCATTATTGGCGAAAGCGAAATATGCGAGATAGACCAGTCGGTTATAGGTCAAGCGAGAGTAGGGGCCCTGGAGAGTAAGTCGAAGGTCAGGATCATGAAACAGATCAAACGACTCCCCAGCATGTATCGTGAGGCTAGCTTGAGGCAGAATCAGGAGGATATAAGAGGGGCTGATGTGCTCAAATATTCATTCCAGCTTCTAGATTCGTCTGTGGGGCATGCCTGTGGCAATTGGAGTACACATGGTGAGTGGCGACGACGTGGAGTTCAAATGCAGGATCGTCCCGGCACTTGAAGCTATCCTAGTGTCCCTTATTGTTAATGTATAAATGCGATAGACTGTTCGCCCTTATACGTGTGTTATCTCGCAGTTTACTCGACCGCAGCTCTACGAAGGGTGCAGATCCTCAAGGAGACCTGGGGGACTGAACGAGACAAGAGGAGCTGACCCTTACAAATAGTGTAATACTAACGTCTTTCATAGCGATTTCTTTCCTAAAAACATTAAAATTTCAACCTTTGGAAAAACCTCAGTTTTCAATAATTTTTAAGGGAAATTTTGTCTCATACATGTTTGGAATAAAACGGAAATCTGCCGAACAGAATTTGATAATGAACTAACTATAGTTGACGATTTATTCTTGTGTCGCTATCGGATCATAACTCTATGCATAGATTTTCGATCGTTGAATGGAAACGTTCAAATTTTCACTTGCCGACGTAATCAATGATATGCTAATTTTGTAGTTGATTTGTGATAGTTGTGGATTGGTCTTTATGGCAGGAAATGTGAAACGTTTGCGCACATTTCACTCATATGCTAATCGAAATCATAATGCCAGCAGACAATAATAAGCTTAAAAGATTGCACTCTTGGCAATGTTTGTATCGAATGTAGCGTTCGTCAAGCGGCCAGCTGTCAAAATATTCTGCGCGGAGTATATCTGAAGCATGATTTTAGTTTCGATCATCACAAATCGCCTCATAAATTACTGTTGATTCATATATTTAATACATTACAAAAGTATTTCTAACGCGAAATTGTATTCACAAATTTCGAGGAATTCACAAGTATTTAGCCAACATTTGACAAAATTTGTAGCGGCGAGTAATAGAGTCGAAATGAAAACGCGTCTGTCATATAAAGTTGGATGGTTATTCATCGATACGTTCCTCAACTTAACTATACCTCTTAATAGAGAAGCAAAAGAGCGAGTTGAAGCAGTCATTGTTCCCTGCACCCATTATATAGCTATCATTTACACTAAAATCGGTTGGCTGTGCAAGTCGGAATTCGTTGTTGGATTGTTGGGTCGTTGGTGTGAGTCGACTTAACTGTGAAAGAACAACGAGTCGCAGTATGCGATGTCCGTGTTGTTCAAGTTTTTAGCAAGGTGGTATTTTTCTGCGTTGCGTATCTCGGAGTGGCGCCTCATTCCCAAAACGAAGATGTTGTAATATTTTATTACGTAACATTGCGAAGTGGGCGCAAATGTACAATTCGCAACACATAGTGCATCATTTTGCACGCTTTTTGTTGTTGTTTTTTTCTCACGTTTATAAATATTTTTGTTGAGCGTTTTAACTCGTCTATGCATTCAAAATTACCCGATGATAAATGAATTTGTGCACTTTGTGTACACATTTTAACTTTAAATGTTTCTTTTTTTTTTCTTTTATTCTCGTCAACAAATTGTATTGTATATTCGTTGACGGCAAACGGCTAGGTGATCGTTATTATGTTAGGGGTCGTAGCTAGTATTAAGGCCTAACAAAGAAATTTATTATTACATCACATTTCCTTGCTATATGCCATAAGGCGTTAAGTATATAACAAACAGTTGTGTTACAACGATACGCCTCCTTTATTGAGCGCAACATTTGCTATGAACTCCACGTGGCGTTTAACGCATCTATGAAATATTACAATTCGATCGTCAATACAATAGGAACTTTTAAGGCTTTGTCAACATTTATGAAAGCGAGCAGAAATCATTGCAATGAGAAGGAAGCATTGTAGTTAATGGAACAAAGAACTGTATTTTTGTTTGTTTGAATATAAGAATGAAATATGCGTGTAAATGAGATCACATATAGCAATGCACTTCACAGGAACGCGATCACCCTTCATTTATGCCCTCTAGACGTGTACTGTAACACTTGCAAATTGTGACACGTCGACTTGGCGAAGAAACGAGTCCTTTCGACACGTCGCATGCTCGTTCAATGCGCGCTTCCGATCGCTCTCTTCCTTCCTCTCCCTCTCTCCCGTCGTTCTCTTTCGTATCAAAAAACCTTTTCGCTGTCGACCGTTGGCTGTCCGAAATAACGAAAACTTTTCCAGTTACCTTTCGGCGACCCACTTACCTGTATGTGGCTCATTGAATGTTTCATTTAAATCGACACATTGTGCATACCATCCAACTGGCAGCGACGGTCATTCTGAAGTGTATGTGGAAAAAAACAGCAACAACAGTATTCTTAAAAGTTGCCAGCCAATAGAAGTATTTATCACTGTAAAAAATACTGCAAAAAATTTGAATTCATTAAGAGATCATCACAATCTTATTAGTATTTGGAAGTGTGTATGAGTTTAGTATATCGGCAAAAAATAGTTTCTTTTTCTCCCGTTGCAAATGTTTTTAAAATTATTTTCTTGCAAACTTTTGGTCGCCATTGCCGAAAAGTAAAGTCCTTATGCTGATGTATAGATAGTTCGAAAATTTACGAAAAAAAAAAGAGAAAATTCACTAGTTTTAAACGAATCGATCAGAATTCTTGCGACGATGAATTTTATCGCAACTTCATAAGTCAAACCACGAAATTTGTGAAATTTACAGAAATTGAACTTTCCAATCGTTATTAAACAACCCGACTTTCAATTATCGACCGAATGCTGCATTATCCTTACAATACGGCGAATCGATTGCCTCGTAGAATTGATGCTAGACAATGTAGTTCGAAGAACACTTAATATTACAATGATAAAGTGAACATAATTTTTTGCGCCTGAAATATTATAAAAGAAATTTTTTTAGATTCTTTTATGTGAAAAAAAAAGTTTTTCTGAATTATCCTGTCACTACTAAGGCGGTATCCGATTAAAAAGTATTCGTGATGGCACAAATATTACAAGTTGCACTTTATACTTAATATGTTATTGCTTCTTCACATTTTTATTGAATTCGTGCACTTAACTTAATGCGATCGTCTCAGATTTCCATCAGTACATTATGTTGTAAAACTATTTTATTTCCATTTTGTTTATATGGGTAACTTATTTTTAAACAACGTTCTGAAAGTAACACAATTATTTTAAATTGTGGATGTAATGATGACATTTTTTAAATCAAATTTTCGTTTTCTGAGATCGTAGAAAATTTGCATAATGAGCGAGCGATTTGCAATTTATTCGAAACGACATATGTAATAACATTGGAATCGTATTGAAGAGATGTACTTTTTTGTATCGATATTTCATGGAATATGCAAAATAGCGTAAGCGAACGGTTCCGTATTACGAGTGCAGACTTTCGAAATGTTTGATATGAAAGCGAGTAAACAAATGAAATACACCTTAAACTATCACTTTTGAAAATAAAGGTTTGTAATATTATGAAAGGTGAAGTTGCTGAAAATTACCTAGACTTTTGCCTAAAACATTTGAGAGTACGCTTTGGCGACTTCAAAAGCGTCCATTCATGTTTCAAATATTTAAATGCATCTAAGAGCCTTTAAAGATGGAATTGAACAAAACCGAAGTGAAGGGAGCCAACTCGTTTCGGTGATTGCTGGGGCGATAGCGGACTGCTCTGACTTCGTCGCTGAAATCAATTAATGCAGTAACGCGTTGTGCTGATGCGGTTGGCAGTAGGGAGGGAATGGGGGTGAAGGAGGGGAGGGGAGGGGAGGGGAGGAGAAAAACAAGAATGAAGGAATTTCAGACTTGCTCCTACCTTGTTATCTACATTTTTCGTGATGAAATTGTTATTTGTTTGCACACTATAAAACGCGCAATAAGAAAGAATGCGTAATTCGGCACATCGAAATCCTTTAAGAACCACTGATTTTTTCAGTGCTATTCTAATCGGGCATTGCACTAGTTTCAAGGCCATGGGCTAGTTTTGCTATTTTACTCCAAATTTTGTCGGTTTTGATTTATAGTTTTTAAATTTGTTTTT
The DNA here is from genome assembly GCA_037389465.1 of Baylisascaris procyonis. NCBI lineage: Eukaryota > Metazoa > Nematoda > Chromadorea > Rhabditida > Ascarididae > Baylisascaris > Baylisascaris procyonis. The sequence goes on from JAZARR010000059.1 coordinate 5,744,257, forward strand.
ATTTCCTTCTGAATGCTAGATCCTTTAAACTTGGAAAAATTTGGAAGCTTTTGAATTGAAGAATTCAAAGTCTTATCAAAAAAATATATATATATATATATATTATCTATTTTCTTCTATACTTGCTGACACCTTACCAATCTTATAAATTTATTAATTGTTGGTTGTTAATTTGAAAATAGTTGCAAATGATCAATAAATGAGATCCATAGAAGTGATACGAAAAACTAGTAGGCGATCGAATAAGAAATAGAACAAAAAAAAGGAAATTAACCAAAGTAGTCGAACAAGTTTCTCAATATATGCATTTAGTCACGCATCAAACCCTACTAAATTCACTAATTCATCCTTTAGTCAATATTTATTGCCTTTAAATTATAACGTACAGACGAGTATTTGATGATTGCGGGGATATTTGTCGGGAAATCGCGATCTTCAAATTGCCAACATTTGACAGCCAACAGTGAGTGTGACAACAGTTGAAATCATACAACAAAGCAACGAAGTTGTCATAATAGCGATTTTATGCCAGCTGGGTCCTATGGAAATGCCAAAAGGGTTGACGCCCATGTGTGGTCTTTATTTCTTATTTGCTTTCCAATGTCTACTTTTGTATGACTCTCGATTTTATGACAACTCTATATTATATATAGCGTTTCGCATTGCTGTTATTTAGCCAGCTAACACTCAACGTTTGAAATGGAAAAAAAAAATTATCTCTAATTTGCTCTTAGATGTGAACACCAGCAATGATACTTTATTGGGTTTGCGTTTTCTCATAGAGCGGGTATTCGATTCGTTTACTCAGCCGATATGTCATCTGTTTCTTGTAATTTAAAAATAACTTAGCTGCACCAGGTGTTGAGCTGTCAAAATATTTTAATGAATAGATACATCTCACACTTTCTAGAGTTGAAGAATTCGTATTGCTACTCAAACTCACTCTCAAATGTTCTAAACACTTCAATAAATGAAATTTCACCTTTAATGGTATTTCTTGGAAAAAAAAAAACTTACGCAAAATGCATCAAAGCTTTTGACAGATGCTTAAAAAGTTCGAGCTTTTTGCTTGAACAGCTAGAAGTTTTGAAAAAAAGTTTTAAGTATAATCGAATGAACTGAAGTTATATAATTGAAAAGTTCAACTGCTATAGCAGTACAATCAGCAAAAACATAGAAAAAAACGCCCACAAACGAGCGATAAAGGTTATTGACCTTTGACGTTTGTTGATCATTTCGGGGATCCGCATTAAACGTATCGCACAACGATGTTCAATAGCCAGTTGACGTCAGTTAGATGTTTATTGTGGAATATTAACATGCATTAGGTACATCTTGTTTATTTAGGTGGATACCTTCATATTGTAGAAGGTAACACTTAGCATCTTAACTTCAGAATAGATAACTATGAAATTTTTCTTTGAAAAAATTGAAACATTTTTCTCTCCCATTCTGCAAAAAAAAGAAGAAAAAAAATTGAAATTCAATTTCCATAAAGAAATAACTTTAAGTTTTCGACGTTTACTTGAAAATTTATTAACCAGTTTTCATCTACTATCAGCCTGCTGATTTATCAAATATTCACGTGGAAAATTTGTCTATGATCAATTTTTTCTGACTATAAAGAGTTGCTATCAAGATCCCATTGCTTCAATTGCCTAATTTAAACAAATCCAAACCTAGAGAACTATATGCATCTAGGAAACAAGCTTTTTTAAAACATCGCTGAAGGTGAAAACTCGTTGTATTGCATCATCCTTTAAAGCATTTTCGTGCTCCCAATTTGAGGATCGAATATTGGAAACTATTCAACTTTTCATAATCCTCACCAGTTGGTTATTTCCAAACAGATTTCCTTGAAAATTAAAGAGGTAATATTGGACGAATAATGAAAAAATTTATAAGATTTCATGTTTCGTCTCAAAAATTTCGTATGACGTCTATGCTGAAGAAATGTTTTATTGAAAAAAAAAAATGTTGAATCGATTTCACATGTGATGCTGCTCTTTTCTGATTCATTCCACTTTCAACTGTAAGCGACAAATAGAACGGCTAGCTAACGTTCAAGAGTTCAACGATACTCGACAGTTTTGTAGGAAGTTTTATCGTTCATTGCCCGCTGTGTATTATTAATCGGTCATCAATAGATTCTCACAAAATCTACAAAAAAATGCGCCTTTTTTCAATGAATTATGAGGCGGCACGCTTTTAATGCAGCATCTTTGCAGTAGAGAATTGCTCTTAAATGCGTTCAAAAAATCAGCTGATTTCCCTTCCGTTCGAAATTCACACAAAATCGATAAGAATTTCAACGAATTTTATTGATCACATATATTTCAATGAAATGAATTTCCACACACGAATAATCCATAAGAAATATTTTTTGAAAATAGCGCGTTTAGCCTGAACAAATGTAATCTCGGGCGTGGCAAACTCTCTCACCAATCGATGGCAGGGGCGGGCGCCGAAAGACCAATGAGCGCCGCCCACGAGTAGAAAAGGAATGCGAGGCGGGAGTGCGTAAGTGTGGAATTGGCATTCGATAGTTGCTGCGATGTTGAGGTTGGTCGCGTTTGGTGTATTTGTTGTCATCGCGGCAACGTGGGCTGCTATCGAGGAGGAGGAAAACGTTATCGTTATCACTAAGGTTGGCAATGAAATTTTTCCGCTGTATAAATGAATTCGGTTGCTATTGATTCCTATATATTAATTCCTACATATATATATATATATATATATATATATATATATATATATATATATATATATATATATATATATCGGTATCATTTTAATGCCGTCATCGATACGCATTCAACTGATAACAACGAGATTGCTACAGTTGTGGGCGAATTTTTGTTTCGATTTTTTATGCATTGATTTAGCTTGCGTTCTCTTATTTCCCTAAATGTTTTAAGTTTTAATATTTGGGATAAAATTCGTATGTCATGTTAAATGCAAATATTAATTCCTTTAATTGTTGACGCAAAATTCTGCACGTGTGAAGTAATCAGCAAAAAACGCTTGATGGCATTTGAAGTTTTTTTTTTAGTAGAACGGGAACTAGTTCTCGAACATTATCTACAACGCAACAATTCTTTTTGAATGAGGCATGACTTGAGTTAGTCAATTGGTTTAAGATTTTTTCTAATGTGTTATAGTGGTACTGGAGAGTTTTCGAAAGCGAAACTACGTGTTACACGAGAGTTTCCGAAATAATCGCTCGTAACGACTTGTATGCTTCGTGCCCATTTTTTTTATTGTACTCTGTTATTCAAGTTTCTCATACTCTCATTCAGAATAAAGCAGTCCTTTATTCGAGTTTTTCTGCTTTCCTCACATTCATCTTAAAAATTGCACTTGAAAACCCCTATCTGAAACATTCTACAGTGCTAAACAATCGTCTTTTGCTACTTTAAATCCTCTTTTTTTTTTCTTTCTCTTTCTCTTCGCATGTTTCAGCGCCACTTCATACGTTCCGGAACCTGTTAAATATATAAATCTATATAAAGAGATTTTTTGTGTTGACCTATATAGGACCTTCTTCTGATTTAATCGACCCCAACTCGGTTTTGGCAATTCGCAATCAGACAATAATGGATGTAGCCGCGACTGATAATGAACTTGATCCACACTTGTTTGTGATGCAGCATTAACAACAGTTGCCATTCACGAACACCTCCATATGTCGGATGTAGTGAAATTGGTGCTATTAGAAAAAAATATTTGTGCATTCAATCATTTAAACTCAATTTTATATCATTCAGGATAACTTCGATGAGGTGGTAAACGGTCACGAATTTGTACTTGTCGAATTTTATGCGCCTTGGTGTGGGCACTGCAAAGCGCTTGCACCTGAATATGCGAAGGCTGCCACTCAGTTGAAAGAAGAGGACAGCCCGATCAAGCTCGCTAAATGCGATGCTACCGTCCATGGCGACCTCGCATCTAAATTTGAGGTTACTTTCTTCATTATTTCGAATCTATTTTTCGACTTAAACTATTAGCCGCCTTATAACCCACCACCTGTACCGTATTTCCACAACTTTTCCATTTTTTGCGACTTCATTGAAAAACGTACTACTGTTTTTCTCTGACAAGGGGTTATACCTGCTCTTTAAGCTATGTCTAGTCGTGGCCTTGTCATCCTCGAATCGGCCCCATATTTGTCACCAATCCTCCCTTTCCCCACTCTCCCTTCCTTCACCATTGCTTTGAGCTACGTGTTTACAGAATAGTGAGAGATGTCGGTCAGTGTATGCCGAATAAAATACAGAGTTACTACGCGAGTGTTAAAATACTGCATAAGTGATCGGACAACGGGCATCTTCGTCTAAGTCTAGAGTGGTGCAGTCGGCTTGTGCCAGCTGCTCGATTTGTTTTTTAGACAACTGATCAGGGATCTGCGAGTTCTCACAGTGATAGTAAGGTGTAAAGCTTTGCATTTGCAGCATAACATTTTGCAACTGTAATGCATGTCGGTGAATGTGTTTGTGTTTTTCGTTTGTGTGTAGTTTTCTTTAGATCAATGGCAACAGGTTTCCATTTAATCCAAAAGCTCAACAACTTTGTAAGCAGTGAGTGGTTTGTCGTTTGCTGATTGTCGATTATATCGGAAACTAATGCATATTTAGCATTTTCATTATTTTTTCGAGCACATTTGCATCCGCAAGGTGCTGAAACAGGATGGAGAAGGTATTCAAATCCGAAATGCACGTTTTCAGATGTTTTGCTTGAACTTATTGGTGCAAATGTACGTTTCTATTCGTCGATTTTATTTTCCTTGATTTTTAGAATTCTTAAATGCAATGGTTTTATTCCTCTCCTGCATTGTTAAGGTCGTTATATTTTCTTCTTTGAATGCTTTGGCATGCTAAAGTTGACTTGATGTTCTAGAAGTAGATCATTTAACTAAACATTGACATTTTATAGTCCAAAATGGGTGTCCTGTAAGTCGATCCTTAACGTGAATTGCTTAAGCATCCTAACGTAGGTGATGCTTGGCCCGATATTCTAAGTTTGCATGAAAAGTGGATGAAAACTTTTTAAATATGGGTTCACCACTTCAAATCAAAAGTGTTATGCGCAGCGAAAAGCAAACTGATTTTAGTAACTTTTTCCGCGATGCTGTTTATCGCTTTCATTCTCATTGTATCATGCTTTGTGAAGAGGATGCTTTTACAGTGATCATGATGCACTCCCATTTTTCGCATGACTAGCTCGTTCCTGCAATTTTTTCTGCTTGATGACATGTTAACAAGTGTGGCACAAATGACCATTGTGCGATAAAATTTTGCATTTAGAACGGTGAAGAAATTACATCTGCACAGAAAGTGGTGTTAATAATAATATGTTTGATGCGAAATAATGTAGAGGGTTAAGTATCTTCTTGGCTTTGCGACATATGAAGAGTCTTGAGGCTTCCTGTGGTATGCCCTTGATTTGGGGTGGTTATCGTGAGCTACCATTTTAGGTTCGTGGTTATCCGACGCTGAAATTATTCCGATCGGGTAAACCAACAGAATACGGAGGTGGCCGTGACGCAGCGTCGATCGTCGCATGGCTCAAGAAGAAGACGGGTCCTGCCGCAAAAACACTCAACACGGGTGATGACGTGAAGGACTTTCAAGATTCAGGCGATGTGGTCGTTGTTGGCTACTTCAAGGTTAGTCGAATAGTTCTTCTTTCAACTTTCTGAGAATATTTTATCCACCTTTGCATTGTAGTGCAAAAGTTACCATTTTGGGGTTCGTAACGGTATGGATGTGGCGGGCAATATTTCTTGTTGGAACGATTAGGCGGCGTGTCGTTCGTCCTTGACTCGTATTTGCGGTGTGGGAATGCAAGTGACCTCTGCACAAGAGGAGCCGAAACCTTTGCCCTTATGCAGGTTCAAACCAAATTTCTTGTTGAATGTCTTTAATGGAAGTCGTATCGTTATTGCATGAGTTCTACAGTCTCATAAATCAATAAATCCTTTTGTGGTGGTGTCTAAAAAATCAAACGGTAGCTTCATTGTTAGTTTTCGTTTTGCACGTTAAAATCTTTTTAGGCCTTAGTGAATAATGATTTTGTTCTAACAAATCACCTTATCTTCGATGTAATTGATTATGGCGATATCGGAGTTTCACTGTTCAAATCGGTGGTTTCCTTTCCTTCCATCCCTCAGGTAACAGCAAGAAAGGGGGGAAGTACACTAAGAATGTGCCCAAATTGCTTGCATTGGGGTAAATATCCTCAGGTGAACGGAAGTTGGAATCTTTGTCGAAAACTGTATGCACGTATTTGATGGTTATTAGGGTGATGCGATGTGCGCTGTAAAGAAGTGCACTCAGCTGCGCACGCATTCGTCTGTGCAGCGCGCGACTGCTCGATGTATAATGCTAGTGCCACGTTGGAGTGTTGTACGATGCGTCCTTGCAGTTTGAAAGAGACGTTCACAAACAAACTTTCTTCCAAGCGAGTGCTCTCCTCTCGTCTGACGTTGATGAATTTCTGAATCTCTCATATTCCTCTTTTCTCTCGACTAAATGCTAGCGTGCGGAAATGTGATCGTTAAATGAAACAGCTGCAGCAACTCGTGCACTGGGGCACATTTTTGAACGGCTGTTTTTGGGAACGTTGTTTTTAAGTAATGTTGTAATGTGATTTCTGATGTGCTTATCGTTCTGTATCAAGCATTTGCAAAGAAAATATGCAACGCAGGTCTTCGGAAATTTCCCTTATTGGTATTCCTTTTTTATATCGACATTGCTAGCGTTTTTCAAAGGTCGCCTAAGAATCGTGTTTTCTTGTGCAGTGGCACTTTTTTACGTCATTTCCTTCGTATTGCGTGATTCGAGCGCTTTGTTCGGGAGAATGGAACTGTGTCTGTGCACCACGAGCGTTAATTGAGCACAGTAGGTGAGCGCCGTCAATTCTTAAAAAATAATGTTATCACTAGCTTTCTCTATGTTGGTTACGCATATTACGAACATCTGCCTTCCCAAAAATTACTTAAAGCGCCCTCCGCCATATCGCAAACCCCATGGAGCTCTGTGGCTCTGCGAAGAAATAACGGAGGGTATTACGTTGTGTTGATGAATACTGCTAACGTTTAACTAAGTGATGAAAGCATTGCCAACTTGTTTTTCTGTTTTTGAATTTTCGATATTCTAGGACGCTGGGGACGCTGACGCAAAAACCTTCCTTGAAGTCGCTGCTCTTATTGACGATCTTCCATTCGGCATTACCTCAGAGAAGGATGCTGCAAAGCAACTGGAAGCCGATAAGGAGGGAGTCATCTTGCTCAAAAAGTTCGACGAGGGGCGTAATGTTTTCAATGAGAAGCTCACTGTTGATAATCTCAAGTCGTGGGTTCAGGTAAGGCTTGATGCCTCTGATTTTGCTTTTCTTCTTTATTTGTTTGACTGTGGCGGCTGCAGACTTTTCTATGGGAATTTAGTAAATGGCCCAAGAGTGAAAATTGTTTCTTGGTTCATCTTATACTTAACCTGATCTCTTGGTTATTCGCTTGTTGTTATTGGATGTCAAGGTAGCAGTTTAGTGCTGTTTCCGCTTTCAGTCATTTTTATCCGGTAGAAGGCTTTAACTTTTTTTGCCACCATGCAACTTTCGAGTAGCCGCGGGACGAAAACTTGGTTTCGTGGGTGTATTTCATAATTTTAAGAGGCCACAATAAAGTTCTTATTTCTGTGTGTTTCTGTAGTGATGACCTCGATATGTTAACAAGTATTTCTGAAGAGTTCCACAAAATTGGCTCATGGGAACTCCCCAAGTAGTATCCAGGCAGAGAGATAAGTCGGTCGACTCTCGCTGAAACCGATTTCAAGTTAGTTAATCCTCTAAGCTTAAGGAACCATTTGCGGACTGATTTTGGAGCACTCGGTCAAAAACATTTTTTAACATGTCGGTGGCGTCATCATTTCTTCAAGGATTTTTTGTCGTAAAAGTGCAATTTTTTGATAAAATGAACTACCAAAATTTTCGTAGGTCTTTGGCAGGAAGAAAATGAAAGTGAATCTTTATAGTCCGTCAAATATTATAAGAGGACCGGACACGGAGCCAGCTTTTTTAAGAACAGGTGAAGGTTTTTCAAATCGGCTGATTGAAAGTGAACGAAGGAAACGAAGCACCTTTGTTCTTCGACATCTGTCGAGCTTGGTACCTAGCTGTCGAGCTTGGTACAGATCAGCCTGAATTTCCTATTTTGTCATCTTCGTTTGTGCTTGTGGTACGGCTTGAAATTTCCTTGATCGAGGTGAAAAGCGCCAAAATGTTCAGGCTGCTTGTTTAGCGCGCCGTCCAAACGTTGAAGTTGAGTGCGTTCGTCTAGTCGCATAGTGAAAATTGCCGGAGGTGATAGTTATAGATCCGTTTCGATTTTTTCTTTCTGGGATTGGGAAAGGCGATTTCAGGTGAATAGGATGCCGTTGGTGAGCGAGTTTACACAGGAATCCGCCTCAATCATTTTTGGCGGCGAAGTCAAGTCACACAATTTGTTATTCATCTCAAAGGAGAGCCCAGAGTTCGAGAAGCTCGAGAAAGAGTTCCGCGAGGCAGCTAAGAAATTCAAGAGCAAGGTTTGAGCTTATTCGTTTGCTGTTGTTATTGACTTATAAGGAATTGAGGATATTTTTTTGTTTTGTGACCAGATTGTTTATGAAATTATAAGTTAATTCGATGCTTTGAACATTTTTCTCACAGTTTGCTAATGTTCATAAGAAGTTTGGATGAAAGGTTGAAACTTGTGAAGAATATATCTAGGCGCACTCCAAGTGTCGTCGCTTAAAGATTCGGAGACTGTCAATGGAAAGTAGTTGTTATGATGAATATAGATCTATTATATAACTAAAAAAGTACCATCTCGGAAATATAAGTTGAACGCGGCGCTTTAGGCATATTGCCGTACCTGCTAGGTCCCTGTTTTCATTTCCGTGTTTAGTCGGATTTTGCTGTGTTCGGTATTGATTCACGATGCAATGATTCTTTTTTCAGCTTCTCTTCGTCTACATCAACACCGATATTGAGGATAACGCACGTATAATGGAGTTCTTCGGCTTGAAGAAAGAAGATCTTCCAGCACTACGCTTGATTAGCCTTGAAGAGGATATGACGAAGTTCAAGCCAGATTTCACCGATATTACTGCTGAGAACATCATTACATTTACGCAATCGTATTTGGATGGAAAGTTGAAGCCGCATTTGATGAGCGAAGAGATTCCCGAAGACTGGGATAAAAATCCGGTCAAAGTGCTAGTCGGCAAAAACTTCGACAAAGTTGCTAGGGACAACAAGAAGAACGTACTTGTCGAATTCTGTAAGCATTCGTCGATGTTTTTGGTGAATGGTGTTGCTGAGATGTAATTTGAGTTGCTGTATTTTGTATTAGCCTATGGTTTGCCCTCGTGTTGAACACAGAACACCTAATAGAATTTCGCTACTTTATAACTAACTATACGTCAAACGTTTATTAATTGGCAAAATATCAGACATTGTTTTTTGTTTCGTCTTTAATATTATAGTTTGCTTCTTTTTCATTCAAAACTTAATTTGTTATGTGAGAGTGGCGCTCATTTAATTTTTTTTTCTTTTTCTTTTTTTACTGATTTTGCTCACGAAATTGAAAAAGTCGAATTCCGTTAGCCCGCGGAATTTGTATCTTCCAAAAAGTAAATGCCGTTGCAGAAATATGGTTCTGCGGTTATTGCTACATTCGTTTTATAATGCACCATTTATGTTTGCGATATGTCATTAACTTAGTGAAGAAGGCTATTATTTTTTTCTTCGAAATATTTCCCTCAAGGTTTTTCACTTTCAAGGTTATCTCATATGTTTCGTTTTTACGAACTGAGATGATTCTCTTAGTTGATCAACGAATTTTTAAGTTACATTAGCATAAGAGCACGTAAAGTACATACATAGTTAAGGCAGCAGTATAAAAAAGTGCTTGCAGCCGGCGACCCTTTTGGTATATTAATTGAAAGCTTATTTGTGGCGGATCTTACACTATTCCTGTCCGTGTTACGTTGAATTTACATCATTTCTAGTTCAAGGAATTGGTTGATACTTCTTCGTGTTCCTTAAATCCAAGCCCTTCCATTGCGTCTTCAGCATCCTATTTTTATTTTAAATATCAAGGTAAGTATTGAATTGTGTACAATTCTTAAAGGATGAGATGTAAGAATGTTAGAATTTGTGCATTCACTGAAGGTTTTTAAGATGCGCCTTGGTGTGGTCACTGCAAGCAGTTAGCACCAACATGGGACAAACTCGGCGAGAAATACAAGGATCACGAAAATATCCTTATTGCTAAAATGGATGCAACAGCCAACGAGGTCGAAGATGTGAAGATACAATCATTCCCGACAATCAAATTCTTCCCAGCTAACTCCAACAAGGTACATATCCAGCAGCTTCCTTCCTTTATACTATTTACCAGCTTGCACTAAACCTCTTGCAGCCTAACGTTCCTAATAACACAGCAAGAGGACTTGCAGATTCCATTTCCTCTATGCATTTTGTACTTGAAGGTATTATTTGCAAAATATTTTTGGATATGATGTGTGTATATACTTATAGCAGTCAGTAACGCCTTGAGATTTGAAAATTCCATTTGTTGAAGAGTTTAATTGTTAGGCTTACATGGTGAGGAGGTTTCAGCCAACACTCGTTGTGGACGATATTCGATGGGTAAGTTTACATGCGTTCAAACCTCCAACACTGTGTTTGCTGTCGCCTTCACTGACCGAGGAGAACCTTCACTTGTTCGGGAAATTTTTGTAAATGGCAGTATTTCAAAGAGGTCACCGTGCTACATTGATTGCATTTGCAACTGTTCGTTCTTCAAAAGCGAGCACTGGTGCAGTTGCGTCTATGGGTGAAGCTTGTCTTAAGGGATACTTGTTTGCAGATTGTTGATTATACTGGTGAGCGAACGTTAGAAGGTTTTACGAAGTTCCTCGAGAGCGGTGGCAAAGAAGGAGCTGGATTGTCGGACACAGAAAAGGCTGCCGCTGAGGCTGAAGGCGAGGAGGAAGAGGGCCACACTGAGCTTTAAGCTCACCTCCTGCGGTGCTAAACGAAGGGTGCGTTGGGCTCAGGGGCCGCATCAGTACACCGCGGTGTGTTATTTATCGAGGTGGGGGTACAGGATGATGATATTGGGAGTAGGTGAGAGGTACCCAAAGCGATGAACCCCCAGGTGTGCTCTCCTCTTGCCGTACTTCATCTCGTGTTTGTGTTGTTGTTTGCTGATGCGTTGTTCTTTGTTTTGTTCGGGTTACATGTTGCTGTATGTCTTCTATATGCCTAATTTATTTGAGCTAGGAAATTCTATGGAATGCTCGCCGTGTTTTGTGTTTTATCATTTCCGACTCCACGAACTTGGCCCAACTTTTTCCGAATTGCCTTGTTTTTTGCACTTTAATGCATGAAGACAATAAAGGAAATTTGTTTAAAGCTATTATATTTACTGGTTGAATGCATGAGAGAAAGCAACTGAAAGTTGTATTCCTGCTAATGTGGTGTTACATGGCAGCAGCTTTGCTTAGTTGAGGTTGTCATTTATTATGTATTGCCAGGGGCGAAACAAGAGGGGAGAGGGGAGAAAAAGAACGTCAGTGAGAGGTGGGGGCGATGGCCCTTTGCCCTTCTTAAGCTTCGTTAAACGCTCGATTCTGTGCTGATGGTTGAGCGTGGGCAGTTGGTGGTTGATTTCCAAGGGTGAGATGGGGACAAGGCTGCCGATATATGATGTAAACGGTTTTGGCGATTGACAGATTTCAAAGTTAACAGCGCGTGATCGTACTGCTTCGGTGAATAATTTTCCACACTCGGAGATGATGGCATTGGTCTACGACGATTTTTGAAGTTGTACTATGACTGCCCCACGAGACGTAATATGGCAATATTGCCTTCCAATGTAAGTCATTATCCGGCGATTTAGAAAAAATATCGGCCCACCTTTCCGTCTGCCTTCATGCCGGCTAGAAAATAAGCTTATTGATGCATTTTCGCAGCAATAGACTGTAATACGGATGGGATTTAGTATTAACAAATATGATGTACTAATCGATTTTGACTGGAAAACATTCATTTTATGGCGTGTATTCTCATACGGCCAGATAGATCTCTGCTTGATTATTGTTTCGCCATCGTTAACCTCTTATCTCTCGATGAATGGTCGCTCAGCCATATGCGGCATTTTTGGACTGAGTTAATTTGCATATTAATTGATTTGCGTTTAGATCATAAAGCTGTTAAAGGGTCTAATAGCACTAGTGGACGCGGATTTCAACTACATTGCACGTTAAATCGATCCGATTATCGAAGAATTTTGATTAATGCCCGATTTGGAACGTGCGTCTGGATCTACAACGCATTTGGACATTAACAGATAATGACTGGGGATAATGACTGTTATCGTTGATGGATTTGAGCAATGAAAATTTCAAATTTGAACAAGTACTACTTCCACACTCATACTGATGAATTGGGATAACCGCAAAGACTGCAGGTCTAAGGAGGCCAATGTCGTGAATTATGGCACCCTGATTGCTATGCGAGGCGTAATGGGGCAGTAAATTTAAGTACTAACGGACTGCGACATTCCTGGCTGTGAGGAATTTGGCGCTTTAACGGATATGAATGACTCATAAACATCCTCTCCCCACGCTTCCCCTTCCAGTTGTGAGGGAATTTTATTCGTATACCATTTCAATTAGAATTTGTTTCTTAGCCATTTTTATGTGTTTTTTTGAAGGTGATTTTTTCCGATGGAAATTCCTGATGAGATGTCAAAGTGGTGCTAATAGTTTGTCTTGTGACCGATACCTTTGTTTATAAACTGAATTAATTTTCAATTTATCCGAGCACACTTTTCGGCAGTTGACCAAAAACTGCTTCATATACTGCTGGAAGTCTTTTTCTGGAATGAGGTCCACATACTATACGTCTGATTTTCATAACAGCATCTTTTAGAGACCTTTTCGAGCAATTCCTTACTCATTTTTAGAACTAGTAAAGATAAGAACCTGCCCACTGACCCCAGAAAGGAGCAAAATCGATTGAAATACTCTCATACAAAAGTAAGCTAAAGCATCTTATTTCGTGCTTCATATAAGACTGAATTCTTAAGCTATGAAAGGAGTGTTCAAGAGTGCATCTTAAGGCACGAGGAGGAGTCTTCGAATCATTAACTCGTTTTGGCTTAGCGTTGCGAACACTGTAGCTTTAAACTTCGGATTGAGTCTAGTCAGTGACGCACTCCGTGACGAAAAGGTTGTCGGTGTTTTCCTTATGAATGGTATCGCCGTCGTAAGCGAAGCGAGGATGGATGTCAGTTTTCATACCAGCAATTAGGCAAGCATTAGTTTTAGAATAATGCATCCTAAATTTTTCGAGGTTCTTGAAATCGTGGTTATAGTGCAGCAAATCTGATGGTGATGGATTTAGACCTACCTCTCTATGGTGATGGATTTAGACTTACCTCTCTATTCCTTCAACTTCGATGATATGTATGTCATGGCAACTTCGATGCCCGTTGAATTTATGAACTGCGTTTTCGATCTATGCATTCCACTCAAAAATTGTATACTATGCATCTTGCATTGCTCTAAAAAAAGATTTTTCTAACCTCGAATGGCATCCCCTTTCATTAAACATAGGACAGCAACAACTTCCGCCTCTCTGAGCATACTTTCTGTGAAAGGGGGATTTCGTTTCTTGTCCGCCCGGCCTGCTCTACCTCAATTGATTTTACTTAGAAGCGACTGTGCTATTGCTCAGTGCGGTCGCTTCTTGTTAAACAATACTTTTGTTCGTAGATTTGTTTTCACTTTTTTTCTTTTATTCTCCTCGTCGGTTCATCCGTTGAGCGGCACATTCACCATTGCGCTTTATGACGTTTATATTACATGTCTTCGTACGTTTGCGAATAAATTCAGTTCAATTCAGTTCAGTATAATGCTCTAGACCAGAAAATGCAAAGAGATATTGGATACGTCGACTGCGTAAAAGCCTTTGATGTTAGCGTCATGAGAAACTTATGCACAAGTTAGGAGCCTGCAAGTAAGGAGCCTATAGCTTATGCGGATTCACTACTCGAATGAGTGGAATTATTCATTGTTAATTGTTCGTTCATATTCACTATAGAATAGTTTGGACATTAAATTATGATCGATGATCTTCAACGAAGCGTATTGAGATCGCTACTCTCTCCTATCTATTTATTCGTAGATGATTTAGAAAATACCAACACTTGAACGATCCCACTGTCACTTTTTATGCGGCATTAAAATGATCCCACTAGATTTTATGGATGGTTGAAGTTCTATTAGAATAAAGATGCTTCATCGCAAATTTATGCATAATGATATTGCATGGATAATTCCATATACGTCATGGAAAATTTCATTACCATTGCTTCATGAGATTTGATAAAACGTTGTTCAAGTCTACTGAAGAGATTATCCTTGATCTTAGTGTTAAAATCTCTTCAAATTTTTGCCGCAAACTATATTATTCAGATTTGCTATTAATAAATTCTTAATGTTGTGCATCGCATTCAATAAGCCTTGCACTATGCACATACCTATATTCAGCACTATCACTATGCGCATTTATCATATTTGTCGATAAATTATAGAATATTGTATTGAAGTATGCTCAAATGCGTCCAATGAATGATGTAACGGGCAATGAAAATTCACAAGAATAGTTCACTTGTGTGGCGTTGCTCTTTGAACCCTACATTCCCGACTATCAGACTTCACTAGAGATTTTTAATCTTCCACGTTTCGAATGTCACAAGTTCAAATTCGATTTAATTTTGTGCTCCAAAAATTAGAAAATTTTTTTCGATATTCCACATGAAAGCATTTTAAAGCATTTTCTTTCTTCCTTTCTGAGAAAGGTAATTATTGAGCTTTTCTTTTTCTGTCTGTTCGGAAAATATTTTCTATGAACAGTGTCTTTAACGACTATCATTTTAGAGTCGCTCGTTTGTGTATGATTCTCTCTAAGGTGCAAAATGTTTCGCTGTTTATGCGACAACTTCAAGCATCGTTGATATGATTTATTGCTTCATTACAAGATAGCTGCGTTGTTTCGCTTGTTTAAGAAACAACACTCATTTCGGCATGCATCTAACTCAATCATGTAATAGTGCTGAATTATTCCAAATACTGTCATCATTCGTGTGTTGAATATCAAAAACTCTTACATCTGTTGACATGCACTTTATTCTTCAATAGTGCACTCATGAATTCAATTTTATCTCTATCCATTTCAGCGTTTCGTAACATTTCCTTTGTTCTTTATGAATTAAAACTTTTCCTTTTCTTTTTACTCTTTTTCTTCTTTAATATTCCCCCATGACAATTAGAAGGATATGTAATAATACCCAAAAAATGTTGTCGTTTTCAAATACTCTTGTGCCACACAACACCAAAGCCATATACGAGTGCTAACTGGGAAAATTGTGGAGAGTGAATCAACCATAACTTTTGGAAACTTTCTGGTCCCTGAATGTCAATCCAATCCTTTAGACATGTCCGCTGCACTTGCGAACGAAATTGCCTCTATCATTTTCTTTTGTTTCACATATTTTTAACCTTTTATGTTTCCATATTTCATATTTCATTCTTCATACCTCAATTTAGAATATGTTTGCACATATGGCGACATCATATGAGGAGAGTATCCCCTTCATCGTGGTTCTCACCAATAAATCAAATCAATAAATTAATAAAAAAGTCGACGCTGATATGCTGCCAGCCATCACTTTTCTTTTTGAGCGGAAAAAGAATTTCTGCTTGTGAATTCTCTCTATCTGTCTACGTAGATGGATTCTGCATTGATTTCATTTCTTGCCTTATTGAAACAAGTTAAAATGTGATGCGTTCATCTTAGCGCAAAGAAGTGCTCTTCCACTACCTCTGTATGATCAACCTGGAAATGTGCTCTGTATGATCAACCTGGAAATCCCCATCGAACTATAAAGGTGATCCTCTTATCCCAATAACCACTCCTCTTCTGCCGCATGGGCGAAAGTTCAATTTCCCATGTGTAATTTCAAAATTCTTCATCCGAGAGTTTTTTTTTGTTGGGAGATGGGGGAGAGGTTGGGAAGTCTTTTCGAGATCATGAACATCGTGGATGCGTATTTAAATAAATAGACATGAAGCATTCCAAGAAAACTGTAAGTTCCCACTTCAAATGAACGAAATCTCGAAGTTGTTTGATCTTTTCTCCAGAGCAGTCATGAGCCGCATATGAGATTCTGAAATTAAATACTCATCGATGTGTGGATAATTTCTTATTCGAATAATCATCGTGAATATTGAAGTGAGGTGAACGAACACAATGTTTGTTAATAAACAGGTTAATGCGTTGATCAAATGCAATTGCGCTTTAATATTGCATCATTCATTTTCTTCGAGCGCGCTCTGCGTTGGTTTGCTTCTTCTCACACGTCACTTGTTGTTTCCGTATACGCACGCTGTGGAAGAAATGCTTTGAACTTATGTTCCCAAATGAGAAGGAAGGAGTATGGTCTGTACAATTGTGGACCGCCAAGTTGCCCAAAATCTCATCTTTTTTATATTTTCTTTAGTTCGTTATCAAAGAAGCGTATAAGTTCTTCATTTATTCATGCGAGTGATTTCGGGTCGCAATGGAATTCGCTAAAAACAAACCAACCAACGAACATCATCATCTCTGAGATCATGTTGTTTATGGCTCGCTTTATCAAACAAATACGCACTATACTCGCACTTGAATAATAAATCAAAACGTTGCGTATTGTGAGTTGTTGTTTAAGCGTATCAGTAAGATATGTGCACATTTTAAACGAGACCTACATCTAGTTAGCTAAACGATAAGACTGGAAAAAATTTTAACGGTACTTCTTTTTCTCCCATTTACTGATAAAAGCACTAATGTATTATTGATGAATATGAGTAAAAATGCACATTCGAAATTTTTTTGAGTCTGTAAACGATTATTCGAAGCACATACTCACTATTACTTTCGCGTCCAACATATGAAATCCTTATGCCCATTACTTTTGGCAACCTATATTGTTTGACTGGTCGAAGGTGTCCCACCTAGATCACTGGATTTAGCGCATCGGAAAAAACGCCCAAAAATCCCCACATTCCCACACTCACTTATAAAACATGTGGATCATACCACAAGTTTGCACATTGCGATGAGAAAAACGAAAGATTTAGGCCGTTTTGCACAGTGGTATAGCATTTATAGGCATAACATGCTGGCTTGGTTGAACAATAAAGATTGTTCTAAGTGCAGTTGCAAATGCAGAATATGGTTTTTGCATGCGTGGTGTCTCAATCCTGGATCTGAGTGCGACAGCCATTTGTTTGCACGTTTATTTCTGTGGCTCTGTTTGCAACATTTTCACACCGTTTTTTTGGAGAAATTAAGAAAAAATTGGATTTGATGCATACTAGAGTGCTTCACCATAAAAAGTCCCCTTATTTTAATTTAACTTACTCACAAATAATTTGTTTACAAAAGACTGCATAATTACTTATGAGTTCTTTTTGAAGTTAATACTCAAGCATTTGAGGGGAGAAGGAAGAAAAGGATTGTTCATCCTTACTCAACAGCCGTACTTAGTGTAGGTATCACTGATGGAGTGCCGCCATAGTAACACATAATAGTCAATGAGCTATTTGTGTTTTGCGTAAGCTTGTTCACTGTAAGTCTTTCTTCTCTCAATAAACGTTACCTCAATATTTTACTATGTTCTTAAGCTGTAGATGTGATGGAAAAGGGCTCATGTCTTCATTATAGAAATTTGCAGCTATTTCAATACTAGGAAAGCATTTCAGCAATATAAGACATTGTTCTTCACAAGCAACCCCTTCACTAAGCCATACATCAGGTTCCCGCTAGACTAAAGGATTCATTAATCTTCTTCTCGTTATAAGTTCCTTTAATGTACCTCTCTCACTTCAGTACTCTTAGGCTTTTAATGGGCTTTTAATGTGGGCAATAGGATGGTCTCGTCAAAGGACATGCAAGCAAACCCTTTCTCACCGGAGGTTTTGCAGGACGGATTAATTTTTCCAGCAAAGAAGATTATGCGAAAAGATGCACTGAACTGATAAAGCATTTGCATCGTTTGCAAATGTCACCGATATTGACGCGCTTATAGATTCAACATTATTGCAAAAATATAGGTAAAAATTCTCACTTATTTTATTGCTCTCGCCTTTGGCGACATATTATGACACTTACCAAGAGCGGCCGTGTACATAGGAGTACTTTTTTCGGAGTATTCAAACGAAACATCCCCTTCCCCATTGAATGAAAATTTCTCAAAACTTTCCCGACGAAAATCCGCTTGCTTTCATAAAAACTTCCCTCAGTAATTTCTTCACTCTCACTGCAAAACTTTGAAAAAAATGACCTGCATTAACAAATCAAGAACGTTACAGTACCATTGTTGTAATCTAATTTTGGGTGCGAAAATAACCTTCGTCTAAATGAGCGCTCTATCAAATAAATCAGCTTTTTTTTTCTTCGCTGGAGTTTCAATATTTATTCGAATTGATACAGTGGTTATCGGTACAGTTGGGCATTTATAATGGATTTTTTGTGGATCTAGTTTGTAAAATTTTACGAGAGCTGCTATCTATTCGTATGCATGAATTATTGCACGAAGAACCTTCTTTGTACTCAGAAATGAGACATGAGCCATAAATTTGTTGCAGATGCAGCAACTTTTTAAATATTAAATTACGCTAGCCTGGTGTTTTTTGTTTCTGGCCAAGCTATTAAACGGCCAAAATGTCAATTTTGCAGGTAAGGAATGAGCACATTTCCTCGGGTTAAGAGAAACGGACGCTGAATTGAGCTTCAGAACTGTCTTTGCCAGTGAACTATTGTTCAGTTTTCCAACCGTTGTCTTCTACGGCCTCTTTTGTAGGACAGATTTCTCTTGCCGCCCCTCTAGCACGCAGATCCATCATATGTTCGTTGTCCGGACAAAGAACATCGGCGATTGTTTGAAAGGACCGATGTTTGGGCGAGGAAGGCGGAGGGAGATTATGTTCAACTGAGACGTCTGGTTGTGCGAAAACAGGTGACTGCAGTTAACTACACCTTGATCGTTGTTCAATCGACCCGACGTCGAAGCAATTCCATCTCTAGAGCAAGCGAACACATCCGACACTGATAAGACGGCAAACGCCACCAAGCAACGAACGACTGTATCAGTACAAACCGTAAAAGTTCTTTGATGGTCGGTCGTATAAGCCACGCCCCCGAAGACAATCTATATTTGAGCGACTGCCATGGTGACAGTCACTTCAGTGGACGATAACGACAACTGGACGATTCATTTAACGACTTCGATAAACATGCCGGTCTTACGAAGGGAACCTGGCCCATCGGAAGTGTTCCTTTTCACATCCGAATCGGTGTCTGAAGGCCACCCCGACAAAATGTGTGACCAGGTGGAGCAATTTCTGTTATGTAGTTCAGCATAAATGAACCATCCTCCGTAGAATCTTCACCACCAAGCCTTAGGTGAAATCAAGGTGTCTGTAAATATCAGCATGTCTTTTATCATGGCTGATACTTTAGCAATAGAAATGTTTGCTTCCTTGCTCTTCCATCGTAGAACAAAAACCAGAAGCTTTTCTGAAACCATAGAAAATTTCCGAAAGAATAGACTAAGGCTAGAATATAAAGGCACATGTATTGATGACGCAAATATTGAAGAACAGAGGAAGAGCAATTAGCGAAGCAGACAGTTTGTTCGCTGATTACCACATTACTGGTTTCAACGTCGATGACGCCTGTCGATCGAAAATCGGTGCTGTAGCGATGCGTTCGCAATTATTGCAGAATACTGCGCTTTGATAATAACATCAAAAATTCAACATGGCGCTGTTCAAATAATAAGAATTCATTTTCAGATTTCAGATGCGGTGTTGGATGCTCATCTTGCAGAGGATCCCGAAGCGAAAGTTGCCTGCGGTAGGCGACTGACATCTACTTTAGAACCTATTATAAAGCATTTCATGCTAATCATTTCATCACCATTTAACTCTACTGAAATTTTTTATTTTATTTATTTTTTACTAATAAACTGATCAACAACCAAGTCATGCCATAGAGTAGACAATCTTGCATAGGAAACTGAAGCATTGCGCAATCAACACAAATTGAAAGGATTTTCTGAATCGCTTATAGAGTAGCATCAGAGTTGTGGGATCGTTCCTATCCAACTGGTCACTTTCGTTCCAGAAACAGTGACCAAAACGGGTATGGTCATGATATGTGGTGAGATCACTTCAAAGGCTACTGTCGACTACCAGTCACTGGTACGTAACGTTGTCAAGAGGATTGGCTACGACAGTTCAGATAAAGGTGAGATGTTTTCTTTTTTCACTGCCTCGTTCATTATTTGTGTACCATATCGCATTGCACCTAGTACAGTATAACGCAGTGTGTCGCATCATTACATACCGTAATTTGCCTTATTATACCCCTCACATTGCATTATATCGAATTATGCATTCATAATATACCTACAGGGCGTTTTTGGTTGTGAATGGTCATCTGTTTCATCGCCAAACACCATCTTTTAAAATGGATGTACCGAATAATAGCAAGCGTACGCCATTTCGTAGAAATCACTTCCGTAATCGCGATTTGTGTTGACCCGATGACTATGTAACGCCATTTAAAGGGTTCGACTACAAAACGTGCAACGTGTTGGTCGCGCTCGAACAACAATCACCCGAAATCGCCGCCGGTGTTCACAAAGACAAAGACGAAGACAACATTGGGGCAGGCGATCAGGTTCTCACCACCAAACTTTCCCCTAGAAAATCTTCAAAAAACCCTCAGCTTTGCAGCAACTCTCTTTGGAAATGGAAACAAACAAACGCATTATTCAAATGAATGCCCATTGAGAATACTTTCAAGGCGTTTTTATTTTGGGCGTCGATTGCAGTTAAAATTATCATGAGCGCATTTTGTATTGCTGGAACAAATCACTACGGAATTCAGCTGGATCAAGCCTCACTTACCAAGCCTCAAGTCTCACTTTCTTAACAGTGTTTTCAGTGATTTTGCTTAGTGCTTTCCTAATCGGCTGATCCCAGTTACATTTGCAGTCAAATTTGCTTTTTGACTTTGCAGGCTCAAAACGCTTTCTGCAGCAACCAGGTCAGAGTATATGCAAAATTATGCGCAAAACCTAGCACACAGAAAGTTTCTATTTTTGCATTCAAGGACAAATTACCGGATGAGTTTACTTAAATATTGATGGGACGAAATAGGAGGAATGAGGGGGAATGTGCTCAGTTCTCGCAAGCCTCTCTTCTCATCCTCTTTCCTATCGTGTTAGTCTTAGTGGGCATTGAACAGTCATGGGGCAGCTGGGATTTCAATTGCTTCTAATCGAACAGTGGCAGAATAAATTCATTGTTGGCTGCAATTGGACGCAATTTTTGTACTTGTAATGTAATTATTAGTTGTGAAAAACACTTTGACGCGATTTTATTTGGGATCAAAACACTGAGGGATGACCTGTTGTGATAGCAGCTGCTTGATGCAAGAGATGACCCGAGTTCTTGGCCTTAAGACGTCAACAACCCATTAGCATAGAACATAAGAAAACAAGTAAATCCCAGAGTTGAAGCGAATAGAAAAAATTGATGCCAATGAAAACAAATTTCTAGAAACAACCATTCCTTTTTTTCGTTCATTTATTGCAGTGATTAATGTTGACTTGAGATACGGCGTCTAAGGATGTTTTAAAAAAATTTGAATGCTTGAACACGTTCAACAGCGAGAATCACTTGCACCATTGACAGGGTAGTTTAAAGATGCACAGTGTTATGTGAAGTTCACGTGACAGTTGCAATTCATTCACATGCAAGTATAGCCATGTTTGAACGATATCAGTGCTACCATGACGTTGCACTCAAGATGGAATTACTAGACACTATCGGCATAAACTTTTTCGCATTTCACATACAAAAATTTAATGGGACCCCTCTTTCGCTAATTGATAATCTGGCTATCACATTGCTTGACCGAAGAAAAAAAACTTTAAAAAAATTTTACTCTTTAGCGTAAAATTTCATCATGCACAAACATGATAGATGTTGATGCTCAATATCAACAAAGTTTATGGACAGATCTTTATTGAAACTATGGTGCACACCTTTAATTTGAAAAAAAAAATTTCATTTTCCATACAATACATACAGTTATTAAGTTGAGAAAAAAACATTAAGGAAAACAGAGGTTTGATTAGAGAGAGAGCTATCTATACTAGTGAAAGATTCTGCAATTATTTCATCTCAAAACACCGTTGTTGCAATAGGAATTTATCGCAAATTCTAAGGGATACAACGTGGATGAGATTATTTCGATACGTTTATTAATCATTATACAAAAGCTTGGCATTTTTTTTTCTGCCAGCTAAACAACGGCAAATAAGTACATCATTTCTTTTGTAAACAAAAAATACACATAAGGGGCATAGAATATACACATAAAAAAGAAATATAACTATCTCTGCTAATTAGGCAAGAGTACAGAAATCTTATCTGCCTAAGAAAATCATATTATATAATGTTGCGCAATATTCAATGAAAAAATTGAACACTGAGTGAAAATAACCATAGTATTTGAGGAAATTTTTATGCTGTAGTTTTATATTACTTGAATTCAAATATACAGAGCATAAAAAGAAACTACTTATCTTAGCATGTGATGAATCGAGGAAGATAGGTTTGGAAAATGTGATAGCAATATTCTCGGTGGAATTTAGATCATAATAAAAACAATGTTTTTCTCTCGATTGAAGCGAAAAGCGTTGAAAATAGAGAACTGATGGGAACTACAGGGTTTGATGTTCGGCTACGCAACCGATGAAACAGTGGAAGCCATGCCAATGACATTGCTATTAGCTCATAAGCTCAATGCAAGACTACATAAGTTGAGGCGAGATGGCACTCTTCCGTGGGTTCGACCAGATTCGAAATCACAGGTAATGAGTAGAGATTTTAAAACGTTCATTATGTATAAAGTATAACCGAGCCCAGATAAAGCGAACACCTGACAAAATTGATATTGTATACTTAAAAAGCAGCGATGTTCTATTTAGAAGCACGCGATGCAGGATGGCCGGCTCGTCTAAGCAGAAAATAATAGGAATGGAATAGCTTATATAGGGCGAGGTATTAACACCCACAGCACTCCAGGCTATTTTCCATTTGCCAGTATATCGTTAATGTACATATCAGCAGTACCTTGAGCAGATTTCTGGACAAAATCTCCGCAGTTCTGGAAGAAATTCAATGTTTTTTGTTCGGCGGATTACTCGCAAAAAAAGACTCTCCAATTTGTCTTGGCAAAAGGACTTGAAAATTGTTTCATTTATACCACGTCTGCAATGAAATCTTCTTTCGCATACATATTTCACAAATACGACAACAGTAACAATTTATGGAGAGAGAGTCATGTTGGAATTTCAAAAAAAAAAAAAAATTAAAATTAGGAAGGAACTCATCAATAAATAATTTTTTCACAATTTTAAATGTTTTACCTCTGCAATACGTATTTGCAGCTGATTTTGCTTTATATTAGCTTTTTTTCGCACTCACTTTAAATATTTTGTTATCGTCGGCTAAAATATCTAAAATATCCTCTCTAAATACTATTTCAGTAAATCTCAGCCCTTTAAGAATCCGAAGTGATTGAAACACCATCGTTAACAAGTGTTCTTCATCGCATTCGGCTATATTTCCAGGTGACAATTGAGTATACGTTTGATGGCGGTGCGTGTTTACCCAGACGTGTACATACAGTGGTTCTATCAACACAACATAATCCTGAAATTACAATGGAGACACTAAGAAAAGAGCTCATGGAAAAGGTCGTGAAGTTCGTCATCCCAGCGGATATTATGGATGAGAACACCATCTTCCATCTGAATCCATGCGGAAGCTT
Source organism: Baylisascaris procyonis (assembly GCA_037389465.1). Lineage (NCBI taxonomy): Eukaryota > Metazoa > Nematoda > Chromadorea > Rhabditida > Ascarididae > Baylisascaris > Baylisascaris procyonis. Next base: position 5,768,263 of record JAZARR010000059.1, read on the forward strand.
CATCACAGGTGGCCCAATGGGCGACGCAGGCCTCACGGGGCGCAAGATCATCGTCGATACGTACGGTGGTTGGGGAGCTCATGGAGGTAGGTAGAAGACGACTTCTGCGGGAAGGCTACTAAGATCAATCACTCATAAAAAGTCAAGAAAACTTCGTAAACAAAGGTTTTAGCGTCGTTCTGCTCGTTGTATGGTTGGCAGAAATTATTTGCTAAAAGTCTGTATGGTTTTCCACTTCAGATTAATGTTTCTGAAGTACACTGTAAGTAGGTTGGATATCTACTTCCTTCACCAGAGTTCATTCCGAATCAGACAAAGCTGTTTTTAAATGACACTTTTTTAGTCATTTGAGTCGCAATGCTTCCGCCCTTTATGATGAAATCATTGCGCGTCTATCACCATCAACAATACATTCAACAACGACAATACGTGTGAGTGCAACCCCTAAGGGTGAATGAAGTGCAACAACTCCCCTCTCTCCCCCTCTCCCTTACATTTTCCTAAGTGTAACTCCTATTTAAAACGCTTAGAATGTGAACATTTCTCTCCAATAATAAACGAATTTATTATAGGTGGAGCTTTCTCAGGAAAAGATCCCACAAAAGTGGACAGATCTGCAGCTTATGCGGCACGATGGGTTGCGAAAAGTCTTGTGAAGGCGGAAGTTTGTCGACGCTGTCTGGTACAGGTCAGCTGGCTCGTAAACATTTATTTAGGCAACCCATCAATCACTGTTAGGTGTCAGTAAACATTTTCACAGTAATCAGCGCACGTGATTAGCATTTTAGGCTCAAAGATTACAAATGAGCAAAATGATTTTATTTATGTAGTTTGTTGGAATCAATTGCAGGTATCATATGCGATAGGAGTTGCCAAGCCACTTTCGGTGATGGTCTTCTCGTTTGGAACATCAGCACTCGAAGAACATGAGCTTCTACAGATTGTCAACGACAATTTTGACCTCAGGCCCGGAAAAATTATAAAGTTCGTTGTTTTTCCTAGCTCGTGAAGTCCACTGATTGCGCATACACAATCTGTTTCATTAGTGAAATTTCTTCGCACCGGAGTTTCTCGATTTATAAGTGCAGCTACTCAAGTAATCTAAAACATACATGCATTATTTCAGAGAACTGAACCTAAAGCGGCCAATGTATCAGGTGACCGCCGAGAACGGACACTTTGGTCACGAGGAATTCCCATGGGAACAGCCGAAACCGCTGAGAATCAGCCCGGAGTTGCTCAAGAAGTCAAAAGGACGCCCAAAGGCTGCCCACGAGACTGGAGCCATTGCTCACTGATTTCTATTGATTTTTTATTACTTCTATTGCGTTCAATAAATCAAAAGACATTGAATGTATCGTATAAGCACTCAACAAATTTGCCACTGAAATTACGCCACACATCGTATCTGCATTCGAAGCTGTGCACAATATAGCAAACATGGTTTTATTTCAAAGGAAGCATTGTGCTAGCGAAGGTTAATTCTATGGCCACTATGATCTTTCCAGAGGCTAATGTTCAATTGCATAAATAATTAACAATATCCTTGGAATCGAAAAGAACCCTCTTCCGATGAGCGCAAATATGTCGTTGTGAAGAAATTCTCAAAACACCACTGATGGAGTAGCGCTTTACTTACGTTGGGCATTTCTCACTGCATCTGGCAATCCATCATCATTCACCGGCATTTATTCCTTTCTATCTTCAAAAGACCTCAGAAAAGCATCTGAGTATGAGAGGGAAGTAACGTCGACAAATTAGACGGCTAAAAACGCTAGCATTCTCAAGAGAAACCACCCTCTTGCGCCCATCTATGAAATATAAATGAAATATGAAATATACTGACGTACGGCTTCCGTTGCATTCACAGAACAGCTGCACACTCGATGCGACATCCATCCTTTCGTTCTTATATTTAAAGACTCACAAGTATAACTGAAAGATCGCTCTTCCATCTTTCACTAAATCCACCAACAATAAAAATGTGAACGTCTAGCACTGGCAAAGAATGACGCATGCCGACGCTATGAAGTTTCTATAAAAAAAAGTTATTTCGGCAACTCATACAATAACTTCAATCGATCTTCAACATTTCGTTCTTCTCGAGGCTTCGTGATTCACAACAATCGAAGCAATACTTCGAACTCGCAATAAACGTTATGCCCTCATTCTTATCTCGCCTTTAGTTTCATTTAAAATTGGCTGCGTTTTCTATGCTTCCTATATCCGACATTCATTTTGCTTCAATATTTCCTTATCTTAAATACGTCGAGTGGTCTCATTGTATTTTTGGCTTGCATTTTTCAAGTCTACACTGCCAACACAACTAAGACTTTTTAAAATCGAAACCACAAAATATAAAAGTTTTTTAGACAAGCAAAAAACCAAAAATATCAAAGTATATGTACCACCTTCTTCAGTTCCATTCTGACTATCGGCATTATAGGGGCACATCAAGCGTGTCACTATGCGAATACTAGAACTAACGAGAGCTAAGCAACAATTAACGGCGGGTAAAACATTCGTGGTAGCTCACTAATACAGCGGTGGGAAGTCATGAATTCGTATCCGTCTATGGACAACACTTTCATTGGTCAATGGACAAGGTTATTAAAAATATTGCAGTTTTTTATCGAAAAGTTTTTCTACGCTGACTCTTATAAGCGTACCAAACAAATTCAAAACTAATGTAATTAGAAGAAGAAGTTTTCTAACGTATTAACGGGTCGTATGGAAAAGAAAAATACGTAAAATGAATGTCTAAATTCATGTCATAGAACGAAAACAATTGTTCGCAAATATGCGCTCATAAAAATATCTTAAGTGAAAGAGCGTTCATTAAAACAATAAACACACATCACAGATAAATAAAAATATATACATCTCAAATGAAGAAATATACGAATAAATGGACATACAAGCATTACGATTAGCGGAGAATGGTGATAAGAATTCGATTGATGTGAAAAAAACATGCCTCAAAATATACTCTATTTATGAAAGTAGTTTGCATCGTTGAAACTTTTTGAATAGTCTCAGTTTTAGCTGAAAGTGAAGTCGTAACAGACAGACACCCTGTGTTTCAGACACAAAACCAGTGAATTAAAATAGATTTCAAAACCCTCGATTCGAAATATACGATGAATTTTAAGTAAGATCATATCTAGGACGGATAAGAGAGACGTTGGGAAGAGATGCAGTTAGACTCCGCTTTAGTGAGAGAAAGTTGTCGCAAAATTTCTTGCTTCATCTTCATGATAGAAAGCAGACCGCAGATCACGGACCGCTAAGCCATCAAACACTCTGAAAACAAAAGTGAACAGGTGTGGCACTACAAATCCGCCAACTGTGCATACGACAGACGAATTAGAAGATAAACTAGAAACCACTTCCGAAGGGATTCGTTGACGCCGGCTCGTCATCTTCCTCGTCGAACGGATTCGTAGATTTCGCATTCGGAGCACCGGTTGGTGTGATTCCGGCTTTTGAGGAACTGCGTGTGGATGATGATACACTAGACGACCTTTCGAATGGGTTCGTTCCGACAGCGTTCGGTTTTTCTATTACACTTATTGATGGCTTCTCAAATGGGTTTCCAGAATTTGATGGTCGAGCACCTGACCACGAGTCGAACAGCCCATTGCCCATATAGGAGGCAATCAGAGACATACAATCGACTGTAGCATCCATCTGAAATAAAACAAAAACAAATGAAAGGCAAGGAAGTAATGAAAGAACGAGCAAAAAAGTTTTGAGAACAAAAGCGGAAAGTAAAAAAAACTGCAAAATCAAAAACCGTTCCAAAGAGCCCAAAATTCACTGAAAGTTGAACAATGTCTCATAGACTGCCAGATCTTTCAATAAGTGCTTTCTTATTTTTGAATGTTTTGGTATTAGAAACATGAAATCTGTCCTTCTCGGTTACACAAACGAATGCAACACTGTGCATATCTACTGGTTAGACTCACAGTTCAAAAAATGTGTCCATTTTCATGCACGATTCCTTCGTAAAGCAAGAAAACATTTGCACACTTTTCGGCAGCCACACCATAAAATTTAGCGAACACGATAATAATTAATAATCACCTCATCGCGAAATTGTTTTCGTGCACTTCTGCTACTAAATACGTCTACATCATGGTCACGAGCACTGAAAATGATATTAACAGATGAAGAGCAACGAGACAATAATGACAAGCAGCTTACAACAAAAATAGGAAATACTAGTTATCTTCTGCATGATTGCTAATCAAGAACGCTGGATGGTCGAAAGAATAAACAGTAGAAAAAAGGAATTTACCTTCTACTGAAAGCAAAGGTCTCCACCTATGGGCTGACGATGGCCGCCTTGATGGCTACTGATCAGAAGTTTATATAGCTAAACTTCTCAGAAAATAAGCCAAAATCCGTCCAGCTCCTTTTCGCAAAACTCTTCATTCTTCAAACAAACAACAACAAAAAAACGAATGTCCACTTCATCAACAAATGAGAGAAGCGGAAAAAATAAAAGTGCATAATACACCTATAAGAAAGAAGTGCTCACCCGCTTTTCAAGCGCATCCGCGTACATGCGGGGCATGAATCCGCCTTCTCGCTATACGATTCGAGGCAGTGTGCATGGTAGGAATGCTTGCAAAGGAAGTGCACAGCGGGCAGTTGTAGTGAAGTATCGCAAGCGGAACATTTATTCATTTGAAATATTTGCACTCTTGAAATATACGACCAAATAATACAACAGAACTCACATCGAAAAGAAATGTGAAGAAAATATTAGTTCTACGCTTTTTTTTAAACGTAGTTTAATGTCCGACAGTAATTGTATATTTTACTACAGTTTGTAGTTTCCGTCTTTCCAAAACTTTCCTCTTCTATCCTTTCTCGCCTTTCTTTTACGAATGCTTTCACCATTTTGGGGATATGTTTTTTTATAAGCTCTTTTACCAACAACAACTGCTACTCCCATTACTACCTCTTAATTTTGACTATAATTTAAGACTGTATCGACTGACTGCTTCTTCCTTTTCTATTTTATTGTTGCATCATAAATGTCGCCTCTCAAGTAAATTCTTTTGTGGGCACATGAAACGAATATATGAAATAAAAATAACCATTCTCTAAAACATTCTCAAATCAAGCATGCCTGAAATAATGCAAGAAATAGGCTTTATCGCCAACACACGAAAAACGTGCCTGCTATATCGTCTCACAGCGGATGCGCTGGAATACCTGTACGACGTTGACAATGGGATTTTTTAATCTTTTTGTCAATCTCGTTTTCGTATGTTTTGAGTTTTCAGCTTAAATCTATTCCTCCATCGTTTAATATATGACATGTATGCAGTGAGTTTTCAACGTCCTGTATTCACATTCGCACCACAAACATTCGAATGCATACGTTGTCAGGCCTTCGTGGGTGGTCAAGCACACAATTGGCGTTGTATTACAAACGATGCATGGCTTCCGCCATTCGGAAGTTGCATTCTCGAAGAAAAATTGCCTTAGATAATATTACTCACTTGTACCTCCTATTAGTACACCTTGCTCGTAATTTAATTGTTACGGAGTAGAAAACATAAGCTCACCTGTAATTAATACTCTCAATTTGCTCCTCAATTTGAGTCATTTTGGCCTCACTAGCAGCAATCGATTTTTCGTCCGATACAATCTACAACAGCGTAATTCTTAAACGGAACAACAAACAAGAAAACCACAACGGTTTTGAAATACCGCTGTGTGCTAAAAGATTGCCAAACCAGAGTTCTTCCCCCTATCTATCAAATGCCATTTTCAGCAGTACGATAAATGTACCGACGAGAAAAAACCGCAAAGAAATTGCAACGACAAATTAAGGTTGCCCTGTTCAAAATGAAATTGATGTAGAAATCGAAAATAGCAGTACAGACGTATAACAAATAACGGATGGCGGAATTTTCCCAAGAGGAAGAAAATTCACTCCTGCCATATATCGCTCCTCACCCTACTACCTCCATCGGAAGTTACTCGCCAGCCGCGCAAAAATCTCTTTCCACCTCCGCTCGCAATCATCGCTGATCGTACATTTTCACCATAGGGTCTGCCCACCGACTCCTTGATCGATCGTATACACGCTTCCGCTCGAGAGGTACATAAGTAACCTTGCGGTCTCCGTGTTGTCATCCACGCACGCTACATGCTCTGCCCCTTCACGTTTGCGGATATAGAGGGGAGGGGGGAGACACCGGAATGAAATAACTTGGTAGACCGGCAAGACGTCGTCGAATATTACATTTTTTATCTTACTGAAACTGGACAACACAGCTCTTTCGCTTCCATCAGCTTCATCTCCGAAGTTACTGGCGAAATGCTTGTGTTTTGATGATCGAAGCATATGGTCAATACAGGCAAAACTGCTTTCGCATCTATTTCATCTTGGATAGATCTATTTCGTATATGATTTTGGTGAACATTCTTTGAACCTGCTTCACTTTGTTCTGTGCTTCTATCATGCTATGGCCAAAAATAAGTCACCATTCGAATTTGCTGTAAAGGGTCTCCAGGATTATTACTGAAAGCTTCACTGGGAGTGTATCGCCTTAGCGTAGTCTTTTGCAAATTTCAATACGGCAAATGTCGTTGAGAAATTTGATCTCTGTTCTGTGGTCAGCATTCAACTCTTGCATCACGTCAACATGCTCTAAGTTGATGCTCGTTCTGTTTAGTGCACAACCCGCATCAATCCAAAATTGTATCATTCCTAAATGGTCATAAAATTGATAAAAATTAACAAATGCATCGAACACACTCATCACATCGCTCAGAGGCCAACAAAACATCGCGAAACGAACCTGCTCGTTTTGATGCTTCAACCATCTGAGTATATAATCCCTTACGTTAGCAACACATAGTTTGTTGCTTCGCGAAAGTATTTCAAGGACCACCAATGGGTGAATGCAATTCGTCTCTTCTACCCTTTAAAATAAACTCACTAAGTCAGCAAACATAACAACAATCAACAACGTTTTATAGCTTAAGCAACAATCAAAATCAATGGGAAATTACCGCAATTGTTTAGAAACCAAAGCAAAAAAAACAAAAAAAAAACAACAAATTTGTAGCCGTATATAATAACTTTAAAAATATATGAAAAAAAATATATAATCGCTGAGATCTCATTGGAATAGAATAAAAATTTATGATTACAGTAAAATTCAAATGCACAGAAAACCTTAAACTTGAAATCGGCATTTCGAGAAATGAGTATCGAGTAAATTGTTCACCGTTAAACACCCGTTGATGAACAACGCTTTAATGTTGGAAGGTTTCAATTCTCAGACAAATCAACAAACATTTTATGTCACCATATCACTTGATGCACTTCTTCGAACTATGCTCATTGGCCGCTTGCCATTCTTTTTTTTGTAAATTCTCTGGCTTTGGAACTCCGCAGCTGTCATAATAGCAGCTCCACTAGAACGCCAAAATATTAGCCAAGGAGAGAGGACGCAAGCCACAGCGAAACTCGGTTCGATGAAAGAAAGTGAAAAGTGATTCAGTGATATTCCAAAAGGTGGTTGGATAAGCGTGATCATCGAAAATGATTATATATTTTAAAGCTATAAGCAACAACAGAACAATTCACGTTAAGACACATGCGATAAGAAGAACAGACACATTCACACTATATAACAAATTCATTATAAACTTTTTAAAAAATTACCTCTCTAATAAATACTGAAGAGCATTTGCGTCAATATTCTCTTCACGAGATGCAAATATTATAGCGTCAATCCACAACTTCGGACTTCTGAAATGAAAAAAAAAACACAGAAAAATAAATCTCCATAAAAAGCGTCATTGAAAAAAGCCATTAGATAATAGCTAGCAAAAAAACTATGCTAATTTTGCTATCCATTTGTTTCTTCAAAAGTATATCCTGGAGATTAAACAATGTGAATTCTTGAAGAAGCAACTATTCGAAATACAAAGGCGGATAAATACTTCAACGTGATATTGCTTCCATGGAACAACTGGACATTCGATGTAAAAAAAAAAAATAAATAAATAAAATAAGAAAATAAACGATGCTGCAATCGACAGACAACGCTTATGCAGATAACATAGAACGATTCTCTGGAAACAACATATTTCCTTTATAGAAATTTGTAACTCATCATTCAGAATTTCATAAATGATGTAGTTGAATGAAATTATTGGAATTGCAGGCCTTCAAACGGACATTTTCAAATGCAAACTATTAAGCAGACAATAAAACTCAGGAATAAACAAAAACGTCCAAACAAAACTCACCCTTTAAGTTCGCATAGCTCGAAAATTTCCTTCAAATTATTTTGTCGCATATGATACTCAATAAGCTCATCGAATCTAAATTAAAGTAATGACAACTTACACAATTACTGCCGATGATAACCGATTACTGGGGAAATTAGCGAATTGAAAACTTAGTGGAAATTTCTTCAGTTTGCTTGAAGATGTGATCAAGAAATTTATGAAACAGGAAGGATTTTGATTTACTAACCCCTTTTCGAGTTCTCAAAGCTAAACTTCGTCACTCTATCTCGGAAAAAGCATCGAGTTTCACATATAAGCAAATAAACGAACTGATACGATGGCCTTATTACCCAGCGAACAGGTTGAAGATAATTTTTTCCCATCATTGAATACAAAAAAGAACGGGCCTTTCTAGTTTAGTATAGACATCGACGATTCCTGGGGCAAAGTCGAACATTTGACAGATTTGCAGTGCCTGATCCAAATCCTTGTTTCCGATCAATGCAACTATTTCCGCACTTGCATCTGGAGAATCCTGCAACAAAGGGAAAATATTGATGACACACTCAAAAGATACTTAAAAAAGCAACAGAAAACAAATTTTGTTGAAATGTGTTCACATATGATAGATGCAAGGCTTGCAATTTACCAGCAATAAAAAATATACTAACAACTTCCAAGCGGGAAATGATAAAAAATCCACTCAGAAAACTAACAGATCTCGCTATTGCCAAAAATATAAAACTGCAAAACTCATAAATATAACTTTCTTCAGTCATGAATTGAAACCATAGGAAAACAAAAAATAAAAAATAAAAGATGGGAGGTCAACATTGTAGATGTTACCTTGTTTCAACATCAAAGCAAAAAAAAATCACCTCGTTACGTTGTGACCACTGACGAAGTCGCAATTCAAGAACGATATCACGTAACTGTGAATTATGCCCATCAGCCTAAATCAAACAAATCGACACCATCATCCCTAATGAAATCTAATGCCAAAATTACCAAAAACAGGCAAAATAGAATAAGTAATATGGAAAAAAGCATTTATATTATACTTAAAAAACGATTATATGATCAATTAAAATAAACGGAAAAATGATTCTTCATGATTTGCGCAACTTATGATATCGAATGCGGTCTAAGCATGATCGATCACAACTGAATTTAATCCAAATGCATACTCTATAAGAAATGACCATCACTTCATTTCTTGTTCAAAATAGAATCACTGAGAATTAAAAAAAAAAATGTAATATTCAAGAATCACCTGTAATGCGAGTTCGACGAATCGGGAGCAATGTAGCGCATCTCCAACAAACATTTTCATTAAATGCGTTGCGTTGATTTTTCCTGAAAATGCGCTGCGTTTGTCCCCCTCGGTTTTTACAATCAATATCTTAGTTGAAACAGAACTAATATTAGGGTTTACTTAACGAAGATATTAGACTCCAAGCTTTCAACATAAAGCGGATTGTTTATAAATAGCAAATCATAGTTGCTACGAATGCCCTCAAGAGTGTTGAAGACAGATTGAAGCGTAACTTCTTGCGATAGATAACTTTCAACTGCCAAAGCAATGAGTGCACCGTTTGGATGCAGCAGTATTCTACAGCGTCAATAAATATTTCTCCGTTAAAGTTTTTGAATCATTCGTTCGCCTTCTCAGTGCTTAATTTTCGACGTCTACAATACGCATATGGAATATATATCATATTAGACATACTATATTCGCTCTCTTTTTAGACAAAATACAATGAATTTTGGCAAAAAAAAATTGTAAAGCGTAAAAAGAGTAGATAACAAATCAAGTGGCTGCTAAAACGATGAAATTATCGCTAGCATTCAATATGAATGAAATTGGCAAATATTTACCGTTAGAAGTAAGCATTTTGACGAGGAAATTCATCGTCGGCTCGGGAAGTTTTTCAAGAAGCAATTTACCATATTTCTCCAAATATTTTTCAACCTAAAAAATTTCTTGAGGATTTCACAAGGTGACTTAACTAGAGCATAAGCATCTCTCATAAATAATTTCAAAATATGAACATAACGTAAACGACAAAGCTAAATCGACGCAAAACTTTAACGCATACTAAGTTCAGAATTTAAGCATACATCTTTGCTCACCGTAACTCTATCAGAAGCTCATCAAAAATCATGACCATAAGCAATATTAAGTTATAATAGTCACCGCAAAATTATGGGCAATAAGACTTATGCAGTAAAGAAATCAATGAACACTACAGACTTAAGAAACAGATAGAATTGTGTATCGTATTTTTGAGGTCTTTTCCTTTTCAAATTCCAAACTTGGAGATATTTTCAAGATTTCAAACGCTTAGTGACTGTAGTATCAGCTGAGGATGTCTCCTAAAGAATAAATATGGAATGATGTTAAAGGATAAGGGAAATGAGGAAAAAGGAAACACACTAAATCAGGTTGCATATTTTCGATATGTGCCAACGCTACCGCATATTCAGCGCAATCATCGATATAAATACTCAACAGCGCATCATGTAGACCGTTTTCCTCACAAAGACGGCAAGCTTCCGTTGTAAAATTCGCTCCCCTCAACACCTGAATTTAAAATAAAATTTGCACGTAACATCCACTCAAGATACCTGCGCAAAATTTACTGAGAACATACCTGAATGCTGCATCCAAGTTAACTATCTCAATTATGAACTAGTAATGGTAACTGAATGACCAGATTTCGGCGCAAAATCGAAATTTTGGTGGCTTTTTACCGACTGGAAGCCGATTTGGCTTCTTTAGTTGCAATCTTCGGTCTGTAACCGGTCGACATTTTCGACTGAATGATTTCGATCTGTTATCGATTATCACCCTTCTATTAGAATAGGATTTCTTAAAAAAGCGTGCACGTAAGCCGAATTTTTCCCTGCATCGCTATGGTCGGCTCAAGATGGTCGGTTCTGGCATGTTTTTGAAGAGTATTCTTCAGGAAAGGAAGAGGGAAAACATACTGCCATCGCTGTTCGTGGTGGAAATCACACACGGTGAGCAGCCTGACAACTTAAATCTTTAGGAATACTTTTCGCCTTGCGGGTGAAACTAAATTCAGTTCAAGTAGCCCACGCTCTACGACAAATCTTACAGTGTGGCATTTTTCACATTAAATTCACATGATATCGGCCCGCTTTCAAATATGCCAGGATTCTTTCTTTTTATTTCATCGAGAAACAGTTCCTTCGGCACATATTCGCAAAAATTAAGCTTTTCGCAAAGAAGTTCATTAAAACATTCTTTTTTTTTTGTTCACTGAAACAAAAGCAATGCTTTGCATTCCTCCTTTAGCTCCCCCCTCTCCCCCTCTAGAAGATTCCATTTGATTCAAAAAAAACAAGCAGAGACGCGGATCAGAAAACAATACTGAAAATTCACTTTTTTTGGATCATTTCCATCGTCACCCCTCACAGATAGATTAGATCACTATTGAATGTATCACAGAAGATCTGACGAACCATATAAAAAACATCACAGCAGCAAAAGTTCAAAAAGCTGCAGAAAACATAGAATAACAAAACCTGCACAGCGACATCAACATCGCAGCTTAATTTTTGTTTGATGAAAGTGTCGATTTTATGACGAGCACCCAACTTTGTGTAACAGTTGAGTAGAATAGTGGTATGTTGTGCGCTTGCTTTACCCTTCTTATGTAACATCTCTAAATATGCGCAAAGTTCCTTTATCCTCGACCCGTCCAAAAACTATAATGATATGAATTAACGAATATTCTTAAAGACAACGGCAATCTCCAAGGAAATATAACATAAAAAAAAGGTTTTTTCGATTTAAAAATCAGAGAATGAAAGGAAGAACGAATATTTATTTAAAAAAATAAATGAAGCAAGTAGAAGATATCAACTGAGTGCACAAGAAGATATTAACTGAGCGCACACTTTCGAAGTTAATTTAAACCAACCGGAGAACCTCCCTAATATACAGTCACTATGCCAAACACCATATAATCACTCAGTGCGACCATTTCTTTAATTAAATTTACCAAAACAGCTATCGGAAAATGCAGCAACAAAATTTACACAGAATTGCAAACTTTATAATGATTGGTTGTGAAAATATAAATTAAAAAAAACCCCACGAAACATTAGGGTATATACATTCAAGTGGGAAATAATATGATGAAAAAAAAGTGTATTAAAATTTCATTTAAAAGCCACACCTTTTTGATTACGTATGAAGGTTCAAGAGAGCCGATTGTCTCGATATACTGTTTGACAGCATTTTCAACATCACCACTCCTATAAAATCACTTATATACTCGCCTCACATAATAACACTACATTAACTAAGACAGATTTGAAAATTATTGAAACTCAATGGAAAAAATTTTGTTAAATTCTGATATAAACAACATTAGCATTTTTAAATCTGTTTTTACTTCCTTTACTGATGAATGAAATCTGCGTACCCTTCCGAAAAATATTTGATTTATTCGAGAAATTACACTCTCAGTTCCTTTTTATCAACGGATCAACGTCTACGACGAGATACCATTTGCAAGAAACAATATCGTTAATGCACCAATATAAACGAAAAATGCTCCACTTTTCTTCGAGTGTCTGCGGTATCCGTAATTTGTTTCTTTAAATGTATAGGCAAGCATGTGAATGACTACCATAAAGCCGTACATATTCATCTATTATTATTAGTGAATAACACAGTGGTCAACAAAATATTTCGACCCATTACGATCGATAGTAACAGAAAGGAATTATTGAGAATGAAGCAGCTGAAGCGCTACTTTCTATCGCCAATCCCTCTCAGTGTATAGGTATAAAATAATAAAAAAAACTTACTGAAAGAGATAATCACCATATTTTGTATAAATATCGGGAAGATATTCACTACCAAGTGGGCTTCGTTTAGCAAGTCTATAAGTAATTAATTTACAAATATCTAAAAGCAACAAGCTAAAGCACTAACAAAATGTTACGCTTTCATCTATAGGCGCGTTCTTTTCAGGCAAAACACTGCAAATAAAATTTACTGACAAATATGTTTCATTGCTCACCAACCTAGTTCATATAATCGTATGCTAATCGAGTTTACTTTCCTTTCCTCTAAAAACAGTGCGAAGTTTTCTATTTTTTTCGTCAACGTACACATTCAAAAATTTTAAGAATTGAATGATCGTAATTTAAAGTCTTCACCATTAAAAGAACGAAACAATAAGTAAACGCATCAACAGCTATATAAAAATGAAATATTATATAACTTTGCAACATACATTTTCTTTGTGTAAATGAAAACTCATTAGATAACTTCAAACAACTACCCAACAGCTAAATCGAAAAGATTCTTTTTGAAGAGCACATCCAGCTTGGTTTTGATGTGCTTTTCGACCAAATGGGATAAGGTGCCATCAGCACTTAGCACCATAATCGTTGAGTCGAGAAGAAATATCTGCGAAACGGATGGCAAAGCACATGAGAACGCCACACATTGCCCTTCTACATCATAAATTGATAGTACGAATGTCCATACTTCCTCCGAGGATCTGAATTTGTAGTGTAATTTTAGAAAAATAATATCACAATTTTTTAGGAAATTTGTCATTAACAATGATATGAAAGATAAATATTGTCGAATAAACGTTTTTTCAGTGCAAAATCATTGTCAACCATAGCGCCGAGGCATCGTTCATTTTATACTCTCGTTGAATCATGTCTCGGCGCCCAAATGCCGCCAAGTTGGCTAGATATTCTTGTGAAGAGACTAGCGAAAAAGAACTAAAAAAAAAAAACTTTTATAAAAGAAAAAGAAATGCCAAATGAGTGAGGATGCCCATACTGCAGGCTGCTTAAAGTGCAATATTAGTATACTTGTTAGAATTATACTGTAGTATGATTTTTAACAAACACACAATAATCAACAACTAGAATAAACATGAGAAAATATTTATTATCAAGGATTATTAAATTAAAGCCAATTTAATAAAACACAAAGCTTCTTAACTGAAAAAGAGTGCGCCAAAAGTATGAAATATCGCTCAGGTGTGGTTAGGGTCTTTAGTAAACGTCCCCTATAAAAGATACTTCCATTAAAGTGCTTTTTTTTTCAAGTGTTTAATTTCAAGTTTAATTAAATGGATTCATCAAACGCAATTTCCTGTTTTCTCCAAATTTCAAAAGTGTTTAATTCAAAAGAGCTTTCGACAGGTTTTTCAATCAAAGAAAAAAGGCGTTCATATATCAAAGCCAATTATGCAACATAATTCATAAGATTCCGCCAAAATTTTTATAAACCTTCGATGATTATCCTATAGCATAAGAAGAGGCATCATGGATGAACCAGAAAGATAAACTAATTTATATCGGACCTTTTCAATTCTTTGTTCAAATCCTTCAACTGTTTTAGCTGAACTGGCAAAATGGCTGCGTAAATAATTTTAATTCACCAAAAAATTTTCACTAATATAAATTTAAATTCATTTCCCTAAAAGACGGATGAACAACTACGCCTAATGCTTGGCTGAATATTATGACAGAGACTGAATATGGAATCGACACGAAATGATCAATGGCTGAAATAATAATGTGGAAGTGACTAGCTCTCTGCAATAATATCCTTTTATGAAGTAAATGTCAAAACTATAATCATCTCGCTAGAATGCCAAGAATTAGTCGATGGCCAACTGCGTAGTACTTTTATTTTATCAACATTTTGGATGCTGCGATAGTTCGTCAGCAGCTATGAGATGTAAAATATATCAAATGCGCAGCTGCTTCCACAACTTAAATGATCTCAACGAAAAATTTCCAATGTAGACTTAGCCGAAACGATACACAACATACGGAATGGCAGAAGGTTGTCGCGTAAGCAAAGCCACATAATTATTGAAAGCGATTAAGTGCACCTTCTCGTTACTCCGACCGAGAGCATGGCACTTGCCTCGACCACCATCGACATCCGACATTAAGCTTTGCTCGGCCTCATAGAAGTGAACCATCTGAAGATTGCAATAAGTATCCGGCATCTCATTCTTCCATAGCATCATCGCAAAATTCGAGGAAAAACAATTAAAAATTGCAACAATACACATTTGAAGTTTTTTTAGCGGCTATCACAATGCCTCAAATTGTTACCAATTTCTGCGGTCCAATGTCCTGCAACTTCAAATTAGAAGGTTTGTAATTGCAGGGATTCTGTCATGCCTGTAGTATAAGTTGGTGTCCGGATCAGTAAAAACATGCCCCTACTGAATGCTTTTCACAGCTGAAGTCTTAACTCAACCAATATTTTAGTAATAACTGCAAAAGAGTTTCCAAGGGGTGGGGAGCAAAAAAAGAGTAAAAAACGACCAAACCTAAACCGAAAGGAACCATTAGCTAGAATCTAAGCAACTCGGTCACATAATTTTAGCGCCAACCTTTCGCATCCTCCATTCATTCTACAAGATCTACGAAAGAAATAGAGCCCATCAAAGAAGAGTGTATAATCGAGAAACGCACCGTAAAAATTAATAATATTACACAAGATAAGTCACACTTCAAAATAAAAAGAAAATTGGGAGAAATGAATGAAAAACAAATCTAAATGCTAACTTCGGCACTTCCTACGACAAGCCGATTGGTTTCCTCCGAGAAACTCCAACAATCGCGAAGGCAACCTTTTGCATCATGCATTACCTGCAACCTCAATTATTTGCCACTAATCCCATCTAACATAATAAGCAAATGAATTCAACAGGGCGCCTATGACACCCACATCGACTCTGCTCCGTTCTTGCCTGATGCTTTCTTTCGTTCTCTGCCGTTTTGGGCTCTTGGGAAAGGAAGGCTCCAAAAACATAAGGGGTAAATTATGTCATCGCTTTGGTTATTGCTGAGTAGACCGTATTCAAAACTCCTTGTCAATCCCACTCAGTATGCAAATAAATCGTTTATTAATCGCCACATTTCACGTTGCTTTTTCCTATTTCGGCTAAAACGGATGAGAATATCCTCCAAAGCACTTAAAGAGCAAATGCTTTATTTTTGTGTTTACAAGATTCCCTTCTCTTAAAGAAACTTCAAGCATGAGCCCATTTCCGTCGTGAATATTAAAAGTAGCCTCACTACCTGCAAATCAAACAATACAACAAAGAAAAAGGATGCCACTCAGTCGGGCAAGAGTGCAATAAAACAAGTAGTGAATTTCACCGAGTAGCACAACATTGAAACAACCTTTACATAAGTAACACAAGCATCCTATGCAATTAATACAATGTTTAGAACATAAAGCACTGCAAGACGCATCACACCTTTAATTGCAAATTATTACATGACAACGAATCGTTTATTTAAGAAATTTCTAAACTGTAAGAAAATGATAGACCATTCGTTTCAGAAATTAAAACCTCATGCAATAAGTGGATATTTATTTCTTTACTTGTTCCACCATGAACATTTCAAGCTTACGCATACAATTAAGAAATAGAACTAAACTTGGGAAGCAATAAATAAAAAGAAACATTCAATCGAATATACCGTCGCTATAACAGCTTTGTTACAAATGACGAACGACTGAACGGTAGTAGATGTCATGACGTACAGGATGCATGCATTTCTCGATGCTAACCATGCCAATGCAAGGCCGGTTATTTCATCGCCAGTACCCGACATTACACCGTCGACAACGGTCAGCCATTTAGTGGGTCTTAAAGAAGAAATCGATCAACCAAATCTTAACTTGCATGAATAGCTAAAGCAGAAAAAAACGACCAAATCGGATAGATTTGACAAATTTGATATTAGAGATCGATAGATATTCAAATGTGGGAATGGACAGGTGAAGGGAGGAGTAGGTAAGGGAATGAATAACGTTATATGCTCACTAGTGGAACAGATGTCAACGTAAGCATATACCCGCGTTCATCGAAGACCACCGTGATCGTGAGCGGCACATCGAAAAGATCAGGTGTGAATATCGAGCTATTTCCAAATGAGATTTGATCGTCAATCCATATCCGAAAGGAGAGAAAGAGATGGGCAAAATGTAATGTTGGCGTCTTCCCGTCTTCCCGTCCTACCCAACCCTCCCCCCCCCCCAACTCCCTTAAAATTAAAATTTTTGGCTGCTTGAATAAATGAAAAAAAAAACGATATGAAATAAAAGCGAACTAACTTTTCTTTCAAAACGTTACCACAGTAATAAAGCAATGATGAGTCGGAAAAACCGATCGCAAAATGTTGCAAAGAGGAATGCAATGCAACCGCACATGCTCGAGGACAACGCGTAACACCCAATAGTGGACATGCCCTTATTACACGAACACAAAATGGTGCTTCTTTCTCTATTCGATCCAATTGCCACAATTTAACCAACGAATTTATTCCCTCTTCATCTTCCTTAAAACAAATCGCTAGATAAACCAGCTATCCAAGAAGCTTTCTCAATCCCACTACAGATCGGATGCGTTTTAATTATTACAATCACTTTTTATAAGCGTATCTTCAGAGCTCGTAACATGAGTAACGACTGTGAGTTCATTCAATGCGGCTGCAGAATTTGGTAGCCTCAAAACTAAACTCATAAACTCGGCTTAAACTCGGTCATCGAATATTACTGGTAATTCGCAATGACAAAATCATTAGTAAGCTCATTATTGCTATCTTTTAATCGTGATTATATAGTCAATAAAAGATGAATGTTAACTAAAGTATACAACTACTGAAAGAAAATTTCTGAGTTAAAAGAAAAAAAACAACTGATACGACGTCGAATTGTTGAACATTGGAGTTTATTTTAAGGAATTAATTGCCAAAGGCAGCAATTTTTCGATTTCATTCCAGAAATGTGTCCCTTATTCGATTATTCAAATTCAAGCAGTTATTAGGGTGGTGCTAGTTCCCAAATCGTCACAACAGAAATTTTCCAACGTTATTCAATCCAATTTTATCACCTCAACTGATTTATTATTAGTCCTTTTTATTATCCTATGAGAACCATATATCTTTCTTTAGATTAAGCCACAAAGGAGTAAAAACTTATAAAACAAACAAATTTGAACGATAAATTCGTGTGGGGAAATATAATCGTACGAGGAAAACAAGCACCTACCCCCACCGTTGCAAGCACATTGCCTGCTAAGGCGATCGATGCTAATGAACGTTTATGCGCTATCCAACAATATTCTTGCATTTTTCGTGAAAGCTTAAAAATTGCTCCGCCTGGTTCACCAAACAAAGTGAAACCATCGCCCGACTGTGAACAACATGCCGCAAGATTCTGAACAAAAAAAAAATTACAACGATAAAAAAAGCAACAGAAATCCATTACCAACAAACTTATTCTTATTGAAAAAAAAAATTGACCGAAAAAAAAACCCATAAAAAATTATGAGCAAAAAGATGTCTAAATTTTAATAAATTAGTAAAATTCACGCTAAACTCAAATGCGCCTTGAACGAAAGGTGCATTCAAATCGAATGGTTTTATGTTTGTAAAAAAAAGTTCCTCATATTTTTATCGAATCATACGAATATTCAATTTTTTTTCCTTTTTCGAGAAGAAATTAAATATATATTAACAAAACAAATATAAACAAATCAATAAATAAATAGCAACTAAATAAATAATTTGACGTACCTCGAGTCCTTTGAATTTCTCTTTAGAATTAATTGGATCCATAACGCTACGTTTTTCAAAAAATGTGAACTGCCGCCATCCTAATTCGACGAGAGACATCTCCGCTGAAGTAAACGATTACATTCAAATCCTAAATAAAACGCCAAAGTATTGAAACAAAATATTCCACACATTAAAGAATATATCGATGGATGTTCAGCATTGATGCTATATATCTTGCAATTGATTGTCGATCTTGCAATGAGCAGGTAAAGAGGAACTAAACGAGATGAATAGAGGACAGATGATAAATAATTTGAAGGATGCAAATCTGATCATTAATGATTAACATCTCTTCTTGTCTGTAGAAGATAGATGATGCCGCTGAGCATTGCCGAAAATATATTTGATAGAAGAATTTTATATACTCAACCGCTGGTTTTTATTCAGGTATACTAAAAATTCGTTTTATTTTACCTCAACGAATAGA
Organism: Baylisascaris procyonis; assembly: GCA_037389465.1. Lineage (NCBI taxonomy): Eukaryota > Metazoa > Nematoda > Chromadorea > Rhabditida > Ascarididae > Baylisascaris > Baylisascaris procyonis. The sequence goes on from JAZARR010000059.1 coordinate 5,787,617, forward strand.
GAGTTTAGACGTATGAAACCGAAGAAAAGGAGCGACTAGTTGATTTTAAAAAATAAGCATATTATAGAAATTTAATAATGCTCTATTATAATTCCCACCTTTGAGTGGATATATATAAAGAAACTCAACCTCACCAGGAAATCAAAGAAAGGGATAGTAAAGTTAGATAAAGACCAAACGCAAAACTACGCAGAGATAAGACCAGCCGTCACAATGAGCGCTGTTTTATGAGCTAGCCGAGTTGGGGAGGAGCAAAACGGATACAAATAAAACAGATTTGAGATTTGGACAAGGATGTGAGCGAGATAACCAGTTTAATACAGCAACATTAGAGACCATCATAATCAACCTTTTTTCCTCCCTTTTTCCCTCTTGGATTGATGAACGAGTGAAAAGAGAAATGGACCGCAACTTAAAATGAAGTGAAATATTTCGTTGGGAAGTACTGGACGTCGGATATTGCGACGGAATTTAGATTAAAAACCGAATTTTGGCCGATTCCGACCTGCCGATGCGATTTTTCGTAGGGGTCTAGTCAGCGGAAAATTAGCACGGAAGTTCATAAGACCTGTCGGACCACTTCAACCGATCTAATTTTGACTACAAACATTTGCTTATGCTCAAGTTTAGCTATGCGCGAATCCATCGATGCGATTTTGGTCCTTCCACTATGCATCATTCATCAACGGACAGAAAATGGAACATCGACGCAATCCGGCCGGTTGAATTTTACGTTATGCCTTTTAATGTTGAAAATCAGATAGCCGCAAAAATTTTGGGCGCAACGTTGCATGACTTCGAAAAAAATTGTGGAAGAGGGAGCCAGCACTGGAAAGCAACCAATTCCTATGGACTTCGACATAGTACCACAGCATGAACCAAAAGCGAGATGATAAAGGCGTCCACTGAAAGCAGCCTACCTTATGTGCTCAATAAGCCCATACTCTGCACTACATAAACCCCTAATAGAAGCACATAAATAAAAACGATTAAATTTGTCTAAGCAGTCAAACCACATAGTAGTTCCTAAACACAATCAAAGCCGGAAGATTTAAAAAAAAAGAGCGAAAAGAGCTTATTGCATGGGACCTTATAAATGAGGAAATAGGGCAGTCCTGTTAGCAATCTCATTTTAAAGTCGCAACACTTTAACATTCCTAATCGCACACCTTTACACCGCTTTCTAAAGTATATCATTGAAAGCATCAATGGTGGATATACAATTTCAAAGATAAATAATTATGCGATATGTGAAACACTTGAATCCTTTAACGAAACATCACAATAAAGATTTACACCTGTGGGTAAGAAACGAAGTTTATTTGAAACAACAACAACAGTAGTATAACAAGCAATACTCTCAAAGAGAGACGGAAATAACCCACAATAAGCACTTCACTAATATAACGCTATCGTCACATAGATCTCTCCATAAACGTCGAAGCCAGTGCTCCCTTTGCCAATAAATAATGCTTCATTCTTTAAAAAATGCATCGTAAGCATGAAACTCATCAGAAGTATTAAAGTACAGCCATAGCTGGTAAGAAACAAACAGAAAATCTTGAAGCGTTTTTACAAAAATCTTTTTAAGACACTTGCAAGCTGGACACTTTTATTGAATATTTCAGTAGAGAAGAACCACACAAACAAAATTAGAATATCACTATGGAATGGGATGCGATGAAGATGGTTTTATGTTTAACTTCAAAGCAACGAATAGAGAATAAACGTCAATACATTAGAATCTTCCTTAAAAAGCAAGACATAGCAATACGTTCTCTTATATAAAAACTAGCTAAAATAATAAAACATACAGGAACACAAGGAAGAATCTGTATTGGTACGATTTTTACTCAACGTTTTTTATATAAACATGGTTGCAACTTCAAACCCAATGGTCGTTTCTGTAACACTTTGCCAGTCTTCTTGAACTCCATCATAACGAAGTAATCATCACCTGTCATCCTCTAAACAAATAAACAAATAAATAAAAATAAATCACATAAACGATCCTTGAAATAATATCAATCTCAAGCAACCTACTTCCCTAGATAAGATAGGTGAACATTTTATCAGTGATAAGTTTCGAAAGGAAGGGAGAAAGACATAGTATTTCAAAAGCAACAATCTATGCAAGCGGTAAAGAAATTTGCTCATAATTTTTCCCACTTTTTCCATCTTAGCAAGCAGGGTCGATTTTCAAAAGTTTATATAAGTTGCACATTGAACCCAATCAATGCAAGGAACGCTACAAAGACCAAAACCTTTAACAAAACATAAATGGATTAAATAGATTATAAAAAGTTGGAAGCTCTTTTAAGGTGGGAAATTTTTCTGAAAAGATATTTAAAGCTGTCGAACAATACGTTTGATTAAACAGCTCTTATTCTTGAGGAAAAAAATTTAAGTATGAAAATAAAACTTTAAAGTAACCTTTTCAATAAGTTCGAAGCCCATTTTTTCAACGGCATACAGAAATTGTTTAATACTCGTGAAACGACTAGCAACTTCCGCTATTTTCATAAAACCTCTGAAAATTAATGAATGAAATTAAAGCATTTATGCATACGTTTGTGCAGCACTAAAATAGAGGGAATAGATAAAACATTTAAAAAAAAAATTCCGATCAGATATTCCTCTTGAAAAGAAATAATCAGAGGAGGATTTAAGAGGAAGGAGTAAGTAATCCGATTCCTCGAAATTATACCGAAAACAGCCATATTTTCAAGGAAGAGAAGCCAACTCCAAGGTATCACAAATCAACGTAACCAACATCAAGTCAACAAAAACTAGCTAAAAGACTAACAAAAAAAGCATGCCAAGTGTTGTTCACTCAGCAAATGCCCTATTTAAGGAAGTAAGTCTGCTTTAAGATAAGCAATAGACATGCCCGTCGTTTTCTTTAGTATTGAATAGAAGTAGTGAAAATTCATGAAACATTCCCGAAAGTGAGTCTCCGATAACAATATTTTGGGAACTGCAACATTAGCGCAGACTTTCCTAGAGGATTTAACTCTTTGCCCATTTCCGTCCGAACCAAAATAACTCTATCTTCATCCAAGGAAAGTAGAAAATATATGATAATATAAAAAAAACCAAATGAAGCATACCCCTTTTTGAGTATTCGATTGGCTTCGCGAAGGTACTCATTCAAGTTGGTACCCATAAGTGAGAGGCAAAATACAACTACGTCGACAGAATCCTTTTCAAGAGGCACCTGAAAATATTTATTCTTAGGATTGAATTCAATGTCAATCATCAAAAATATCCCAGGTGAAAATTATCGGTTCTTGTTAATCAACAACACCTCTAGGGCCAAGAATTGTCGATCTACTTTCTTGGTAGGTCTGCTAAAAAAAAGAACTCAACCACTCTCAATGAGACAATTTCTAAGAAAATTCAAAATTCAGGTTTGTCGAGTTCTTAAAATTCAATTTGCAAGTTATTTCGATCTTTGTGGAGTTTGTTCATATTTCTTTTGGAATTCTTAGAAACACCCATCCATCTGTAAAGACTAGAATATTGCGTCAATAGAAAATATGTTGAAAAATTTGCATTTCCGAGTAACTTTAAAGCTTTCTTTTCAAAAAAAAAAAAAAAAAAATGTTGCCTTGTGCAATTACTTGATTAATTTCCGTTTTAAAAATGGCATTGCACTCTCGAAATTGGCAAATGATTGGTGGAAGGAAGCATCAACTGAAAGATAAAGGTAAAACTGCGGAAACTTTCTAGAGTGGGTGCAATCGTCATCGAGCGAAATAAAAAATTAAAGACTGAACCATCCTCGTTATCAGCATCCCTGGAAATCGATATACAATACGACAACCGCTTATTGCATATCGATTTAAGCAAAAGAAGCATTGACAACATGAAAGCTGATTTAGAGGGATCATCAAGTAATCACATATAACTAACCTTCGCCATATTGCATGGTGTAACCCTTTCGTTGAGTGCAACCAAGTCAAACGAATGAACAGTCATCGATGATGAGAGTGTCTCAGCAATTTTTGCTTCCCCACAACCCATATCCGCGACCACTAAATCTTTTTTGTCTGCCATTGTTCGCAACCACTGTATCACACCGTTCACCGGGTTGAACGGCCATTTCTTCATCTTTAAGAATTAAAAACATTGAAAACCATAAATCATAGACTTCGAAGCTTTCATGGCTCAAAATTATACGTTGACCTTCTTGGTTGCTTTTGGAAAACAACTTTCCTTGTCAACTCAACCAATAAAACGTTGAGCCAATAAAAGACCAATAAAAAACGGCCAACATAAGCAGCCGAATAATTTTAGAGAATATGATGTGGTCGTTCAATCGGCACATTTCTTTTTCGCAAAGAAGTTAATAAATTGTCATGCAATACCGATGGACCGTTCAAAGTTTGCATTATTGAGATGCGAGTTAGGCATCCCAGAAAAATTGTTCCAGTACCCCCCGTCGACTATTCTGAAAGAACCCGATTCAATTCTTTGTTCACCGAATCTATCGGAAGTGCGCCAAATAAGCGCATTGCTCGAAACTTTCATAAAATTGCAGTTCATCGTAAAAATATTCATCGTCACGCAATCATCGTGCTGTATAAAATTTTTGAATAAACTGGCTCATCGAAATTCGAACTCAGCATAACAAAGTGCCTTCTTAAACGGCATTACTATTTCTGACCACGCTGACGCATTCCAAAATGAATAAGGTGTAAAAAATTTGAAATAACCTGTGAACGATAGCCTTGATGATAGATCTCAAAGGCGAGTGGATCTTCTCGAAACATCTTCATCGCTTCTTCACCACTGCTCGTATAGAGTTGTTCGTTTATAAAACGGAATCGTGATGATTTCAATTTCTTTTCTGCGTCCGCAATCGAATTACCTTTATGGCTTGACGATGGCACTTCATCCGTTAGAACGTTCAATTTCTTTTTCTTTTTCTTTTTCTTTTTGCGCTTCTTTTTCTTTTTCGACACTGTTGTTTCCATATTCATTGTTTGTTTCATTTCGGCGTTTTTTGCTTCTAAAAAATGGGATTGAAAATGATAGAATACTTGAAAGACGACATGAACTTGATGACCTATATTTACGGCTGCCATCACAGATGTCACTGAGAATTTCCCTTCATAAATGCATTAAAAATGCAACGGTCAACTCTACTTATTTGAACGTTTGCGCATTCAATACTCAAACTCAAAGTTGAATTTTGAGAACTCATTATGAGCTGGTGACTCATACACTGCTGGGAGAAAGATAGAGAGAGGGAGGGAGAGGGAGGGAGGGGAAGAAGGGGAGAGGGAGGGGAGAGAGACAAAGGAAGAATGGATCAGCTGGTATAATGTCAGCGGCATAACTGTACTGATAATTTTTAAAGATACACCAGATTGTGGGTTCGAAAGACTAAACAGCCACATTAAATAATATATTCTTTAAGGCAGAGCATAACGTGCATAGCTAATATCCCTCTTCCGTCCGAGTCTACAGTGAGCCGCCAAATTTTTGGAGAGACTTTTTTTTATAAAGTGGAAAGTGAAAAGATGATGATGCCTTATTGCCAAGAAATAAGACATTTTCGGAGAGACAGAAAATTGGTCAACAAGAGACAAAAATATCGTCAATAAGACTCACAGAAACTCAATTGCGCATAATACCCGAATAAAACACTTTGCCGTGAACAGAAGGCAAGAGAGCGGAAAAGAAACATCGACAAGTGGAAGCATCAGCGGAAAGGATATTGCTGCTGGTGCGAATCTAGAGAAGCGAGAGGGGATACCATGCATGTAAATAACTGTTAACATTATTCCGGAGGACATTGCAAACGAATCTACAATTCTGATCATCCGGTTATGCGCTTCACATCATTTGCTTTTGTAAAACGAATTTATCTCTTAACTGAATGTTTCCCCTCAGTATTGCAACCCTCCCCCGTCTCCTCCACCGGAAAACAATCCCGGATGATCAACACAAATACCTTCTTCCAGTCGACGTATCTTCGCTGCCTCTTTCATTGCCTTCTTTCTCACCTTATTACGCCACGGACGTCGTACTCGTTTCACTGCCTTAAATGATTTCACTTTTAAGGTGACAGGCACTCCAGATGACAGGTAGCAACTATTCAGAATAAACAGATGGGGTCATACTCAATGCGCCAATCTGGAATATTGAATATTTATAGAAAGCACTATCCTACGCATCCTGAATTGTCCAGAAAAGGATGCTCAGAGAAGTGAACTTTTAATGCCACTATTATGCACATAATCATATGCCACTTGGCATCTGAGTCACAAATTTAATATTAAAAATTTTAGCTTTCAAATCACAATTTTTTCATTATTTGGAAATTGTTTCTTAAACGAAACTTAGGGGCTGTGTTTATGACCGAAATTGCTAAGAAATTACGATGAGCACTAATCTTTTCAACGGTTTTGCGATGGACGGTTTATCACAAATCCGACTAGCTGAAATAACTAGGTAGACGTTCGTTTCCTTCATATTATCAAATAAATAAGTATAAAATAATGCGAAATCCCCCTCCCTTCCTATGAAAAGGGGCTCATAAGTATAATTAATGGCAGGAATTCTGTGCGCTTTGTAAATTTATGCTGAGATCATTGATTGAAAATAAATTTTTTAACCTCGCATTTTTCTAAAAGCCTTAAATTTTTTAATAACGTAACTCTGCAACAATATCAGTGCCACAAACTTTGCTTCCAAAAAAGAAAAGGCGGACGGAAATAAACCGAAGAAAAAATCTGAGCAAATTTCCCGCTGGAAAGAGAATTCATCTTCTCATTCCCACCCTCCTAAACCGCTCCCTTTCCTCCTTATTGGACGCTCGTAATGACGACTGTCTTCAGCCTTTGAACTTGTGCAAAATAGAAGAAGGCTCCTTATCGTACTTCAAATGTTGCATTGCTCTTTTTTGTTGCATTCGCAGTACTCTTCGTCACGATAAGCTCACGCCTCGATTTCTTTGCATCCCTTTCAACCTCAATCGTATTGGTTGCTTTCCTCTTCACAGGCTGTGTATCCGTTGATTGCACGTCCATATAGCTTGCAAATACTTCAAAACACGCTACACATCATTAAAAAAACCTAGGTGATCTTGCAGCAATGATGCACAATAAGCGTAGAATGCAATTCGCCCAATAGCAAAAAAAACGATCAAACATATGCTTTTCAATTGGGAAAACGAAAAAAAAAGTTTCACATTACAACATTCTCGAGGTGTTGCTTCTCAACTTTCGTTATACACGTCGAGTGAAATATCTCACTTCTAAGTGGAAAATATAAAATGCTAGCCGAGAATTGCAATGATTTTAAGCATACAACGAGTGCTTTAAAAGTTATTTATATTTATATTACTTTCATTTTCTTATCCATTCAGTCTGGCCTCCAACTCCAACAGTAAATCCCCCCTCCCCCAAGTGACACTGCGAGCTAAGAAGAAAACAGTAACTATAAGAACAAAGGGATTCTTTTATTTAATAAAGAGTCCTCCACACCAATCAACAACTTCCTTCATATATTCGATTCCTAAACGGCACGTACCATAAATACCAGAAGAAGGACACATGAAACGACGATGGAAGGAGGGAGAGTGGAGGGAGAGAAGGCAAGAACGCCACCTCTAACCAACCGTAATCATAAGTAATACCGTAGTAGAAAAACGTCACCTCTAACCAAAATATTTCATTAATGTGCAATTTCTTACACATAACGGATGCCATATGTTGTACAATATTGAAAATCTTCATTAAGCTGTAATCAACAGCCAATCGGCAATAATACCGAGCTAACGATGCGTAACGCAGCGAAAGTGAAAAAAACTGAAGAAGGAAACCAACGATGAGTGCTCTTCATTGCAAAACATTGAACAATGACGGCAAAATAACTTCAACTGGTCACAGATGCAATAACAAACCACTATGAAATCATAACGGACGGCAAATAAACTAAATCAAATAAGCACGATACTCCCTCACAATCGTACATACCACCCAAGTGGATTCCACTTTGGCATGGCATACGTTCTACTACTAGTGGCACAATAAAATATCGAATTAGCGCAACAGTCTAGCGCACACAGATGTTTCCTCGCCACGGGCTAATTTTACCATAATTAGCTTGAAATCGATAAAAACTGTTAGTAAAAATAATAGATAACAAAGATTTTATCGATATCACTCATGAAAACCAACAGATTTCATGCAATACAAACGCATCCAAACATCGTAGATCAAGCAACCTTCCACTTATATGTAAATAGGGAACCCATTTGAGCGATCGATCAATCAATCCTCATATATTACGACTAAATTAAAGCACTCCTCTACATTTTCACTTATGCTATTGTTTAAATTGGTTCCTAAATTCGACTAAAATTTCAATTCCATATATGCCCCATATAAAATAATAGTTCATGATGGATTTCTCATTTCATATTTATGAATTGAAAGCCTCTCTAAACCCTCTATTCAGATAACTAAAGTTCACTATAGTTAGCTGCACACCCTTAACGTGCTGCCCGATCGGCCAAATACCGGACTCTATGAATTGCTAAGTATCACATTTTCAACGCAACCTATTTTTGATCAAAGCTTTCCTTGATAATTACGAAGCTCAAACGCAGAATAATTTTTAGCGATGCATTCAATAAGCTTGTGCCTTGTATTTAGATTTCAACGCATAATCCAATCATTCTCAATAACCAACCATCGAAGCGATTCAACAACTAGTGCAAATCACGGCAGACGAAGAGCTCCCACAATGAACATTTTTTGCATCCTCCTTATCTCATCAATCAGTTCTCATAAGTTATTAACAAACATTAAAACACGCAAAATATATGATAGCTTACCAATAAGATTCTAAACTTGTGAAATATCTGAGAGGGTTACCAACAAAAAATGGAAAGTGCAAAATAATAGCTTCATATTTGAATCGAATCGATCATCCGCATAAAATTCCAATAAAAGATCAATTTTTCTGCGATTCTTTTGGTATAAAATTAAAATCTGATCAATCCTATTTGCGTGTAAATTTTTGATGTTTTCTTCAAAATTTTCTTTTCGAAATAAAACGTCATGGATTTCGGCAAAATATATAACATTACAAAACTCTATAGGAAAATGAAACTTTTTTAACTTAAGCATCAATGCTTATAATGCATTTTTTTACAACAAAAAAATTCGTAAAACTGCATAGAAAGAACTAGATAGAGTAATATTTCTAGCGCCGATTAGTTTTGCCGATTCCCCGTTTTCCAATGAAAAGATGTTGTGGACGTTTAACGAACACTCTTCGATCGGACTCTCCTTTGCGTGCGTCGCGTTGAATTGGTCTTTGACTTTTGTAAGCAACCTTTTTCGCCTTTTCTTGTGTCTATAAATATTCCTTTTAAACGATGAATTGTGATTTATCTATTTTTGTGTAACAAACTTTTCGATCAATTGTAACAATTATAACAAAGCAAATATTCGATCAGATTTGTAACTTTTAAAATCAATTCTTATTCACTTCCGTGCTTTTTTTTTTTCAGAATTCACACCCTTAGTATTTAGAGAATTTTATGATTCATTCTGTTTTAGTTGCATCAAGAAGCACAAGTGTTGAAAGTTGTGAGTAAAACATCGCCGCATTTTCATCCAATACAAATTGCAATGCTTTTTTTCACCAAGGCATTCTGCACATGTATCATAATGCGCTATACGATCATACGTGCAGCGAATTTATCAATAAAACTCAAAGAATATTCGACGTTGTTCCAAAACATGAAGCATGACGTTAAAACCAGGGACAAAGCAAAAGAACGTATAAAAAAGGATGTCTAGAATGAAACCGATTTGCCACGCTCGAACTAATCCTCATCAACTAGCCAAATCCTACGCGGAATGTTCTCGTTTAATTATTGAAATATAGCTGCAAAAACAAACCTTCCGGTCAGGTACACCCTGCACATCTCTACTGGGTGGACGCAACGCTGTAAGACTTTGGCTTCGCCCCACACGGATCTTCTTAGCAGTAGGCTGCCTCTGTTGTTCGGCCTTTAGATTCTTCATTCGCTTCGCTTCGAGGTCAAGGCCCAAATCGTTCAGTTCAGTCTCCAGTCGTTCCACGGTACGCTCCCTCTTTCTTGCAATAGATCGTCCTGCGCGTGGTTTTTCAACAGCTTTCTTTGCGCGTGATTTCTGCAAACGGTGTTAGTTAATACAATCGAAAGGATGTGCGAAGCTTTGCTCTGCCTAGTGAGAAAAGAAGCAATTTTAATATACCATTATCTACATGCTCCCAATTAATAAGAGGAATTGACAAAACAGGATATGTACTCAGTGGACTCGGTCGATCGTATACACCCTACTAAGTTGAATGCGGCGGGTGCTTGACCACGTCAATTTTTGTGACTTCGTCGCGGCAAACACCACATACTACGGTCAACTATAGAATAAAATTAAGATGCAAATACAACCTTATCACAGAAAACATGCTAAATCACAATTTTCGGAACAATAAACGTTCAGTCTCTATCGAAACATCTGCCCAATATATCCAAACAAGCGCGCAAGAGAAGGGACAGGAAGGCGAGATGGAATGTATTCAATTCCCTTTCTTTAGAATGGACATCACAAGAAAATTAGAAAATTCAAAGAGGTAAGTTTTCATTGTCTAATCAAATCGACTTAGCTTGAAATCCACCATTCAAATTCTCAGCTTGTTTACTTCACTTTAGCTCACAAATTCTCTGTCCGCATTGTTCATCTTTGTTTATAAGATGGTTGCACAAGCAGTAAAAGTCGATATTCCTAAAAGTTGTTTAAATGCTTCAAAAAAAAAAATCCCAGCTTGTTTCGCTTGAAAGCTTTATTTCCACAAATTTTGTATTTAGCTAAGCAGAGCCGAAAATTTTTATTGTATGAACAGTTCGATATAAAAACCAATTGAGCTAATTACTTAATTAATATTCTTCAACAAAGTGACCTGCCGAAGTAGAAATCCCTTCCCTCTGAATGAAGCAGTTCTAACTATCACACACAAAACAAAACGGCAAATGACCAAACACTGCCACGATGTGTGCCTACACCATTCCACTCACCAGGCCAAACACTCTCACAAATTTTTAGAAATTATTAAAACGTGAGCAATGAAGCATCAACATTTTAACCGAACCGATCCGCACTACAAATTTCCGGCATAAGATATGTTTCTTGCAGTCTCAACCCGTCTACGGAAATCTAATCTATTGCAAAACGAATGCAAATTCCGTGACGCCCTTAATCGACTGTAATTCCATTTCAGGTTGGTGGAACAGCTTAAAATTGGTAAAGAAAATCATAACATAGTGTTATTGTGTCCGAAATCTTTCATGGATCAAGGTTCAGTGATTCTTGGATCAAGGGTCAGTGGCTCCTGGATTGATACTACCGAAAAAAGAGACAGGCAGATATATTACAAGAGGGGACGTGGCTCAAGTTACGTATCTTTGCATAGTAAATCTGTAAAAGTTCATAAAGGAATCATTCTGCTCCTTACGGGAAGCCAACTAAACAGAATACATACAACCTGAGCAAAAATAAGGTCTCAGCAGCGGTGTTATTACAAAATGTTCCCAAATTTGTGGCGTGATGCACCGTCGATCTAAAGGTGTGGCCGTCCAGCTTCGCCAAACCAACATCTCTCCATTTTTTAAGCCAAAATCCTGGATAAGCATCTGCTCTCTACAATAGTCTCAAACAACATCATAAATAACTATCAATGTGATAGTAGCAATACACGGGAACAAAAAACAAACCATTAACAATCAAAGAACAAAAAATAAGAAAACAAGCAAAATAAAAGGAATCAAATACGAACCATTCTTAAAAATTGTTCCTTTTCATGAATTTTCTCGGCATCCTCGAGCAATTTCTTTGTCTCGTCATTATCTGAGTCAAGATCCTCATCATAATAGCTGCAAAAACCATACCAAAATACTATATATATCGATACAATTTTCTACTTACTCACTCATTTATCCTCTTCGATAACTATATGCCCATAATTTATTTATATTATTAGCACAAAGGACATACCTTGACCTTAACAAAAACCACGCAGTCACTCATTAAGATCCCCTGAAATTATGGAAGCGCTATTTATATAAGATTTCACATATATATTTGCGCTACTGCAGTCAACTGAAAAAGAAATAGAACAAGGTGAATATCTGAAAAGAGAAGAGGAAGAAAATAGAAAAATAGACTAAAATAAGGGAATAGATGATATGGAATAAATGCGGGAATAAACTCACCCTGCTTCGATTCTCTGTTGCTCTTCAAACTGAATAGCCTCCAACTTTGCAGCAATATCACCTTGTACGAAATCGAGGACATTATGCCCTTCCCATATCTCTGGTACAACGTCGTACTTCTCATCGCTATTCTTCAGATCGTAGTGTTCTAAAAATACATTTTTTTTGCGAGTTCTTTCGTATCGTTCATTCTACGCTTCCCGAAGTAGATGTGTCAAAATTATTAATTGCTTTTCGGTGAATACTTTAGAGCCTTTTTCTCATCTCCCTCTCTCATCGTTTATGTAATCATTAAATTCACTAAAAAACAAACTTTCTAAAAGCAAATATATATTTTCAATAATAAAATAGGCTTCAATTATTTTTAGCAGCTAAATTAATTTCCATACATAATTCATTCAAGCACGTTTGTTGTGACTACTCGGAAACACTGAAGTTTAAATAAAATTGAACAAAGAAAAAAAAAACCAAACTTTAATGCTATGAATAAAACGTCGATCCGATTGCTGCTTATGAGTATGCAACAAAACCACCATGAAAAGTTTTTTTTTAATAAAACTTTTTAAAGTTTAATAAAAGTTTAATAAAGTTCCGAAGTTTAATAAAACTTTGTGGAAATTTATCATTACTTGACTTTTACAATTCACAATATATAACTAATAAAATAAATATCACTTGCGAAAATTTAATTCGACATTACTCGATTCACCATTCATATAGACAACAAATTTTGACTCATAAATAAACGAAACGAAAAAAAAGCCAACTTTTAAGATCGAGAATATATTCGTCTTGCATTTCGAGTTCAATTTGTCGCTCTAATTTACGAGTTGATGCATTTTTTTCAATTGTTTTCCCCTGCATAATCGCTTCACGCTGCATGAGAATCTTTTCAGGGATAAATGGAGGTCGTACCTAAAGAATAATACAATCAATTAGCCATAGTCATGTAATAAAAAAAAAAAAATTATCAAAAAATTATTATTCAGGCATCTAAAATTTTCACGGCATAAACTTTCTTTATTATAAAAATAAGTTAAATTCACTAGGAAAGCGATTGAAAATAAGTAAAAATTCACAAAACGAAATGCTTGATAGGAAGTTGTGAAATCCGTCGGAGACATCAAAATAAAGAGTGAACACAATGTGATAAAGGAAACGAATTACAAAATATTTTTCTTATATGTTGTTCCCTATGCCTCCGCTATCGCTCCTCTCATTAAATGCCTGAACAAATATTTTCTTGTATATTAAATTTAAATAATCTTTTTAGTATCAGTATGTAGTGTTAACGAATGTACTCATAAAGCAAAATCTCAATTAAACATAATAAATTTAAAACTCTCCGAATTTTTGATGCAAGAAGCGAGAGAAATACCTCAAACTTTTAAGCATATAGAAGTCGCAGAAAAAAACCCAGCTAAAACAGCTATAAAACGCCGAAATATATCAAACAAAACAATGAATAAGAAGGGATGCGAAGAAACCTTATCATCCCTCAGCGTTGGATATGCAACAAAGACGCGATTTAGCACTCCATTCTCCACTGTCGCCTTCTTCGTCTGCAGTTTGCTTTCGACACGCTGTGTCAACAGATCATCGCATGCCTGCAAGATCGTTTCATAAGAATGCTTTGTAGCATTCATAGTTTAACACAACTGCTGATTGTTTAAGCTCTTTATTAGGGACTTTGCTGAGCCCAGCAAGACTATCGGACATAACACATGTTTTCTATCATCCTGTCCTTTCTTCTATATCTATCTATACGGAGACTCACATGCCACAAGATTCGCAATGCTGCATAACCTCAATCAATATAAGCTTTCATGAAGAAATTTGTCAAAGCATACATCCTCGAAAAGATCCACTTAGCATATTATCAAATTTCGGGGAAAAAATTCTCTAAAAAGAACAATGGAATCTCAAAGATTAAAAAACTAGTGAGTCTTTACAACAATAAAAAAAGAACATAAAACAGAGAAGACTAATTGCGCTTTAGAATCACAGTTCACTTCACGGGCAATGGTTGGAATGGATTTTATTATTCAATGGAAAAAAGAAACGCAGATTGAACAGTACTATTAGCAGCTAGCTTGACTCCACTACATTGGCCACCACAATACCTTAAGCGTTAGAATCGTAACCGTTCCATGTACACTACTTGAAGCGAGTTGCGCAAATAAATACGAAGAGAGTGGCACCTTATTTTTGAAATCGGTTATTCCTTCCTGTGTGACAGTACTGATCTCGAAAATCGGTACTGATTCCTCTTCCAGTTTATTCAACAAAGCTGCTTTCTCCTTGTTTAGAGCGTCCCTCTTCGTAATGTCCACCTTATTGAGACCAATAAGCACTGGTTTGTTAGCGAACAAAGGTCGAATACTTTCGAATAAAGCGACCTGGAATTATACTACCTTTTCCAACATAAATCAAGCAGTATAAAAAGCAACTGCGAGATATATATCAAATGACGATATTCTCTCCCTTTCAGATAAAGTCTGGTTCCATGTCGCGCTATTCAGAAGCTTCCGAACAGTGTGACCTAAAATAGCGGTAATTTTGCCAGCATAAATCATCCAACAGTACCAACAACACTCATGAAACAAAGAAACTGCGAAAAAAACGACTGAATCTTCGAAGCTAGAGGAAAGAGAAAATGCAACGAGTACCTGCTCCTCGATTGTATGATCACAAAGTTCACTTGCGTCCATAATAAAAAGGACGGCTGCACGCAAATGTGCCAAAGCTGTGATCGCCTGCATTTCGATTGTGTTACGTTCTTCTAGCGGTTGATCAAGTACACCAGGAGTGTCGATTACCTCAAAAATACTCACTGCTGCAACAATCGTTGAAATATCAATAGCTGCTATAGTACCCGCCAACAACGCTGTCGAATCACTTCTTTGCTTGGAAAACAATTGCTATCTGTATCACGCCACTTGTTGTAAACAATTTTTATTACATGCGGTCAACTCGAGCATAAAAAGCATCTCACATGCAACGATTTGTGAGGACAGCTACTCTGAGCAGAACACCCTCCCTTCCCCCCCCCTCATGAACAACAGTCGTAATTGGTCAACTGAAATGATGACTAAATAGGTTTGCGCATAAACGGTCGAATGGTACCTGCCATCTGAGATATTTGTAATCGAAATGTCCAACATATAGCGCTTTAGTGGTGAACGCATATGGCTGCACTTCAACGTCGGCGCGAGTTAATTTATTCATCAACGATGATTTGCCAACGTTAGGAAAGCCGCATAGGATAAGAGTTCTGGAAACAATCTTATTACTACCACCAATAAAATAACACTTTAATAGGCTATTTTTGTGACTACCACCAATAATATTGACAATTAAGTGATCGGAAGCTTGAAAAAGCCAATCCTCTTTCCTCTCTCATACTCCTCAAACAATCTAAAAAGGAAAGTGACCCATAAAAGAAAGAAAAAAAAACTGCAAAACGCATAAATAAGAGTTGAATAAGAAGCCGCCGAATCAAACCTAGTATTCGGATCGATGGTCGGTAAGCGAGAGAGATGTTGTCGCACTTGTTCTAGATAGTCGAAACTTGCCTTTCGTCGTTTCAACATTTTAGTCATACGACCAAGTGCAGCACGTTTCAACATTTTGCAACGATAAAGCGAATCACCATATTTCATCAAGCGAACGTATTCGCGTGCTATGCTGAAATATTCATCGCCATTCAAATAAAAAAAAAACATCTCGAGTGATCCATATAAATGATCAAGAATTGAAAACAAGAAGAAATTTGCCGATGAGAAAAATAGAAAACTGAATGAAAGTTCTCCTCCCACTGGAAATTGCAAGGGAAAGAAATGTGGTTAGGGGTTCAATTTAAATATACTGTATTCGTGGAACTTCTACTAAATTATTTCGAACATTGCCTAAAGAGTTATTGGGATTATATTCATAGAACATTAATCTCTACTATACAATATGCCTATATTTAAAAATAGTTGTTCCTCTTTAGAGATTAGGTTGACATACTATTCAACTATGCCAACCTAAAGCATAAGGCGATAATGGTTACAGACAAAAGCTTTCAAAGAAAAATTATCCACCAACTTATCAATGAGGTGTCTAGCTGTATTCACTTGTCCAAGTGCAATTTTATAATGATCTTTATCATAGAGAATATTCATAAGATCTGCATAGAACGGATGCACATCCTGAAAATCAATTGTGCATATAAAAACGGATAGAAAAAGAACGAAAAAAAGAGCTTTCAGGTCACATCAATACCGCTACAAGGCAAATAGGGCTCACCATCACTTTCAATGTCATCTGATTGTTAATCTTTACGATACGGTACTTTTTCATGCTTCATTTCCTTCGTCTATTTTTTTTTTTTTTTTTTTGAAATTGGGGACATGTAGATATGCGTTTGTCTATCAGGTAGTTTCAATTCCGGAACTAATAAAAGTACAGATACAAAAATTGGTGAAGATATATACAGTATAATCTATATCTCTACCGTTCTCATACTGACCTATTTACTTTAAACGGAGCTTCAGGGATTTAAAACAATGGAAGAAACTTGCATCGGCAAGCTGTTAATTAGTAACCGTTGTCGGATTACTTAGTAAATGAAAGCAATAACTTTGCGTACTTCCTATTACGGGGTAATTTATGAGACTCGTTCATCTAATGAGCCAAATGTAAAAGCCCATATCATGCCCACTCCTCTAACACGCACTTCCGCTTGTTTTTAATCCCCTTAAAGTAATGATGGTGGATGAGCTGATGTGTATGATTTACTGATGAATTTAAATAAATAGTGAACATTTGTGGGCATTTGTTAATTAAAATTTCCTATAACATTACACTAAACAAATAGCAACATTACTGTTTATAAAAATATTGATGAGATATAAACTATAGAGAATTTTGGCATCTTTTTTCAAAATTCTTTCAAGTTTTCAAGTTTTCAAGTTTCAAATGATAAATTAACATTGTGAAGTGGTTATGCTTATATATGGAGATGCACACCTTTGCAATTTCCGACAAACTCGTCAGTTGCTCTCACAAACTATAGATTTTTGTTTACCACTAGTTTCGCTATTTCTTGCATCAGCTCAATTCCTCCTTTCATTTTTTGCTCTTTTTTTGAACGATAATCAGCATTGATACCCAAAATATATGCGGAAATATGTTTTGGTTCCCATAGTGACGCGAGACTGAAGGGAGAATGAACGAGGGAAAATGAAGACAGCTAGAGGTGGATAAGAAAAGAATTTCATTAAAAAAATCTGGTTGCTTACTCATAACATTGTTGTATATTGATAGCTATCACTTTATAAGCATTATTTTCTTCAGCTGTCGCATTTTTCTCAGCGTTATATTCAACAAATTTCATTTATGTTATCTTTTACCTCGACATCTTTGAACGTCTTTGAACCATTGGAAAAGACCTTTACAGTTGCATATTTAACAAGTTTTATGTTTAAAAAAAAAAAATTTACATCATCAATGATGCATTTTCCATCATTCGATTATGGAAATGGTAACAAAAGAACATAAATATCGTAAATAAGCGTTTATAATCTCATACCGCAAGAGATGCTGAAGGATTGACTACTCATCCAATACTTCAACATGCGGATGCAAACTTACTTCCTTTCCTTTAATAACACAACTTGACAAACATTGTTAATATCCCCCTCTCCTCATCTCGTATTTCTGAATTGCATTGCAATATATTTCAGGAACTATTCAAAAATATAATTTGAATTCAACAAAAAAAAAAAGAAAAAAAATGCACCTCGATTTTTGGAAATTCGCTTATAATTTGTGTTAATTTATCTCGTAATGTTTGTTGCATAAATTTAACTTTGCGTGAATAAAATGCACGAATACGACTGATAGCGAATTGACGATGAATAACCGTTGGTGTTTTCCTTTGAGTTTTCGATAGTGCCACTTCCTTCAGTTCCTGAATGAGAAATTTTTTTTTTTTTTAACAGTCAACGTCACAATAGCAATACCTTTAAATTCCATTAATTCTAAAGTAATATATTTCAACTTCTTTTTCTGTCGTCCCCTCCCCCCCCTCCTCCTTCATCCACTAAACTCATGTTCCACCAAGCGTTGCAATCATTAACGAAGTATTGGATAATAATAGAGGTCAATTAAGTTATGCATTTTAATGCGGGTTCTGAACAAAGGTAACAACATCAACTACTCGAATAAGTCATCCACTTATACCCAGACGTCGAGTGGGCACCGAAATTTTGACATCATGCAAAGAGGGAATATCTATAATAATAAAAAAAGCAACGAACGAGACCAAGAAGGAACTCTATAAGCCGGCCGAGATAGAGATGAATCATAAGGCGCAGTTTGATCGTACGAGTAAATCAAATGTCCAGAAAAGCAAAGGGATGGTGGAAATAAAGCATAAGATAGCTACATTTTCTTCGTAGAAAAGTTCGCAGGTAGCATTATTGCACTTATAGGAACTGGGGCATAAACTGAACAGCCACACGTAAAATGGGGTCGAAGGTCAAGCTGCGATACCGGAAATTAGGTGTGTCGCAAGAATTGCGAAAATTGAAGAAGTCTTCATGTTTGCTTGAGGTGAACAAAGAGGAATTAAGATTTGATCACTTTTTTATGAAGCGATCGGCATAAGCAGCAACGCAATAAAATTTCATGTAACCTTGTTCTGGAAGATATCAGCTTCTAAAGAGTCGTTTAAATATTCAGTGTACTACTTCACAAATATTGAACAAAAAAAAGCAACGATCGAATTGAACGAAGAGAAAAAAAAAAACTAACTGCTGCCGATGGCACGACGGTGATTTTTTTGAAATTATACGAAGAGGCCATTGCAATAAGAACCAAATTATTTAAAAAACTAAAATATTCATAGCACTTTACAGACCACATTCCGCATATAGAGCAACGCATCGAACAAATTCGACAACATAAAACAAATATGAGAACATTATTTAAATAAGCATATTCGAATTAATATAAATAATAACCCCTCCTCCTCTTTTCGTCGCTCATTTCGACCCAGTCTGACACCCCCCCCCTCCCTGTCTCCCATCTTTACTCCTTGGGATTACATTTACTATTTAATGGTAGCGCATGACGACGAAATTGCAAAGAGTTTTTTAGTTCCTATAGTTTCCTACGCATAAAATTCATTGCTATTGTTAATTATGTAATATGAATATTACATCGTCTATGTGATTATCGATAAAAAAAAAAAGATCTACGGGGAAGAAGCAACGAGGAAGCATACCTGGGAAATGCCATCATATGCCGCACCTCATAAATTAATTCATCACTTTAAACTGCCTAAACAGCAATTGAAACCGATACAGGAATACCTGATATTCATCACCAAACGTAACCCATCCACCACTAATAAAAACCATCTGTCATTTCTATAAAGCGACCGGCTGCCTACAAGGTTGCTGTATATGCAGCCTTTGAGCATGTTGCTATGATCAATGCAAATAATTCACACAAAGCAATGGGGGTGTTCATTAGGCGCATAGGGATGAGTATGAGATTCTGACTGCAGTTGAAGTCGGATGAAACTGTTTCACACATATGGACACACGAAAACAATCGGTTATAAGCAGAATTGGGGTGGAAGAACAGTGCCCATATCAACTGCAACGCCGACAACAACGTATTTGAGGTTCGCTAAAGTGAAACCAACTGCACACGTGCACCTGGCAGGCTAATATTATTACTGGTATTATTAAGCGCTTATTGTGTTATTAATAAAGAAAACACATCAGATAAGAAAACATATGCTAGCACCACCTTGCGTAATGCGAATTGTTGCATTGTATGCAGCAACTTCGCTAAGGCTACGAATATAGCACTACCTGAACTACATACTTACCCATGCAGGGGAAATATCGATGCTGAGCACAAGCACGGTCTACGTATTACCCAATTTTCGTACAAAAGTGTACCCACCCACTTACGTTAACGAAATTTCCGCTCGTGTTTAGGTAGTCTATGTCATCCAGCTATCTATACCGTAATCCGATTTTCCTGCAAGATATCCGAAGTTTAAATGATGATGCTTTTATTTGCGTACGAAGGAAGTAAAATAATGCATAATGACGAATATACGACTTAGTTAGGTGATATATTCTTTTATGTTCAATGTGAGAGGTGATATTCAGTTTTTGAAACACTAATGGCCACAGTCAGAGGCAGGAAAATGACAGAAATGAAGTGCTAAGCTTTTTATTTATCTTAGCGGATGAGTTTGCAAATGACATGATTTTAACTCGGTTGTTCTTTACCTGGACATTGCTGCAATCTGCTGCTCCAGGGTAGGTTGCCTTTTAAATCAGTCCTATCTCACTTGTCCCTTAAGCTTGAATGATATAAATGTTGTTTCTATCATTTATTTTTTCAAAAGCTCTTATTTTAAAAACATTATTTTATATCTACCCTTCAAATAAAGCATTTCTTGAATGTGATTAAGTTTATGTCAAGGTAAATTTACCTTTCATCTTCATAAACACTGTGGCGGAAGGGGGAGAGGGAGGTAAAGAGAAGAAACAAATGACTGAGCAGGTAACCCCAACACGAGGCATTTCTGTTGCAACATGCAAATATTACGAATACGAAGAACATTAAACTATCATATATAAATCTTTGAAGTTATCTTCATTTGGTGGGTTAGTGATTAAAAAACAATTACTACAGCTTATCATTAAAGTAACATATCAGTAAAAACATTTAGTTAGCAGTTATCGTTGAGGAAATCTTTGCAAGACGTCCTCTCACTTCCGATGATCACCAACCCAATACGAATTATGCCGATATCTCTTTCATAGTTTGCCGAATTGCGAATTCCACATTAAACATCACTTCATTTACTGTAAAGTTACCGGCGAACTGAAGAAAGAAACGTCACTTTCAAGTATATATATATATATATATATATATATATATATATATATATATATATATATATATATATATATATATATATATAAGCAAAAAATAATTCAGCCAACCCTTCTACTTCTACCTTCACATAGATAAAGCTCAGGTTGTTTCCTCGAAATAGACTAAATGAAGGTAAACACGTCTGCTGAAAGCTGTGTTGTAGCATTGGATATTCGAGGACGATTTGCTTGGCGTTTGTTTATATACAATTACGTGATAACAGAACCGACTAGTGTCTTCGTACTACGGCAATTTCCTCACGAAGAGGCATCACCGATCCATCACCGAGCAAAACAACCGATACATTCGTTTCAAAATCATCAATGATTATTTTCGGACAACTTCGACTATCGTTCGCCTCTCCTAGGTTTGCCCATTTTCCTTATCCCTCTTACAGCACATCTTTCCTTTCAATTAAGAAACCAATCTCCGCAAGCATCTGTCAATTTTTACTGCAGACCTTTGTCGCTTTTTTTTCCCCACGGAAGCAGCGTTTTACCCACTGTACCCCCCATCTCCCACTCTTTTTTTCACCTATTTCCGTCTGAACTTACCTTATAATCATTTCTTCCCCATAATCTACTTCGTTTTCACCCTCGTGAAATATTTTATTAATTTGCTACTGATGTCGTCATGGTTTGTGGCGGAATGTTCGTTCTTTTGCAATTAATCATCGTTTATAAATGTGATCATCAATTCAATATTATTAGAGGTAATAAAAAATAAGTGCATCAATAATAACGAGAATATAGTAAATTATGTGCTATACCGGTCAGATATAAGTCTTGCCCGTATCTCTCAAGTAAATCTTCGAAGTGCAGAAAAAGAGTGAATACAAATCCAAGTAAACAAAAAAAAAACGGATATGGTTAAACGAGTGCTCACAACCAATTCAAATCTCTCATAAAACATAAATGTGTAGCACATGCTAAAATATGCGATTATCATAAACGAGCAAATACCGCATCGGCTCAAATGAATATTAAAGTGCACAATATTTAGCTTGGTGCCGTACGGATCTTCCGCACAATAACGTGATAATTCTCATCGGTCAATTCGTTGAGAAAACGTTGACAAAATTTTCTTGCAAAACTATTGTCATCATCGTCCACATTCATGCGATTTATGAAACGCTCACATTTAGAGCATGATGCCTGAAATGTAATCCATTCACATAAGCAGCATTATATATGCATCAAAAATTGCCTATAAAACGTAATAATTTAGAAGTTTCAGAGGAGCACTTATCAAAGGAATAAATCTTTATAGACCTAATTCAATGGGAACTAACTAATCTTTGAAATGATTTCAGAAAAGATTCATAATCGAAGAAAATTATTAGCATTCTTCTATTAATTTATGAAGTTTATCAAGTCCTTTTGCTAAAAAAGCTTCATTATTTGACGTTAAAAGCAGCACGGTTATACTCAACATAGCCAACTTTAAAAAGCTAAAAAGCACGCTTTGTAGTTCACTATCACTCTACCACAGTCAAATCTTTCTTGTCTCAAAGATTTTTGATCTATATTTATTAAAACTTTGCCAACGCAAGTTGCATTTTATTCAGTAGCATAAATGCTAGCTGCTCCTCCAGAAACAAACGTTGAAAACATAAATTCATAAGCAAAAAAGCCTCGCACATCATGTACAATGCTGAAAAAGTTTGAACAGATACTACTTGACTTACGCTCTGCACTGCCGAATCGCTGGAGAATCGCCGCAGAAATGGACCGCTCCTACTTGCACGACTGATTTCTGAATGTAAGCCGATAACATCGCAAGGCAATTTCTGCTTAGTGCTGCATAAAGTGCTTTTTGGCTGCTCTGGAGTACGCGTCATAGCAGAAATGGATGAAGAACTTCCTTGAAAGAGAGGTGACGATGCAATTGTTGCCTGCTTCGAAACTGGTTCCGCATACATCTCAGTCACCAGCTTCAAACATTTCGCCGAAAGCATATCCTTGTCCTCCATCGCTGAGTTGCGTCCTTTCTTTTGCGGACCTCTCTTTGGAACCACTTCTTTGGAACAATCATTTGATATTACACTCCATTCCTCTTCCTTCAGTGATTTTTGCTCACCTTGTGCATCATCTATATGTGACTGCCCTCCATTCATACGCCCCGTCTCCTGAAAAAACCTACACATAAGTCTCAATGACTATTAGCATGCGTACTGCAGAAGTTGCCAAAATCCCTAAGAACATGCACCTTTCGTGGTCGACATCATGCTGCAACATTCAAGTGCTTTTCTTCAGCCCCTAAAGGACCCTTCCAGCCCTCATTACGTCTAAACCTATCAGGTAATGTTATATCAGGTAATGGTATATGCCTTGACAGACTTTGTCATTTGATATTGGCGGATCCATGATACATTATTCTAGTCACTTATTGCCCTTCTAAGACTAATTTTCATTTCATCACGTATTCTTCTCCAATGAAATCGTCCATGAATGTCGAATCTGCATTATAGACCATAACATAGCTTTAAGAGAAGTTTAGATTCCTTTTAGCTATTTCGAGGAAACAATTTGAGCTCCATTTGGCTAGGCAATGGTTAAATGGATGCTCGAGGAAAGCAGGTAGGCGTCATAGCCACGAGTCTAAAACAACCTAACCAGATGCGAATATTACAAAAAAAGATACTACCGGACTTACGTTTTGTGTTGATGAATCGGTGAGTGCTTGAGCTGCAGACGGCTCTTTATTCCGGTCTTTGATATCTGCTGGCTGACTTGCGTAACCGATATGAACGGAAGATGACAAAGAAATTGTTGGAGAGCGCTGAGCCGAGCTCACAGTCATCCGTTCCGTGACCGTTATTGGAATCGACGCGGTTTCACTATCGATCGGCTTTTTAGGCTGCTTCTCTGCCATTAGTTTGAGCTCATCACGCGCTACCACACCTCCGACCCCATGTCGATCTTTCATCAAAATCAGCCCTTTAAAAGTGGCCTTCGATAGAATAAATTCGTTCTCTTCCTTGGCTGATTTTTCATCCTCCCGTGTGTCGCCCACGTCCTTTCCTTTGATCAGCTCCCCACCCTTCTGTGCGTTGTCCACATCCTTTCCCTTCATCGCTTTCCCGCCCTCCTGTGCCCCGATCACATCCTCTTCCTTGACCGGCTTTCCGTCTTTCTGTGCGCCATCTACGTCTTTTTCTCTGATCGGCTTCTCGCCCTTCTGTATGTCGTCCATTTCCGTTCCTTCTGTCCGCTTTTCTCCCTCCTGTATGCCGTCCGCATCCAAATTCTTAAAAAAAAAAATCCACATTCCAAAAGTGAAGCAGTATAGTGTTGTTAAAGAGAATCATTTGACGAGTTCATTTCAAACACCTCCAGCATTCTCGTTTCAACACATTTTCTCACCTTTTTATGAAACATAAGATAAGATCCTAAGAGTCAAAATTAACGCCGCCGAATAACAAATTTGAGCTTTCTCCTCCTTCGCCGCCACTTTTTTGATAACAATTTGGCGATCACTGTGTTCGATGTGCTAAATGCGGCCTTCGCTGACCAATCTCTTCACAAAACCTGCTTAGCAATAACGCGGCGAACATAAGGATGCACGAGGAACTGAAACGGAACTCGTCGCGCCTAGGCAGACAATTTTCTAAAACATAGCCCACCGGTCATTCCACCGCGCCCCCATCAGTCATAATACCTATGCATGCTGTGCTTCGTCACAGTCAACCGTCTTGGCACCGCAAAGTACAGATCTGTGATCAGCCGATAAATTTGCTGCTGATATTTTAAACGAAAATGCATTAATGAAAGCCTCCTAAGTGGTTTCTCCCCCTCCACCCCCCCCCCAAAAAAAAGATTTCGGCTTGTTTCCTTCTCTCCGATCGTTGTGTTTACATAAGTTTCAATTTGTCGACATTTGCCTTACAAACGCCTCTCTTCTTTCATCGCATGCCAAAGATCGACTTGTTTTGTTTGAAAAAAAGACATTCAAGACTACTGATAGTGCAAATATTACTACTACTCGCATAAAAAGTTGTAAAGAAGCAAAGGCAGCAGCACCATCGATTTGCAACTTCGGCATATCCATGGATCCTTCGCTTCCGGATCACATTCGGTGTGAATCGCATAACCACACTGCTGAAAACAACGGCTATAAAACGAAATAAAATCGTATGGAAACTTTTCAAAGCATATGACCGCAGAAAGAGACAACAGCCATTCGTAGACAATGAACTTAGTAAAATTAAATTTTGAAGTAAATTCATTCCCTATTGGTACTTACTGATATAAATGAGCTCAAGCGAAAATTACAACTGCTACAGCACAAGGGATTTGAGCTATGAAGTCTGATAGTCTCAATGAGCTAAGATAAACTATGAATAGAGAGCAACACAATCGACTCTCAATAAGTAACTAGTAGCCAACAAAGCATCAAAGTTTTTAGCAAGAAAATCATCATCCGCTCATCCGCATTCAAAAAATTACGTAACTTCAATTTTCCTTAAAGCAGAATGCAGTGTAGAGCTTTAAATAAGTTAAAATATCACGATAAATAGAAAAAGCAAAAAAAGATTTCCACAAACACAAAGGTATATGAAATAATTAAGCAATGAAAAAAAAAAAACAACAGTTAATTGCCTACCACACAGAACGTCAATTCGTTACCCTTCCCACATACACAGCAGACACGATCATCAATTAAATCCTCGAAATCAGCTATCCTGCAAATGCTTTCCCCTTTCTGCAAGAATATAACACCAAGACAAGACCGAATAGCAAAGAACTTACTGCTACACACCAAAACTTGGTGTAAAAAATTCCGAAATATACAGTTAAAAGCAAATCTGAGATAGAATATGTCATATTACGAGTGGCAATTTGTACAACTCAGAAACCCAATACAAATACCGTATTTTCCTGAACAAAAACGAATACAGAAACCCAACAGAAATACCGTATTTTCCTGAACAGAGACGAATACAGAAACCCAATAGAAATACCGTATTTTCCTGAACAGAAACGAATAATTTTCTGTAATACAAACAAACCCTCTTGAATAAAATGTCCCCTCTCGAAATCTGAGAAAACAAAAGACACAAGCCACCTTCCATCTTAACATATATGCATACCCTACGCATCGTGTACTACATAAACGTTCTATATACTGCACAGTGGCATTAAAAATAAGAAAAAAAAAACAATGTATAATTCGTTATAAAAAAAAAGGATAAAACAAAGAAGTGATGGTTTCAAAAGAATTAATAAATAATAAGTGAAAGAGTGAAATTCTATGTTCATACTCATCTTTGGATCATTCCTTTTCCAACATTTGCTCACAAATGAAATTAACAGCATATTTGAATATGATAATATAGTTGTATAGATAGAGCAACAAAACAATTTGCTATTAATGTGAAGCGACTCCACTCTCGCGAAGCAACATTAACTCTCAACAAATCGAAAATAACTGTTGAGAGTTGGAGTGAAGTTTTCGTGTAAAACCCATTATTGTCTGCCGATAGTTCACTATTGTTATAAAAAAATAAAAATAATTTCCTATGCCACAAACAAGCCGAATCGATTCATATTCTTCTAAATCCCTCATAAATAGAATTAAAGAAAAGAAAAATACCAATCGGGAATGAAAATATCTTGAAGCGATAGTACATCTTGAAAAGTGTTTTTATCTTCACCGTCCATATTGCAATGTATGCATTTTAGATCTGCGCCCCGAGAGTATGCATATTGCTGGAAATCGGATTGAAAAAAAAAAAAGCTCCTTAACAAAAAAATGAATATTGAAGTTGAAGAATGAAATGAAATGAAAGAAAAACTGCTAAAATTTAGAGAAGAAAGTATTGGTTCTCAAAGCTCTTCGATATATGCTTCTGTGAAACAAAATACACAAATAGGAAATACACAATTAGAAATAAATAATACGGAAATCTGAAATACGATCGAATTTACTTCAAAAAACAATAAAGATTATGCTCTATGCTATACTATAATGTGTTCATTTCTAAATGCTAAAAAATTACACCTTCTTGAATTATTGAATTTCGGTTATATTACAATTGCTCAAAAATAAAGTGATAAAATACAAAAAATGTACACCGAAAACACAAAATCAGGAGGATGAACTAACTAGGCATCTCAAATCGTTGCATGCCACTATTCTTGAAGAATCCACCGACTAGAAAATTTTTGAAAAACCACCCTGTTTTTGGAAAATGCAAGTGCTACATTCTCGGAAAAGTTCCGGTCATTTCTCGTCGTATTTTGAGCTAATTTCCACCATAATGCGAAACGTCGACCTAATGTACTTCGGTTTGTTTCTGGACACAAACACAATGCATCTGCCAATTTTCGTTGCCCATGAGAGACTTTCTAGGCAATAAGGATAGGCATGAAGAGGTATTGTTTCTGTCCAGATCTAAATGACGTTCTGTGCGAATTCTCTATAATCGAAAAGTGGAGGAACTCTTATTTCGAACAAACGATGCCCGTCGGGAAACGAAGTGATGGAAATGACGATCATCATTTCAACACACCAGCAACAGGTAAAACGACAGCTTTCGAAAGAAACTGGATACGCTTTATTCGTTCCCAGAACAAATTCATCCAAACCAAGCTTGGTCAGAAATCTTCGGTATAGGACTGCGCATGCTTCCAGTGATAGGAATAACGCGACACAGGATTCTTTTAAGGAGTCAGATGATAAGCTCCACTCGAATACGACAAAACACAAGAAAACTCCAAAAGAAATAACCACAGATAGATACCTGCATACAATCGTAATGATAGTAAAGAATCCCGCAGCAGCCAGTCATGACCACCTAAAAGCCGACAAAATTAAGTAGTGAACACTTTTGGCATATTCAGCTTTAGTTCGGCTCAAACCTGAACGACACTTATGCGTGATGAGTAACCAGGGAAAAAGCGATCGCGAACGTGCATGTGCGGAAAAACGATTGTGACACAAAATATACCACCCATTCACTGGGCGATTCAAATAGCTATCACTGTAGTGTCACTGAAGACAGGGACCACAGTAAGCGGAAATACATCTTGCTCCGGAGACGGATCCGTAAGACTATGTACAGTTTCACAAATCACCAAATATGTCGTGTCAGAGTAAACTAGTAATTGTTTCTGTGAATACTTCATCGCTATCCAACGATAGCACAGACTCTCAGCTCTTAGCATAATTTTGCAATTTTCCATATTCATTTCCGTTAAAATTCACAGCGATTTCTCAATTAACATTAAATCCAAGAGGCAAACAGCTATACACCACATGTTTTTCCCCGTGAAAACGAATTAATGAGAGCGTACCAATAATACATTCAACAATCATTGTGACCATTGAGGTCTCAGTTAAATGTTCAATAAAAACTTCAAAAAGCAACATTCCACCACATCTCAAGATTGCATCGTAATGCTTTTTATGCAAAATTATAAACACATGAATACCTCTTTGTACTTCAGTTGTTGCGTTACTGCTGTCATACAGATCAAACATTCCGCATTCTTCTTGCCACGTTCCTACAATGAGCATCTCAATAAAGCCTGGAAAGCACATCTGCCTGCAATCCGATGGAGTTGTTTTATTCAGCACCCTTTCCCTCACCCCCCCCTTACATCATTCAATAGTTAAAACGCTGAAAAAACGATAATGCTTTTCATAGCTTCTTTGTTCTGTAATTGAACCATGTTAATATTGCTATTGGCGTTATCGCCGCTGATAGCTATGGTATTTTCGAATGTGTCATTACCTTATCAAAGCAACCAATCGCATTTCACAGTTCCTGTTTCTTTTGGCGGGTGATCGAAAGAAGATCTAAATTATCTGTGACTAATGAAAAAATATGAAACTTTATTGCCCTTTTCTTTTCCTCCCCCCCCCCCCCTCACCCCACCTCCCTCCGCCAATCCTACTTCACCAACTCTGCAGAAATTGGACAAGGTGAACACAGATGAGTTTATCCCCTCCCATCATCCGGCCCATTTCACGACCTCAGCTGACGACTCCGATGCGGGAAAGTAACAAAACGAAGAAAATGTTTGCTACCTACTACTATTATTTTGTCTCTTTTGCTCTTTTTTATATAAATTTCTTTCCACTCCATCCGACAGATGATAGGAAGAGCAAAGTTTGCCCATGATTTGAAATACACTTTGGCTGTTGAAGTGACTTCGCTTTGTAAGATGAAACCAGCGAAAACAGGGAACCAACCCTCCATCTCACCCTCTCTCCTTCGATACATTCAAATCAAAACCAGAATGCTTTCAGAAGTGATTTGCAAATAAGTTCATATATATATTAGCTGATAACAATATGCTAATATTTGCCGCTCAACCGTCATTCTTCTTTGGCCTAATTATCTATGACGATTATAAAATGCCGATATTGTGGATACTGCAACGAGAAACCCGATCGGAAACATCATAAAGATAGAGGCAAGGCACCACAATTGTAAGTGGAATATTTCACAGCCATTCGGGCAAATATCACAAAAATATAAATTAGGAAGTGCAGAAATGAGAATAGCAAATTAAGATAAACATTTTTTTTTGTGCATTAAACAACTAGTCTATAATTTTTTGATCTATTGAAGCAATCGGTTAAACACATTTCAAAATCTATTCACTATTGAGCCGATGAAAATTCAATTCAAATGTAGATAAAATGATTTTTTTAAGTGAAAAAAAGATCACTTTATGGTGGTAAAATTTTCTTAATCTTATAAAGCTTTTGAAAGAAGACGATAATAACCTTTTCTATGAAGAAGAACTGTGCAAGTAATCTTCTGATGCTTTCAAGTTGGAGATGTTCATCACAAAACGTACTAAAATATAATAAGCAATCCATATAAACATTCAACTTTAGTATGCTTCAATGCGACGGTAAAAAAAAAGAAGCTGAAATTGACTTCGATTAATGAGTATAATTTTTCATTACACCAATTGGCATAATTCGGATGCTACGATTAAGAGTGTGCTGAGGCATGAACAAAAAGAAGCAACCTATCACAAAAGCATTTCCTTAAGAAATGCAGCCATGACAGCACTACGACAAATAATCAAAGAAGTGAATTGTTCTTCATTCGTTTCACCGAATGTATAAAGAGATTATCACGTTAAACGCCAAGAAAAATAAACGTTCCAACAAATGAAGGTTTCAATTGAGAGGAGCGGATCAGATTGCGCACAACCCATCCTATCATCTTATCTTATAATTTCAACTTATACAGTATTCTCTTTCAGCATTGCAACATTTGTTTCAAACTTTTGAACGCATAAAATGGCTTACAATTTCGAGTGTTGACAATTTTTGAGGTAGTCAACATCACCGCTTTTAGACGTCTCATAAGTAAGCAAAAATTTCATATTTAGGAGTGAGTCGAATTCGTAGTTAGGAAAAGAAAAAAGTCAATTTTTGACGAAGCTGGAAACGTCAAAAAATTTTGAAATCAAAAATCGGGTAAATTTGGAGCTGTCGTTAGCCTTATAAAGTGATATGGGCAATAGCTCCACGTCCAAAGTATATTCACTAATCTTCATCATCTTCGATAGAAAAAAAAAAGCCAAGTAGTAATACATAAACGTTCAGTATATCTTTGATTGGGTGCTGAAAAAGCAACTGAGAAAAGCGATAATATCTAAATTTTCGTTACGCAAACCTCGTGCAATCCTCTATCCGGTCTTGGAATTTTGCAGTTTAAGTGGATGATTATGGCATAAAAACTATGCTCACAAACAGTAAAAAAAAAGAAAAGAAGAAACCTCTCAAGTGCATCATGGAATCGCCAACCATTTTCGATCGCGCATGGAACGTGCATACGTTTCGAACAAATTGCCCTTCCCTGACAACTCAACGTCGCGAACGATTTATGACACGCGCTACAAGACTGCAAAAAAACCCATTAACTTATAGTCGAAACGATAGCCAACAGCACAAATTTTAAGCCATAATCAGCATATTTCAATCGACTATTGGCCAATGTGATTGTTGAAAAAATAAAACATCAAAAATGACTGCATTCATGGGAAATATTTCGAAGGCTCTGTTGAAATCATTCTAACAAACAATGACTGAACAATGAAAATATTTCGACGAATAATTCTTTATACTAAGTGAGCGAAACTGCGGCCACATCTCCACCATTATAAAAGTCTAATCAACTCAAACCATTTTCTAATAACATATTTTGCCTTAAATTATATTTATTTAGGGAGGAAAATACCGAACTCTATATTGCTCTCAAATTTTATATCAATTAGCTGACTATTTTTGTTTTTCAAAGAAAGGATTACTCCACTATTTCCAAAAACATGAAGAGATATTCTATGCATATTTTCTGCTATAATGCTTCTCCAATGTTGGAGCCGTTGCTGCAATAAATCGTCACAAAAAATTGCAACACCTACAAGAGGTATAACGATGGACGATTATGCACTTCTATGACGTTTACTTCATAAAACATGCATATTTTTTGGCCACAGTATTGTCATCACTTCCTCCAAAGCTCTACGCTGATGATCGCAGCGAGAAAAGACTAGCGAAGTTCATATGCTTTAGGGACCGAATTTGCAACAAACTCTGCGAGGTTTTTTGTTAGATGGATTACCGATGCGGCCCTCTTGTTGCTAGTGAACTACCAAAAACAAGGACGCAACACAACGGGTAACCTGCAAGTGTCTGCCCTCAAACCTAACACCCATGTCTATAGCAAGTGAAGTTTTCTAGGTACTCAAATTATTAAATGGCGCCCGCAACGGCGTGTCCAACATACGACATGTCAAGGAGGACTGTTGTGATGACCGACCGCGCTCGGACTCATTTTGCATATATCGACCTCAGCGATATCTGTTCTTTTCTGCCCTATTATATTGCGCCATTCCTCTGGTTGTCTGGTACGTGTATCAAACCCGTTTGCTGTCACGTGCGTTGACTCGGTATTTTGATGGCTTTTCGTGCAATTCATTCCGGGTAGCCAGCTCAGTTTGCCGGTGCAATGCGCCGGTTCATCAAACTTCTATTCGTCAACATAACATGGACTTATGCATGTAAAATGGTTTAACAAATCATGAGCCGGCAAGGTTTTTTTTCTGCGTACCCATCTTCAACGGTCTCGTAAGCTTATTGCTTGCATACATGGCTTCTATCTCTGGCAACTTATGTAGAACATCATAGCTTTCCCATAATAATGGCATTTCCAATCTATATTCGTTCAGCATTCATATCTACAAGTCTTTAGCAGGAACGCAACACAACACATCGTTTTCGAAGGAAGAGAAAGTTCCATTATCCACACATTCCCTAACGTCACGGATACACGAATTTACCACTCAGTTAACACCACCCCCCCCCTCCTCACACAATACTTGCAGTGTCTACAAAACTCCTCACCGCATGTTCTCATCCACAACTACAGGGAAAACCAAGACCGGAAAGCCTCCAAGTGTCCAACAAGAGTGTTTCAACGAAAAAATAAATAAATAAATAAAATTCACCAGTAGAAGACATTGACTGCAATAAACCAAAGGTTTCTCACACAACACCACCACTGAACGATAAAATTCACGTTCGTATCGAACAATAATAATCAAATAGGGTGAAGAAATGAAATCAAGAGCATAAAACTCGTTCATCACTCATTGCCATTCAACTGTTGAATATAATATTGAGAAGAAATAAAAAAAAAGAACCTGTTTAGCACTTGTCTTCAGCGATTTCACCACTGAATGCAATGCAAATTCATAAAAGAAATTTGTGAAGTCTCGCCGATACTTCAATGGCACCATAAACAATCCTCTCTGTGTGATCTGCAAGTTCACATTAATTAATGCTAAGAAATAATAACGGTGAAAATGTTATTTACGCTGCATAGGTTGCTGCTGAAATATACAAATAATGTTGCAAATTATTCATTTTCGCATATATTCTTCTTTACTTTATGAGGAATTTATAGCCATGAGATTCGGAAACATAACCACATGAATTTAGATAATGACCAAAAAATGCATCCGAACACTGATTCTGTTAATGTAAGACTAGCGCCCAATCGCCTTACCTTTCATCTCAAATATAAACACCTCTCGAAATCGAAGCTAGTGAAGTATTTCCGCAAAAGAAATTTATCTGCTTGCATTCGTGTGCCATAACACCCAAGTAAATAAGTTGTTCCAAAATAAAAAAAAAAGCATTAACACTGAACGTCTCACTGCTAAAAATCTGCTACGTCATGAGTGATCATAGTTACGTCAACTGAGGGCGCTGTAGACCTGCCATATGGGACTAACATAACTACTTATGCCCACCAACAAAAGAGCTCAGTTTGAAGTAAGATAAATTATTACAAAATGCGCAAAGGATAGGATCAAAACTATAGGACGACCGAGATATAAACGAGTGGTATTTGAGCCCTATTGAAAGAACCTTCTTTTCCCCTCCTCCCCTCCCTACCCGTTGGAAGGTGTTGCTGGCAGATGATTTTGCCCCAGTGAGGCGAAGGGACGAGGAAAGCAAGATCTGGCCGGGATAGATTCTGAGGAAAAGATCAGGGGAGGGACAGATCTTGTTAAGAAGCAGCCGGATGAGCGCATGTGGAAGTAGGAAGAAAACAAGTCGCACATGAGGTCCTCACGGTACGCTACTGTCAAATACATCGGCTATGTTTATGCCTGCCACTTAAGCGGTTCTTCTTCTTTACCCCTATCTAATCGGCCGTCTTCAACGGATCTTTCGACCCACTGCATAACCTGGATTGCTATCAACGTACTGACACTTTCTCTAGCGAAAATTCTAATAAGATGCTTAAAATATATATGTGTATTGCGGCGTCTAATTACAACCTATTTCTCTTATATAGTCAAATACTTCTTTTCACTTCGATCTCTATAAAAATATTTTGCATACCACTCTCCTTTTAGTGCATTTCTAGAATATTTCCATATTCATATATTCTCATTTAAAATTGCATATTCATCTTTTAAGCGCTCACACTACCTTCGAACTTCCAATGGAACGTTTGAAGCACAGAATAGAGAGAAGATAAAAAAAAAAACTTTCAAAGTTAATCTCCAACTCAGTATCGTTCATTTATATACTACTATCTTACATTTTAAGTCATACTATCCTCAAAGAAGTTGATCGATGCGTTCACGTCAAAAGTTTTGCAGATACATTTTCAGGTATATTGCTAGAAAACAATGTGCTTTTCAGAACGAAGGGTTTTGATCCTCACTCAATGCCTAAAGGATAGGAAGCAAAAGAGAGTCAGTTGCAAAATGCCCTATTTCCTAAAAAATAGAGCATTTACACTTTCACAACCTTAGCTGCGAAATAGCCGCCGATGAGGTTTTAGTTGTGAAGTGGATATATATCAGGGAAATGCAACGTTGCATTTTTTTTTTCAGCTACTTTAAATTCTAAAACCAATTCATATAAAATATTCGTTGTTGAGAGAAGAGAAACTTCACTTTAATCTACCATCACTTCAATCATACGTATTAAATGTAAAGATTCTAACAAATTCAACCGCTTGAAATGATTCGATCCACCAACTGATAATCAACTGTCAAAAAAACCCCCGTCAAATGTCGCCATCATTATCCTCATCAACCGACCAATATTAAAAATGACTTGTCAACAATCGGGTAGCAGAATTAGATTTGAAATGAAAAAAAAAAAAAGAATTCAAAAACAGCACCAAACATCTCTCGTGAAATGCGAACTCCATTCCGGGCTCATTGCAGAAGACGAAACCACCAAGCGCAATAATATCGTTGCCGCGTCCGCAAAAAAGACATCCACGACTCTTCCTGAAATTGAAGGGAAATTTTCCGCCCAAAAGGTATGGAGAAAATAAACAGTTGAAATAATTTAGAATTGCAGTATACTCGCAAATATAGCGACACAGAAATGGAGAGTGCTACGCTCATATCAGCACATCGCCATTACTCTTTCACTTGGCCTCTACATGGGAAATGTTTAACACGAACAACCACAATACTTTCATACACACATACCGATCCCCACGTAAGATGACGTCAAATACTATGCATCAGGGACAACAAACCTTAAGTGCCACACTATAACTCACTTTCAATTCTCTTTTATACCTGATACCTAGCTTTGACTACAAAATTTTTACACCTCAATATATGCTCGTCAAACAATGACTCGACAAGGAGCACATCGAAAACAACCAGAAAGCTAAAAAAAGGATGACGCAATATTGCGTCACCGACAGCCGATTTCAGTAGAAGGATTTTCTATACGAAACGGCAAACAACTGTGATATACCTTCCCGATGGTGTTCTTGGTCGATTTCTGAAATTATAAAACTTCGCCAATTGTTCCATATACATTTTTTCTCTTTTCTTCGGTTTCACCTCACTGAGTATTATTTGGCGTGTTCCTCGAACAGAAAATTCTGTTGCCATTACTGTCTGAAACGGATTTTTAGCCTAACAAGTAAAGCAGTTAATTATGTTACCTGGAACACAGTATTGCGAAACTCTTTTAAAAAATACTTGAAAAATGCATAAAATAATGCAACAAAAAAGAAAAACATTCGCATAGAATTCGAAATGACAATGCGAAACAACATAATTAAATTCTTGTATTATCGAATGCTGGTACGCTTCGTTGTGGTCAGTGAGATGAAGTTGTAACTAACTAATGAAGTGGGAGATATTTGAAGAAACGTTGATGTATACAAGCAAATCTCAGCAAGGGAGACGGAAACAGCAAATATACAGCATCATAAATAACCTTCAATGTTCAATTGCTCAACCTTACTATCACCATTATGTTTGGATTTTTCATGACCGATAGATCGTTATTTTTTTTTTCAAGGTAAATTTGGGATTTGTTTGATGGATTCCACAGGAATCGGCCGAAAAATTCAAAAACTCTTCAGCCACTAGTTCTAGTACATCAAAATTGAGTGGGCGGGCGGAGGGGGGCGGGTTGGATTAAACCTGCACCCTCCGCGTCCTAAATCACACAGCGGTAGGTTAAATCCATTTCCAGTTACGTAGCCGCTCTTCACCCACCACAAACCGGGCTTGAGACATGCCGTAGTGTTCGGAGTTCAACGCCATCCCACCTCCGCGGGAACCCCCTCGCAGAGGGTCCCGCATTAAGATAAATTATAAATTTTGCAACAAGAAAGTGGCCTTCACCACATTTCCTTATTGCAAGGTAGCTCAACATTATCACAGTCCCCTCTCGATAACCACAAAGCGAATACCCCTTATTTATGAAGAGTTCCTAAAACTTCGCTTCCATCAGCACTGAATAAAGCATGCAACCGTGTTTGGTGAATTCTGGGCTTCAACTACGACTTCCATATCAAATGAGCTACCAAAGATACGCTAATAGTGCAACTTTTCGAAAATTATTCCGATCCCATGAAAACAAGATGGCACAATAAGTATCACTGTTCATTTTGGGACTATGTGGAAAGTCTCATAACAGAACCGGACGTTTTTGAACCTCCCGCCCCGCGGGATCCTCTCTCTCTTGAAATACTCGCTCTTCGTGGGAGATTCTGAGAACTCGACCCCCTTTCGCGGGAGCTAAAAGCTCCCCCGCCATCTCACATAGCTGGAGCCCTCGTGAATATGAGACCTCTTCCAAACACTAGTTGAGATAAAGGTGATATGACGTTTAAATAGGCATAAGAATGGGAAGTGGAGTGTTTCTCAAAATTAAACAAGGGGCGGTTGTTCCAGCAAAACAAGAGAATCAAAAAACCAAGATGGTTACTGTTCAGACAAAATATGAGCGTCAAATTATATATTGAGGCAGAAATTGATTCGCATCCGAAAACGCTCGAGTAGGAACTCTTACAGACATACACGATCTGCAAACATGCAGATATGTGGTGGGATGAGCAGGTTTAAATACTATAAACCACCTACTGCAGACGCAGAACAAATTGAAACTTAAAAACTTCTAGCTCCTTTAGATCCGAAGCGACGAAACTGGGAACCAAAGAAATCAAAAAAAAAAAAATCGCACGTTTCCAACATAAATCTATCAACCCACAATCCTTGCATAAATCGCTCGCTTTCAACATCTACTCGCCGCCATGGTGCAGTGCGAAATGAACTCTTCCCCTTATATTGATGTCAATCCCCTATCCCTTATGCTTTTCGTTTTTGCGCTAAATAGATAAGAATAAGAAGCGATGAAAGTGTATGTCATTGTTAATTTTCGGATGGTGCAGTATTGTTGTGTGATTGTTGTGAGATGCATCGGTTGGAACGTGTGGATTTGTTTCAATTTCCGATATTTCATAAAGGCAGACGATGAATATAGTGACCTCTTGCAAGAGTTTCGGCTTCTACCAAGCACTACAGTTTGAGAGCAAGCATATATCGAATTAGCAGTAGCAACAGCCTTCTTCTACAGCAACCGACTGCAAAGATTTCCTTTCAGAGATTGCAACAGAAAATTATTGTAACAGGAAGGCAAAGGTAGAATCGTTGAGTTTGGCAAAAGAGCATTTATTGAGAGGAAGTAAAATATAAATCACTTGATGAGTGAGCTATGCATTTCGAAGAAGTAGAGGCAGAAAGTGAGTTGCGTTTCTTGCACCTAGTCATTTGCATCCACACTACTGCTAGCTATAGAAAACATATTACAAAACAACAACAGTGATGCATGCCTGTTGAGCATTCTACAATCGGCTTCAGCGCATAGAGTAAATTCATATAACGCCTGGAACCGATTACAATTTACTTAAGTGATATGGCCAGTAATTCATTTGAATTCAAAAATTCGCTGGAAACAATGCGCTTGTAAAAGATACGGGAATTGCATCCATATTGAATCACAATTTTATTCCAGTAACCCAAGAATTTTATTCAGCGTAACTTTCTGACATAGCACAGCAGTTGTGCTTTTCTCAGTTGAATTTTTGAATTACTCTATATAGTCAGTAGACCAAGGAATAAACACAACGTCCGGCCACGCTACCAGGTACCGCAATGCGGTACCGCTATTGTCGCTTAACGACGAATTGACGCCATTGTTCTAAAGAAGTGCTCACAAGTAGCCAAGGAGCAAATGACTTGGCCATAAACGATTTGGGAGGGGGGGGAGGAGATGGAGGGGCTCCAGGGATTAGCCACGTGAGGAAAGCGGAAGTCGCAGGAGTGCAGCTGCCACAATATTATCATTTTTCAACCAAACGCTTAGGTACACTTTCATATTGTGAGATAAACGCTTTCTTATATGAGTAAAATGTTCAACGCCCAATTTTTTTTTTTTTTTATTTTCTCATCTAGCATTGAGCAGTTTTTAACAGTTTTATCTAAGCGATATTCAACTTCAAAATAATGCGGGTATCGTCTCAGCTTATTTTAAAAAATATCCATGATGGGCGTATCATTTCAGATGTCGGCTTTCGACCTTACCGCAAATGCCACTTAAATAAAGAGTAGAACGAACCACTACTCGTTAAGCAACTAGAAATATTTCTGATGATTTGAGGATTGTTCTGATTGGAATGTGAAAAACTTTTGCATTTGAATTTGCACCATCTACATCGACAAAAGTGATGACACTTCGAAAACTAATCCAACGATTGAACATCGAAAGCTGCTAAATACCAAATTTTAAATCGCACTTCTTGAAGCGAAATCGGGTTATCATACAGATGCTTCTCACATATAACCATCAGCAAGTGCTACGATTAATAACAAACACTGCAAAAGCGGACAAGCATTTTTTTCTCCCAAATCTGGGTGCGTTTAACGGCAATGCACATCACGATCCCGTACATGAGATTGGCGACTACGATTGCCTGAACTGGGTAAAACGTGGCTGGCGGCTGGCCGCGTTTTACCCGGTTGTCATTTGGTCGTGAGTTAAAACCGATCTTCGTCGCGATTGGGTTCGAGACGTACATTTCAGGCTCTATGCAATATGCGAACATCACGGCGGTAAAAAAAAGTGGTGACAGAACTTATTACTTCCTGTAATACTGCAAAATTAAGAGCAACTCATAACAGCGTTAATGTAGCACAATCATTTGGCGGCTTAGAAATTCCGCATAGTATACGGGCATATAACTGATGTAAAATAAAATACAATTTTGAGTGATATTTGAGTGGTGAACTGTTGTGCACTCGCCATTAACATTCCAACAAGCATAACAATGAGAGCATTGGAATTTACTGTATTTTCCAATCAACATCAAATTCTCGACAATTTCCCACAAACGTAAACTGTGTTAGATGAAACCTAAATGCTTAATATCGAAAATCCGAGCACGCTCACTCTTATCTCAATCTGGGCAAGTTTTGGAAAATTTTTGAAAAAAAAACATCATTTAAAAATTTTGCCGCAAAAATTTAAATTCAAATCGCTAGATCGTGATCGAATAATTCGTTTGTATGCGCGTAATTTTACAGCGCAATTTCATAATAAACGATGTACACAATATGTGAGCGTTTTAATTGACGATTTTGCAATGTGTGTGTCTGTTGTGTTCGTAGAACGTAGTTTGAACTTTGATGGTTATAGCTAATCTTATGTTGAGAGCAGTGTTCTTGTTCGATAAAAAACTATATTATTCTATACCAGTTGATGCATCAATAATTGCTTGAATTCTAGTCTTTTTTTTTATCGCTTAGCGTTAAGCATTCGTCTATCATATGCAACGAATCGTAATGGATTATAATCTATGCCGCATTATTGCGTAAATATAATCGAAAATTGTTTTATTTAGAGTTATTAGACTTTTATTACTTTCAAGTGCAGAATACAGGATCGAATTGCATAGGTGTCATAACAGCTACGGTCCCATTAAATGGCCACCAATGTAAGCCCTAATCTTAGCTGTGCGCATAGGTTTTAGCCACGATTTTGCTTTACGCTTAACAGTTTAAAATCAAATCATATATATATATATATATATATATATATATATATATATATATATGCCAAAAGCTAATGAAATACAAAACGCAGTTCGCACTAAACAAGTGTTACTTTTTTCGTAAATAAAACACTATAGCGTTTGGTTGTTTTGACAAGGGGTATTATTGAGTAATCTTGTTAACGAGTGATCTACGTTATCGAATGATCTACTGTGATCAAACAAGCGTGAGCATACAGCCTATTACACAAATGCAGATCACCATTATCACTGAAATCACAAGACTATTTGATCACAGTAGATCATTCGTTAACGTAGATCACTCCTTAACAAGATCACTCGTTAACAAGGGGTCGACTACAAGTGGTTGGGAAGAGTATAGCGCAATTTTTTACTTATAAGAGGGGTTGGTCATTGTGATATGCGAGTG
Source organism: Baylisascaris procyonis (assembly GCA_037389465.1). Lineage (NCBI taxonomy): Eukaryota > Metazoa > Nematoda > Chromadorea > Rhabditida > Ascarididae > Baylisascaris > Baylisascaris procyonis. The sequence continues at coordinate 5,828,144 of JAZARR010000059.1, forward strand.
TAGGTTGCTGCAATGATTAGCAACCCTCACAGACTTACCAGTGGCACTCTTCGCCAACACGTTGTATTGCTCAGACTCCTTTCATCAAATCACAAACCTTTAGTCCTCATCTGTTTTATCGTGAAGACTGACTGCAATGAGTGCAGCGTAACTCTAGTTGTAGTTACTTGATTTCTTCATCGCCGCCTCAAACCCTCCTCCCCTCCCCCTCCCCCTTCCGACGCTCAGCCTCTCCCCTAACCACATTATGCGACTTCCCACTTATATTCTTCCGTTTGTTTTAGTGGCTCGTTTATGGTTGTTCATGAGTAGCGTTCATCTCTGTCCTTTTTTCCTTCATTCCTTCCCGAAAGAAAACTTTGGTAACCCACCATGGAAGGAACAAAAAATTTCTGGCTATACCATAGGACGTGCAATGAAATTATTGGTGTATCGCATTCCGGAGCTAATGAAGTTGGTCGATTTTCAGTTCACAACTGGTCTGTGATTTGGCATGGTTCTTTTCGAGCGTTTGCCACCTAAGTTGGTGTACTTTCATGATGGATTTCGATCAAAAGACAACTTCTACAGTGGTCTAAACAATAATCCACGTACAGGTCCGTCATCTCTTTATTTTCTCTGAAAAGTTTTCTATAAATTTCTCATCCTTATATTCTAGTCTATTAGCAGCTTCCTCCAGACGCTATTGAAGCTGAAAATTTTTCGCTGCTTAATTGCTTAGTTAGATTCTTGCTTTGGAATATGCTTGAGAGCGAAGAAAATAACCACCAAATACGATCGAAAGTGTGCATAAAATTTTCAGATGCTGGCGCTTTCAAGCTGTTCCATGCAGAATATCAATTTGCCAAGTTTTTGTTGATCCGTTTATCTGGTTTTATTTATTTATTATAGAAAATGATGGCGATAGCGCAGAGGTTGATGAATCAGATCGTTTACCACGTTTATTAGTCGTTGGTAGATTCGATATCTTTTGCTTTATTTTCTCGGCGATTTCCTATATTCTCGACGTTGCATGTGACACTATAACCGCATATATACATTTTCGCGCTCAAAGAGTAAGTTTCTGTGATTTCCTTTCAAAATGCATCGACGATGATGTATATGCTTGGTGGAAATTTTAAATGCCAATTCCATTGTTGAAATTCGATGCATCGGATTGAACTCATATTTAGCCGTTAAGCGTATATATGATGCATATTTAACGTTCGATGCATTTAGCCATTAAACTGTGTTTTATAGGGAAACGCCTGAAGATGAGCGATAATGATTTAAATTGTGTCAGAATGTAAAAGATCCACTTATATACTTGTGTATGCAGTATTTCAGCTCATAGAAGCCTCATTAAAGGGTCTTCGAACTTGAGCACCCAAATTATTTTGGATCCCATAGTTTATATGCTACCACGAGAAGCGTACATATTAGTCCTCGCTCCTTTCCCGTTCGTATGGTATACACAAAATGGGGTACATAGCACTTTCCAAGCAGTTCAAGTAAAGCAGAAGAAATATTGCGTTTACGAATTTTTTAGCTATTACTTTTATCGTTTAGTCTTTAGGGTCTTAGAAACAAACACGAGCCAAAATGAGGTCTTTCCTGCTGTTAGTAAGGTATGATATCGCTTTCTATGATCAGCTGCTTTTAGTGATTTTCAAGAGATATTTAAGAGTGCATTCATAGCATGCTGCAGCTATAACCTTTGTAACTTCCTCAAAAAAAGGAATATCGATGAATCTTTGAATGCCCTCGAAAGTGTACTTCCTTCTTGCTTGCTTATTGTTTCATTGAGGTAACATTTTAGTGTTTTTTTTTTTTTTGAAGTTTTGGGCTTTCCTTTTCGTATCGCTGTTGACGATTTTACCGTCAATCGCATTGAACGTTATTTCGTTTGTTTGGTGGCTAGACGATGCGAATGCTCGACGGCAGCGTTCAAAACTACAGATAGCTACATGTTCCAAAGCGTTGTTGCTTCGTTCGACGGCTTGTATTTTTCAGGTCTCAATTCATTTATCTTTTCTTCATTCGGTTCACTGCAGCTTGCGTTTCTTTGACCTGTGCAAGACTGTAATAAAAGAGAATGCTAATCGATTATGACTATCGTTTAGAAAACAGCAAATTTTAAAAATTTTTTGAGACGATTTTTGACCTTATCCGCTGCTCTTACATAAGTTTTCAAAGCTTTGCATATGTAATTTCCAAGCAATGTTCCCCCGATTACGTACACAATCTCAATTTTGAAGTTCAAAACGATAAATGACGAATGCGATGATCGTTTTCCTAAATGGTTTGTTATATACAATTAATTTTCTGCCACGTTTTCAGTCTTATTGAAATATCAGAAATCTTATCGGCGATATGTTAATACTTTTAGGTGATTAATATCGATATTGAAAGGTATTTAGTTGATGAATTTGTCTTGATGCATTTTCGTTCCCCGCCCCCCACCCCCACCCTCACCCCCCCACCCCGCCACCCCCCCCCCCCCCACCCCCGCCCATGATAGAGGTATAGTGATTGAAAGCTAATCAAATTCCTTTCAAAAGACTGTTTGCTATAAAAAGATCCCCTAAAGAATTTTAGATCGGAATTGAGTCTTTTAGTTCGTAAACACTAAACGATTTTCAATTTTTCGATTTCCTAGTAATGCCCTCTTCAGCATCTCCCTCCTCATCCTATTCTCTATCTCCTATATAAATGCTATAGCCGATGTTGCTTGAACGAAAATTTTACACTTTATTGTCTACTCTCAATTGCTAATTATAACTTTATTGTATTTATTGATATTTTGAAATGAATTCGTTTGCTTCTTCGATTTCAATAATTTTTTTTCAGTCCAATTTTCCTCAATTTTAAATCCAATACCGCGTTTTTTTTTTTTTTCCTTCTTTGCATTTGATTAAATTATTTTTACACTATCATCGAATATGACAAAAATATTTGCTTTTGTTTGTATTCTAGCTTGGCCCTGTAGTTTGGTATTTGGATGCAATCGCTGCGGCTATAGGATTTCGATCGTCTAACAATGATCGTGAACGGCGCTATTTTTACTGCCGAATGGTTGAGGCAGATCGCGATGCGTCTTTGTTAAGGTGAACTTCAGAGACACATTTATAGACAAATATGTTCACATTGCAAGCATAACCTCGGCTTACTGATTTGCTTTGTCAGAGATCATCTTCGGTTTTACCATAGATAGCTTATATTATAGTTTGCTTTATAGAAACTGGCAACAGAGTTTTTCAGATTCTTTGAAGCATTTCTGGAGTCGGCTCCACAACTTCTTGTTCAAGGAATCGTACTGGCACATTCGTTTTGGATGCTTCTTCCATCAGATGCCATACCCATGTGGAGTGAGTCATCGTTTATGCGTTGTTCACATGTCTTTGTGGTAAATGTGTTCTCTTAGCACAGAATTGAACAGGAACAGACTTCAAGTCTACTTGGGAGGAAGGAAAGGGACGAGAATGGAAATAGTTCAAAAATTAGGCTCCGCGTTCTCTTTTTGAAACGAAAATGTGCCCAGTAAAATTATCTTTATTCAGGAATTCTGAAGACAATATTCAACTTGGTGTAGTTACTAGGAAATCAGGTCATAGTATGTGATCCGATATACTCTAAGTGTATCGGGTCTATATTCCTCGACGTTTTTTTTCAGTGTACTTTCAAGGAATGTCGGTTGTGATGTCGTTGCTATCTGTATGTTGGTCAATTAGCATACAGCATCGAAGTTTACGAATAGCAAGACCCGACAAGGTGAACATGAGCCCATTCGAAACGTTTCTGCAGGTAGACTTCCGTTGGTGCATTTTAAACGTTTTGAACGTTGCATTGTTTTTTGCAGTTTGGATTTAAGCCGTCCTTCATGAACGATTCGGGATCCAATTCGAAGTAAGAAATTCCATTTTTAATGTGATTCGTGTTTTTGCATACATAAATTGAAATGTTTTTTGCATTTGCGATGAAGGTGAGATGAATGAGGTTTTTGTCTGTTTCGCAAGGGCAAGTGGAAAATTGCCTGTATCAAGTCGATATTCTACAATGCTCCAACGCAATGATTAGCTGATACGACTTTCTGCTCATTTAAATAACAGAGATGGATATACCCTTATTTTTTGGTGTTACTTAAGGCTTGTTTGCGTTTATGCTCTCGCATTTAAGTGGTTACACCGAAGCTAGATATCAAGTAATATTTCGGACAGTGGAATAGAATTTTAATAATGTAATGTTGGATATGCTTTATAAAGTTGACCCCGTAATGGTTTAAATTGCGGCGAGAGGAGATAACGGCTTTCTTTCTTCCGTTGCTGTATTATTAAATAAAAGAATTTATTTGGAGGCGAGCACATATCTCAAGCTTCCTACTGAGCATTCACTCTTGAATACATAGCTTATCGAAGCTATTTGGTGATGAAATTTTTCTGATATTGCTGGATAGAGAGAGAAAATTTATCTATCTTAAAGGCCATTTGATTTGCTGGTTTTTAAGATTTCTTTCGCAGGTTTCCTTCGCAGATAGGTTTCTCCATTTATTCTTCTTGGTTACTGCTGTCGTAGGAATCCTCGAATTGTTTTGGCGATAGGGCTGCAGTGAACCGAAGCGAATTGCAGCTAATTTTGATATTTCGTTCGAGATTTTTGATACTACGGTTACTTGTTATGAAGTTATCTCAATTCCACGACTAAACAAGCATCTTTATGTTTCAGTTGTCGTGGCGATGTTTAACAATTTCGGCACGCTATATATTATTAGTTCTGTTTGTGCTCGCATTTCAGTATTGGACTACAGTGTTTGTTATCGTGCACTACACTCTTTCACTCGTCCATATTGCTGCCCTTCAGGTTTTTCTTTATTTATTTCTTCTAGTTTTTGCTTATTTCGACGAATGTGTGATCTTTGATTGTCGTCTTTTAAAGTTTTTTTTTTGGGGGGGGGGGGATAAAGTATTTAGCTAATTAAAATTCTAAGCGTGCTTTGAAGGAGTTTTTTGGAGCGTTGCTATATCAAACGGAACAACATTTCTGTTCCAAACTGCTTATTTAATTCACTTGCAACTGTTATAGCTAAGAAGAGACTTACCCCATTCTAGCTAAAGGGGGGGAAGTGATGTCAAGCGGCACTTTTATTCACGTACTCCTCTTTTTTAGGAAAATATCAGCCTCTCGATCTCTGAAGTTCATAGTAGAAATGAATATTGCGGAATGAATTTGCAAAGGCAATGCTCCTCTGAGAGTTTGAGTTTGCAATTATTTTTCATCGTTTTTTACTGCTTACAGCTTGTGAAATAATTTACTTTAGTGTTTTTGCAGCATGTGGATTCGGAACCGGGTTATGTTCCTCTTGAATTTGGATTGCTGTTGATTTGCGCGGCTGTTCATCTATTCACACCTTTTAACATGGCCGAAGGGCCGACAAGGTGGAGATACACAGTCGCATATGTAATCGAAACTGTCGAGAATGTGGTATGAGTTCTTTGCAGTCACTGCACCAACTTTAAATAGTTGCCTCTTCTTTTCATTCGCGCATCTAAATAAATAAATAAATAAATATATATATATATATATATATATATATATATATTTATTTATTTATTTATATACAGCTGGTGGAGCTTATGTATACGTCGTTAATGTGCAGCTTATGTATCGAGCTCGAGCTATTGAAGAGCGCATTGTTATAAATGAAATGAGATGAGGTGGACAGTTCTTCGACAAACTCCACATAAAACTCAATGGCAAGAAAGCTGGCGTACGTGAGTTTGATGTACTGCAGCAACTCGTCAAAAATATCAACAGCACGAGCGTTTCGTTTGGCCGGCATTTTGTACCGTTATTGAGTTAAGCACTCGGAGTCAAGGATTGACGACATTTGGCAACTTCAGTAATTTATGAGAGTATCAAGGGAATGCTGCAGGGTATAATATATGACTTGAAAGTCACATGGTAATTATTGCCTAAGAAACACACTAGACTGCTCATTGAATGCCCCGTGATCTCAAGGATCGGGAAATTCGCTGTTGATTAAATATCCCACTTCCTTAATGTAAATTGTTTTGCAAAAAAGATTTTTGCGATTTATATTTGAACCAACTGTAAGGGAAAGGGTCGTGAACCGGCCTCTAGTTGGTCACTGAGGCATCGCGCAGGTGAAACTGGTCGGCACCACTAGAAGTCTTCTAAGCGAAGACTGTATTCCCGTTCATTGAGCTTCCGATCATCTGTGTAATGATATAGTAAGTGGCATTTCATTGTACGCAAGTAACACTTTCAATGATTGCTGGTGGAACCTTTACCACTGACGAATCTCTGATAAGATTTGTTTTGTTGAATTTCATTAGTTCCGTGACGCGCTGTCCCATTTTCTCTTGAAGGAATTTCTTTTTGTGCCATTATTACTTTATCACTTTTTTACGAGTTGTTCCATTTGTTTACAGGCAGTGGCTGGCTTGTTATTGGAATGTGAAGAATTCACCTATCCACATAAAAAATTCATTGTTTTGATTGCATTATCAGCATTCGTAAGCGGTATTGCGGTGATGCTGCTCTACTATTGGCGATGGCATCCGACTCGAAGGCTTAACTCCCTCTGCGAGGTAGACTCTTCTAGGCGTGCAATTGTTGAGCAGACGTTCTCGGAAGCTGAAGAAAGTCAGAGTTATCCTGACGCCTTAAAGCATATCGATTCGGATGAAAGTTTGCATCCATAATCACCAACTGAACTAATGTTGCTTCTTCCTTTTTTCCCAAAAGAATATGCCTCAATTTTGTTCTTGCGGTTTTCGACCTGTTATTTTCAACGAAAATGCAAAATCCATGCATGTCAAAGAGGCGAGAGATAGAGATGCTTTGGATAAAATGACGCTAATAGACAGTGGAAGGAATTCGAGAACTGAATTTTGCACTCATTCACCAAATCTGCTTCATTTTTTTTTAGTGGTTCGTTATGAACTGGTGCATAATCTTCCCATGCCGATTTCAATTAGTATTTGCTAATGTTTAATGAAATATGTGAAATTAAATTTCCGGTTGAATTTTTTAAGTTGAATAATATTTTAGGAATTTCCGGTTGAATAATAATATTTTGGAGGAATATATTTTATGGGGAGAGATCTGCATATGTTAATTTTTGATGCCTCTTTGTTTGGTAAAAAATTTTTATAATTCGTACAAAATTCGCCTCTTCGTTTTGCACAACGCTGTCGATTTGTTTAGATCGTACATCGTGAGATATGAGTAAAATGAACGTTGTGTATTTTTTAATCATTATGCACTTTGGATGTATAAAATATGTGTCTTCGTTATGAAAGCATAAACTTGCTTCTCTGTATTGGATGATAGTGGTCGTTGATATGCTTTCTTAGTACAAAATTTAATGATTTATTGAAAGCATTGACCGTTATTATTGATTTTTTGTTAGTTTATCGAAACTATTAGTCTTGAAGAGTGATCTTCTCAATTAAGAACCTATCGTCTTCTGAAAACGTTATTGGAAACGACCTATTTTCGATGATCATATGTATCTATGTTATGAATTTTCGTTGAAATCTGTGCAATTTCTCTTAGCCTTAATTTCCGTGTTATTGATCTCGTTGAATGATTTATCTCAGAATTTTTACGTATATTTAAGAACTATTGATTAATAGGGATTATCCCTTTGCCTACTGTTTCCCCCTCGTCCCCTCCCTCTCCATCTTTCGCTGTTGAGATTTCAGGCTAACGGAAGTGAAAGAAATGTCGATCCCTTTCTCATTTTGAGACACCTTAGCAAAATTCTTTTGTTTTTTGCCGCGGGTTCCGTCCCGGCATATGGCCTTAACCGAATTAAATCGAGGCCCAGTTTGGGGGGGGGTGATGATAGGGCCTAATGTAACAACTTTTTGAAGTTATTGCGTTAACCAGTCCATAAAGCGTTCATATGATATAACTATTCAAAGTAGTTGCATAGTCGTCTTGTGCAATTCTGAAATCGCTTAGTGGTTTTGTTGTAAGGTGCAAGGTGATAAAAGGGCATTTCTGCATTGTTCAAAGTGCATTCATCATGTTTTGTTTAGTTGTTTTTTTTTGTTTTTTTTCTTCAGGTTTATTGAAAAGTTATTTAATAATGACTCGTTGATAATGGTGCTAATTGAGTTGCCACATCGCAACAACATCGATTCTTATGCCAACTTTAATTTTTTTTTCTATTTCTAATCATTTCTTTAACGATCATTCATCTTTCCTCATATCGCCTTTTGCAAGCATTTAAAGATGTAAATTCATTGTTCATTGCTTTTTTTCTTTTTATTAAAATTTTCAAATTTTTTTTTTCATTCTTCACGTGTTTTATATGTAATAGCAATCGTATATTATCGACGTACATTGCTGAAACTCCCGGGCCGAAACTCCAAAGAAGAAATTTTTCAACCAAGCATACATCGTCTTCACAAGTCGATTTGATGATAGCCGATAATTGTCAGTAACAGCGCGTGAAGTGTTCCATTTTCGAGATGCCCAAAATTTGCACAATCTCTCAAAATTTGTTGCAATATGCCATGGATCTTGGTATTTCAAGATAAGCCTATGTGCAAGTCGTCAGATAGCGTCTCAATTTTTGGCACGTTACTGCAGTTATCTGGTCCCATAATTTCACTTGTAATGCACCACCGATCATGAAGGAAGATCTCAGCTTCGAAGAGAGTCAAAGAAAGATTTCGTTTAGTGGGTCAGGTAGCAACCCTTCTCTCTAGCATTGCTCCAACTTTCAACGCATCATAACATGTGTCGCCATATAGCAGTGGTTATTTAATTTACTATTGTGAAGCATGAATATTCGCCGAAACCTGCTGATAACTTTCGTTGTAATCCAACAATGATGATGAAACTTGTTTTTCTTAGTTAACTAATTAGACGTTTTCGTTCACTAGATATGTAGGATGTCACAATTCTTGCTTTAGTGCAACGATCGTTGTGGAACTTCTCAAGAAGTAAGGCCTGAATGCTTTCACCTGTAAGAGATGTACCGCCTGTTCCATGCTATATGGCGCACTTCCTCAACTAGCTAATCGTTGCGTAGCACTTTGCCAATATTGGGCGGGTGGAGAGGGATGAGGAGAGGATTTTATAGAAAAATTATGGACGGCGTAGTTCATTGTTACGAAGAATCGATGCTATTGGTTTGCTCAGCCCAGGATGCGATATAAAGTTATTTCTGTACCAACATAGTCCCTTCATTCGCCTGCACAGATTTGCATCTGTTTTTACTGTAAAAAAAAAAATCCGGCGTATATTGGCGATTTTGTTTTCTTCAAGATATTTTACCTGTCCCAGCTAATCAAGCTTACCTAGTTCAAGTTAACTGCTAAGCTTGTATACGCCGAGATAGTTAATTGAATAGGCTAAACTGAGTGAGGTCAATTGGGTTACTTGGCTCGGAAAAGCTGCCAATTGCATTGGCGTTGGGATAACCACGAGTGTCCTCTTTTCCAGTTATTTTCATGCTTCGTGATGTAAGAAGTGCTATTATATTCTGCAGGCTCATCCCAGAGCGTTTATCACTAGTAAACCGCCTACAGAGTTGTCAAAATTGGCACTAAAAGCCGTCAGTTTTCGCACTTGCGAACTGAGCGATCCAGTTTGTAGATGCAACGAAAACAATAGGGAAGATCTCAGCGTAGCCTTTAGAGATATTACAGTAATACTGTACAGTTGTCCTGTTACAGTAATCGCGATAATTTATTCGATTATTTACATTGACTAAGGTAATCTAAGTACACGTATGAGAATGGTATGTGTTAATTGTGTGAATGTGATGAAAATCGATCACACGAAGTCGGTCAATGAAAGACGTTATTATTTGTAAATTGTTTATGGATGCAGGAGGCGCATTGAGTACATCATATAACAAGCATGCCGCAACAATCGTCCTTTATGAGAGGGCGGTTGAAGACACAAAACTGATAATGGGCCGCTCCATCGAAATCCCTCAGCGTGTGGTCCGATCTTGAACGAGTGTTCAGGTCGACATGTCTCCAAATAGTCTACGTGCGTATCACGTCCTCATCGTACATCCGCATAGCCATAAAGACGCCAATCACAGCTACCGTTTTTTGATCGGCAAAACGCGTACGATGCGTTTTTTTTACTTGAAGCGCATTAGAACAATACTGATAGAATGTAAAAAAAAAACTCAAAGTTCTAATTTTACAATTTAGCTGATCAATGCAGAAAATAAAGCATCATTTCGCATCCACATCGATTTCCCCCACAGCAAAGCAGATACTCTTTCTACAAGCATTTTTTCTGTGTTAATTTTCGTATCAACGCTGATGATGGTATTGTTTATATACGCGTCGAGTCGAGCATTCATCTATCGCTCGAATATTGAAATTGCTACTGTCACACTTTTTTTGCATAAAATTGCTCGCTTAGGGCATGAATTTAGCATTTTAAATGCGAAAATTAAATATTTTCACTTGGTAACTTCATGCACTTCCAGAAAGGTTCTCGAGAGAATCTACTTTTATTCCTGATAACAGCTTGTAGATGGCGTTGGGCAAGCTTTACTGCTCGTTTGGTCGAATGCGGTCGAACATTTGAATGTGAATTTAACATATCCAAAAAAACAACCCAGTTTTGTTGGATGTGTTTTGCGAATTTTAAGAACAAAATAGCCTAGTTTTGCGAATTTCGAACGAACAATTTAAAAACAAAAACGAAACGGATGCAAAAATAAAACGACAAAACAGCCTTGTTACATAAAACAAAACAAAATTTTCTGTGCCATTTAATGTTTCGATGCGCAGTTGCAGTTAGATGTTAGAGCATGAGGTTGAATACCTCAAATTTTTTAGTGCAGTTTGTTTGGTGCACCCAGTTCAAAGATGAGGATCATATCTGATTGACTGACCCTAGTAACGAAAGTGGTTTCGAATGTGTGATAGATTGGTGCAAGGTTGTAATGCAAAATTTCCCCCACCTTGTTTTATATGATAGTTACGGAAGCACCACAGGTAGCATACTTCTGTCTATGCAAATTGTTTCAGTAACAGGGTCTGTTGCTCCTATTCGCTTCGGAAATGAGTTTCAGGGTACTTAAGTGAGACGTTGGACAAGTTTTTTATGCAGGTCTTCTTTTTTCCACCACAGCATTGCTTGAATTGAGTTACAGGAATGAGCATAGTGCCGTCAGAGGATAACGAGAAGCGCAAAGCTGAAGCAACTTGAAGTGGTTCCCGACCTGTTTTCGGTGAAATCTTTTAGATGGCTAACGAGCAACACGCAATCCAACTGGTAATGCTCATCCGCCAGGTGGTGCTTCCTTTGTGGATACTTACCGCTGCATCCGTCATCGCTGTGCAGCAAATACGCATCACCCCAAACATACACACTTCACCAGTGCTTGCTTGCCCACTACAATATTGTGCCGCGCGGACCTCATACTCGGCTACCGTAATTCAGCATCACTCATTGCATTCATAAAGCAAATCGGTGTTATTTTCACTGAATCGACCATTCAGTGTTATCTTTATTCTTTGACTTCCCCACCACCGTATGAATTCGAATAAAATCCATTCTCAAATGGAAGCACTACTTACATCAATCTCACCACCAGTGGAACACTATTTACTCAGCGCAGCAATTTTAAACCTCGTTCCTTATATTCAAAGTTATGGCCTACATCAAGCCTAATTTTCTCTTATCTGTCTTTTATTATACTGGCAACAATATTGATCCAAGTTCACAAAGACCGGTTACTATAACATTTCTTGATGGCTGATCGATTTCAGTCGTTTGGATGGATAGACGGTAATTGCAGAGTTAATTGAAGCAATTCGAGGGTTGAAGGTGGGATTAAGCAGTGTACCGCGTGTTGTAATGAATGCTAGCATATATATATTTTGCAGATGCCGGCATGTCGGTTGTCGGACGCAGCTGACTGCTTCGTTGGCTGGTGCCGTCAGATGAACATTGAAAGCTGTCGCGCTATGCGTCAATCAAAGTGTTGGCTCAACCGAAAGCTGGACACGCCTCATGTTGTCAAATATTTTGCCCTACTTGCATACAAAAACAACCAGTACACATATACACAAACAGATTCATTTCCGCTCTTCTATTGTTTCACTTCTCTCATTTCACTTCATGTACGATTCAGAGAATTTGAACAGTGCAAAACACTTTTAAATCCTAAATTTGAGTTGTTACCATTTCCGGTGAGCTGTCCACCTTAACACATGGTTGTCTTACGATGGAAACACTTCGTCAGCAAGCTTACAGGGAACTGGAAGAAATTAGTCGAATGATATTGCAAGTTAAGTCACGATGCGAGCATAAACGAACCGCCACACGGTAGCGACGGATGTGTTAGCGTGTGAATGCGCCACTCCAAAGAGAGGATTGTTATTGTTGCTCGAGTGCGACCTTTTAGCAGTTAATTCCCGAAGAGAAACACTCCTCGTAGTTAGATGCTCCGGGATGGCTTCTTCACTTATGTTAATTTACACCGTTAATTGTTTTCAATCGACTATTTCAGAAAATCTTTTCGTATTCTAGTTTTATCTATTTTCTTGAATGTATACATCAATTTCATTTGTCGAATACTGACCCTTTCAAAAACGGCTCATATTGCAGTTAGATAAAGACTATTCTACCTCCGATGGAAACACTTTGTTTACTTTATTCCACTTAGTATTTCGGTATCCTTAACAATGGTTATTGATGTTGATTGCTTAAACTATGACTGTAAAGATAATTTCGTTCTTTCGTGTTTTGAAGAAATTGTTTGATTTAAAAAAGAAAAAAATGTTTGTTTACATTCTACTTTGCTTATAAATAAAATATTTTAAAAAAAAATATCGTTTTGACATTCCATCCACAATAACGTTATTGAAGCATATTTACTTGAAAATAATATTTAAAATTTGTTGCTCACATTGAATAGAGCATAAGAAAAAGACTTTGAAGGAATGATTATGGTTGATTCGAAATTTGGTCAACAGCTGTTATCGCTGAGGGGCAATTGTGTTCGATTCGGTAGCGGTATATTAGCGGTAAGAGCGCAAACAAGATCTCTACATCCTAAAATTACAAGCGTCACATTTCTCACTAATTTATGGGCCAATTGCAACAGAGATCATTGTAAACGCATCATTGAGATGTGATTCGATCATCGCCTAATGAGCATTGATTATGATACAAAATTTGCGTTGAATTTAGCCTACTATCAAATGTTTATAAATTTTCGAGTATAATGTCTTAAAAACGTTGACAACAATTCACTTTTGTTTAATCAATGTTTTCTACAGTAGTCATCTCTTATACTCAAGCATCTTATTGGCTGCGAAAAGGCAAACATTTCATTTATATTTATACGGCTGAATCTTTAAATGTTTCAAATTTTAGTAGAGCGCATGACAATAATTGTGTTTATGTATTGACTAATCTAAATAAATTATGCGAATTGGTGTTAGTGGTACGATATTGAAGCTCGTTTCTCTCAGTTGCGTAGTTGACACAAAAAAAAACTGCAGAATTACGTCAAGTGGACAGCTTTCGTCATAAATCCGAAGAGTGCAATTTTATATACGAAAACATCTGTGTATTTCTTGAGCACAATTTTAGTGAATCGTTATGAGTGTATGTATTAGGAAAGGCGCGATGATGACGTTAATCGCCCTTTAAAGCATCAATGCGGCATCTGGTGCTCGAGGATTAACCGGGCTAGCATACACCTTAATGAGTAGAAAATGCGTCACGGATGTGTGTCATTCAACAAATCCTCTCGACGCCCTCAATAAGCAGTTAATTACAAGTAATCTCGTCTATATTCGCAGCTATACAAGCACAAGCATCAACGCTGCTCTTTAGTTCATATACGAGAAACAAGCGAGCGTTTGTTTATCGCATCATATCAAAACAAAAGAAAATATTTCTATAATAATAAAGGTACCACTGAGACACCAGTACTAAGAAATGTACTCACATTCGCTAATCAGAAAATTTCATGGTACCACAAACGGAAGGCCCGAGTTTTCGATGCAGAAATTCGATGCACTCCTGAACAAATAAATGTCCTTTGAAATTTAAAAAAAAAGAGATATTCGATGTAATATGACATTTGTAATGTTGAGTAACTTATTCACTGAGGAGAATAGGATGTTATAGAAAGCAGTAAACGTCCATAGGAAGATGATCGCTCAATTGGTGGTCGATGAGGGAAGCTTACGACTTGTGTGACATTTCTGCTCAATGTGCTCTTTTCGCCTTTCGAGCGTCTTTAGGATTGATGTTGTGTTCGTTAAGAGAGAATACTGTTTATGTGGAGTTTAATATCCATTCGCATAAGGGGGTCTTCTTCATTCACTTATTTTTGTTTATTTGCTAAATTCGAGAAGACGAGAAACAGACGCAAACCACAATGGGCTCTCGTTTGTTTACCATATCCGGCTACGGTCACCCATATAACGCTCATAATGCATTTTGCATATTGCTACTCTCTTTCTCAACAATTCTTTTGCGCTTTCACTATTAAATTCTTGCATTCATTTCAATTTAATTAACATTGCTTTGATCAAGTTTTTCCAATATTTTTAATGAAAAATTTTCCCACCAACGAATAAGAAGTAATTAGATCTTATGATATTGTTGAAAATTTTGAACTACACAAAAAAATTTCATCAACAGTACATAAAGATCACTAACTGATGCACAAATTTGAAGACGATTATGGAGAAGGAATTGAATTAGCTATGCTTGCTAGCATTTCATAACTAAGTGATTCAACCATCTTTACAAAGATTACCCATTGCAGCAACACAAGGTATAGAAGTCGAAAGGAACCCCTCTACGTCCTCCTCCCCTTCTTCTTCAGCAAAGCTTCAGTTTGCATTTTTCAGCCTATGTCATTTTAAGACTGTTCTAATGGTTGTTCACCTGCCGAATGATACTTGAAGGTGATTTCTAGATAGATCCCATTGCAGTTGGAAAGGTGCCCTAGTGAAAGCATATATGGTGAGGGCCCTTTGGTTTAGAGACACCTAGAAGCAATCATCAACTAAGCATACTAAACGAGCAATTGGTATATGTTATTGAAAGAACAACTGTCGCAATGTAATAAGCCACTCAAAAGATGACCGCCTTTTGAGCTCGATCAATCGACACCGTAAGGTGCGGAAACTTAAAAAGATTTATGATCCACGAAAATAATCACCTCAACGAAAAATGATACTCAATTCTGCTTCATCTTTAGTAAAGTTCCGCATTCGTTGTCGCAACAAAATGTTGTAATTAATGGCGATTCACCATCATTACCTATTTGATAGTTCAACCTCATATATAAATGCTATAAGATTTCATTTATGAGAAATATTTATTTATTGCTTATAAAATAGAAAAGAAATCTCAATGAGAGCATTATTTGATTAGAGAATAAATGGATTATTTTAGCAGTTTTGGCTTTAAAAAAAACTTCTAATGAATCGGTCTAGCAGACGTTTGAATTATCACTTACAAAAATAGTTATATGCAATTTACCGACACTGAGAACACCATAGAAAATTCCTCAATAGCAAAAAGAAAAATAAAATCATAAAATATCGTTATTTTAATCCTAATAATTTGCGCATATTAAATTGAATAGACGCATATAGACTTCGATTGTCTAGGATTTCTATCATTTATTCATAATGTTAAAAAAAAATTCAAATCTTAAAAGATTTTATGAGAATGAGGATCATTCGATGCTATTTCGCTTTTCTTTTCTTATAGAGTAGTGGCATAACGAGCTATAAATTTTTAAATTTTGAAGTATTATGCAAATATTAATGAGAAATTCAACAGCATGATCTAAATTTAAAAAAAAAATTAGTATCACAAGCATGAAAATTTAACAATGAATGCTCCTCTCGCCTTCAGCTACAAATTTCGCCAATGAACACTCAGTTCACGCCTGAAAACTGGATTTCACTAAAAACAAATACTGATCTATAAATTACGAATCACAATGCCATAGATTTTATATCGCAAAAAAAAAACTGAACGAAATAGATGAGTAAAATAAGCAAAATAATAGTGCAAGATAAACGACAAGTGTAGACTGTCAATGCGGGGATTTGATTATGAGACACGACGTGCACGACAGGTGAGAGCGATAAGCGTGGAAACGGAAGCAATGATTGGGAGATTCTCAAACGTATCACACTTGTGAATCCTTTATAAAGAAAACGCCGACTCTGTAATTAGATGTGTTCTGCGTAGCGCTACGCGAAAAAAAAAAAAAACACATGCGTCAACGATCGTTGTATCAGATACGTAACCTAGCGATCAAATCTCGTCCACTTATATTTATGCTTTAATGCAATATCATTGAGCGATTTCAAATTCGATTTTTCAAATAATCTCACATCGATCAGTATTGCATTAACCTTTTTCCATCTCAATCTTCCTTCATCATCGAAATTTTTAGCATCCTCTCTTATATAATCAAATATATCAAATCAATTTGCATTTTCTACTAAAATCTCATAAATTGTGCAATAAAAAACCTATTCAAATTGTTCAAAACAATTAAATTTGGGGAAAAAAATATCACTTTTGCAAAACAAAAAAAAAGAAAGAATATTTACGATATAAATTTTCGTAAAAATGCATATAATATGTAATATGAGCATTATTTTTATAAATATTGGAGATGAATCTTTTTTAATGATATGCAATAAGCACTGCAAATATTTTTTTTTCTATTTAAATGAAAATTTTTCATTAAATTTGCATAGAATGCAAGAAGAATTAATTGAAGAAAAATGAATTTGCATAGCGCATATAACATTAAAAATTTCGATTTCCTACTCTTATATTATGTCTCAAATATAACAAAAATTATTAGATGAAGAGATAAATTGTGTAAAATCTATAATGGCGCATTGTTGTTGCTCGATTACAAATGATTTCATATTCGATTCGATAAAACTATAATTTAATCGATTTTGCATTAGAGTAATTATAAACAAAATTGGCATTCCAATGTAAAGTTTATTGAAACACTTTTTGCATAGATTAATAATCATTTCATTTCGATTTCATGTGGAATCCCACCAAAAAAAAACTCTCATAAAAAAATATTTTAAAGCATAAATATTATATGAGAAATAGAAAACTTATCAACACAATATCACAGATAATAAATGGGACGTCTTAAGGAAAAGCATCATGGAATGATAGTTTTCAAAAAAATCTTTCAATCTTTTTTTTCCGCCGCTTAAAACTTCAAGCTTAGAGGAGAAGCTGATGAATTCAATAAGTTTGAAAGATTTGATTTTCATTTCATACAACAAATTCATTTCCTCATAACCCGTTAAACAATAGCAAAATAATCAGTTAATGCAGTTCAAAAATCTCTCTATATGACGGCATAACCAATTTTAGGCAGAGAAATATATACAATAAGATAAGAATAAAGAAATTTTTTGATTAGTTCATAGGACCAATTTTTTTCACGAGATACTGGGCAACGTGTTGTTGTTGTTGTTGTTGTTGATGTTGCTGCTGTTGTTGTGCAACATAAATTCGCATCAAATCTTCGTTCGGTGAACAAGGGAATGGAACGGTGAGTGGCGGAAGTGGGCTAGCGAATTGATGTACCATTGCTTGCGGAGGGGTACGTATAAATCGCGAATCGGCCACATAAGAAGCAGGTAAACGTAACGTGCTCATCGGAGTCATATACGGATAGGGAGCTATAAACGGAGGCACGCGCCCACCTGGATGCAGAAACGGTGAGAACATGGCGGCTGCATTTCCGTACTGCTTGAATGCGTCTAATCGAGCTCGCGCCGCTGACGATGGTCTCCGCCGTAGTTTACCCGTTGAGCCACCAATAAAAACTTCATCTTCGCATGATGCATCTAACATCCAATAATTGCCTAAAAAATAATCAATAATATTACCTACTTGGAAATAAGATAAAATTTTCTCAATCGAAGCCTTATGCATTGAATTATTACAGATCTCTGCAAAATGGAATTGTACTCTCAACGAAAGACAGAATAAACTAATAAGCCTTGAAGTTTAAGTTTGTTTTCGCACAGCTGAAAGAGGCAATTCACAGAATATTTCTTCTTGATGAAAGCAAAGCAATTAATGTGTATTTTTACTCATAAAATGTTGTTACTTCGTTGCAGATAATGTTCACTCGTTATTCCACTTCCCCGCACGTTCAATGATAATTCGACGCTATTTAGCAAACGCTCAGAAGGGCAAGCGCCACGATCATAAGAGTGCATTTATGATCGACAATAAATTTGCTTACCTTTACCCGGATCATCGTAACTGCGAGGCACTTTCACAAAGCATTTATTCAACGATAAATTGTGACGTATTGAATTTTGCCAGCCTTGTTTATTGTCTCGATAGAATGGATAATTCTTCATTATATATTCATAAATGCCACTAAGTGTTAGCCGTCGTTCTTTGCTATTTCGGATTGCCATCATTATCAGTGCATTGTAGCTGAACGGCGGCTTCCCACTTTCATCGCACTATAAATAGATCTCTTTTACTGAAAGTAATTACTGCAAACTTTCGTTCCGCAAAACAAAAATTCCTCACTAATTCTGGCACTCAAAATGCCACATAGGAACCTCGTTTAGGCGATAATTTCCACTCATCTCAATCATGAGAAGTAAGCACTTCACAAATTCCTACCAATAGAAACGCAAAGACTGAAGTGATATTTGAATAATCACTCTACCATTAACTCAGTCTTTATGCCTTCATCAGGCGATTGGTTGCAGGATTATGTGCAGTTAAAACTAGATGGTGAAAAAAAGCATAATTTCAACGCATTGCAATGCCCAATTTATTAACCCTTTAATTGAAGCAATGTGAAGCATAACTAAAGTGCTAATCAATGCTTACAAATTGCATAACAACTTCGTTAAAAAAATGGTGCAACTTACTTTCTTTTCGTCGGATCCTGCGTCAGATACTCCTTCTTCAATTCCTTCATCGATGAGATCTTCTTCGCTTTTACAGGATTCTTCTGCTGTAAACAACATCGCTAACAATTCATTCTAAACAAATGCTTCAACAAAGCAAAAGCAAACAAACATTTATATGAATAATGCTAACGTATGAAGCATACAAAGGTTTTTTCCGAAACAAATAAAGTTAAGGAGGTGATGCACTTACATTTAGAGCATGAGGTGGGTCGAGCTTCAACAAGATCTGGGCATAATTCTGAGATGCTAAATCTGGCCATATTTATGTTCAATATGAAGTCGAATTGACCACACGAACAAACACTATAATGGTTCAGTGATTTAGTTGTTGTAAAACGCTTGCTGTCATCGCAACACAAAAAGGGGCGGAGCTTATAATAGAGGGCGTGTCTTTGCAACAACTGTACACCACCAATGAATGCTGCCGAATAGAGACGGTAGCTAGTCGATGGCGGTGTCTTCTTTAGTTGATGTGTGAGAAAGATGAGACGAGAAAAGGAAACTAAACTAGTCGGCAAATATGAAAGGAAAATATTATTGGAAAACAATTTATGTTATAGAGTTGATCCTATTTGACAGTTTACTAGTCAAGTGCCCTTCATATACTCCTACTGTGCTCCGAAAAGATTCCACCCATTAAATAACACATAGATGAATGTTTCTTTGTAAGTTACTAATGGCCCAGCACTTGGAATAACACTACTGCAAACAACTCTCATATAATTGATTAATATAAAAGTTAATAATTAAATCTATAGAAAAATGAGTGTAAACTTGTGCAATGGGCATTTCGGGGGTATATTCTGATGCTAATATATCGATACCGGAAGAAATGAGTGTATCATTTAATGTAAAGTTTCTAGATGATTAACAAATTAGCGAATTTATGTTATTGCAAGAAAGCATTTGTACTAAAGTGCAGATCGAAGAAAACCTCTCTAATTCGATTAAATTATATCCGAGAGTTGATGGGTGAACGTCGCTAAGAGCGTAGAAGCAAAGATGATGGGGCCAACAGGTTGCCTGCCGTTGTCACTCTTCACAGCATCACTCTAAAACACAATCTTTTGTTGCCCCATCCAATACATCGTTCACCAAGCAATCAATCCTCACCTCACTCATTAGAACATCGATAAATGTGTCTGAAAATTATTAAATGCTATTTTCTGAAAATATTGATGTTGATAAGAATTTTTTTTTTCATTTCAAGATGAGTTTTCATTTTTTGATGATATCGGAGGAGTACTGTATCGATTTTGAAAGATGCACTGTCGATGAAAATAATTTCTCTCTTTTTTTTAGTATTCAAAACATCTTCGAAGTGAAAGGATTCTAAAGCTTTGTTGTTTGTTTTTTCCTCTATGCGCTTCTCTTAAAGAAAACAAATAGAGGATTGAATCGAGAACGGAATTATGAGCAACGAAGTATAAAGCCTACTTCGTTGATGAAAACAACTGGCAAGGAAGAAAAACTTAACCGGTGCTAATAGCTCAATTGGTGTTTTTATTTAGTTGCGCTCATAAAATGCTAGAAAAAAGTAAAATATTTATCAAAACAATTCATTAACCATTATTACACGTTTTCGCATCGAACAGAATTTTTTAGTTCGGAAAAAAATATTTTATCAGTGCTCTTTTATTGCATTTATTGCATAAAAAGCCGAACTAACTGAACTAATTTTCTTTTCTCAGTAATGTAAATACTTCATCGACTATCTGATCAATGCTTCAAACTTGAATGCTAAAATATAACACGAAATCATCAACTGAAAAATGAATCATCAGATATTGAGCTATTTGAACCATGCTATCATCATATATTGAAGAGCCATTCATACGAAATAGTTAGTACCTTCGAAATGAATCGTTTCGACAGTCACATCAACTATACTCACCTTCTGTTGTTCATTGCAACAAAGCAACGAGTTTCTTTGTCAATATTCAATCCAATTCTTTGCCAAAACGAAACATTATTAATTTTCTAAAGCTGCAATAATCTCGTGATATAGTCTAATAAAGTGCGGAAAATTATTTCTTCTACAAAGATTTAAAAAAAAACAAAACAAATTCGCTTCCGAAAATGTCATAAGAAACCCTTTATCGGTATTGGAGTTATTAAGTCGAATACAATAGAATTTCAATTTTTAATAAATCCAAATTTAAAAAAAAAATTCAAGCAATTAATTTAACACCGCGTCATTATTATTGTCAAAAATTTAGCGAGATTTAGTAAATCGAGATGGGAGATATGCTGAATGGATAAAGACAAAACGAAACGCAAATGGATCAACAAAGCCGAATATTAGCTGCACAACGTATTCAATAAGCTTCATAAGCATGCTAATTATTTGCAAGCACTAACTGTTCGATAATGATGCTCATCAGTAGGCACATTCGCACGTTTGTTTGCAATCACAACAAGGGCAGACGACTTTGCAACGCATATAAACTAAGCCTCAACAAGCAATTTTATTAAAGCGTTCGAGTTTCACCACTTCATAAACACCAACAAAACATCGCTAGTCATGCTATATTCTTTTCACCAGTATAAGATTGCCACCAAACAAATGACGCTAGTGAAAAGCGATGAAGAAACGAAAACGAGGAAACTGGAAACGTTCCGACTCATCTCTGATACATATGATGACGATACACATTGAGCGAATGAAAGACATTGAGGTTGTTTGCCACAAAATGTTCTTTCATACAAGCAACAATATGTAAACAGGTAGATCTAACAAAAGGAAGAAACACTTTAATCGATGTGTTTTGGGCTCTTTTAACGATCGACCAAACACGATCCGGGGATTAGCGCTAAAATTGAGGTGAAAACTATTTCGAAAATCGCAATATAAAAATCAAGTATAAATTTTGCACCATTATAAATAGATATATCCAATAGACACATTGATACTTCTAGACTCCAAAGTAGGTCAACAGGATGTGTTTTCGAAATAATTAAACGAGATCAGAATTGGATGATGTGGACAAATTTTAGAAGCGATCGAAAAGGTGGGCGTTCACTTTCTACATGGCTTCTTTTTTTTTTTGAGGTGTGAGGCAGTAGCGCTTAGCGAGAGATCAATTTTCGGCTCAATTCGTAAGGTGAGCGGCTCGTTTTAAAGTTGTATCATATTGCTAGGAAACGATTCGTCTAATCTCAAAATTATTTTCAATCAAATCCATTCTGTTTGACGGTATTCTTTTATTTTATTTTTTTTTATTCATTGAGAAGTTTTGTTAATGCGCCCAACATCAGCATAGCGAATATCAATTTGCATTTTATTTGAGATGCCGAATATGGTGCATTTCAAAAATATGAATGTTCATGAAATTTTTGAATAATTTACGAGCACATAATTAATTCATGTTAGCATTTAGCAAAATATTTCTTATAAAATACTTTGTGGAATGATCATTAAGGTGAGAGATTTTGTTGCTTATTGAATCAGCAATAGAGCAATAGGTAGGAAATCTCTAATCTAAGAGTGATTTAAAATAACACAATAATTTGCTATCGGAAAGGTAAGCCATTTTCAACGATGCAATAAAGTGAACATTTTGTTACTTTATTTGAGGTGTTTATTCAATAATTATCAACTCCAAGGATATATGTGTAAATTCGTTGTTCAAAAGTGTGATACGCGAAAGAAAACGTTAAAACGACGAAACGATTAGTCGGCAATATGCACTCAGTGATTTATTTCGATTCTCTATGGGCCGTAAACGCAAAAACGAGAGACAATGCCAAATTATGGCATTTAAATAGGTGCGAATAATACGCAAAGAGGACGGTACATACAGTGTCCTCGTAGAGTGAAGCAATAGAGTGGAAGAGAAAGAAAGATAGAGAGAAGGAACGACATACAGAGAGAGAGGGAGAGAGAGAGAGGGAGAGGTTTTGCAGATAGTGCAGATAATGCGTATTACTTGTAAAATGTGTGATATAACAAACGTAGTAGCATCATTTAAGGTGTATGTTCGTCTCGTTTCGAACGTTCACCATTAATGTTGGTGGCTTCAAGCGTACTTCCGTTCATTCTTTTTATACGCTCTATGCATTGGTTTTCACACTTCGATACCCAATCGCATCGTGGGAACATGCAATGAAGCGAGTAGATAGACATATGAATACGGCTAAATAGGTGTGGTGACTCGAAAATATTGTGGCTTAGCCATAATATTTCGGTATGATAGAATATGATCTTTGCATAAGCGTACTAAATACAGCTTTTTACTTCAATACTTCTTCTTCTTATGCTTTTCGTCGGTTTAATTTAAAGAACTCCTCTCTTTCTATTGTCACCCTTACAAGTGTATATTGCAGGTGTATTCATTATATGCAATAAATAGAAATAGTATTGTTGTTGCTCTTGCAATTGTTTTATTTCATACGCATATTTACTAAACTATAAACGATACAGATATGGTAATGTTTTTTGTTTTTTTTACAATAATATGGCCATTCTATTATAGAAGGAATAAGAAGAGCGGCAATTCGTAATTGCATACACATTCTCAATAACGCATTAAACGCATAAATTAATATTACCAATTGAATGAATATGATTACGAGAAAAGTGGGACTAAGAATGCAACGTTAAAGTGTTCGCCTATACAATGTGCTTAGTGCTCGCTAGTTGTTGTGTATAGATGGTGTTACATCGGCGATGTGTCGATCCATGGATTACTTAAAATAACAAACTAAGATTATCAACAGCACGAAAAGGGTGTTAAACGCAAATAGCAAGCAATCTTTAATGAAAACTCATAATATAAATTCATCGAGATTTTTTTTTTCTCAACGCTATTCGTTACTCGTTTTTTTAACGCAAAGTGCACCAATAAAACTAAGCAAAGAAGCAAATCAAAATGTTTATAATCGAAATATGCAATATTATCCTCAATAAGTGCATCAATTTTTGTTATATTTTCAACAAAAATTATTCGTAAATGGTTTCTTTTTTTATAATACACATTTCAAAGAATATGGCATATGCAAATAGAGGAGATCGTAAATTTCTTGAGGCGAAAATTATATTCACCGGATTTCCTGAGCCCTACTCTGCAAGCGGATCAAAGAGGATGCTGAAGCGTTCGAATATGGCAAAGAGTCGCACGCTTGGGGGTCCGAATTGACAAATTATTGACGAGTGCATTGTTTTGAGCGAATTGAGTGTGGATTATCAGATATGCGATACGCATTTCCAACTATTGTTGGCCGCCATCCTGCGAGTGTTTAGTCGAACTTGGAGACGATAATCCCATCACAAGGTGCATAGTCAACGAATCCCCGTGCAAGAGTTCTCGATTCGTTTGTGGAAAGAGCACAGCAGCCATGTCCAATAGTTTTATTTGGATGCACTACAAAAACTCAAAACTTCTCGCCTCTTCATTGCTACTCATAGCAGAGCACTCAAAAAATTCGTCACCGTATAGGGGCAATAATAAGAGGTAGAAATTAAATATTTGGTTCATAGAAATTTCGATTAATTAGGTTAATATTAATGAAATTGTTCAGCTACGAAATTCTGCAAATTCTCTACAATCGTTAGAAGACTTGAGCAATATGCTCAAAGGTTATGACTCCATTGAAGGCTGAGCATATTGCACTATAGCACGAAAGGCGGAAGTCTTCATGTTTCAAAAAGAGAATTTGGCAGGTCAACGAGGGGGTGAATTTATACGTGCCACTTTTAAAGGAGGTCTGAAATATTAAAAAATGGAGAAAAACATCTTCTGGGGAAAATCGTGACGGTGGTCAACATACTTCCCAAACAAATTGTATTTGTTTAACAATGGAAAGGTATAAAACACTGTTCACAAGCAATGCAGTTTGCAATTTTCCAATTTTTTTTTTGAGAGAGAGACAGACGTATAGTCATAAGAGTTGCAAAAAAGGATGCAAATAAACCGCATGGTTGATAAAATGTTGTGCACAATTTTACTAAGAGCCTATCTCTTGAAATATCTTATCCTTAATCGAAAGGGGCATATGATCGAGGCACCATTTATAATCCAATGATGTGAAAGGGTGACTGCGACAACCCATAAGTTTTCATTGAGACCTCTAATCAAGGGAAGGATTCATTTAAGATCTGTTATATTTCAGACAATGTGAAAACATTGGCGATGCACGATAGGACTTAGAACAACATGAGTAAAGTAACACTTACAAATTCAAGCAGATTAAAGGCAAAAAAAAATAATACGGATGTTACGCGCTTATGCAAATATATGTCATACAAATTCGTGGTCGATGTTTTTTTTGTAGTGTGCGTCCGAAGCGATAGCGAACCGACGTCCAGCAGTAAGTAACACATGCCGCACACTTGACCAAATAAAGGGCCATCGGTGCGCACTCTAACGCATCGTCGAATAAACTTTAGCAATCTAGGTACACACAACGATCTACTTACGATTGCACCGTAATGCGATCATCAACAGAACTATTACACAATCATGCAGCAAACACACTCAAATCGATAAACATTATTTATTTCGTTCGCCACTACTGTAAAAAAAAAGAGTACAGTAAATGGAAGTCATGCTAGTTTTATGGGACTCATCTGTTTCGTATCTCAGATCAACCAGTATCCGATACACGACGATTGCAACACATCGGTTTTTTTCCAGTGAAAATTATACAGTAAATGTGAATAACACCTCATCGATTTATAAACTTTTCATTTATCTTATTTATTCACTCTAATCGACAACTTATCATTGAGGGAGAATATATATCCCAACAAAGATGAGGCGAATCAAATGAACGCACATCGAAGATCAGCAATCCCTCAAAATTTACAGCATTAACGTGTGGCGCAACAAAAAAAAAAGAAAAAAAAAACTGCTGACACGACAAATGGAGTAATCCCGAATTGTGCGCCTTCACGCTATTCGTCAACTTATGCGCTTCTCTAAGTAGTTCAATGATACACTACAATACTATAAATGTATACTTATTGGATTCAGCACGCATTTATTGAATATGCTTATAAAACTTTTTTTAAAAATCTTTTATTCAAAAAAGTTTACTCAATTACCCTTCGAAATACAAATAGTCGAGTAAGAAGAAGAATAATAAGAAAATTCAACAACTATTAGAATAAAATCGATCGATCAGCGATAATCTAAAAAAAAAATATTACCAGTATTTATTCGATTCTTTATTGTTAACATATATAACCAGTGAAGAACACCTCGTAAACCTATAGCGATACTCTTGTAACATCAAAAAATAGAAATATGCATAAGCCCGTTTCAAACATAAATGGTTTAGAGCATTCCGATAGACAGAGAGAGATTATTCACATTGGGCATAATAAGTGAAACAATACAACGACATTTACAACAATGGTTATGGAATATTATGATCGCAAATGGGGCATCTCGTTTTCCCTTCCCTTGTACTCACCTCATGCGAATTATCCGATAAGCCAAGTTTTCCAAAATTGTTATGTCAATCCTTACAAGTGAATTCGCCAATGTGCAGGTAAATATTACCTTACAGGTAAATTTTAAAAAAATCCTTACAGGTAAATAAGGTGCAGAACCCTTAAGTTTTCGATATTCAACGCAATTTTATTGAATTGTTTAAGCTTTAAGAAAATTAGGGCAAAAAATATTGGAAAACAAACTAACGGAAAGCATAAATTCTAATAGTTCAAGATCCACGAAACTACACTTCAATTCTTCATAAAATTAGCAAAAACCCCTCTGCTAAATCATGGTCAATAACGTCCACGATGTATCATAAATTTTAGTGCTGTGCCTCGCCTTCAACGTTCGTCTAAATCAATTGCTGCCGCCATTTAGCGATCATTCCTCGAGAGCTCCTCTAGCATAGCTTTCGAATCTCTTCTACCATCGTTTCCGGCAGTAGCGAATGTATTCACAAAAAGAACTCATCAAATAATATGTAGAAAAATAAATATCTATAGATATGCATACCACATATGCATACCACACTAGAAAATATCTAGAATAGAAGGATGCTACAATATATAATAATAAAGATGCTTCATTGAAATTAAACGCTGACTCGCATGAGAATCTCAAAAAAAGGGATCACAGTACAATCCAAGCGCGAGTTTTTTCTTCTTTTCTTCCACCGACTTCATTGCATGATCAAAAACTAAAGATACGGCAAAATGGCAAAATACCTCTTAAACTTGAGTTGCAATCGAAAGAAAAAAACAAACAAAAAAGAGCCAACAAATCTTTTCCTTTAAGTTGTCTATAATAAACGACGCTTCAATGCTCACTCAACCTCACAAGTTCTACGAGAACAATCTCGCATGTTCCGAACATTTTCACTGGTGGTCCAAAATAGTTGACACCAGCCGATACATAGACGTACGTCTGTGAAGACGTATCATAATATAGTCCCCGAACAAAAGCATTCAACGCATAGACAAGCGGCACAAATATATACATCTGTCCAGCATGTGTATGCCCTGAAATATGTATGTCATAGAAATGATATTTGAAGCGACCATCTTTACGCTAAGAAAATCACCTCTGATGAGTTATAGCCAAGTTGGTCTATCTGCACTATCAAGCTATAATACCTGAGGTCATTAGCTATTCAGATTAGCCGAACAATCATTGTTTTTATTCTTCAGCTGCATTTTGGTTTATTCTCTTTGAAAAAAACCATCAGTGGTAAGAAGTTCTATCTAATTTGAAGAGTGGATGCCTCTTTTTTCGAAACTTCAGATAAACACTCAAGAAAACAAGAGACTTGAATAGCAGAAGAAAAAAATGTCACCAACAACCTTTAATAGGGAATTATACTTCAAAAAAATGTCAAAAATAAGAGGCAAAGGAGGAAAGCTAATGATAACCTGAAAGAATGAGATCCATTTTAGCTGCCGCTACTCGATCGGCTAATATTATTTCAGCCGCATTCGGCTGATGCGCAAGCACAACCAATGTAGCATTTCTTGCACATCCACTAATTGCTTTCTTGTAATCCATCGCATGGCCAGGATACCTGACATCATTAACTACTGCCAATTTTTTGCAACGATTATCAATTAATTCCATTGATATTCCCTCTACAACTTAGAGAAGTTTGCTACTGAAAATTTATTATTTCGATATAACTAACATCATAAAAATTCTTTTTGCAATATTTTTTTTCATCTTCCAAAACGAAACGGTTAAACAGATTCGTCAAATAGTAAAACCCTATCGTAATAGCGGTCTCTTAAAGAGGGCTAAAGAAAAATATGGAATTTCAACGCTTAACACTGCAGCGATAGGCCCTAGTCAACCGACCATCCTTCCCTCTCTTCATCATCAAACACCATCTCTCTCCTCCCCCCCACCCACCCATCCCTCCTTCAACATTTTTTTCGGATCGAATATCTAATACACAATAAGAACAATCAACTCATTTCAACTGCAATGCAAATGAGTCGTCGCATTATTAAGCATAAAAAATTAGATCTGGAAAAGTGCATCCGCTAACCTCGGAGGGAGCCTAAAAAGCTTACCGAGAACGCTCAGCATAAAGATCATCCACACCGGCGATACAAAGAGAAGAATTTGAAATTTCAATATTGACGTGTTCATTATGTAGTGGTCGAACCCCAATTTGTCGGAGATAATCGAACCATTCGACAACATCTCCATGAATATACTCATGATTGCCTTGAATATGAAGCATATAAAGCCGAATATCGGAGTACAGCTATGAGACCTTCTTTTCTCATCTTATAGTCGCATTTATTTGAGAGGCATTAAGCCTTCATCGAAGAATTGCCACAATCCACAGACTTTAAAGACTCGCTGAAGTTGAATGTAAGATTCGTGATTTTTTAATTTTTATGAATTTTCTCAAATTTGATTTTTACGTCTGAGAAAAATGTTTCAAAAAGCAAACGAGTATACTACTGCATGGTGTGTCATCGACCAATCTTTCTAAACTCCTCTTCTCTCCGTGACAGCCGAATCGTTAGTACTTAAACCTCAGCACAGGACCCCTGCACATGCCTTAGTGCGTCTCCAGTTGCTCTTTTTTTCTCGGCAATAGCAGATCTCCGTCAACGTAAAACTGCCGCGCTCTTATGGGACTGAAAGCAGGACTGGGCTCCCCGCCTCCACTTTGCGACTCCTGTCTGCGTGAATTTTAGCAAGCAAGCTCCCTCGCCTTAATCGACTAAACTAGCGCACTTACAAACAGAATACTGCAGAGAAAAAATCTAGTTTTTAACTTAAAGTGGAAGACAGCCACAGGAACGTAACGAACCAGTAGCAAAATAAGCACCGTAGGTCGATTTCAAGCCGCGCAGTGGATCGGCAGCGTCGACAAGGTCCCCCACAAAGCCATCTGTGAGATCGCCCGAGATTGCAACAACATCTGAAAACGTTGAGGCTCTCGAACGATGGATACCACTACGAATCACCGCTGTGATCCTGCAGATAAAGAAGCTCTCATCTCACTTCTACTTCCGATCCATAAGTTAATTCCTAAATATCAATAGTTTCGGTGCTGCTGCACGTTAAATCCATTGCAATCCCGCGCTTGCACATTTTCACTAGCCTCTTTCGTGAACTTTTAAACGCTATAGTACCATCCGAGATCGAAATTAATCGAGTGGTTGCCAATTTCAGAGACGTCGAAGCGCGGAAATTCATGGATGGAGATGCTCACTTTTGAGCTTTTTAGCAACCGACTTTCTGCGGCGTGGTCAATGCTCAACATTGTCGATAATTTGGGAACGGTACCAGGACAAAAGGGAACAATGATTCACCTGGTCGAAGTGAGTTGGTCAAGTCGACGATTTGTTGTACACGAGTTCGCCCAACACTAGGGCCAATATGCACATCCGTTAGAAGGGCGAATTTGACCCCAATTTGCTGATGAGGCAAATCTTTGACGGGTACTCTGACAAAGCGTACGCTAGGTGGCGAATATGCAACCCAAAAGCCTCCAAGGACGACGAGGATCGCCAATACCATTCCAATCAAGCGATGAGTCATCTGATAGGCCATCGCTGACCTGAAATTGAGCCATTTCGGTTGCTCGAATCGCAACTTACTTATCATACCTTCTCTAGTGTGCATTAGCTGTATCTATTCTAAGAATGAAGGTGCAGCATAAGTGCAATACGCACTTAATACCTGCAAATACAATCAAGGACACGTAATAAAATGCTTTGCTCTTTTCAGAGAAGTGCATCGAGCGGATTCGACAGCGATACGTTGAAGAATCGCAATCAAATCTGAACGGCAGCCCATCCTGCCTTCTCAGTTCACGAAAAAAAAACTTTGGAAGATTACAAACACCTTAGTGAAGTTGTTTAATATAACCAACGTTAACAATAATAAATAAAATTACAAACACCTTAGGAAGGTGCATAAGTCCGTTTATGCCGACAACAGCCTATTTGCCCCTGGCTGAAATGCCTTTTTAGCAAACTTTTATGCACTGTATAACAGCTCATAGTTTGGGCTACCATGCAGTATGCAACATATCCCTACAGAGGATTTTCTATGTGAAAAACATTTCGGTAAGGCAGAACTCTTCCGACGACTTTTACTCCTTTAAGCTAATCGCAGCTCGAAGGCATCAGAAGTCATCTGACACATCAGTGTTGTCCATGAATAGGAGGTATGGCTGCACTTACTGTTGGAAAACAAAGTAAATGTTTTTGGTTCATGGAGACTTGCAGAAAAGATTCGAGAACTATTGAAAGTCATAGAATGTAACGACTCAACAATAGTTCGGCATTATCATTCAATGATGGAAGCACAAAAACGTCTGGTGCTTATAAATTTCGAATCCCAATGAAAAGATTTTGAACCATGCTGGAATTTGAAGACTAGAGACCTTTGAAAGAGTTCTGCTTTGTCCACTAAACATGCCATAGCTCCTGACATGGTGGTAGCACTGTCCAAGGATCGACTCCTCTCGCATCAATAGAAATAACAATACACAACAAACTTATGATCACTTTTGTCACTCTTCACTAATATCAACATCGACGGAAACAATAATGACGAAAATAAGCACAACTGAATTAATATTCGGCATATTAATTTACTCTCTTCACTTATTTACTCTCGAACGTTTAGTGAATGTTATACTTAAATTAAATTAATGTTGAGTTAAGAAAGTTCTGCCATTTGCAAAACGCCTTCTCTCCTCAAAAACGTATTGCATCAACGTTTCATTTCTTCGCAAATTCGAATTCAATCTTCGGCTCCCTTTAAAAAAAAAAAAAAAAAAAAACAATATATTATGCATCAATATTTTTCATCAAAACAATGATATATGCCCACCACTTTCAAAATTTAGTATTGATGAAAGATTATAGCAGAAAACATCATTGACTTAGATCCGTTAGAATTCGTATATGATTAGTTCGCCTCATTAATGCACGTATTTTCAATTTCAATAATTAAACAAATAAACAATATTTCATTTTTTAAAAAAAAAAGAAGAAGAAATTACCGAAAAAAGTTGGCAAAGATGCCGAATTTGATCATAGCACGAGAGAATGTATGAAGAAAGACGACAACGCCGAGAAAGACAATCATATGTAAATAGATGGCAACTGATATAAATGATAATAAAGAAAGTAGATTTGGCTCCTCTCCGATCCATATAAAATAAAAGATAAAGCAAATATGCGTCAATGCGAGAAAAAGACAAAGTAAGGTCTGCAATGGTTGATATGAAATAAACGCCTTTATTAGAATATTTCTATAGCTCAATAAAGGATATATGTCAATGAAAAGAGTTAAATAATTTTCCCTTACAGAGGTTGATTCGATAAACGCCTATAAGAAGTTCCATAATATTCCACTCATCTACTTTAATTCAAGCCGATCGTCTTTCCACTGCTATAGACTATTTGCTACGATTAAGTGAACAATGATCGAACGATGTATATAAAATAAAAAGTAAAGTAAAGTAAATGTATATAAAGTAAAGTATATAAAGTAAAACGCCAAAACGACTTTTCACAATTCGAACGCACATTTTTGCTTACGTTTTAACGTTTACTATAAGTTTTGCACATTTGTAAACAGTGATTAAAAAAGCTGCCTAAATTATTCAAAAAACAATAACAGCCAAGCTGTTTATGCATCATCGACAGTAAAAAAAAAAGCAACGCATTGCTAAGTGACGAAACGTATAGCCTATTTAGCGTTGGGTTTCCGATGTGACCGATGAGTGTCGAAGAACAGCAAAAAAAAAAACGACGCAACATCTCTCTCAAATACCTTCTGTTTTACTGAGTACATCAAATGTCGACTGCGTGCACGACAATCATGGAATCTACTGATTAGGCAACACATTCTAGTACCCTATAGATGTGTTGAAACAGTATGAACTTTTCAGAAAACGGGGCTGAATATTCTCCGAGCTTGCGCTGACTCGACAGAAATGAATAGGGAAAATTGTATTTACGCAAAAGAAATGAATAAGGATTTTCAAATTGCAAATTTCGGACGAAATTCAAAACTTAAAAATTACGGGAAGGCAATAAGAGGATAAACACTCAAATTTGGAATGATATGACTCATAGTTCCGGTTATATTTTAGAAAAATTTGTTTGTCTTAACTTTTCATCCCCCTCCCAAATAGACAAAAAAACCCCCATCTTCAATAATAAAGAACGAGGAAAAATCCGCTCAAGTTCATCCCTATAATACCACTAGAAATAGTAAAAACAATAAATGAACGGACAGTCTTACTTTGCAAGTGTCCTGCAAACATATTATCCGCCATCGCTTACTCGTATATCGTAAGTTGAGATCATCGCCAAATCTAAAAAGTTGATATATATTCAAAATTTACAGACGTGTGAAATGTTCACAAAAAGGAATCGCTTATTTAGGGGTTTAACAGCATTCAGCCCTTTCTAATAGAGACAAGGGATTAAAGTAATACATTAAAATAGAAGATGGGAGACATGGAGGAGGGGGAATCGTATAATACCGTAAACCATAACCGCATAGCCTTTACTGATAGGGATCGTAGTATAGTAAGCATAGGAAGTGATGGGGGAAAAAGTTTACTGTAAAAGTATGATTATTTCTATTCGATTATATATTCTTTCGATGATCGGGAGTCGATATGTGCAGCTCTTTTTTGTACTACAGTTGAAAAGACTCCACCATACTCCGACAATGGCTTTGTGTCTTGTACTCTTACTAAGCAATAATCAGCAGATTAGAGATGCAAATGATGGCAGCTATCATGAAATATATTTTATTAATACTCCATCCTCAACCATGATAATCAAAACAAACTACCCTCTCTTGTGGATCATCCCTTAACATACACCGTAGACATCTATCGTAAAAAATTGGATGAAAATTAAAATTATTAAAATTTAAAAAATTAAAAAATTGCATCTAACAGGATTTCAAAAAAAAATTATCTAAACGTAAGAATAAGAGGTTATCTTCGATGTTATCTTCGATGTCAGTTTCACAAGTGAAACTGACATCGAACACAGCGTGCGTTGATGAAACGACGATCCGTAATAGTTGCAGCGAACTATTATGCCAATGAAGAATTGAAACGACGGAGATATTAATCCCTATACGATTAGCTGATCAAAGATGGCTTTACCCTAAGAAGGATTTCGTATATCCGACCCACAATTTATGATCGAAAATCTGGGCGAAGATATATTATTTAAAAAAAAAAAAAAAGAGAAAAATCAACTCACGAGTAAATAATAGGCGATAGCATTGACCATATAAAATACGATCCTAGTATCATAGCTAATTGTTGACTAACGAGAAAATGCATTCTAATAATGAAAAATTTCGACATTCCATAAAACGATCGCCGTAATACGAAGAAGAACACTTGCACAAGTGAAAATGCGATAAGAAAAGCGATAAATATACGTCCCTTTGTCATCTCCATATCGTAAATATCAACGCTAAGCAATTTAAACAATTCCCACCATATATTCAATGCAACTTCACAAGTAGATAAAATTTTTTTACTATTTTTGTATATGTAGATGAAGAGATCTGAAAAAAAAAAAACTTTTTTTAAACTGATTTTTTAGCGCTTTAAGGTGAAATATAATAAATAAGTTTTAATTAATTAAAAAAATTTCCCCATAGTTAATTTCATTTGCTTTTTATTCTTCATCAACAGATGCGAATCGCATACATATTACACAAAAATAAATGTATTAAAAATATTTTCTTTAAAAAACGGAAAATGGCCGTCTTTTTCCTCACATGTTTTGTGTCTCTTTTCCCCAGCATAACTTTGTAAGATGTCTAGAGAAAAATTTTAAACACTTTTTTTCAATGCAAAAGATATATTTTGAAAAATCTTCGAAAAATATTTTTTAAGTTGAGAAAAAAAAAACGCCTACTCAAGAAATTTGTTGTATATTTCAGCCATCCTGAATACATAAACGAACGAAACCTTTTTTCTCTTTTTTTTTTTTTTTTTTTTTTAATATTTCATCGTAAACGCTAAAAAGCACATCAATTAACACTAAAGATACCCGCAATACAACGCAATAAGCTCAAAATAACTAGGCTTTCTGAAAATTGAAAAACAGAAAATTTAAGAAAGGAATAATGATCAAATTTCAAAATGGACTATAAATATGACTCTTTAAAAGACGTAAGAACTAATGCAATATTTTCTAGTTGAAAGCTGCTCTAAGCATTATATAAAATGGGATAAGGTGCTTAAATTATTCAATTTGTAAGCATTTAAACGTAATACTAAAAAAAAGAACATATTTTCTGCATCAATTATAAAATAATACTAATAAAATTGGGTCGATTTCCACTAAACGCTTGTAAGATTCAATAAATATTTCTTAGCGATATTTTATTCGTCGACGAATCGCTGAGAGAAAAATTATCAACAGCAAGCTTATCGTTTTGCAAAATTTTTTAGCAATTAGCAAGCTATAACGATTAATACCTTTGTCACTTGTTGCCGAATAGTCAGTTACCTTCCGTCGATTGTGCCAAATCTCTTCATTATAGATGTTGAAATAAAACCACTAAAAGTGTTTGAAAAAACAACTCTGATAAATGCTTCCTTCGATATTCGTTAGTGAAATTTGTAATTTTGAGCTTTAAAAGATGAAGCATGTCTCGAAGAGTTTTACTCTTATGGTGGTGAATTTAAAAGCGCGTAGGTGGTTTATATTTTAATGTGAATGATGGTTTGTTTTGTTTTTTTTTTTTTTTCGTAGATATATTTGTTGGTATTTTTGATGTGCATTGTGGTTTCTTATTCGATGAATTGAAATCGCTTAATGAAATGTTTCATTTTATTGAATTAAAATTCTTATTTAACAAATTTTTTTCGTTAATTTCATTGATTTCTCTTTGCAAATTATTATCGCAATTATATTTTCGTTTATCTTCGCAACATAAACCTGTTTGCAATGTTGTTGCATTCTTCGACCTAAAGCTTATAGACGATCACAAACAAATCACTCACATTTTTCCCCCTGTCTTTTAGATAAACTTTCTTCATTGTTAGTGTGCGCAAAGGCCAGTCGTGTTAGCTCGACGCAATACTAATACAAAAGCCGTATAGAAACGGTCGGTGAGAGGGGAGGGGAGGGTGTTGGGGCAGGGCTTTATAAAATCTCGTCTACTTTCAACCTTTGTTATTAAAACAATGAATTGCGGTGAGGTGTATATCGTTTGCGCCTTGTATCCTTATTTCCATCCGAAATGTTTCAGTTTTCGCCGCTTTTTAACTTTGTATACTACTACGGGAAAATTTTTTTACTGTTATCCAATCTCGTGGCGGTGGTAGAAATCGTGCTCTAGAATTTTTATTATTATCTTCAAGTTTAGCTATCGCATTCTTAGAATTAATTTTCTTCTAGCAATTCCATAATTTAGGTGCCTGAATTCCATATAATTTTTCATAATCAAAGACCCGCTGAGCATAAGTGAAAGCCTAGAAGGTGCACATTTAGTGGGGGGGGGGGGGGATAAAGATTTATGATCTAGTGCTATTCGATTGATCTTTTTCATGCTGTATTTTTTTATCGCTTATTTCCTATCTGCTTGCTTCATTTATCATATTATTTAGCCGTCATAGCAGTGAATGATTCTTTTAATGATTAATTAAGACTTGAATTAGATAGCATGTATGAGATAACTTCGAGTAAAATTACGTTGTGTTCAATGAGTAGACTATTGGGGTCGAAAATATATGCATAAAACTTTTTATACAAACAATAGTAAATGACATAGTAACAGAAGTGGGAGAATGTGGTTTTTGAAAGAATCAATACTTGATAACCAAAGAAGTATTCTTTATGCAATATATCATTGTCACAACTATTGCCGATCGCCTATCCTTTCTCTTCTTTGCAAATAATATTCATTGTATGATAAACCACTATCGTTGTGTTAGACCATTACTAATTGCTCCTGATTTAGGTTTTTTTTTTTTTTTTGGGAAGTGATAAACAATATTGATTAAGTATGCTGGAAATTTGTTTACCGACTGTATATATGCGAAATTTTGTGATCGACGATTATATTCGTCACTCACATAGTTGGCCAATTCGTTGAGTAGGTAGACGCACAAGCACATATGTCAAGGGTAGTCTTTTCACCCACATATTATTACCCAAAGAGTATACAAATTGGGAATTATCTCGCTGAGACAAGTTATTATTCATATACCGAGGTGAAAATATTGCTGACAATTGAAAATGTCATCTTTATTGCCGCAAAACTTGTTGTGAAATGTTGATTTCGAAAGCAAAATAAAAAAAAAAAAACTTAAAAGATAACGCCAAACAAAGAAAACGGTAAAGTAGGCAAGCACTTTGGTTAGAAAGCCAGCGTCAGTTAAAAATAAACTTATAGATTTGCCTAAGATCGTACTGATTTGGATGTTTAGTGAACGCAAATACACTAGGCGTTGAGACGATGTCAGCAGAAAGTTTATTCCACACTCATACGAGCGGAAAAAGAAAGTGAAATAAAAATTGAATTCAACTTATTACCACCTGAATTGTATACTGTCATAATAAAATATAAATTTAATTATTACTTTGTGGAGTTGATATTTTACGAACATTCCTAAACGTAACTACGTTGATTTTTTTGCGGCATGACGTCATTGTTGCACTGTAACCGATTTTTTTTTTTTAAATATTCCTCTGTTGCATTCTTTCATTGACGAAAAAAAAATGATGTGGAAAAATAATCGCATTAAGGCAGACAAAAATGGAAACACTTTTACTTTACCGTCTGCGAAATATTTTCCCAAAAATTTGTCTCTGAATTATATTTGCCTCTAACTCAGAGATGAATTTTTTTTTTTTTTTTTTTAGCGTCTGCCTGCCTTTTTCTTTTCTGTAAAATGTCACTATGGTTTCATTTCCACCAATTCAATTCGCCATTAAATAGAACACAAAAACGATCATCATTTTGCAATTGATTTTAACGCATTGCAAAAAGAAAGGTCGATGCTTGAAACGAGTTTCTCAAAAATGTTGTTAAGTATGACATTATATCGCAATCTTCTTTCGAACATTAAAATGATCAATTATTGAGGTATCAACTAACATTTTATTATTTAATATTGGGTCACCATAAATGGCGGAAGAAAGTGAAACACTAGAAGAGACACGTGCTACTATCGAAAATACGCTACGCAATCTACAGAATGCTAAACAATTTGCTTTCGATATTGGCTCATCGCTTGTCAAAATTGCTTATTCATCGAGTGTTTCAAGAACGAAGACTAATTACGACAGAACGGTCGGTATCTATCTTGTTTTGCTAGGCTCTCTCATTCAGTTTTTCCTTCATGCATTTTTTTTTTTTTTCTTTCAAAGTGACACCATTTTTGTAGAATTTTTTGTTGATGCAAGGAGGTGGCATCGTAATACTTCCCAAAGAGTGGTTTAACTTCAAAAGAAACCAGATTGAAAGGATTTTTTTTTTTTTTTTTTTTTTTGCTGATAAGAAACTATGAAACATTTTCACTCTAGAACGACTTACGCGGAAAACCACGTTTGAAAGAGAGGATATTTTTAAGTTTGCATTATCCATTTGATGCTCTCAGCTAGTTATCTTATCAAGTTGTTTTGGGTTGTTGAGTCGATTAATTTTGATTGTCGTTGAGATTATAGATGCGGAAGCACGACTCGTCGGTGATGCGTCTTCATTTCATTCAGTTTCATATAAAAAAATTTCGAGAATGTCTTGACTTCATTCAAAAGGTTTGTTGTAATCGTTATCGCTCTCGTGCTTATGCCTAAGGGCATTTAGATAGCGTGATCAGCAAAATATGGTGCTGCTGGAGTTGGAAAAGGGGATAGGGAATAGACGACATCGTCGAATATAGTAAGGGAGAGGGGAGCTAACTGCGATGTGTGCGCTACTGCAGACGCACATGGTGCATAAGATGCGCAATGTTTTTTCCAACCCTTACCTTACTTTCCAAAACATCTATTTTATGCGGTCTGTTCCTTTTTTTTTCGAGGGGGGGGAGGGAGGGAATGTGAACAACAACGTCTTCTGTTAGCATTCTTGTTTTTCACAAATTTCCATCTATCTTCACCAAAGTGTATTGTGATGATAAATAACTCTAGAGATTTAAGCATAGGAAACAATGCATATTAAGTTATATATAGCTGTTTTTTTTTCAGGAATGCGGTCCTTTACGCGTTAAGTCGGCAGTTTGTACAGGTAGTGGTACAACTCAGTACCAGGACATTATTGCGAATGCACTCGGAGTTGAGTGAGTTGATATGCATTAAGCAATCTGGCATTAGAAGGGAACATAGAAAAAGAACGAAAAATGTCGTTGATAAATTCACAAAATAGATTAGCAAATTCAATCCCTTTTCTAACTCGAAAGCAATGATTCACGAATTGAGCTTGTCGTCAAGGAAGACGAAGGTCGTTGGGGTCTTTTGCTTCTCCTTCTCCACTCCATTTCATCCCGATAGCCTCCCCCCTCCTTCACTGTGTATGGCTGAAATATACATGATGCATATTTAGCAATATGTAGTTGGCGCGTCACTATACAAACTTTCGTCAATTGAGGTCTGATTCTCATTCTAGAAATGAATTCATGATGGCGAAAATTTGTGCTGAAAACAATTGCATTTAGCAATCAAATGAAATGCAATGATATGTTTTGAATTGCAGTGATATGTTTTGAATTGCAGTGATCGTTGCAATCACCAACCCTGTCAGGAATTAAAAGAAGGGGGGAGGGAGGGTGGAGGGAATTATGGAAGGAAAGTTTATAATTTATTGAATTTAGCGGCATAAGACACGCTTAATATGCTTAGCTGATTGATTAGTTTATCTTTTTTCATCCACGTAAACTTAGATCAATCCCTTCCACATGTTGCCAATAGATGTATTTATCACCGTTTATATGAGCCGTTAAACTAAAAAGAAGGATAGAAAGGGTATGTAAGCACATCATTGTGATACATTCTTCAGATATCATTAATTAGCACAAATGATGATTTATAGATGAGTGATTGCTGCATTGAAATCATTGTCTTATTGCTAGGCTTAGTTAAAAAAAATTGTTTTTCATTTCAGATTTCATAAAGTGAACGATATGGAGTGTTTAGTAAAGGGGAATAATTTTCTGCTGAATAATATTCTCGACGAGGCATTCACATATGATCATCACAACGATATATGCAAATATTCTTTCGAGACAATCAACACTAAATCACAATTTCCTTATCTGCTAGTAAATATAGGCACTGGTGTGTCCATCTATAAGGTTAGATTGCCTTATAAAGTTTCTTAACTAATTTTTTGAAATATCTTTTGCTTATCATCTTTGCATATTTTGTCCACAGAAATGTGCTAAAATTTTCGTGAAAGTCTGCCGAAGATCTAAATATGAAAAAGCACAATAATTAATTAGAGCTAATCTCTGAATATTTCATTATATAATCTGCTTTATATGGAATAGATTAAGATGCATTAGGACAATATTTGAAAATTATAGAGTACTATCTTGCAGCTAACGGTGTTCTTAGTTGGAGTGAAGCACCTATAAGAGCCAGCATAGAAATTCTGATAGGTAATATAGGCATTTAATTTGAGAGTTTGATAAGATGCGTTAATGCTATAATTTTCTATGCTTATCTCAAAAATGTTTGCCGAAAAAATTCTGTTCGAAATTTCATAGTGCAAATTTTAGAAGTGTTTCCGCCAACTTACGCATCCATATATTATTGTTGCCGCTTTATCGATTTTGGCCTACCTATTTATAATAGTTGAGATTTCTTCATATAGTTTCATTTTTTTACACTGCATTTTTATGTGGAAATTCTACAAATTCCTGTAGGAATTCGCATGGTTCGCAAATGAATCATTTAAAGACTTCGTGATTTTGGCTGATGCCGTGGTTCTTATTGTTCGGGGAGTTTAATGCCCCAGCGACCTATTGACAAATTTGATTGCATGACAAATAATCTCAGAAGTCGAATTGTTGATCTTCGAAGATCTCATCGTTTCTTATTAGTATGAATATCTTTCTGGTGAATAAAGTATAAAATATTTACGGGGGAACAGTTTGGGTGATTTTTTGACGAAGAAGCAATGTGAATTCAACTGATTTTGTGAAAGAATCTTGCAATACTAAATTCGATGAGTCTCAATGAGCTAGCAACACAAAGCATTGAAGGTTGCTGGGGGCGCCAGATGGATATACGGTATAAAAATTTTTTTCGTTAGAAGCCACTGCTGTTTATCACTAATTCGCTTGAATTTCCCGTCCTTCTAGTTTTTTTTTTTTTTTTTTTTTTTTTTTTTTGGAGGAATAGGAGGGGCTTACTTCACTTTAACATTCCGAAATCATTGTGGAAATCGTCTTGTTGATGCAGGTGGAAAGTGATGAGTGTTTCGAACGTGTTGGTGGTAGTTCGATGGGTGGTGGATCCTTCTACGGGATGGGAAGTCTTCTTACGCATACTAATGGTATGTTCTTGAGTTAGTTCATGAACTTCCTTAGCTTGTTGAACAGCTCGAATTGTAAGGGTATTGGGTCCTTGTTTTGCTCCTTCACCTTTGATTTGTTCCCGAAGGATTCGCAAATTCCTCTTTCGAGGCTCGACCAGATGCTGCGTAATGTGGCAACAAGATGAGAGGTTAAGGTTTTTTCATTATGCCTCAATAAAATCCTCAATGATTTGTCAGAAGGATTTTGTTAAATTTATTTATAAAAGTTTCACATATATTTATCACCTTTATAAATTCGAATTTCTCACA
Source organism: Baylisascaris procyonis (assembly GCA_037389465.1). Taxonomy (NCBI): domain Eukaryota; kingdom Metazoa; phylum Nematoda; class Chromadorea; order Rhabditida; family Ascarididae; genus Baylisascaris; species Baylisascaris procyonis. The sequence continues at coordinate 5,869,356 of JAZARR010000059.1, forward strand.
ATTTTCTCAAATTTCAAAGGCAAATCATTTGCATTTATTTAATGTTTATGCTTAGATTTTGATGCTTTAATGCGTATGGCTGAAGAGGGTGATCATCGAAGTATGGATATTCTTGTTTCTGATATTTATGGCGGTCGTGCCCATAAACTTGGTCTACCTAATGATTTGATCGCTGGTTCTTTCGGCAAGGTGCGCAACTTTCCACTTTCGATTTCCTGTATTAAAGAGTTATGTCAACTGCAAAATAAAATTGCTTCTATTCTAAAGTTAAGGTTTTTTAAATCATATTTTTACCAATATATTATTTCAGTGAATGATATATTAATTAAGTTCATTTCCTCTCTGGAGTCGACGTTTAAAGTGCAGCAACTCTGTCCGCTGTATTCGAAGCAACTTTCAGCACATTAGACCACCACAAATTCTGTCGAAAGGGAACCTGTTGCTTCATTATAAAATAGGATAATGCATCTCTTCGTTATTCTTACAATTGGACTGTATTTTGGTTGATCCTTATGTTATTATTTAGTTCATCCGAGAGCTAGTTCCTCGTTTATCTGGCAGCTACGTAGTGGAACGAAAGCTCAAATGAAGTGGATCAAAATAAAACGACAATCGTTTTTTTTTTAGAACTCGTATTGCTAATGGCACTTTTCACATATTTTTATTTATTTGTTACCGATTAGGCGTAAGAGTGTGGCAAAAATATTTTCATTATTTGAAATGTTTTTTTTTTCATTGTCTGAAGTTTTTTGATTTCCTCTCACAATAAAATCCTGTCTGCTTACAATATGACTAATGCGCTATCTTTTTATGAGGAAACCGATTGCTTGAGTATGCAAATTAAAGCAGTGCATCTCTTTAGTTTGTTTTTTTTTTAAGTATAAAAATGCTTATTTGCTCAGGTAATTAGAAAAAAGAAGGCGCCTATATATTTTCAGTGTGCAGATGCAGAATATGTGGAAACGGTTAAGAAGAATTCCCACTATCGTTCAGATGTGCTTCGCAGTCTTTTATTGATGATCAGCAATAGTATTGGTCAAGTATTGTCTTACTAAAGCTTCATTGATTGCTTTATTATTGCTTTTCATCTTATTAAAAAAGAGAGAGTTTTAGAATAAAATTAAGAATTGCTTATCTTAGATTAGGCGATGATTTTAAATTAAATTTTAGGAATAAATTGGGACGTCTAAAGTTTGAATTCGAAGATTTATTTTAGTTGAAGTTGAATTTAAAAAAAATGCGCATAGAAAAAGTAGTAAAATATTGGGAATCTTTTAAATTTAATATTACTTGAAAATATTTAATTATTAAAGGAAATTTTTCACTAATTGATCACCTATAACCACTGTTATCACCTATAACCGCGGTTTTGATTTTTGACTGTGAAATAAACCACTCCATAAATCAGTTAGCATTCTCGCGGCCGCTGGCATATGGAAGGCGCAGAGAGAAACTGGGTTTCCCTTTCCCTCTCCCTTTTTCCTCAGAGGATCCAAGAAGGATCGAAATGAAATCAAGATCGTTGCTGAACGCTGTTATTTCGGATCGCCTCGTCCATTTTTACATGAAAATTTTCGATTCGTTACGTGTGCCTTGTCTTGCAAATTTTTGGCTCGGTTCAATTACCGCAGAACTTCTGTCGAGGAGTAACGTTGATGAAACTTTGCTTTTTCGCAGCGTTCACCTAAGGCGCATAGGCATTGTCCTCCCATCTCGAACATTTTGCCATTCAATTGGGAACTAAGCGAATTTTCTTTGGTCGTTAGAATGAAAGTCACCATTTGGCAACTTACTTTGGTTGATAGGTAATAAAAAATCGAAGGCATCAGATGCCGGCCACAAATTTACACTCCAATCGACGAGAAGTATGCTTACCGACGGTTTGGGCATATGAACAAGCGTCTTCAAGGCCAAATATCATGTTAGCGTTTTATCGGTTTCCAAATTAGCATCATAAACGCTTGCTAAATTGCTCATTTAACACCTTAACATCCTTGGCGTATTATCCCTTTTCTCTGTGTTTTAAATCGAACATTGTCATGAAAAATGATTGTTTAAATCAATGATCGAAATGTATATTACTCTACAAATAGACGGATTTTTTGCGTTTAACAATCTATGCTGCTGCAATGTTTAGAGGCATCGTATGGGTTGTTGTAGTATGAAGGCTTGCGATGATTCATGGAGTGGTATAATTCGCGACTAGCACTTTAAACCGTTTTGTATTGCTAGTGTAATTTAGCCTGTGATTATGAAATGAGTGTTGTTGAAGATATCATTGCTTGAAGATATTCGCTTAATTGTTATTCATTATTTAAGAAAGCTCATTCAGATTGCAGTGCTATACGCTTCGACGCTAAATGCAAATCGTATCTATTTTGGTGGCTATTTTATTAGAAATCATCCAATTGTTATGCGAACTATGACTTTTGCGGTGAATTTTTGGAGTCAGGTAAATATTCACTTCAATATCTCGAATGGATCTAATTTTTCGTTTATTCGAAAAATTTCTAAATGTGATATTATAGGTTTCCTAACACATAAAAATTCCACACTTTGGTAAAAATTCCACCCTTTGGTGTTCTTGAATTTTTTTATGCTGAAGTCAATGATGATCGAAAACTTTGCTCTTACGGCTGTTTACTGTTTACCAAAAAATGTGCATTAGTTAAACGGCATAAAAAACTGAAAAGTTTCTTCCTCACTGCTTAAATATTTGAATGATACTCGAGTGCATATTTGGAAATGCATTTATCGAGCTGTTATTATCTTTATATTACTCTTGTACTATTTATTTCTTCGAAAAATTTGTTCGCATGTATTTTCGAAGACTCGAGTCAGTTCCTTCCGTCACTGATAGAGTGGGAAGGAAATGCGGGAGGAGAGAGGGAGAGAAAGTATTGACTGAGCAGCGTTGTGTGTTTGAGTTGAAATGACTGCCTATTATCGATTTGCGAAAAATAAGGAGGTCTTATGCATCATCTGTTAAGGTCGAATAAACTATAGATGGATTTTTCAGGGTGAGATTCAAGCACAGTTCTTACGTCACGAAGGTTATACGTCCGCAGTTGGAGCTTTTTTGAAGGGTGTGGAGATGTTCAGTGATTCCCATCCTAACGAAGCAGGTATTGGCTCTACGTTTGAGCTCTAGAGGTATAAATTGGGGAAAGCGGGGTGGCGTAGAACATATGCCTCTTTATATGCTTGATTAAAGAAGAAACATTTCAAATTTTGTTTTAATTTGAGAGGGTTTTCTTCTGTTTCCTTTTTCAGTTGAGTTGAGCTGAAAATAATCTTGTGTTCTTTCTCTTAACAATAAAGTTCTGTTTTTTGTTAAACTCCGAGTATCCTTTAGAAAATCTCGCCGCAACTTGCTGAATGGTCCCTCTTCCGTATTCAAAACTCGTGAATGTATTTATGCATTTTATGGCATTGATTTCCTTAGAAAGTTGCATATTCATATCGCATAAAAATTGATATTTTCAGATCCATCCTATATGTGGTCGTGGAAGGAGCACTATGCAGGAAGTACAGCTTTAGGCCGATTTGTTCCTACGGCGCCACTTTCGTCGAGCTTTAATGTATGTTTTCTTATCGAGATCGCATCTTTCAGTTGTATAATTGATACTATAAGGCATTTTATATTTATGAAGAAAATCTTAATAAAAACATCGAAATAAGCTGACTACTAAATAAATTCTATGTGATGAGATGGAATGATCTGATCATTTATTGATTAAGCCGAATGCATTAGTGTGATATTTATAAAATACACATAAAATCAATTTGCGATCACTACACCGGCGTTGTTTAGTTTTCCTGTTTTATTTTAGGTTCCTACGTTCTTGTCGTAATGAATATTATTGATATCTCAGGGCAATAGCTCGAAGAATTTTACATATATACGTATGAGAGTATGCTTTATAGGTGGGAGTATTGGAAATGGAATGTTGCGAAATGAATTTATCGATGTTTCCTTTGTTGCGAAGCGATATTGTCTATCGACCGGACACGGTTTCGTTGAACCATGATCCTGAGGCGAGGGAATATTGGATTTGTTGTATGGAAGGCAGTATTGAAAAGGTTAACCAATGCACATTTCAAATCCATCGGACTTTATGTTATCACCTTTTGTTGGTTGTACATGCAGATATATGCAAGGCATTTGCATACAATGGAAGCAATTGCCGTAGATAAGGTTTTTAGATGTGAAAGAGATCGGTGCGAAGGGTGGTTTTGAATGTGAAGGATAAAGTGGTGAGCATAGCCCGTAATGTGTTGCAACCGGAAAATGTTTTTATTCTCAGAGAATCTTGTAAATAGTTCTGTTTTTTCCGGCGATTAATGGAAACGCTAATTTTTTTTTCAGATTTTCGGCATTTATTTGCCAATTCAAATAATTGCGAACGTGAAAATACTTGAAAGTTATTGCGTTGAAGGCATTTTTTGAATAATTCGGAAATAATGCTGAATGGTTTAGTTAAATTCATTGTGATATTTAAGTGAAAATTTTGAATGAAATATTTCAGACAATTGTAAAGGCGGTTGAATCGCAATCGAACTGTGCTGATGTGAGGGAGCGTGCTGAAAATGTTAGAAGAAAATATCTAGAGCATCTGAAGATTCTCAGGGAAAAACCATTGTAAGTTGTGGGATTTTATTCCGTTATTTTAAGTAAAATAAAAACATTTTCATCGAATCGATGTGTACAAATCGTTATAAAGCTATTATCATTGCGCTTATCGTCCCATTTCCCTTCCTAGGGGGGCTGATTAGCCAGAAAAGCGTTGCAGTTCTCGAAGCACTTCAAAGATGGCAGAAAGGCCAAAATATTGGCAAGGAAAGCAGGAGTGCAACTGATGGATGTGTCGAGTCTGAAAAGAAAGAGCATCAATTGGTAATATAATGATTGAAATGAACAAAACGAGATGAACGGGAAGCAGAGTAGAGCAGAGAGTTGTGTGAATTTTGGAGAGTTGAGAAAAATTCAAAAATCGAACTCACACCGAATGATGTCATGCAAATTGCAATCGTATTTCTCTTCAATATGTCTATAGTCGTTTTCGTATCTGATGGGAGAATGGACAACATAACCCATCGGTATGACATTGATCTGCAACCCCCAGTTTCATAGCTTTCTGAACTATTCTCTAGTTTACCGAAGAATAGTAAATTTTCTAGTCTGTGGGCAAAATAACGTTTTTTTTTTTTAATGTGCTCAAATTAATGGGATTTGACAAATCGATCCCTCCGACGAATTTGAGAATGATCTGATCAGATGGCGGTTCGATTCCCTTTTTATGAAGGCATGCATGTTTCACGCGCTATGCGAAGGCAGATATTCGTTTTGACCGCAATATGATGCGGTTATTGATTATTATTCTATTGTGGATAATATCGTTCATATTTTGAGTTGATTTTTATTGAAATATTGATTTTTGATTTTTGATTTTTGAAATATTGATTTGAAATTGAAATATTGAGTTGATTTTTATAATTTAAGTGCATATGGTTGTTGCAATGTGCGAAATTTGCTGGATTTACGAGAGCAGATCCTTAATCAGTTCTTATTCGACGACGCATTTCTCAATGTAAGTTTTTTATTTTTATTTTTATTTTTGCACATTTCATTCTATTTTGATCTTTTTCTTCGCTTAATATTCGCCTAAAATATTGTCATGGAGAGGCGATAAAATTTTGCTTTGATATATATTTTTTAATGCGATCTTAACCGAAATGCTTTATTAACGGCAAACGCATTATCGAAAAATGTGTGATTTTCAGTGAGAATTCGAATATTTGTTTGTTTGTTGCTTTTTTTTTAGCAGAAGCGCATTGAAAATGAGCGAGCGATGGAAGAATTGTCGGGAGTTCTAAAGGAGGTTGATGCAATAAACAATGAAAGAGATCGACAAATACTCGTCGTCAAGGGGCTACTCGCTGGGAACGTTTTCGATTGGGGCGCTAAAGAGGTGGTCAAATTGATGGAAGATAATGACGGATTGACATTTAAGATGGCTACCGCTGCATTACAGAGTTAGCATTTTATTCGTTTTCATTGTTTTATGAAAAATTTCTGAAGGAAAAATTGAAGGCATTAGGAAAATTTTAGGGGATTAAATGTGCGATGAATCTAAAAAAAGATTATTGCTAATCTAGGTGCATTACTTTGCATAGCCCTATTGATAGAGCTGCTTAGTACAAGCACTGCACAGAAGCGAAGTGAATAGCCAAAGCGTGCTTATTGGAACATAAACTTATATATGGAAACACAAAAATATTTGTGCAAATTAGGAAATAGAAGAGGAAAGGAAGGGAAACCGAATTTTATATAAAATAAAAGAGCTGATAAAAGATATAGCACAAATTCATGCAATATACATATAAATGCATCGAATATTTATGAAGAAAAATCGGAGGAATCTAAAAATATGTCAGCTACGGAATGGATAGAGCAATTTATGATAGATGGGGATCTGTAGAAGAAGTTGACGAGAAGGGAGATAACTGAAACTTCTTTCAGACATTTATGCGTTACGTGATAGAACAATCCTGGGTGGAAGAGAATTTCAAAAGTTGATATATGCCATAAATGAAGCAATTTTTTGCATTATTATCAAATTTCTGCTTGCTGAATTTGTAAAGGTGACATCATCTACTTTGAGAGAACGTAAAATGTTTGGAAGAATCGAGATGAGTGTAGCTAAACAATATCTTTTATATTGTATGAAGGGTCGCATTTGATTGTGCGAATCTCAGTCGTATCAAGTTGCATTTTCTTGATTCTTTTGGCGATTTACATTTCTTTTAAAAGCTATGCTCTAGTGAAAAGCTTGATGCCATTTTTCTACTTTAACGAACGAGCATTTGAGATTGAGTTATTAGACTTCAATTGCGCACAAAAGAAATTGAAAATGCGATTTTATACACAGGAAGACTTTGCGGTTCCGATACATGCAAGAGCAGTTATGATTTATGAAGTGGTTTTTTTTAGCTACGATGCTGATCAGAATACCTAAAGCAAAATGCAATCAATGACGTCTTTGTTATAGAGAGTTCAAATCGAGCTCCTTAGCGAAACAAGTAACTGAGAGGTGATTAAACGGAGCGAAAGGAAATTGAACAGATTTTTTTTTTTTTGCAACAAAGCATTGTTGAAATGCGGATAAGATTGTTGAAATACTCACAAAGAATGCGACATAGGATGCACGTCAACGCGATGCAAAGCTATTATGGGAATCATTTTTGAGAATAAATAAGTGTTATTTTTTATAGCTGCGGTGCAAATCGTAAATTAAATAATTCTCGAAATAGTAAGATCCTAGTCGGCGAAATGAAAAAAAAACAACGAAATATTCTTGAAAATAAAGTAAGGAATAAAATCAGTGGTATAACTTTAGAAAGGAAAAATGATTTAAGGAAGGTATGAATCGTTTGTTGAATTCACGTGAGAAATGCTTTGAATATTCATAGTGGAATCTGTTGATGTCACCTTTACTTTGAATTGAAATGCCTTTTAAAATGCTATCGATGCCGATGATTGTAGAAAATATTGATGAAATTGACAAGGGTGAGTCATGTCGTCTGCATTGTGGTTCATCGATTTCTTCCTGACTTATTCTTCCGGTAGCAATAAGAAATATTGTTTCAGAACGACCTTGGTTGATAGATGATCTAGACGTTTGGTTGGAAGCGTATTTCTCTAAAGATTATCGATGTGCATTGATTTTCGTCGACAATAGCGGTGCCGATGTTCTACTAGGTGTTTTGCCGTTCGCGCGCGAATTCATTCGTCGTCACTCAAAGGTGATCGCCATAAAAGCATTTTTTTTTTTGGCGTGCTTATTTTTCCTTTGAGGAAGAATTTGATGAATAAATTGGTTAGCCGTTAGCGTCATTCTTTTTGAAGGAATGAGATTCTTTATTTTTTAAACTAAATTGTGTTGTAACTATAAACTAGGTATGTATTAACGCTCTTTTTTTTATATTTTCATGCTATATGTGATCTCATGTAAGGTTATGTTGACATTACGTGAAACAGAAATACGTTTCTGCAGGTAATCATTGCTTGTAATTGGTCACCGGCACTGAACGACATAACAGCGCATGAAATGGAATCGTTAATGGATGGAATATGTGAGAAAGATGAAACAATAAAGAACGCTGTTTTAGAAAGAAGACTTATTGTATGCAACAGTGGACAGGGGTCACCTTGTCTTGACCTCAGGTAACACTATTATGTCACTGGTTATCTGCTTACTTCATTTCTGTTCAAACGGTTTCGGGAGGGGAGGTTATAAAATGTTGCTTAACAAGTCTTCGTTTTTAACAATTTTAATCAGCAGTAACTCATTTGCTCAAGGTTTTCTCCAGTGTTTGTGTCAGTAGCAACACCAGCGATACGCCACCAATTATTGGTCAGGAGTGATGACTTTAGGAATTTTCGATGGATTGTAGGATTTGAGGCAGTTATTTTTTAATTAAACGGCTAGGGGCAAAGAGTTATGCAGTTCGGCACGAATTGCAGCTGTAGTTTCGTATATTTAGCAATCTGTTTTAAAGGAGAATAAATTCTTCGTTATGTGAGATGGTCGTGAATGAAGGTGTCGATTTGGTCGTCATTGAAGGGATGGGTCGAGCTATTCATACCAATTTCGATGCACATTTCACTTGCGACTCCTTAAAGGTTCCTTATTTTATTTCATTGACTTTTATACCTCACAAATTATATTATTTAATATGAAAGCCGTGTCTATTACGAACCGCTTTTAGCAAACGGATAAGGAATTCTCAAGCTACATTTACTAGATGCAGTGATATTGTTGTAAAGATTTCAAAGCAAATTTTGCGAGCATTTGAAGCCGTTAAACGATGAGGAAGCTGAATTATAGCTGACGCAAATGGCAGCACTATGAGGATAGCAGTATTGCATATCTGAATTTGGTCTCAAGGCTTAAGTGCTTTATCCAAGAAGCGAGGTTGACAGACATCAATTGGAATGATTTGTTTGCAGGCGGCGGTAATAAAAACGAAGTGGTTAGCCGACCGGCTAGGAGGAAGCGTTTTTTCAGTGGTATGTAAATTTGAGCATGGATCTCACGGGGCGGTCTCATCATAGCGGGACGTCTGTGGAGAGCGCTCTCCGTCGTTGTTACATCGTCAGAGATGATTGCTCACTCGAATTCCGAAATCGTCTATTGCAGAGTCGCGGGTTTGTATTGCACCGATACGGTATGAGCTCCAAGGCGAACCAAAAGTTGTGCGGTACCTTTTCGTGTCTCAACATTTTCGATCGCGGTGAACATGAAATAACGTCAAGATTGATGAATGATACGTGGAGCTTTAAATTAACACAACAAAATAACAATTCAGCCGAAATATCTGCTTTCAAAACAGTCGAAAGTATTTAAAAAAAAACGAACTTTGTCAAAAACTCTTGGCTCAGCCTATAAGTCCTTAGCCAAATGTACTATGTTTGTTCTGCTGTCGTGCTTACTTACTTCATATTGTTCAAGTGCAAATGAATTTTGAACTTCAATGAAAGAGTTTCGATAAGGTTTGTTCGGAAATGTTAAACGTTTTTTCCATCATTTTTTTTTTTTTGTTCTGTAGCGTTTAGTGGGAAATAGATCCTATCAATATAGTTGTTGAATTCACAAGAAGTTTGTGCAGAGAGTTTTCTTCTGCTCTCATGATTTAAGGGAAGAATTTTTCACATCTCGATAGCGCGGATATACTTCGTATCGAACGTATAGAAATTACATCTTGTGCATATAGAACGCATATTTGATCATGGTTGCCTTATGTGCTACTTTGATGACTATGTGAAGAAATAAATTAATGCAGTGGGAGTTCTTTTCCACAACGAAGATATGATTAACAAAAAAGCTCATCACGGATGCTTTATTGGCTTCAATTTGTCTATTATAGTTGGGTTTTTTTTTCGTTTATGCCCTCATTATGACTTCACTTAATTGTTGCATTCTTTGAGGAATGGAACAACGCTTATATATGAAAAGAATTCTTTTGGCTTCTTACGGGCTGTTTTTTTTTTAGTTGCTACGCTTTCAGTAGGATTCTTTGGGCCCGCTATAAGAAACTTTCTGCAATAGCTTTCGATAAATGAAATGAGTTTAGAATATTATCGCTTCTTTTTTTTGTTGAAAGAGATGCATGTCGAAAGCCATGGTATATTGCATGTTATGCTTTAATTAGAGACGAATGCTTCGTTATTTTTGCATAGCTTTTCAATGTATTATGTAGTACAGTTTTAGAAGATACTTCGCTTTTGCTTTATAAGCCGTGGCACTCACCTTTCAGACATGCGAGCGAGATGTGAAACGTTTTCATCGTCAATGATTCATAGCTCGCTTCCGTTCTTTGAAACAGCATTTCGCACAGTTCGACTCACTCAACAGTTAGCAATGCATTATCAGTATTCGAATCCATCCGACTCCAGTATCTCACAATGACGCACTTATATGTGTCGAAGTAGTGCTGTTTTGTATGTAGCGAGTTAAAACGGTATTGCGAACGTATGAAACAAGATTTTAGTCATCGATGGTGATGTGATCCTGCAGCTAACTTTGTCACTTCTTGTAATTGGCATAAAGATTTAATGCCAATTCCCTTCGTCTTGTTAGCAAATATTTGTATCGTATTTTTCATTTTATTAGCGTTAAGCACGTTATACGGATTGTTAAAGAATTCTTAACAAGTGTTCGATGCACATATGCTGCTAACGTTTTATTCCATACCTTGTTTATGCCGTTAAAGCTGAATACTAGCTTTACGGCGTAGTTTGGGCAGTTATCACATTAGTCACCACTTGCGATCTTCGATTCTTTGAAGCTTTTGCTAATAAGGCAGCGAATAATTGGTAAATCGAAAGAGTGGCATTCAAAAGAACACAAGCACCTCGTGAATGGAGGGGAACGCCTTTTGGGCATCAAGTATTGTTCAGTAGAGGCGTTTTCCGTCGAATCTATCGCAACGCTTGAATTCCAAATCGTAATTTTCACGGCTTCCCGCCTATCTCATGTCCTTGTATAATAGTAATTGCACAGTAAAAAATCGAGTCTAGAATGAATAGGGCAATGTCGAGCTTGTTACCTGTCTCCAAGTCTGGTTTGCATTTCAATGGTTTCACTTCTAGCGAAGGCTAACTTAGTGCCACTTTAAGTTTTCGCAACTAAAGAAAGCATCTTTCCTCAGCTAGCGATGCTGGAGTCTATTTGAGTCGATTGTTGAGCTTTTTTTTGTGGTAATTCAAGCCAAAAAATCGCAACAACTTTCACAAAGAGCAAATAAGTGCTGTGGTTTTTGCTTTGCTTGCATTTCAATTGAGTGGCGTCCAGCAAATTTTCCCCTTCATGTTGTCTTCCCCATTTTGCGTTATTAGTTTTTTGTCAGCGTCTAACACTTTGCAAAGTGCATCTGTCAAATGCGAGTGGCATTATATTCGCTTTTCGGTGTCACATTTTATTGTCTGTTTAGCCCTCTTTCAGCAATCAACGTTATATTCGTTGCCATCAGCTGCCTTAAATGGTTTGCTTGTCACTTATAGCTCGAGGATTTGAACAGAGATGAGGAGAAAGTTGCATCTATATCCCTGCGAATATTTTTGATGCAGAGGTTTTGTCACTGTTGAATGTGCAGGTGCTGCATTTTCTGTTATAGATTATGCGTACCGTAATATTCGAGGGCTCAGTGTATCCGAAAGTTCGGATCAGACAGATCTTCGGCTTTTGTCACGTTTACGGACCACACAAAATTTCATCCATTAGACAACGGATCTAGATTACCTTCACATTGATCAAGCCAGTAGACGTATGTCTAGCCAAGAATTCCACTGTGTGATCGGAATTAAATCGAACCACTGATCGTATGTTTTTACCTCCTCACAGTCTTCATTATTGAAGCACACTTTCGTCAATCGTTGCTGCCTGCCGTTGAACTGCTCTACAACAGGAAGAGGTCTATTGAAAGGTTGATTAGCACGGGATGCGGCGCAAGAGGTGGGGCAAAGGTCGGTCACACGGAATGCAACGCTTTATCGTCGATAAATGGCAAAATCGAAAACGTTACTCGAAGGTGCTGAGTGAGGGAATAAAGGATGCTCTATGAGAGATCTGCGATATTGAGGCGGGTGGGGGTGGTTGCATGTGCCACCTTTTTTGTATGATTGTGCGTGAACGACGGCGTGCGCAAAGGAGTGACGCGTAAAAAGGCGTTCGGCATCGACGGCAATTAGAAAATGGGAAAGCAGTTTGCAGCAAATTGTTGAAGAGTGCTATGCGGACGGAAGTTGGCCCCAACTAATAGCGCTGCTTGCCCGGCATAGAGCATATTTGCTCGTTCAGTTTGCCGTGTACGTTTTGCCCATTCACGGAAGACAGCATGCAATGACGCGTGTGATGTGCTGAATGTGTTGGCACGGATGGTGCCGCTTTTCTACATATCACAGAGGGGAAGAGAGAGACGAAGAGAGTCACTGCCGATCACACGTACGTGAACTTAAATCCGTTGTCGATTGACGTCTTGCACGTACTTTCAACGATTACTTAGGCCTTTCAACGACCGCTTAAGCTCATTCATCGCACTCTTAAAAATCCTTCAATTCCACTCCATGTATCCATCAAATTTCCCACTTATTTCTCCGCGCTTCTAGTTTTCATCTTGCCGCCCAACGATGGACATTTTTCTGCTTCATTCAGACTTAATGAAATTATGCAGTCTCCGGCTACCAACTGATAGTCAACCTGTTGTTGATGCTTCTTACTAATAAACGAAGATAGTTTGCCTGTGAAGAATATGGAAGGGGCGCCGTGAAAATGATTTGCTGGCTTGCACTTGCATCCCACTGATGAGGGCGACAAGATGAAGTCGCGAGATGTAGGCGTGCAGCCTGCAAAGGTAATGTCGATTTGAAGAGGGAGGGCAAATCCGGTCAACGAGAGACTAAATTTCTATTCGAGAGTCTGTGCAATAAGAGGAGAGAAGGCGAGCATAATTCACGCATGCATCTGGCAGGTTCTTTCTGCCTCAGTGAGGATTTCATGCATAAAAGAACAATGCAAAAATTGGTTTCGCATTTGTTTCGTCATCGGGGATGCGCTTCGCATACCGCTATATCGTTCATTAGTTAGCTCGCCGCTTGATGAATTCCCTAAGCGCGTCGATTAGGTGATTTTAATTCGCATAAAAAATGACATTCAATTGCTGTCAATTTAATTTACGATCGATTGGTCAAATGGATCCATTGATTCCTTCAATGAATAGGTTTCATAATTACCTCCACTTCAGAATTTTATATTTTCGCATTTTACTAGCAAGGGAAGGTTTTCACGTTTTATTTCCCAGCATGCATTTTACTTCTTTCATGCATGCACTTTATTCATGTTAAACGACATATGTGGCCAATTGTACGCTATGACTTGTGGGATATGCACTAAGCTTGGGCATATTACTCGAAAGTATTTCGCCTAGATTCCTCTGCTCTAAACTGAGCAGTAACCCTCTTTATTGCAGCACTAACAAATCCAAGAATGAAAATGTACGAGTACTCAAAATTGCATCCTTTTGTCGTGGTACATTGCCCGCAGTCAGTTCGAAAAATTGTTGCCTATGGTCGGTCACTAGTCGACCATGATTCTATCTTAGCAAAAGCGTCCCAAAACCGCGTTGAGCGTGTCGATTAACTTGTATTGGATGCCGAAGATCGTGTGCTCAGAGATCGACAAAACTGAAAATCCCACTGTGTCCAAATCCGACGAGTTAAGAGATCAAACATCCTTGCCCAAAAAGATGGTAAACAACTAGTTGTGTATTGTAGCCGTTGTATGAACCGAATGTGGCGGTGTGCAGTCTTGCTTCAGCGGCAACCGTCTCCATATAAGCGGTTCGTAATCCGTTGCTCCGAGGCATCTCGGAAAGTGATGTTGATCCTGTCCAGATCCTCACAGGCCGGGAAATGCGGGTCGCGACGGCGCACCTTCCCTTGCCTCCTTGAGTCATTTGGCGATGGTTTTGATGGTGGCGTCGACGATCATTGATAAAGTTTTGTGCGCACATAAATAGCACGCCTTTTGCAGTTGACTACCGTTAACCAGATGAATCAGCTGCCCCGCTTTTGCTGTTCAGGTGTTTCCATAGCGTTGTCGATGAAGTGTTGATAGCCCAATTTGTAGCTTCGCACGTCCAACGTTTTATGGGCAATCCAGCGGACGCTTCCCTCATTGATTCCGTGATTTTTTGCCACTTCTTTCATTGGAAACATCGAATCCCGCTTGAATCAGCATCATACACTGTTGACATTCTCTGGCTTGAATGCGATGGTAGGGCGATCATTGCGCCGTCGCTCTGAAATCGTTTCACTGCGCTTTCAGCTTCTCGTTTTCCACAGCCAGCGATCCTAAAGATGTCGACTTTTTCAGTCTACCTTTCTTAAACGCCTTAACTATAATGTGCTTTCGCTGTCCATTTCTAAAATTAAAACAGTCCAGTCGACAAAATTAAACGTAAAGTTCAACAAAAATGAAAGTGTAAAAAACAAATGAACAAATCACTAAATAAATAATTGAATAACAAACAATCTGCAAAAGGGAGAGATTGGCACTTTGAAATGCTCAATGTAATTTTTGCAACAATTGAATAACAATGAAAAAATCTACTAAAATGGTAACATGATTAAGAGTTATCATTGCCGTTATTAACAAACACTTTAGGTTTTCAAAAGAACTGATCTTCATGGTTCGCATAGTTGGCAACACAATTCACATCAAGAAATTTAGCATTCAAATATTTCTGATAATAATAGTTGCGAATATATCGGACTTTTCGTATTAATTTTCAAAAATGAAATGCTTATTTATGCGTCGAAAGTTTACCTTAAAAATTGGTCTACAGATAAGTTGATGTTGGAGAGCCATTATGATGTTTGCAGCAAATTGATTGATAATCTTGAATTGATAGCCATAGCATTGTGTTTATATATTATAGTATTGTAACGATGAAAAAGAAAACAACGATTGACGTCTTCTCATTCAGCCAAATGCATAAGTAAACTTTTGGTTCATCGTTCAATGAGCATCCATTGCTATGGATTATCTACACCAATAAGTATACCTGAGAATATGCCAAAAAGAAATTTGCATAAGTAGCATCTACAAACTTATGCTATCTCGTTGGAGACTATGAAGTTGGCTGATTGGATGAAATCTATTTTGATCACTTGGAGGGACATTTTATCCTCATCGAACTCCATTGCAAATTTTCAGTAACCTCAAATCAGGCAATTATCATCGACTTAGTATGGGCTGTTAGAGTAGCCCTAAAGACACAGCTTCAGCTTCGACGTTTAGCTTCGACATATTGCGTTCTTAAATTGTCTATTTTCAATCATTCAACTGCTTATATTTATTGACAATATCTATCTATATATATATATATATATATATATATATATATATATATATATATATATATATATATATATATATATATATATAAAAGCAAATATTCGTTGTGAAAACGTTGAAATATACAATGATTCATTTTTTTCAGCTTTTTTATATAAGGTAAAAAGTGTGAAAATCATCGAAGCGGATCACAATTGGCAAAGTTTATTTGCTATGATAGGAAAACGTTTCAAGAGTGTTATGCAATTGACAGCAGCAATTCGATCAACGAAAATCATTTAAGCAGATTTTCTTCATGACTACTCACGTTATGCGGTTTCCCCTCTTTATCGTTACTTCTGAGAAATTCTCTCATTGCCTCTCATACGTTTCAAATATGATCGAAAATTTTCCCATCGTCATTAAAAATTTAAAATAATTTTGTTCGTTTTTATTAAATTATAATCTGAAATGAATTGAATGGAATTTCTTCTTCATTCAATGTCAAAATATATCGCATTCGCTTCAAATGAATTCAATTATTGTTCACTAAAGCGCGCAACACAATAACCTATTGTTTTTTTTTTTTCTTAGAGCGTTAAAAAAAATCTTTAGAATTCCACAAAGCAGAGAAAAAATCTATAGCGAATGACTTTCCATACCAGAAAATAAAATTTCATTTTAGCACTAACTTCATTCGCACGCAAATTTTCAAAAGACTTAAAGCTAACGATAGCTTAAACATCTAGATAAAGTTGTGCTGCATTATCGAGGAAAAGAGTTTCTAATAGAATCATAACAATGGAATGAAAAAATGCTTTATGAGAAAACCTCTTCGATGTGTCTTCATGCGTTAGCGATTTGCTTGAATGTGCCAAACAAAGCTATCCTGAACAGAAAACTTTATCGTTTTAAGCGCAACTTATCTTGTTTAACCGTTCGACCCTATTCAATATCTAAATTTTTATACCGTTCAATACCGTTCAATATTTAACATCGCCTATGAATGTGGTGCTCAGTGAGCTTAACTCGATTTCCTCATCTAATACCTGCAAAAAAATTCCCACTACTGTTGTCGTAATTTACAGATCGAGATGGTACAATCTGTGCATATTAGTTTTATGCAACGTGACAAGATCAGTTGAAGAGATAAGATAGAAGCTTAAAGCTCAAGCTATGTAATTTACCGTTCCAAATGATGCATCTAGTGATCAGATGAATCAAATTTAAGATTTAATCACATCGGTTCGTAAGGTTCAATTTTTTTAATCCTCTCTACCAATGAAATTTATCAGCGAGATTCGAGTTTTTATCAAATCTGTGTGAGGTTCGTTTTCTTATCATACCTATATATGAGGTTTATCTCCTGTATCACTTCTCTACGTGTGGCGTTGCGGATGCGCACCGTTTTTCTCATAGCTATATGCGAGGTTTTAATTTGTATCACATCTATACGCGAGGTTTTTGCTCTGTGTCATTTCTGCATGTAAGATCAATTTTCTATGACGTTTTTTTTGTGAGCTTCAAGTTTTGATCGTATTTCTCTAAGCTTCTTCTTTCTGCCGCAGCCATAGTATGTCAAATTGTAAAAAATGCACCTCCACTCATTTATCGTCATCTACTTCAGCGTTTTTGCCATCAGAAGTCGACAGCGTTAAACGTCGATCCATTTAACGAACATCGAGAGGATATCGACAACGCGAACGAGCCGTGTCGTCTCTTCGCTACGCCTCGAGGTGTATGGCATTTCCTTCTCCACCGCTATACATCACAACCCTCATCGTTTCGTTATAGAGCAAAAAAGAAAAAAGAATAATTTCCATTCGAATGCAGCTTTTGTTTTTCAGAACTTTTTTGGATAAAGATAGGTAAATGGAGATTAAATCGCGTCTTCACTGTTTATTAAAATATCGAAGATATTCCCTATAAAATCTCATGACAACATTTTGTTCATAACGTTCGGCTCATACTAGCAGAATTTACATACTATTTGCAACGCTGTTTTATCGTTAATGTATTATGAACTAATTGAACTTAGCGATTACTATACACGTTAATAATATCCTTAATGATCTAGTATTATGAAATGATATTCCATTAGTGAAGCGATGATTAATTCAATTCATTTGATTCCAAATGAAAAAAAAATATGAGAGTTTTCGAGCATTTGAAGTCAATTTTCGTTTTTATGTGAAATAGGGCATTTAGTTGTAATATTTTTTTTTTTTTGTTTTCAGATAGAATGAGTCGCATATCCGCTGAAAACGTGCTTCTTGTTCTAACTGTATGCGGTGTGATCAGCGGTATTTTTCTTGGTGTATCGTTGAGAGATCCACAAACAAAGTGGACCAAAAGACAACTCAGCTACCTCAGGTTCCCCGGTGATGTATTTGTGCGGATGTTAAAGATGCTAATATTACCGCTCATAATGTCTTCAATTGTGTAAGTTGGCTCATTTTCGGCAAATCACTTGCTGTCAATTATTCGAATTTCAGTTCTAATGCACAAATCAGCACACCTTTAGCGTAGTAAAGCTTTTGCTGACGTCATGCCTAACAAATTAAAATTTTAAACGAGCCTAGATTTCATATTTGAGCAAATCCGTTTTGATTGTTCGATGATAGATAGAATTCAATGGATTAATCAAAATCACCATCAAAACGTAAAAATCCATCGATATGGTGAAGTAAAATGCAATATCGCATTGCGTTATACAAAGCGTTTATCCCCACCCTCGCTTCCCCCCTCCCCTCTGAATGTAAGATTATCTGCAAAAGAACTAATATTTGAAGTTTATTGTAGCTCTCAGTCTTGAACAAACTGCCTACAGCTATCAATCTTGAGACATTTAAGCCGTTCATCGTTTTCTGCTGATCGCAAATAATGATGCGCATCTTCCGATAGTGTCTCATTCACTGAAGTTGCGTTGGAATCTGTTAACTGGCAGCTATATCTTGCAATTTCCGCATAGCCAATCGATGCAACGAAACAAATTCGTTCAAGCGGAAATCCGATATTAAGGGCATTTGAGCTTTATTCACTAAGCGTGAAATAGCATCTGCTTAATTTCACGCTCGTTTAGTTTTTGATGGAAGATGTGGTGAAAATTCTTATTGCTAATCAGTGCTATGGTAATTGAAGCACGCTGTAAAATTCGACCGATCGAAGCAGTTCGATCTATTCACTTGCATCGAGCGACTAATCAGGCCAATCAGTGGTCAACTCAATTTCTATCTCCATCTATAGCAATCTTATCTCAAGTCGTTAGTTCGACCATACACCACTGAACATCGTCTGGTCGATAGTTACTCCCTCGACGTTAATTTCTACATCACCTTTATCTATAATTTAAAGCAACCTTCTCTGTGTTGGTTTATTTTGTGAGAAAAATGTAAGCATTGTCAGAATGGGAGAGGAGTCTAGTTCATGCCAACTATAGACTTTCTATCGCTAAACGTGAAATCTTATCCTGTATACATTTGTGTGAGTAAACAGAACTCCCTAGTGAAAAAAAAATATTGAACGCCAATCAATGTGCACAAACGTTTAATTGAAGACATTCGCATTCCGAAATTATTTAATGGAAATATTTTAAAATCACTCGTTGAATGTTTATTCATGTGAATGGATGGGAATGATTTGAAGGGCTTAGACATCCGAATATATTGAATCAATGCTAATGCATGCATTTATCATCCATAGAAAATATGTCTTATTTTGGTTAAACCCCGCAAAAACTCTCTTCTCTCGAATCATTCAACACATTAAAATTCTGATGAAAATATCGCCTCCTTCAAAAATCGTTTTTCTCCCTTTTCAATCAACCAACGAGCACCCTTTTCGCCCTCTTTCATTTGTGATATTCGAAGAATGCTTGTTTTAACACGCCTAAAGCACTATATCGAAAGTTTTGTGATATGAGTTAAATATTGGCAATTTCAGTGGATAAAAGATAGTTGAATTAATTGCAGTCAAGCATTGGCTCAAAAACGTAAGAGTTTTGAGTTGTGAAGTGAAGGTATCGACATTTGTTTTGGCAAATCTTTACAGCAACCTTACCAAGGAAATGGCTCTCAAATTATATACTTGTGAGTGACTATTGTGAACTCAATTCTCTACCTCACAATTATATGTTCACTTCAAAAACGCTTAAATCTCAAGCAGGTGGTCGTGCATTTCTCCACATAAAAACTGCCACTTTAAAGTATTGCACTTTGGAATTAAACGAGAGCTGCAAAGTGCTCATTGAAAGCAATGTCTCCTTAAAAAGAATTGTCCGTTTCCTGAATAAATAGCGATCTTTCCAATGAAAGGGTTATGGAAAATTTTGCGACAAACGTACGATAAACAGCAATCAAAAGCAGGGATTGCTTGAGAGAAGCCTGCTTAAAGGGGAAGAGGAACAGTGGACTCTTGCTGGCTCAGCCACCCTTTGAGCAGAGGGATGCAACGTTGACGAGAATGCCGGATTATTAAAAGTGGATAAAAAATTCTCAATTTTCCCAAGGTTTTCAAAAACTTTCAAAAATTTACTTGTATTCAAAGGCTTATATAAAAATAAAGGGACGGGGGAAGGAATTAAAGACGTCCAGGAACGGTCACGGAAGCGGCTATATGTATGCGCAGAGCGATGGTTCAACATACATCAGATAACGAAGTTCGTAGACGAATAGCGATAATTTTGTAGGTAGGCGATCTTCTAGGATTTTTGCATATCGCTTAAACTCATTTAAGGTGTTTATACGAATCTCTTGATCATTTGCGCAATAAATTCGAAAAGAATATAAACATATTCGATGCAGCAGAATATTCATCAGTATTTTTTTATGTGTTTTGACTATTTGAAGAGAGTCTTCAGTGATTCCGGAGATATGTCCTTCCTCGGTTCTCTTTGATCATTGATGACTGATGAAGTGCATAACGTTTTTTTTTTAGAAGGATGTCTTATTTTGTTGCATGTGCGGTGTTTTTTGTGGCGACTAGATGGAGATGAACTTCACCCCCTATGAAGCAGCTAGCATCGCTGTGACCACGGTGTCTTCGTCGTTTGAAGGCTATCGTGTAATGATTAGTGACGAGATATCAGCTTAACTGGACGTAGTTGTTGAGATGTATTTGATACTAAAATGGTGGCCTGTGATGGCTGGCTATGTAAACATGGTTTCGTTTCTTTGGACTTAAAGCTAGGAGAAGTGGTTCGTGGTACCTGGGGAGCGTGGATTTTCTTCCATTGGGCATGCTGTGAAATTTGTCAGTAAAGAATTTAGCCCGAAAACCTCATTCTTAACTGGGTAGAAGTTTTGTTTAGTCGGTGCGATGAAGCAAGATGCATCAGTGTTCGTTTATTCTAATTCATCTTCGAAACACTGAGTGATTATGCGTCGGTTCCTTTGTAGGTACCACGATGAAGAGGGTAGGTTGTAGTGAGTCAGCAGCATTTCTGGATACAAGATGGATTTGATATTTTCGGATGCATCTTGATTTTTTTTTTCATTTCGTCGGCCAAGAAATCTCAAATTAATAAGGCTCAGAAATCTTAGAGACTTCGGCCGGGACTGGCACTATTTGAGTTTCCGCTGTTTTTCTGCGAGTCTGGATGACAACTGAGGGCATCGATGCACACCCTGTGATATTCAAAGACACTACATTTTTTAAGCTTTATATGTAAGTGGAATTGCCCAATTCGCTTTAAAATAGAGCGAAGATTTTTGCACGCAAGAATATGATTACACTGCCTGAGTGTGCTACCTCGCCTTCTTTTCCCAACAGCATGGTATCCACGAGTTGCTGGGATATACATCCAGCATCATGGTAACATCACACTTAAGGATAGGCAATTGTAACGGCAGAGTATTCCTTATGTTTTGATTCTAAAGGGTCTCTTTGGTTGTCCATCCATTTCGACAAAAATCTAGGCGTCTGTAATGGCAATCAGAGGGAACTGCCTACCATTCAGTATCGTAAATATATCTTCGGTGAGCAGTAGCGGTTATGTATATAATTCCAGACTCGCGTTGAACATCGCAGAAAGGTCGACGCAAATGCTTAGCTCATTTAATGTTGCTTTGGCAGTCATTATTTGAGGCGCACAGTCTGAGATGTCGATTTTTGTCATGAATTCTGCTCTTTTGATCGATCGGTCGACTTTTGCGCATAACCTCAGGGTTTTTTTTTGCGAATAATGAAATGATATCTTTAGAAGTCAAATTGAAGTTGTTCGCTTTGTAGCAAGCAGATGTTTCTCGAATTCTGATTGGGTTGGCTTCGTTTTTATTAGGTTGTCGCAAAAACATTTAAGGTCCAACCTATCTACGAAATCGAGATCAAGCAAATTATGCATGTTTTGTTATTTTAAGCAGTTAAGGCATGAACAATCGTTTTTGCGCCATTTGTTGCAAACGTACAGTTGAGTGGTCTCAACAATAGAATCCGATAGTATGATATGTCCAGCGTTTCACTTGTCGCTTTTATGAGCATTAGCGCATCGACTCGTTTTAATGACGCTATCGATATAACAGTTTTGTCTGAACGAGAGTTCACTTCAAATCGAACAAATTGTTCAATAAGCTGTGTAGCGATATGCCATTGTCTTCAAGGAAGACATTTGCGGCTTACGTGCTGTGCATCTGATTCAAGCGTGGTTTCGCTTTCTGTTTTTTTTTTTCATCCAAGCGTGTTGCTTTCGTCGCTTCCAGTTGCAACTTATTATCCTTCTTTTAGGCCATAGCGTCTGCGTTTTATATATTTGCGTAGGAAATACGCGCAACTCTTGACGTCATGAGTACAACCACATGAACACAGTGTTTTCGACATGTCGATTGATGTGTTGCCGCATGGCTGTTTCTTCGACGGTTTGCTCCCACTGTTAATTTCGGGATATCACCGCTTTGTACTACCGTTTTTCAACTATGTTTGAGATTGACCACTCTCCCAAACTCCGCGATAAAGTCTTTTAGCGTAACCTTACCATCCGTATCGATTCTGCTAAGCGGTCAGAGCCAATATTTTGTGAGGATCAGCTCCTCTTGGTTCATCTAGTCGTCGAGGTCTCCTTGACGATCTCCACCTTCCGTCGAGATGCGATCAAATAAACTGCGAGGTGACGCTGGTATAAAGGCAAACAATTTATCATACTTCTACAGTAAGGCGACAAGCAAATAGGGACTCGTTCACAAGGATGGCTTCGAACATCGGTACGATCCCGTAGTCGCACCCGGTAAACTCCACACTGTCGCTGGTCTCCTCTCGCGCTCTCCAGGCCATAGGGGGAGCGAGAGGTTAGTGTGAGCTTTAATG
Source organism: Baylisascaris procyonis (assembly GCA_037389465.1). Lineage (NCBI taxonomy): Eukaryota > Metazoa > Nematoda > Chromadorea > Rhabditida > Ascarididae > Baylisascaris > Baylisascaris procyonis. Next base: position 5,892,050 of record JAZARR010000059.1, read on the forward strand.
AACCTAACTTTGATGTGGATCAACATCAGTGATATTACCACCGACCAACTAATGAGTGAAATATATTTTTTCAAATGATCTGTTGTTACATTTCAGGTCTTCTTTAGCGAGCGTCGACTCAACCACCGCCGGGCGGCTTGGCATGGTTTCACTCATTTATTACTTTACAACTACTATGATTGCCGTTGTTATCGGTTAGTTGATTTCATTTTTCCCAGCCAACAGAAAAATAAAAACTCTTATATAATTTGTCGTATAACACTGTCTTGAATAAGCATCTGTCATAGTTAAACGCATTGCATGAACTTCGAATCTCTTCTCAAAAATTTGAGAAGTCAATATGGTGCAAGAATTTTACTCAGTGCCATACTTTACGTTTCTTATCTCTGGGAATTTTTCCAGTCTCTATTTGCTGATATGCATCTTTCTACCTGATAAAACTGTTCTGCATTGGAGCATACTCCCTAATGCAGCTAACAGCAACAATAGGAAAATGAATTTACGCATTTCAGGTATAGTTTTGGTTGTGTCGGTGAAACCAGGCAAATGGATGGCTACGAGTATCGAAGATCTCGTTGGAGGTACAAAAAGTGCGCCTTGCATTTCGACTGCAATTGATACAATATTTGATCTTGTCAAGTAAGCCCTGATTCCCAGTTGATATAAAGCATTTGCAACATTCACCTCATTATCTTTTTTCTTTTTTTTTGTGCTAGAAAAGGCATCTATATTCTGAAATGAATGATCGATATTCCATTAAAAAAGCGAGTAAATTCAGAATATAAAGAAATTACTATTTGTGGTTGGAATTAATAATCTTTCGAAGTGAGCGAAATATACTCAGACGTTTGAAAGAGGAAAAGGAAATTTCTTAACGTATATTGTTCACCTTGAAGTAATATTAGTCACTTGTTGCGCATAAATCGCTATTTTCAAATGATTGATTTACAATCACTTTAAAAAAATATATATTTCAACAGATTGATTACTTTGCAGTTAGATAAGATTTTTTTTAAAAATAGATTTGAAAATAGTTTTGAGAGAAAACTAACAATTCCACAGTTTGTAATGTATAAAGTATTTTCTCGTGATGTAGGATTTGTTATAAAGTTCTTTTGTGTTGTTCTCTGATGTTTGCTCTACTTATGCCATGAGATAGCCGTTCCCTCCTCTCTTGGATTTGATTAACGTACGATCCCTTTCTCTATTTTTGCTTCCTTCCCAGTGAATAAGAAAGGTAAAATGAATATCTATTATGAGGCATTTTAGTGTGCGACATATACATTAGCAATTGAAGGATGCACAACTAATACATTGAGAGTCGCACGATAGGTAACGAAGCCTACCTGTCGAGTGAAATATATGGCTTTCTTATGTCTCATATAGATCATGAATTCTAGGAGGCTGCCTCAATTCTCTCCATACCGCTTTCCTTCATTTGCTTTCTCCATCATGCACTTAGCGCGCTGCCAAGTGTGCGTCATTATCGCTGAACGCTCTTGTGTCGTACCATTGTGTCCGATCAGAAATAAACATTTTCAAAGAAGTTGCTGCCTCTAGAACATGTGAACTTTCCCAAGTGACAAAAGCATTGTTTTACAGGGCTCTCTTCCCCGAAAATCTTATCGAAGCAACGTTCAGAAGCGTAAGTTGATTTGCGCTTTTTGCCGTTTTCTCAGTTCGTTGCACTTGCGACCACAAGTTGAAATGCTTTTTAATGTTCATGAAAATTGGGATTAAATAGAGGTTTTCTTCTGTGGATGGAAAAGCTACATTGTTATAGTTACACTAATAGTGGAAAACTACATAAACAAACGAATTAACTTAGAAATAAATAAATAACACCCTCCTCAGTCCTCAAGAATGCACTAGCGCTTATCTGCTCTGTCTGCCACTGCGGAATCGTCGATGGCTTTGAGTAGCACAGAGTGGCACTTGTGCTTGACACTCTTCTGTGCTTCTATGCAGAGACAACACAGCACTGTTCAATTTAGCTGACTTGCTATGCCTTTTCATAAGCAGTTCGTGAGAACTTTATCCCTTGAAAAATCCATGAAAGATAAACACCTTTAGATTGATTATCTTAAATTGTGCTAATGTAAGCAATAAAAAATGCCCAGCCCATCTTTGCATGTCAAATTTCTATAGCTTGGTGTCGAGACTTTAAAACATTCATTGCATTAAAATACCTCTAAGATCTGACGAATATTTCAGGAAAAGGTTTGCATGAAATTTATTAATGGAAGCGAGTTGATCGATTCGAATGTGGCACTGAAAATGAGTCCAGGTAAATGCCTTTCCCGATTGTCGGTCATTATTCAGCCGCAGAGCTTTTCTCGTAAGCTTCTTCATTCAAACAATAACCTTCCTAAGGAAAATAATGCAGTGCTTACCATCAGTGCGATGCACATGAATGACTGGATGATTGGATCTTCACCTTTAAGATTCAACGATTCACTCAAAGTTCACTATTGGTTATCTACTTATGCATATTTCAGAGGAACGCAGTCAATATCAGGAAATTCCTGAGGTAGTACGCTCGGATGGAATGAACATCCTTGGACTCGTTATGTTCTCCGTTTCGTTGGGTATCGTCATTGCGAGGATCGGTGACGAAGGTGCACCAATGAAGGCATTCTTCAAGTCATTGGAGGCAGTCAGCATGCGACTTATTTCCCTTGTAATATGGTGCGAGCGCAATTTCTTCTTCATCATTGTTAGAATAGTTTGCTTAATACTGCGATATGTGTTTACGGGCGGAGAATCCAGGAATGATCCGGGCACAACAGATTAAAGAGCTTCTAGGCCATCATAACGAATAAAACAAGCATGAATATGATTGACGCTGAAATATAAGCTAAAATATAATTATATTCTCCACGTAAAGTAAACCAATATCGGTCTTTTGCTCTTTCCATATACGCTACGGCGGCTCAGTACCGGATTGAATTCAATTGGGACTCAAACCAGCTTATGCTTTCATTGTGCAACGCTCATGAGCACAAGGAAAGTTCGAGATTTTGAACTGTTGCTATTTAAATTAGTCTTCAAGCGAATAAAAGAACTCAGCATATGACCAATAAACTTCTATAGCAAGTTTTCACATATTATTTCATTGCGGCAGCAATTTGAACACTTTTTTTTCGCACTGCTTGGGTATATTTCTACTTGTTCCATAATTAGTTGCCCCAAAAACGCATTGATTTTATTTCCGGGAAATTCGCGCATTGTACAAACCCTGTAGACTCTAGCACTGCACAGTAATAATTAAAATATTTCGTTTAGGTTGTCGCCGATTGGAATAACTTTTCTAATAGCAGCTCAAATAGTTGGAATGAAGGATCCTGGTAAGGAATTACAGCGGCTTATGGGATATATGGTATGCGTACTCGCTGGACTTTCGATTCATGGCCTTGTTGTTCTACCCACGTTGATGATCATCGTGAGTGTCAATCTTTTCAAAGTGCTCCTATGCACTTTTTTTAAAATACAATCCATGCTCGATGAACTTATTCAACATAGAAAAATAAAATCTGCTTCACACTTTTCGTACTGAGTGACGGCAATGTTCGATACTTTTGGACAAAAGAATTGTTCAGGTGTGTAATTTTTTATTATTATGACTCATTCAATTTTTCGCAGAGATGAACTGTGTAAATTTCGAATCACAAATAAGTTTGAAGAATGTCAGCCTTTCCCAAATAAAAGTAATCTGGCACTATTTTTTTCCAAAATTTATGCATAAAAGTGCCAACAACTGGTTGTGGTATAGGTGGTCGTAACGCAAGTTTTTGTCAGCCATGTGAGAGCTTGCTTACTCAACGAGATGCTAAAATTGATTTCATTGAGTGCTGCGCTGTAATGTGCATATTTTTTTTCAGTTGGCAAGGAGGAATCCAGTAAAATATGTGTATGGAATGGCACAAGCACTTTTAACCGCCCTCGCTACCAGTTCCAGGTATGTGCTAATGAAAAAGTGCAGCGACAGGTTATTATCTACTTTTAATTCGGTTCCTGAATGGAGTTTTTAGTTTATTGTTTTGTTTTTCAAAACGCCTGCTTTGTAGATGACACTTTTACAAACTTTTGTACTACCGCTTTTGCGAATCATCATCACATTCAACGACTCTTAGCGGACTATCTAGCGCGTTTTGTTCACTTGAATGAGTGCCTCATGATGTTGTTTTCAGCTCCGCCACCCTTCCGTTGAGCATCAAATGTGTCGAAGAGAACAATGGTGTCGACCCACGAGTGGCGCGGTTTGTATTACCCCTTGGAGCAACAATGTACGTTCTGCTTATGATTTTAGAGAATTACTGTCAAATTCAGTGAATCATTAACTAAAGCGGATATTCTTTTATTCCGTGACGATGAGACACAGCAAAGAACACGGATAAAAATGCTTTATTTGAAAAGCCGCACTGAAAAACATTGTATAAGTCAAATTTTTCAAGCGATTTCATAAACAACGAACATTCTTAAACATGACAGTGCTAGAAATAGTCATGTAACCAGCTATTGGAATGGAATATCGTTTGTGAATATTGGTAAAGCGTACTCAATAAGAACCGTCGAGTTTCATACAATCATTCATATCTATTCTTTTCGGGATGCTGCTAAATTTTCTCGTACCGTTTCTATACAATGAGTGCGAAATAAAGTGTGTAGTTGATTAAAGAAATTAAAAAAAAAATTATTGAAGAAATATGGATGGAACTGCATTATATGAAGCGGTTGCTGCAATCTATATATCGCAATGTGTTGGTCAAGATCTCTCGATTGGTAATATTATATTGGTCAGCCTCACGGCAACGTTGGCCAGTATTGGCGCCGCCGGTATTCCTCAAGCAGGTAATGCATCTTTATTCTTAGGATCTCCTTGAACATTCGACCGACAAACGGAAGAGCTTCTAGAGTTTCTGAGACATCATTTCCTAAATAAGGAAAGCTTTTCACCATGTACATACAAATAATGTGAATGAGGTTTTTAATCGTGTTGGTGGAATTTTTAGTAAATTTGGTCATTATTTATTTATTTGTTTGATATTATTATTGCTTGGGATGATATCCTCAGGAGAACTTTTCTTAGCTGTTGCTATGCAACTATTTCAATTTTTAGAAGCAACATTGCTTTACGTTGGGTTTAATTGCACTTTTCGTTGTGTTTCCCCAACATAGAAGTTCGAATTTTGTTGCATTTAGCAATCCAACGATTCGTATTATTTCAAAAATCCACTAAACGCAAATTCAGGAATCGTTACAATGATAATGGTCCTCATTGCAATCGGTCTTCCTTCCAATCTATTCATTTTGATCTTCCCGGTCGACTTCTTCCTTGATCGCATTAGGACCACCGTAAACGTATATGGCGATAGCATTGGAGCGGCAGTGGTGGGCAAAATGTGTGAAAGGTATTTACCACGCAATTCTGTTGAAACTACCGAAAGCGGCTATCATGTGCTCACACAAGCTGCATCACCGGACCCATCGAAAAGGCTTAATCATTACGAGAATCATCAACTATAGTTTATGGTTGACATGAACTCTTCGTATGCTGCTGCATTTACCTATTCGTTTCATTGAGGATATACGGTAGAAATCGTAGAGCAAAGACGGTGCAATACTTCTGAGATGAAATTCCGCATGTTTCAGCAACAATCATAGCACATCAGTCTGAAGATCAACTCGTTAATAATTTCACCAAAACTATGAAGAATGGTAAAGTTTCCTGCTTTTATCTTAGTGACTCACCCGCTCCCATTCATTAACATCTCAACCACTCTCGCCTCTCATTTTCTTTACAACAATTATGCAGCCGAACTTGCCGTCATCTTGAACAAGTACTACCTCTCTCCTACATTAATGATCATTCGTTAGTTCAAACTTCGGCAGATTTCTGGCCATAAAAGAATATGTGCTCTCTATACTAATGGTATCTCGAAATGTGTTACCTGTCCTTCGAATGAGTTGGGTGTTGCCGCTTGAAAGGTATTGTTTTGCTCAATTCAGTGTGGTACATTTACTGCCCTATATATCGGCAAAATTGTCCGTTTTTTGCATGAGCGAATTAAACAGTGTGCTTTGGGCATGAGCTCAGCACTCCCGTAATCTTACACTACATATTCCCTCGATGATGGCTGTTAAATTCACTACATTTCCATAACAAAGCATTTTATCGAACGTAACACTGACAGCAAGGTACTTGCTCAGGGCAACGATACGTTCATTCCGAAGGTGAGGGAAGCTCACTTCATTAGCTCATTGCAACCGCCAATCAACGGCTGTTAAGATTACCGTTTCTTACTAACCTTTTCTTGCAAAGCCTATAATCGCATTCCTACTCACTCCAACTGGTTTCTTCCCTTACCTTCCAAGTTGGATCTCTTGTTCAAGGCTGTCACTGCATGTTCAGTCACATGCTTACACAAGTAGAATTGTTCAGTCGCGTACTATCCGGTTATAAAAACTTTGCCTTTGTTTATAGTTTTTGGTGAAATTCTTGCTGTTTGATTCTCAGGTTGATGTGTTAAGACCGTAGCTGAATCGGAACTTGAGAATAGAAGTATTGATCCACCTTTGCTAGAGGCATTGTATAGTTAAAACTGTACACGCGCAACGATCGCACCTAGCAATTATGCGCATGCAAAACAGCAGGATCCTTAACTCAATTTGTTCAACTGCCTATAAAATTTCCGTGCAAAGACCGTATTACGCTGCTATAATTGAAAACTAACGCAGAAATACTGAAAATCCTCGTGAACGATAGCAGTATCAGTATGTCGTTCGAAATGCGTGCTGCTACTGTGATGCAGCGTTGTTTCACGTACAAATTTTGTTTTGAAGTGTCCTATGATGTATTTGTTATTTTCAAAGGTGAATATTGGATTCATAATCGTATTATAGATGCATTTATTAATGCTAGCAATATTTTATTGTCCACATTATTATGTTTTTTTCCGGTTCATATTATTAGCATTTGATGTTCTCGACCGTACACATATAAAATATAGTGCCTTTTCTGAAAATTGTTTACGTGATCTAAATTCGTACTTATCGTAACCATTACGGAATTGCGAATTTGCCAGCAATCATCGTCTTAATTGCAACACAAAATTCATAGCACTATCTGAACCACAACTATATCAGAAAATAATACTCCCATCTGCATTCATTTATAGCACTTCTAAAGTATTTAATTGTTAATGCAACTTTCTTTTTCCTCGCAAATTTAAACTCGTATAAACAATTCGCGGAAAAGACACTATATGAGAATAGGGAAAGGAGAAAAATTTGAAATTTTTATGTCTCAACGGAGCGACAAATTTTTATTTGAATCGTCCGATATCAGAAAAACTGCATCATTTTTAAGACGTGTGCTATCGAGAGTGAGATTAAAACGGTGAAATTTCTTTTATTGCTCACTTTTAGAGCAGATAAAGGGCTCATTGTTTTAGAAAAGTGCGCGTCAAGTTTGCTAAAGTGTTGAATTTTTTGTGAGGGTTTAGAAGTGTTATTTTGCTGGAGTTGTAATATATGTGTTGAAGTTCCTTGTTTATGAGTACAGAACCGCTACTAAAACAGATACTTGTTCCAGGGAGGTATGAGGAATTCCAAGCTCAAAAACATGCATTTTCGAGAAAAACTATGGGGGGATTTCACTCCAAATATATGTATTTTCACTTTGAGCACTTTCTTTGCAGATTATTAATGAGTCTGAAAACTCCCCAAATTCGCCATGGGAAAGTTGTATATATTCATACAGATTTTATGAGATCCGTCTCTCAGAAGGAAACCCATATGCAAGGAATGGTCTCATAGAAGGTAATTTGATTCCTAAACATGAAAATACGGCGTTATAAAATATTAGCTTTTTTCGTATATTCATTTTATCTGTACATATGTTGGCGCAATCTGCTAAAATTATAGTTACAACTCAAAGGGGAATTTCTATGAAATTATCGAGCAGATTATTTTAGCAGTTTTGGTGACATTTGAAGCGAATTATTAGAAAACAAATAGCTATTGAGATATTGCAATGAAACGAGAGAAATTTAGCAGGCGCGTTGTGCATTTTGTTGGGACCGAACACTGCTAAACTTAAGTGCAGACTGGCTAATTCTAGCCTCATAAATGATCGAACATTTCGCATCATCTAGCTGAACTATGTACATCTAAAACGATGCCAATTCCCATGTAGTCTTCTGTATTTCGAGCTAATTTGCAGCACTAAATTCGATGTCTTAATTCCCATTTATTAGCGTTCCAGTGTTTCATGCATTGCTTTGATTGTTATTTGAAAACGCTAAGTTTGGGCGTCGGCGTCGTTTTACATGCAACCCACAGAGTTGTTTATAACATGCGCGCATTTGTTGTTACTGTAGTTAGAGTATTGACGTTAAAAGTACGATTTGACCAATGTATTTAGTAATGAGATACATATAAAATATATTGTGCATCAGACTGTATATCTACATCGATATAGTCAACACTATTCCTATGATCGGTAAAAAACTACTTTTGATGCTTTAAAGAAAATTTCGAGAAGCATTTGTATCAATTGTGATACGAGAAGCGCAAAAAAAAAGGGCCGATCTCATTGGAATATTGATTGTATACTATTATATGAATAATGGTCATTTGAACACACCTTTGCAGCATGCAAGAATTATTGGAATGCCATTGGTACAGGAACAGATTGCTGGAACGATTCAATAAAATTCTATTTTGCTGTTTTTGAATTTTACTTTTTAATTGGCATAGATTGAATGCGTTTATTTTTTTTCTTGCCGATTATTTACAAGCATTTAGTACGATAATTGTTTCCCTCATTGTGAGCAACACACTAAAATCTTACTCATTTAACGATTGTAAACACTGTAATTTTTAATGGTGAAAAATAATAAAATAGGCAAAACCAAGAAAATCGGCTTAGAAATGATAGATTAAATATTTACACAAAGCATTGATGAATGATTTGTCTTTGCTGAAAGATAAACAACAGTGAGTGCATAATCGGATCGTTTCCCTCTTTCAATATTTATTCAATTGAAAAAAATAATTCTTAAGCATTCAAAATTGATTTTAGCAGCGAAAAAAAAATTGAGTGCTAAAAATTGTACTTCTCATTTCTTGGGAATTCTTTTATTTCCTAAGGATAACGCATTTTTCTTCTCACTAATTTGTATTCGTTGAAAAAAAAATCTTCTATGATAGCGCGAATTAAGAGGCAAAATGAAAAAATACAATTGAATATTTTCAAAAAAAAAAAAAAAAGATGACGGAACGCTTGTTTCTGGGCGAAACTATCCATAAAGAGCAAAATCACATTAAAAGCTTATGGCGTTTTTTTTTTGGAATTGAAAATATTGCCCTCTTTGCAACACTACATATAGGAGTTTGTTATCGGTGACGTCAACACCTTCGTCCTTCTTTCTTTTGCTACTTGCTTGTCTACCTCTTAAATTCTTCCATAAAGGTGGCAATACTATAATACTAGCCTAGTAACCATCTATTGTGTCAGTAATTGATTTCTAGTTTTGGTATCGGAGAATATCGAATATTGACTAGAGCCATGATGTTTTGAGATTTACCCTGAAACTATTCCGCTATTCCACGGCTTAGATCCTTTTTTTTGAGGGTTATATGGTCAACAATAGAAGCTGCAAATATCTGATCGTGCATAAATTGCGCCTTGAATATCTGTTTTCCGTTAATGGCCTCTTTTGCAGAAGATATTTCCGTTAGCGCATTTTAGAACATGCATTTGAGCGATTTCAAAAACCAATTTTAAATACGATTATACAAAAGTAAAAAAAAATAAATAAAATCAAAAATAGTAAACATAAGAGTGCATATTATATCCTATCAATTAAAGAAAAAATTTTTTATAATGAACTTTATGCTCGCTTCAAATTATTGCATTTTTAATGGTTAAGAAATTTTTTTAAAAAAAATGTAATCACAACAAAGTGTAACAAATATGTTCAAATACATACAATAGTGATTTAAGTCACGAGATACGCGTCTATGTGGACACCACAATTGTAAGATAGGCCAGTCGGTTATACGTCAAGTCGGAATACTGCGACGTGTAAAACAAGACAAAGAAGGTTAAGAGCATACAGAGAGATCAAACGACTGCCCGGCATGTGCCGTGAGGATAGCCCGAGGCAGAACCGGGAGATCAAAAAAGGGTTAATGTGCTCATGTATTTATTCTAGCTGTTAAATTGTTCGCAAAGCCCACTGGGTCTACTTGCGGCCGTAGGAGTGCATGAGGAGATCGGCGGTAGCTTGGAGTTCGCCAAGTGCGACAACGAAATAGTGCCGACGATCGAAGCCACTATTCTTGCGAACGAGTCCCTACTTGCTTGCCACTTATTGTATAGGTGTGATAAAGTGTTCGCCTTCATAGCTGTGTCGTCTCGCAGTTTATTGGACCGCGTCTCGACGGACGGTGCAAATCCTTAAGGAGATCTGGGCGACTGGACGAGCCAAGGTATCTCATTCTTACATAACTTTCATTTGTGACTACGATAAATAAATGTGTAAGGTGAGGAGGGTATTCATATTTGTATTTGCTCACCTGTCACAGTTATCGTCGTTTTCCACATTCTTCGTCCTTCGATTACTTTAATTTTATTAGACTCTTCTAGAATATAATAGCTCAATCTGTAAACAATGCCTACCTCATACTTCCTTAGGGTTTTTTTATTAGCTTAGCGAAACGAATGAAACGTTATCATAAAGATTGTTGAAATGTTTTGTTATTTAGTTTATCTAAAATGCTGCGAAACTTCGTTAACGTTATGACGATCGTTAAAACGGTGCTGCTTTTGATTGACATCTATGCGCTAGTAGTTGACTTTTTACTGATGACGATTATTGTTATATCAGCTCATCGATCGCCGATTGCAAATGCATTACTTCTTTCTATGATATGTTCTTAAATTACTAATGGAAATATGCCACTATACAAGAAATAGTTAAGAAATTTCAACTTTGACATTTTTCTATCCGTTTCATAGGAAAATCACATTTTAGGCGTTATGCATTGCATAAAACTTTATTACAGGCATCTAATGGGTTCTTCGTCGAACGGAAACGATGCAAGCACATCAATGACCGCGTTTATGCACAGAGGGACAAGCACTCACCAATTGCTCGACAAAGTTTACAAATTATGTGAACAGGATTTATCGCAATACAATCCCAGTATAATGTAAGTGTTTCATGACGTACTTTAAGTATACCACATGGGAAGCGCCGATAAAATTATTGATAAAGGTTCATCGTTCATTATAAGATGCCTTTGTTTTTCGCTGTTTGCGCCGGCTATAGTTGCAGAAGCAAGTTGGATACTCAGTTGGGTCGTCGGTTTGCTTTTCAGTTTGCCGATATTTTCTAGAGCTCGCGTTCACTTTTTACTTTCATAATAATTGGTTGTTTGCTTCAAAGTTTTAAGTCATTGAAGAAGGGCGAGAAACCTTTAAACATATTAAATCCACTATTTAAAACACTGACTGGCTGCAAATGATAGAGTAGCCTTTAAGCAGCCCACGTTCTGGAGCGATAAATCATTGCTGCAACGTATTACTACATAGAAAACGTGGAAGTTTTCATGAGCAGATGCGCTCAAAACAAAGATGAGTGGAGTAGGCCGAAAGGGAGTGCACATTAGGCACTTTTACGGTCGCATCGATCAGACTGGTTCTATAAATTTTCAGGAAATCATACAATTTGCGCAATACAGCGTTCATATTTTAACTGATACGATAATAGATGCAACTTTTCTGCAAAGAAAAGAGTTTTTTTGTTGCAATTTAACCGATGTAAAGTGCAATCCGACTATCAGCAACATACATGCAACCTTTTTTGCGCCTATAACTTGCTTCTACGTTAATGGATCAATTTCAAAGTTCGTAAACATAGTCACCGTTAATGCTTCCTCTGATCTGTATTATACGCATACGAAACTGCAGATTCGATGCTTGTCATATCGAAATCTTCGCTAAAATGCGCCTCGTAAACGAGCATTTACAAAGTAATACAAAAATGGAATTATACAATAATGGACTTGAGCAGGACTTGGGTAATCAGTTGAGATTCACTTTCAAAAACGTTTATACTCCATTGTTGTTCCATTCCAGGTATGCAGCCAGATCAAATCGCTACTTTGGCGCACTCTTCGAACTTCTCTGTGAGAAAAAGAAACAAATGTGTAAGGGCATTTTTATTTATGAAAATCGCGAGTGAGCCACCTTTGTACCCTACTCTTCCCAGTATCCTCCTTCCTGCCCTACCCTCATCCCCTTCCCCGTAGTTTGAGGAATGCTATTTAATAAAACCTTATATGATTGTAATTCGAACTCGATGCATAGATATTAAATATGATATAACATAACATAGCAATGCCGAAGAGCACAAGAAATTCAAATTTTTACTCAAATTATAACAGAAATTTAAAGAAAAAATTAAATTACTTATTACTTGAGGATTTGAAAACTTATTCGCAGCGTTGTTTATTCTTCAACTCTTCTTAAAAAATTGTCTGATGAGAAAATCGACATTAGAAAAAAAATTTTTTAAGTATTGAGAAAAGAACTGCTATTTTCTTTGCATAAAAAGTGCAATTTCTAACCGTTTGATGAGTGTCAATTACTTAAGCGTAATAGAGTTTGCAGCTGTGCTTAGTGATGATAGATGCGGTCGGACGATGCAACACATGCAACTACAAAGGATCGATAGTATATTGGCAAGTTTATTCGATCTTACGCTTTATGTCAAGCTTCACCTCGAAATGTGAAACTATACGTGTGGAGGCTATTATAAGACGATTTCATAAGAAGAATATTTCCAGGAAAAGAATTAACATTGCACACTGACATAGCAGATATACGACACAATTTTCCATGCAGAACAACTGGCCTGAACGCACCGTTCTAGGCAAGCAACCCCGGTTAAGCTTGATTTGTCAGAGCGGCTGGACCGGCCGGTCCGTTTTTCATCCATCAGTTGATACAGAGAAGTGGATTTAAATTCAGCGGATCGATTCAAAATATTCAGTCAGCTGATTCAACTGGTAGGTGGCCAGAAGTCCCACCGATCGACGGCAAAGATTGATGGTCAAAACGTTATGATCGAATAGCTGGGTCGGTTGAATTTTGTAAGTTTTACGTTAAGCTAGTACAACTGATTGTTTCTAAATTGTGTGCTCATATATCATTGATACGCTTTGGCTTATTAACCGTTAAATTCAGAAACGCTCGCGAAGTTATCTGGATCGCTTAAAAATCATCAGCGATTGCACTTATAGACAGGTGGTGAAAATCCACTGTGATGATATTGCAACTTAGATCTGTTAGTTGTACAAAATGAAGGTAGTGTAGGCAATCAACCGATCCAGCTATTCGAGCGTAGCGTTTTGGTCATTAAGCGCTGATCGTCGATTGATGGACTTCTGGCCACTTAAGTGATATAACAACTTAGATCTGTTAGCTGTACAAGATGAGTGTACAGTGAGCAACTGTTTAGGAAGAATGCATGGGGTCTACGCAAAGGAAATACGATGAATTTGGCAGCGAGGTACGAGAAGGAGAAGAAAGCGTGGACGAAACTTATGAGCGATTGCTTTCAGAATGCTGCGCTAACTTTAACCATTTCACTCAACAGTTACATGAGGTTTGTTGGTCGTTGTTTTCTTTTTGTACAATGATAGAGAAGAGCGAACTTTGTGGCCATCATAAATCTCAATAAATTTACCAAAACATTTCAGTAAATTTACCAAACAACCCTTGCTCGCTATTAGAATTCCGAAAGAAATATGATTTTTTTTTCTTAAACTTTATAGCTGCAAATGTGCTCAACTACAACACTGAATTTATATTCATTAAGAAATATTCTCAGAGTAGAATTAGACTGCATCATCGAAATAATTATTCAAAAATTTCGGTTTTTACTACTGTTTTATGTTATTTGTTGTTTTATGTTGTAGCAATAAAGTTCATAAGGAAATTTATGAATATCGGTTGTGTAACTGAAAATAGATTTCAGAAAGGGGCTGAGCTTAATTATGAAGTTGCACAAATTTTGCAACGGCAACGATATTTTCGACCAATAACACAAGCCGATATAGAAAAATGTCGCTATGAAATTTGTATGAAGGTCGACGGCTATCAAAATCAACTAAAACAGCTCACTTGCCAGAACGTTATGATGCTCCGCTCAAGGTATCTCGACACTAGGTAAAGATTCTAGCTTATCATTCTCATTTGAGGTTTTTGTTGTGCACGATAAATCTTATCGAAAATGGATGTAATATTTCTATAAAAATGGTAAGCAAAAGAAACTAAAACTTATTTAGTACAAGAAATTTGTGTGCTAAATCATAGACGAAAAGATCTTGTTTGATTTAAAAAATTCCACACTATAAGCAAATGCTTTGTTCATGTTTCCGGTTGTATTTCAATAGCTCACTCCTCTAATCAATTATATAAACTGCCAACAAATAATGATATTCTGAAATATAGCGTTCATATTTTCACTGATCGCACTGCTCATAAGTCCTTGCAAAATTATTATTTATTGGCCTGAGCGGTCTAAAATTGCAATTGGATCGATTGCAAAATGAATGCAAACCTCTTGGCACCTTTAAATATCTAATGAAATTGCCATGAAGCATGATCGCATATGAGGCCAACTTATGGGGCACACTACTGACACGCAATGTGTGTGGCTCTGCTCTAAGTGCTTCCACGGTTGAAACTACAGGAAGGGCTGATGAAACAAACACATACAAATGCATAAACACAACCCCTTACCTGTGCAAAGGTATGTGCGTGTGTGTATCTAGTGCTGAGGAAAGCGGTGGGTTGGAATGCCGATTCCTCTACAATCATAACTAATACTAAGATTGGATTTTATGTTAGCCTATTTTCGGGCTATGACGTAGCTAACCTTTCGAATTTTGCATTTTAACAGCTCAACAGCTCAACTAGTCCACTATTGTGCGATTATATGAGGCTTAAATTCAGAAAAAAAAGGAGGAACTTCAGCAAAGATGCGACTCGCATTCTCACTGGATTCTTCCACTCACATATCGAACACCCCTATCCGAGTGATGCAGAAAAAGCAGAGCTCGCCAGAAAATGCAACCTGTCAGTAAATCAGGTCTGTCTGCTTCTTACATTCAGACCCTCATAACAAGCAGTGCCTTGTTTCTTTGAAAACCGAATATTTAAAGCAATTGCTTACTAGTACAACAGTTTTATACCAAATCAGTCTACAGAACTTTTCATAAAAATTTATCTGTTTCATAAATTTTGTCTAGATTGTTGTTCAAGAATTTCGCTCGGAAGGGTGGATGCAAACATAAAGCGATTAACTCTCGAATCGCAAACCATTAAAAAGGAGTGCGAAAGCGTGCCACGGTAGCTGGCACGTATAAGCTTTTATTTGCTATTCATTTGCTCACCCATTTGCTTAAACAGAAAAATTTCTCAAACAATGCATTAAATTTTACTCGGTTAGACCGCTCTTACAGATCTTTTGCAACAGATTTGTCTTTATGTGAGTTGATCGATGTAGGACGCGCATTGTTTTATTTTTTTTTGACATTTTAAAATATCTGTAATTCTTTTTTGAAGTTGGTTAGTCATTGAGAACGATCGTAGAAAGGTATGGATGGCTAGTAGCGTGAATTATGCAATTGTAGCTTCAAAGTTTTTCGAGATGAAATTACCGCAAAGACGGGCAGACAATAAGCGTATATATGATATGCACAGATGCATTCTAACGATAGTACTTCTTTGGGAGATAAGTTTGCAAAACTGTACAAAAATAAATATATTTGAAAGTTGTGTAGATTATTGACAAAAGAACTTCAGCAGAAATCTCACTTAATGCTGTGAAAAACTGTTGAAATTTATAAAATGCATTTCGACGAATGCCGTTGATTTTATTTTCCTCTCAGTACAGTCATAATCCACTTTGGATGTTCAAAAATTTTTAGGTCTCAAATTGGTTCGGAAATAAGCGTATACGATTCAGAAAGAATCACGTGTATCACATGAACGATAGCAACTCTGCGTTCGGTAAGGATGGCGCGAAAAAAATTGCCAACCCAGCAACGAACAAACAAAATTGTTCACCGTTTCATGGTCCAGGTTCGTTGTTATCTAATAGGAGACGCCACATTCTTTTGAACAATTTAAAAATTTCAGAAAATTTATGGAAAATTGTACTCTACAATCCAATTTTTTCGGAGATCGCGATCTTATGAGACTAAACTAGAGAAGAGTCGCTCCAAAAGGCTATTACGGCACTCACTTTTGCAAATATTGCAATATAGCGTTCGAAAAGTGAGTAGTCACATGAATAAGTATACTGATCGAATGTAACAGTGTTTTCGAAGTAAGTATTTGGAAAGAATAGTTCTAGTCGTTAGACAGCATTCCTAAAAAATTTATATTTTTCACTTTGGTGATAATCTATGCGCAGGTTATCAGCAATCAGAGCCGAGACGGAAGAAAATTAGAAAAAAAAAGACTAAAAATATTCTTTCTCTCAGATGCTTTCAATAAAACTTCTAATACTCATTATGTTTGGTATTAGTAAAATACAAACTCGCAAAAACACAGATTCAAATAGAAACATTTCAAATGATTTTCGAAACAATTAGTAGCCATTGAAAAATCATAAAGCAATAGATATTCATAATATGAATTCAGAATGTGCAATAAATGATGCGACGGATATGCCATTTGATCTCCGGCAACAAGTGATTGCATACGAGAAAGAAACAAACGATCAAAGATTGCTAGCGTCAAATCAAAAAATTCTCGTCAATGATGCTGAGGCAATTGATAATGAGGTACTGAATTGAAAAATCACTTATCATCTTTTTGTATCCTCCTCTTCGCCCACTTCTCTCATCCTCTACGATATTTTTACTGAAGCGAACTACTTCCGTTGTCACTTACTGTTGCTTGAACTTTCAAAAAAGTGTCCTCAGTGTAGCCCAAAAAAGGAAACCTTTTTTGACTGCACACTTCTAACGACTGAACGTTACGGAATTTTTGACTGCAGACTAACTGTTGAGTGCAGATTAGTGGTTGAAAGCTTAGAGTTTTTAAAATTTCGATTAGACAGTACCATCACTTCCGCGCCAAACATACGTCATTGGAACGATAGAAGCTTGCCACTTTGATGACGTCACCGTCCTTGATAGAGGTCGATTAATTCGAGTTGGCTTAGCAGCACTTCAAAGAACTCGAAAAAGCTCAAAAATATTCGTTAAGGATTTGAAATAGCTGGGTTTATAGATTGCATCCGTTTATATATGCTAGTGAAAGCAGACGCGAAGCCTTACGATTTGACAGTGTCGTTGATCTATCGAAAGTGATTCCTTTGAAAGATTTGATTGCAAATCGTTGAACGATAGTCGATGAACGATGAAGCTGGAGAGGTGCTTGACTTAATTCTTAATCAAAAAGCCGCTTCAGGATACTTTGAAATCTTTTTTTCGATTTCTAGAATCGAAAAAATAAACTCTTTTTTTTCGCAAAAAAAGCATAGTTTCTAAATTTATATATCGAATGAGTAATCCGCTGATTTCTCTTTTTAATTGGGAATTTTGAGTAACGTGATAGAGGGAGACAAATAAATTTTTATTAGTTGAGCTTGTTATGTTTTATGGCATCCAGAAATGGCAATAAAAAGAAGTAAATGCGATACGCGTGGAAATTAAACAAAAAAAAAATAATTTGAAGAGAGTAAAAAGAAGTATAAGGAAATAAACATAAGCAAAACACAACTGTTGCCTCTTATAATGCATAATGGGATTCTCTAATCGTATCGAAGGGCATAGCAGAAAAAAAAAACAGTGAAATTTATACAAACTGAAGTCCACAAAATTAAACTTTACAATATTTTCGCGAGGGAATTACATCGTTCACAATGAGACATCCGATCCGTAGGCAATACTGATTGCGCAATAATTGATCCATTAAGCGTTTCCTCGAAAAGGCATTTATCGTATACTTGTGACCAACGAAGATTTGACGGAATGCGTGATCACCGTTTAACTATATTAGAAACGAATAATCTTACTGTTAAAATCAAAACTACTAAAATTGAACGATACAGAGTACTTGGATTGAACGATACATCACAGGCAACAATTGGACGTTTCCGAATTGCAGCTTCAACAATCTTCTTGCTGGCAGCCGATTTCAATATCTCTTCCATAAGAATTTTTTAGGAAGCAAAGCAGCAATAAGCTAAAAAGATGATACTATACACCATCAGCGGAAATGTACTCTTCGAATTGATAGTGCTGCAAGAAATGTGGCCAATCAACGTCCTTCGATCTGAAAAAAAAATTTAAACACATCATATCAATCTTATTTTATTGACTTCCTTCGAAAATCTCTTTTCAATTAATTTTTGAACTAATTTTTAATGAGGTGAATAATCTATTGCTGTAAATTTATTTGTTTATGATTTTTCATGCGTGTCTTTGTGCTCGTCGACTAAATTCATACAAAAACATCTAGAATATACTACAATCAATGTTTTCTAAATAGCACATTTTGCAGCCGACGTTCTTTTCTTTACTGCTTTGCAAAATCGCGCAACGTATTGCATTGTAATACACCGTTAACAAAAGCCCGCACTATTATATTGTAATATACTCGGATATTAATTTCAGTGAACTATACTATAATTGCATAATGAAATTAAAAGCTTTTCTGAAATTTTATACGAACAATGAAATTTCCATTTTATCGGTTAAACTTAAAGCTACTTTTCGAAAAAAAAAAAGATCCAACATAGCACCAGCAATGCTTTTTGATGTTAAATGCTTCCTACCTACCGATAAAGTGCAAAAAATCAAATAAGGAAATATTTTTTGTAGACCGCAAGCTTTCAATTGCAACGGCAGTGTTAAAAACTCAAGAAGAAGAGAATTTAAGAAAAAAAAAATTACGATAGAAAAATAAATTAAAGATAGAAATACGCTTATTTTTAATCGCACTCAAAGGTATTTATATGGATATCATACGATATCACTTCGCAACAAAAATCATTCCAATATGTCCTAACTAGAATTTTTCAATGCACACATAAAAACGAAAAGTATATGCGCTAGAAAAAGGTATGAATAAAACATCTCATTATAAAAGATCACAGACGATATTCAAAATTCCGCATGAAACTTGTTCGCTGCAAAATTTCTCTATCACAAATTTTTATTGCGATACAACACTATCAAAGAAGTGAGTGAATTATTACGATTAGTATGGAAATACAAAGAAAACTTACATCTCCAATTTGGAAACCGTACTGGCTGTACAATAAGATTCGGTCTTGTAATGGCACGTTTTATGGCACACCAGACGACAATCTAAAATTCAGCATGCTGTAAACGTAGAAATACCCGCAAGAGAGATTGATTATCGTATAACAAAAAATTAAAATCTACTGACCGTGCTTTTTTGAGTGAAACTATATAAGTCTGTCATTTTTTTTTAAATAAGAGGCATCTCTTGGACACAACACATTAAAGCCAAATAAATACATCTAGAATTGTTGATTAGGATAAATGCAGTCTTTAAGATAAAAGAATAACAGTGAATAAATTCATACGTTTGCTGATAGACAAAAAGAATAAACTCTTTTTGCATAGCTATACGACTTGCCTAAAAGCTAACAAAACATAAATTCGCTAAGAACGTCGATAGAGATCTGCAAAATTGGAGGCAGCAAAAGCAAAAATTGTCGAACCAGAATGAATTTTTGAAAAAAGTTGCATAAATAATGCCTATTGGTGATGATAAACCTCACCTCTACATTGATAAGCTTGTTTCGAGAAACTTCTCGCGATTCTATGATGACATACATTACAAACGGTGCCGCTGAAAATCAATGTTTTTACAACTATTGCAACACTATCAGATCAACATTGAAAAAACATATTGAAAAATCCAGCGGTATAATTCTATGGACGTTCAAGAATAATTATCTTCCGTAAAAAAACACAAAAGTGAGTAAAAAATCAAATTCTTTGCTATCAATCACAATGGTGCTCGGGAAATCGATGCGTGCGAGTGTCTTGATGAGTAGAGATGTGTACAGTCATTTTGCACTAGAAGGAGCGGGAAGGAGAAAGGAGGCTATATTTTAAGGAAGTAAGAGTTCTGTTGAAGTTGTGATAGTAAAAGTGAGTTAATAAACGTGATATATGGGAAATAGTTAAAATTCATGGCAAACAAGAAAGTTTTCAAAAACATAAGCAACAAACCCGCGAAGTTTAACAGCAACGAATGTGTGCTCATTGTAGATATGCAGTTTTTTGCCATGTTTCATCAATCTTCCTGCAGCTGGCTCGTCAACAATTGACGGCGGAATCAGATAATACCTAGAATTTAAGAGGCGATAACATAAAAAATGGAATATCACAGAAAAGACCATCATATGTGTACATTAAGCGAATTCTCATTTTTATTGAAATTGATTTCGTGGAGATCAAAGTAATAAAAAGTATTCTGGGAGAAAAAGCAGTGAGTGTAAACTACTTCTTTGGTATAAATTGCTATATGATGCTATGTGACGTCGTCTTTTCATCTGCGGTGCGGAGCGTTTAGCTGTAAAGCTTCCATTCAATAGATTATTTCATATCCATACACTGAATACAACCAAGAACCATCGATAGCAGCTTTCAGGATAAACAGTTATCAATAATAAAGTTTCTGCGATGATATACTACGCGCATGATTTCGAAAAGAAAAAAAAAACGTTAAACTCGGCGTACAGTGCTGGCAAACACTTTAACGTTTAGATACGAATTCTTGTTAGGCTGCAATATACAGAAATAATCGTTCAAGATGCGACTAGCCTCTTTTTGCCGTCTTTGGTTGTCTCCAACACCAATGTGCTATGCTGATATAAGCTCTTGGAGGACATACCAGATTTCTCACCAACGGATGATGTCTCATGGTGACTGCGGCTTATCTGTTTCTCTGAATTGCGAAATAATTTGAATTCAACGCACAGCAAGCATATCATAGCAACTGCATACTAAGGTATTCCAGTGGATACCATATGATCCATCGGACGATTCATAATCGTTAGACGAAGGGCGAGACAACCTCGCCCAACTATCCCCCATAGCCTTCAGATAGGTCATTACTTACGTCATCGATAAGCCCTCTTGGGTGGAAACGGCGTTCACAACTGCAAGTATTGTGCAAATAAAAAGATGGAGACTGAAAACTTTTGCATTGACGGTTTCGATGATGTCTTTACTGGAGAATATTGCAATTTGGATTATATAACAATTAATTTTCATAATTGGTTTACAAACCATAAAACAAGATCAGCGCTATTTAAAGCACTATAATGAAGGATGACCAAACTTGCGATAAGAATGGAATCAACAAACGAAATGAAATTTCAACTGCAGCGCACTAAATCTTCACTAGCCTGAATTTCTGGTTCGTGATTGATCCCTCGACGGTGGAAGAGAAACAGCTTCCTCTAGGTCCTCATTTGCTAAGTCGAAACTTTTCGCTCTTCGTTTCGATCTTTTCCAACTTAAGCGATCCTTTAATTCATCAAAGAATGATCTGTCACGTTTTTCAGGTTTTTGCCCTTCGATTCGTTGTTTCTTTAATCGATCTAAATTATTTCTTAGTTAGCATAAGTTAGTGGTAAACAGCATTCGAATTTCCGCTGTATCACTTCGAATTTTTTTTGAGTTTTTAAGTCCTAATTAAACTGCACTCATTATATCAATTAACTAATTTATACTGATAAACCGTTTGTCATGAGAAAATTGAATATATTTCGGTTTATTTGAAATTTTGTTGGTGAATATTGCGAGCATTTTCAATTGTTAGCTTCAGCGTTACGCGTCAAATACAAAAGACTATTGAAAGTATTATTCAATAAAAAAGTGAAAATTTCGGTCCTTCGAATCAGTTAACAAAAAAGCGTTAAAAAAGCACGGACGAAAGATGAGCGAACCTCGAGAAAGGCGAGTGGGATCCTGGGCGGGGGTTATCAGTGGCTCCTCAGGTTGTGTGGTAACCGCCTTGGCGATCGTTGCTCGTTGTTCTTGGTAATTGGGGCCATGCGCCTTTGTATGCTCAATGGGCTCACTTGATTGTTTTGCATGACTCACTTGGATGAGTTGTGCAGTTTTACCAGGTTGCTGCGAGTGCAGTGGTTGGGTTGTTTGCGTTTGAGGGGTTGCATGTACCGGCTGATCCACATGAGTCACTTGTGTGGTATGACTGGTTTGAGCTGTTGTATAACTCGACTGAGTCACATGAGTTGACTGATTTGGTTGACTGCTCGTGAACAGCGGACCCTCATACCTTAAATTAAGCCATCCAAAAAATTTCAATTTTCAACAGTCTCCCGTGGAACACATTTGAGGCTCAAAACGCTGCGATTTTTAAGAACAACCTTAACTCATTCAAGAACGCGCTTTCTAATTTTTTCTGTTGAACAGCACGTGCATCCTTCTACTTTTTACCACACATGTATTTCTTTTCATGTACTTAGTTGCCGGAAATTTATTTACTCTTCTTCGCTCACTTTTTCTTGCTGTTTTTATATCAATATGCATAATTCATGTACACATTCATTTGTATATGTGCATTTATGATGGTGTCATCGATGTTCGTTCAACTACTATGTGCAGTTTCCTGTATTTGTGTGCATGAAAGCAATGCATTTCGATTCAAACGTCAATTTGTCGTTCTATCGGAATGCAAACTATAAACTTTCACACTTCCTCCTTCTGTTTTTACTTACCGATCTGCATACTCTGCATTTTTTTAACCGCTTGAACTGTGGCAGCGCTATACGTGCAATTTTAAATAAAAAGACATACTTTTGGCTGTCATATCCTTCATC
The DNA here is from genome assembly GCA_037389465.1 of Baylisascaris procyonis. Taxonomy (NCBI): domain Eukaryota; kingdom Metazoa; phylum Nematoda; class Chromadorea; order Rhabditida; family Ascarididae; genus Baylisascaris; species Baylisascaris procyonis. The sequence continues at coordinate 5,914,972 of JAZARR010000059.1, forward strand.
CAGGTAGCGCCTTGGGAATGTCTGATCTAGAACCTTCGCCGTCGCTGAATCCATCGCACTTTCCATCGATCCGTGAAGCGATGAGATCAAAGGTTTCTCCTTGAGCTGCTGAAAATCATCCTTTTTAAGCTTTAGAATGCGATCCCTGGGAAGTTTTCACTGAGATGCTTTCATATTAGAAATACACATATGCTCATGCATGAATTATTATAATCAAGCTGCATAGAAAAGAATTGCGCGCAAAATGTTTTTTTTTCTATTGTCACACATACCTGTGAAACAGCTTTAACGCTCACAGTTGTTGTTTTAGTTGGGATGACATCACGACCTTCGAGGCTATCTGAAATTTTTCTCATAATCAGTATTAATAGCAAGAGTAACACATTATAGGTGTAAATTTTCAGGAAAGATTGCCCAGTTGCCAACTACGGCACTCTTAATTTGTCCAGTAATTATCCAATTCCTTAAGATTACTTGTTGCCATAACTGATTTCATCATGAAATAAGAAATAGGCAGAAATATCTAGTTTTCCTCACCATATCTCTAGCTGTTTGAAGCAGGGTCCAGTTTCTAATGCCCACTAAAACTTCAGGTCACTTGCTTTTTAGTAACTATAAATAATGAAAGACATTTATAAGTCGCAATGGTTTTCGGTACAAAAATCTCAAAATCCAATTTGCACACTGCATTAATCTGCTTTTATTTACTGAGAAGGTTCGTGATTTAGAAAGCGGCAATGCCCATCCACCACTAAACAACAAGAAAGCAAACAGCAAAACACGCAAACCGGAAACGGCAACTAAATGTTACAAAAAGTTTAGTTGCAAACCGTGAGGGTCATATATCGGTCTTTTGCTGGTGCTGAGTGTTTCGCGGAATTCACTCCCATCGCTACCATGAACAACCACTTGATCCACTTGTTGTCCCAATGTGTTCACACTCGGATCGTAATAGAAATCAAACTACAAAGATGTACTCTTAGAGATGAACAAATAAATTCCTTGATTAACGCCATATCCAGAGTAAAACGTTTGATAAAATTTGTAGATTTATAACTTAGGCGTATGTTCTCTAATGGAATTTCGCATGTTCAACAACACTCAATACAGATAAAAGAAAATTACAGCGTCGCAGTCATATAGCAGAAAATAACCGATTCACTGTTGGTAGTTCTAAGAAAGAAATTGATATGAGGCCGGACGCAACACACGTATATTCATACATACATGCAAGTGCGCACGCACACTCACTCGCTCAGCGGATTTGCAAATTTATGATCTGCATTTGGACGATGAATACTCTTATAACAAGCATACGCCACAAAAATTAAATAAAAGTAAACCAAAAGATGAAATATATATCTCTCATTGAAAAATCAAAGGAAAGAGTATACCTGGACAGTAAGAGTCCCAGAAACGCTATCATTTCTGTATGGCCTTCCTTGTAAAGTAAACGTATGTACGCTCTCCGTGGAGCGTTTAAGCTCTTCAAATCCGACGATAGCGAGGCCTAAGAAACGCTGTTCGCCGTCGTGGGTGGTCTGCACACCTTCGTATATTTCAAACAATATTTCTTCGGAAGCCGGCGTTAAATTACTGTAAAAGTGATCAATTTCACAAACACGATTTGCTCGAATGCAAAAACAAACGTATATGTAGATATGCCACTATACTTAAACCTACGCAGGTTTTATTATCTTCTAATAACTCAGACTCCAGCAAATTATGCATTAATCTCTCAACAATCAAAATATTCTTATTGCCCAGCTGGTCAGAAAACAATGCACAATGCATCATAATGCGTTTATTTCTTCACCATCCAACTTCGGGATCCTGAATCCAGTCGAAAGTTGGACGGCTAAAGAGCAAAAAAAGCACGAAAAGGCGGTCCGCCTCAGGCGAAAACGGCCGTGCCCCCTTCGCCCTTTCTCAGCATCCATTTCGAATGCAAAACTCACAACTCGAAGCTCTCTTCCCAGTAAGGACTCATGTTCAAGCCCTTGGTGGTCGTATACTTTTGTGCTGGCTCATCCATTTCGACGACAACGTAAGGTTGGTTCACATCTGCAAATTCACATATAAAACTCAAATATGCAATAAACACTCGAGGAAAGGTTCCATCCGTGAAAAAAAAAAATCCCGCATAATATATCGCGAAGTGTAATCATTCTCGCTGCAATATCAGTGCATTCGTGGAAAATAAATTTTGTATTTAAGTTAATCATGACCAGTCCTTTCCAGTACATGCTGTTCATTACAGAAGTGACCTAATTATAGATGTGCGAACATTTTATTGTTTGATACCTTTTGAGCTCATATTATTTCTGTTTATTCATTTTTTTTATTCATTCATTGTGCCAGCCTTATCCCCCTATCAAATGACCACAAGTCTTGAAAAAATTCCTAACCGATCTCTTTGCCAAGGCGCTGCGCACGAATTACTTTAACGCGAAGTTTGTTCGGTTGAGCACTACCAAAAGTGCCCACGTTGGCCGCTGGTGAGATCATCTGAAAGTTCACATTTCTGCGCACAAAGAAGATATCAAAGGCGTACTTTTTGCTCTGATAAAGGCTTACATCAGTTGGATGGACTCAACTCTGCTGATATTAGTGCCCTGCTGATATTGGAGGATCAAATCGGATTCGGCTAACCATAGACGCGCAACTAATTAAGAGGTCCATTGAGTTTCTCTTTCCAAACGAGATTCGAGTCAATTCAAGAAGGATTCCAATTACGCGTTACAGTTTTATTTAACTTTTTTTCCGCACTAACGCTCTTTCAACTGCTCTTGCAGAAGACCACTATGCGATTATTCCTCGTTGCGAGCTTCATCAGCTATATCTTACCTAATGATTTTCAAGTTGAGTCATAAGAAAAGCTCACTATTATTCTTCATTCCTAATAAGGAACGAAGAATATCTACAAAGTGATATCGAAGTATTTTTACACGGTTTGTGGCAAATATTTTGAACAGGGAACAACGACACAAGTGGTTCATGACAGGCCCGCAGCCTTTTCTTAACATTGTTCATCATATCGTGCACCCTTGATTCATCATATCCTGCACCCTTGATTCATCATATCCTGCACCCTTGATTCATCATATCCTGCACCCTTCTGGAAATTGCTGAAATTCGGCTTACAGGAAATTTTTAAAGATAAATTCTAAACTGTCAGTGAAATCGAGTACGATTCAGTTGGAACTGAAAAAAAGGCTCATTTCTCTTGAAGTTTCAAGTTATTTCATTGAATTTCTTACAAAACTCGGCCAGATAACACACATTTTTGAAAATTTCTCTCTGTTTCCACACGAGCATCATTGCACTGTTATTTGTAGCAAAAGCTTCGTTGCATTGCTTTCGTTTCGAAATCGCAGAGCAAAAGTAATATACAGTTATGTTGAGCGTTAGATTATATATGGTTTACATCACAAATCATTGCTAATAGTGGTGAATGAAACTCGAATATTAGGCGTTTTGTCACATGATTTTGTCTGTGATTCAAATACTGCAATGCAACTCCCTTTTTTTAAGAGTTACAAAGTTCCAAAACCCTTGTATCGACCTATCATCGAGTGTGCATCGTCTGACCCGCTGGTCGTGATATTCTCGAGAAGAAGTTTGTGCTTTTCGAAACATCTCTTCAACAAGTTGAACACAATATCTCCGGTTTTTCGAGTTTGAAGTTTTCAGGAAGCAGATTTCTACACAAGACGTATATTCGTCGTCAAGTTATCACACCCAGACTATAAAAAAATAACCACTGCTCAGCGTGATTGATTCACCGAACTCAATGGAGAATATCCTTTGTTTCAACTTCTCCAGTAATTGCACTTATAAATCATTCACCATCTCTTCAGTGCACCTATTAACCGAAGTGACACTTGACGTTTGCAATTTCAGCGCTTTTATCGGACTGTTCACGTATAACTGAAACGATTATCCTCTCTCGCGGCATTTACGCATGCATTCAGGATCCTCGTGATGGTTTCGACTATTCAACACGATGCTAGCAATCCGTCTTATGCGTTTTCATCTAGCCTCTTATAAATATTGGCAACTATCCATCATAGACGCAAACGACTCCTGTTTACGCAAGTATCCTGGAGTGCCTCCTGTACTCTAGATCGTGCCATACCGAAAAGGTTAAATATCAACGTTTAGCTATAGCTGCCTTTAAGTGAACCTTTCATGGTGTTTTTTGAACACGGATGAATAAAACTTTAAGAAATAGAAGCATTACGTGCGGCTGATTTAATCGTTTCATCATTTCCTGGACGGGAGCAACAACGGCGCTCGTTGTGCGCTCTTCAGATTGCTGATGGTGCCTAGCGATCGGCGACATCATCTCCGACAGGGAAATATTCGTAACAGCCGAGACCAGACATCGCCTGATGGCCGCTTCCACCACCGAGCTGTTCACTTCACCTGCCTGCACTCATCCTTTTTAATAATCATATATGTCCTCTTAATACAATTTCATCCTCAATGAAACTATAAAAAAAATGGCTTAAATAGAGCACCGCTTGACCCACTGTCCACCTCAGGACTTATTCACTTTTGTATGCATCTGTGTCCTTATACACCTTGCAACCACTTTACATCAAAGTTCATACTTCAGCCAACATCACCTCATCATTCGCTTATTTATGCTTTCCGCTATGCATTTCACCTATGTTTCCTCTCTTTTATTTCGCCTATGGTTATGCACTTTTGTCCGGCGATCCAGAAATCGTCCATGAGGTACAAGCAAATGCAATGTACAATTATGCAAATAACCATACATTATATTAGTGACGTATTTTGTATATTTTTGGTGACTGTTTTTACGTTGTTTCGTTTTTGCACGAAATTCACCACTTACCGAGCTCGAATCCGTATTTGTAAGCTGAATATCCAATTCAGGTCGTCCGCTGAAGCATCCCATCACGTAGATTTGATTTGCTATGCACGCCAATCGCGCTTCGATCTGGATCAAACGACCTCCAAGTGACAGATCATTGTGCCCAGAAAAAATGACAGAAGGTGCATATAGCTGACACGTTGCATATGCGTTTAAAAAATGTGCCAATGTTTCAGAAATGTGGCACTACGATTAATCTGTTCGTTCTTCTTGGAGAAACCTCCATTTCCTTCCGAAAGGATTCGAAGGAAGTGTCAGACGTAATTATTGTCTTTTGTTGGGCTGGACGCCGATTTATTGACACGTTCGTTTCTTTTTGGACCCGAAACTCGCAGCCACATTCTAAAATACTTAACGCATCGATCTAGCAATCACTAAGAACTCATCTTTCAGGACAGCATTGGTATGTGTTTGACAGACAGGTGAAATAATTGTTTACAGACAGGTGAAATAATTGTTTCTCCGCTTCAATGGATTCAATAAAACGAAGCTGCTAAGAAGAATATGGAACCGAGAAAGGAAACATATGTCGAAGGAAGTCCATTGAAGGAGCGCAATTAATGAAGCCAATAAGTCGAGTAGATGTTGTTAGCATAAAAGTGAAATATTATAGCTCATCTGGTGAGCATTTTGCTTTGAATATTTAGACGATTAAAGCTTGAATAGATGACGCATCCCAGAGTTCAATAGGGAAATTGGGATACGTTAGCCGATAAAGTTATCAATTTTTACATATTTATTTCGAATCGTTTCTAAATATTTAGTTCAGATTTAATATAGACTTCTAGGATAGACATGTGCATTAGCACAAATAGTGTGAAAGAAAGCAGACTTCGATCTTAAAAAGACGATCAAAGATTCTTTGATTGACGTCACATTTTCATCTCTAGTTTTATTGCCAAGATTACATGTCAAGGTTGCTTTGCTGATACAAAAATCTTATCTGACTAGAGAGAAAATGAAGTCGATAAACAGTGAAAATACGAAAAACACGCGAGCATTCATAAACATAAGGAAAGGAAGTTTGATGTTATAGAATTAAGTTCTACTAAAATTTGCAGTGGTAATGTTTGATAGTATACCTCGCCATGTAAGTCGCGTATTTTTGCATCAAAATTGCTGACAAGAAGACGATCATCGACTCTCTGCGAACTCACCAACTTCAGATTCACTTCAGCAACGTCGATCGTACTCTTCACTGTCTAAAAAGAAAACAACTTTTAAGTCCAAATGAGTTGAGAAAGAATACAACAAATGAAGCAGAACAACCTATGAAAAGCTTTCAATATTGCTAAGTTCGCATTATGAGGCAAATGAGTTTTGGAAAGGATACAAAATTGAATATGTTAATTCAATTAGGGTCAATAATTGAGTATTCGAAAATGCTCTTTTGTTTATTAGCATGGAACATCACTAAGTTATATTTGGCTCATCATTTTCGTGTCTATACCATTACAAGCAACTAAAACTATGCAAATCAATCAGGCTCGTCGTTCTCGGTACAAAAGGGCTCTATAGCAGAAATATTTTACTATGCAGTAATACAAAAAATCCAGCTGTAGAAGCCGTACTGCATTTTGCTTACCTGGATTATTGGATTTCTTTCTCATTCCTAAAGAGAATTTTTTTTGCGCGTCATGTGAAGGCATTTTCGCGTTTTTTTTTTTTGCGAGATGAAAGTCGAGCATATTCGATTTGCTCAGAATTATCTATCTGTTGAATCGAAGGTCGTTTAAGTGAGGTGACAAAACATGTTAAATTATTCTTTGCTATTTACGCATCACTCAATTCACTCAGAAATTTGATTCATGAAAACACTCACCAGATGGTCTTTAGGACCTTGTTCCACACGAATATTGGAAACTTTAGGCGATGTTTTAACCGCGGAATTATTCCCAAATCCTTCGAAAAGAATCTCGCAGTTCGACTAAAATAATAAACGAGAGTTACTGACAATTGAATAAATGGCCAACTATTTTATTTGAGCGGTATAGAAGATTTCTAATCAACTGTTTCTAATTTGCACCTTTTTTTGGAACTCCAACTTGAAATTGCTTCAATTTTTTTTTTAAAAGGAAAAAAGAAGGCTGCAAAAAGTTGCAATGACGAATTCAGTTTTTTGATTATTTGAAAGAAATCAGGAAATTTTTTGTTGATATAGAGAAAACCAATCTCAGTCTCCAGAAAAAGGCATTTTTCTAAATAGGATCACTTACAGGAGAAGAGACCTTTTTGGCGGCCTCATTCAAAGAACTGATCCATGCTTCGAGTGGCTCTGGCACTCGACGCAGATTGTTGTACAGCCATGCCAAGAGTTCGTTCGTCCATTCGCTCGTTTGTGATCTATACGACGTTTGCCATTCAGATCGTGCAATAACTGCATTTGGTTAATTGTGCACATACAAATGGTGCTACATCTGTGAATCGCGCATCACAGCATGCATAAATATTGGCTTTTGTCTAGAAATGTTTGCCTCTCAGTAATTACTGCAAGTTGGAAGAATTTCTGAGATCAGAATCCTAAATGCCTCTTGCGATAGCAACCATGACAATATAGATTAATTTGAATAATTGTGAAAATCACAGTATAACAGAAAATCGGTTCGATCTAACACAGCTGCAGTTGGATGATGCGACCCCGAGACACATATATTTCATATACCTCCTCAGTTTATAATGCATATAAGCAGGAAATTACAAAACAATGCGTAGAAAATATCCGAACCGGGAGGCGGTGCCGTATATAGGTGACGAAGTGAGAGTACCCTCGGATTGCGGCGCGCCTAGCTTGTTTAGTGCGAAGTAGCAGAGTGCGCCAACGATGACCCACGAAAGGATCAGCCAAGAGAAGCCATCCATACCGTCCGCTACCGAGCGCTTCTGCACATCACCTCACGTATATAATCACAACAACGAGATTTAGTAGCTCTTTGAGGCGCAGTAATGGAAGAAAATCAAGATTAGTAGCTTATCGCAAGCTATCGTACAACTTCGAATATAGCCCCAATGCTTCAAATTCCTGAGGTTTTAAAATGGAGAGTTTATTTGAGAGAGAAATAGAATTTTATTGAGGAGGAGATTTACCCTTTACTCTATCTGAAAATTTTGCAAGGCAGAAAGCAGTATATAACGTACGTATACAACTACATATGCACACATAGTCTGTTTAGGCAACACTATGTATAAAACACATATAAATGTGTATACATAGCGGTTTGCATGCATATACAGTAGTAATAGCACATACTTTTTAGCAAAATATATAGATGACTAACACTTTTCTAGTTACATGGAAGTATTTTCTTCCTTTCTAAGGGGTCTTTGAAATTCGAGGTTCACTCGAGCGCGCCAAAGGCTTTACTGTGTAGGTGAAGGCGGGGAGGGAGGGGAGAGGGAAAGAGGGAGTGGATGAGGAGGGAGAGGCACTCGAGGAAACTCTTGGAAAGTGAATATTCAGCAGATCATTAAAATATGATTTCTTCTTTTATGAGTGAGTTTGAATTATTTTCGCAAATCTGAGCATAGATACTCGTGTAAGTGTGATTTTTCTTCGAGCATAAGCTAGATTCAGAGCTATTATACCAAAGGCATCCAGTTTGTGTGACCAATTTTTGCCTAGACAATAGCAATGGTACCATCTTTCCTCTATATCAAATAAAAAAACATTGAATTTTGAATAAATTTTAGACATGCTTCACTAATCGCAATCAAAATTGAGCAGCTTGTTCAACTTACTTAGCTGATTTTTTGAAGGCCACTAGTGAGCAAAAGAAATGTCATCACGTCGAAATTAAGAAATCTGCCTATGGGCAAATAGTATAGCTTATCCGTCCAAAGCAATACATGGCAGCTTAGAAACAAACATAATACCTATCACCACTAAGGAACTTTTCCATTGGCTTTAATCAACGTTATAACATAATTTCCAAATTTATGAACCTAAGGTAACGTAATACATAAGCCTAAGATATGTGAAGAATTGTGAAATGATGTAAAACAAATAGGCAACATTCAAAAAGATTGAATGATAGGAAAAAGAGTGGAAATGCACAACAACTGGAGAAGCTGCGATGTGGTTGCAAAAAAAAAAAAAAAAACGAGGTTTCCCGACGAGAAGCAAACGTTAGCTTCCTGAACAACTCCACACTCGATGAGTGCAGTTCAATCGAGCGAACTCTCTGCACTGCCCCACCATTAACACCATACGTAATCCGTCTTGCTCTACTAGCTGTCTTCGTCGAGACCGCATTGTAAGTCTCGAAACAAGACAATACAACATGAAATACCCTCATCGACTACACTTGTCTTTCTAGTTAATTGATTAATAGTGATGTTATCAGTTGAATTTCGCTTAATTTAAGCGCATAAAAGCAGGTGACATTCTTATTTGATAATGTTCTATTATCATTTAAAGTTTTCATGAAAGAGATGAAACAAACATCTGTATACTTACAATGTCATGCATATGTGATCAATGACGCCCTATAATAGACAATGCAAATTTGTTGCAGAAAAATGAATCGTAATGCGATAAGTTTTCCATAATAAAATTCTTCAGCATAGCGAATATTTTCTAGGCTGATCTCATGCTGCCAAATGAATAAATATTTATTGCAGCAGCTTCTATTGTTTTATGCTTATGAAGCTAATAAATAGCTCAGATTTTAATCTTTACAACTGATTAATTCTTACTCAGCATAGTGAAAGTAAATCGACAGCGATGCGTTTATGACTAGTAAAATATATAAGTTTCTTGAGTTTAAAGTTTTAATGAAAGTTTGATTGCGTTTTGAAAATGAGATCTCTCAGCGAATAATTCATGAGAGAAAGGCAAATGCGTAGGATCGAAAATGAAGAAGTCGTTCGGATTGTCGGAGTTGTTTCGCAAGGAAACGAAGCAGCCTACGAGCAATTGGATACTTGCTTCTGAAATATCTTGTGAGCAAAGTGTATGCAGAATGCTGCGAAATAGAACGCCAATATGAAAGGTCGAGTGGAAAGAAACGCCCGACAGGCGCGCTTACCGGCAACCTGCAGTTTATCAGAGACGTGGTGGGTGGGGAGGGTGTGGTTCGAGCTAGAGACACAAAGCGAAGTTGTGAAGCTGCCGAGAAGATGTGATGCTAGCTAATGCCGCAAACTTTCATACAGGACTCAAGCTTGGGATTGACGTCTCTTTGTTACTGCCTACCTTCATCTTGTTGACATTTGGCACTGCTAGTTGGTTTCATTTAACAATCTTTTCTCGGTAATACCAACTTTATGGGTTCATTCTTTATAAAGTGCTATCGTCTTTAATGTGCCATATTTATTTACTTTACATGCTAGCAGTATAAACTAAAAGGAGTTAACTGGAATGAATCGTTGAAATAAATCTTTCAAATTAATATGTGACATATTAAAGTTGATGCCGCAGTTAGCCCTGTCGGCTGAATTTTGAGGCGTCCTCATCTGAAACAAAAGCAATATAAATTATTTGCGCGTATATGTGCGTGTGCATGTGTGTGCGTCTCTGTGGGTGTATGTAAACATCAACACAAAAAGCACATTGAGGTGTACGCGATCTACCTGCATACACTCGTCAAACTTGTTTAACTTTCCATCACTACACTCACTTTGTTACCTCACGTTGCACAGCGGTTAACTTAGTACTGTCACTCGTATCGAACTGTTCTGTTGTCGATCCATTACGAATGCACTCTCAAATGTAGTGAATAAATTTAATAAAAAATCGAGCAGATATGTTTAACAAAAGCAGTGGTTGCTTGCGCTAATCAAACATCATATGAGCGTGAAAAATTTACTTTCATTATGGCGACATTATGTCTGTGTGTATGTATGTGCCTGTCTATATATCCGACAGTTTGAACTTAGACATCATTGAAGCTTAAGTGCACATACTGTACCCCATATGTTAATTTTCTAAGCCATCCTTTACGTTAAGTAATCAACTTCGAGCAAAGCTACAGCCATTTAAGGGTTGGAAGAATTGCTTCGACTTTATAAGCGTTCAGGTGTTTCTACAAAATCATTCAACTATAAGAGCGATTCACTTGTAGAGCGGCCTAATTTATTAAATAAATGCAGAAAGGTGTCAACATAGCTGGCTGGCACTATGTGCACTTTTGCGTTCCCTTCGTTTCGCAGACGAGTTTCGTAAGTAATCAATAAGTAACAAAGATACCAATTAGTGCTTCTATATTTTAATTAGCCAGATCCTCACATAAATCGCTTACGATAACTTGTTTGTTTTTGTTTTGTTTTTTTTTTTGTAACCTAGCCGCTGTAAAATGCTTGCATATTTTCCCAGCTTATATATCCTTAACTCCACTGAAAAGTGGTAGATCAGCTTGAATCAATATGAGAGACGCCCCATGGCGTACATTATAGCAATTACGCTCCATAACTCTCGAGCTGGAACTGTCAGTCAGACAAACAGACATACAAATATATACGCACGCACACGTCAACAAAAAGCGTCACCATGATGCATTACTGTTTAAACATGGTGGCATTATTTCGCATCCCCTTTATTTTTATTAGCACACGGCACACATTTTTGATTAGCTCGAAATCGGGACACATCGAAACGATCTCAAATGCAGCTGTTTTGATCAAAAACCAAAGGTTGCTACATGGAATTGTTGAAGAATTTTTTCTAGAAGGCCTTTTTGTGGAAAAGTTCTTTGATTTACGACAAAAAATAGATGAAAGTGTAAGAGACGTTCAAATCGTATATGACTCACAAATACAGTTTTCTACTGATACACTTGTCTCTTGCAAAGTCGGCAAGCGAAGATAGCAGCAAGCAGTCAAACTTTGCAGTTAGCTGAAAAAATTATACTCTCAGATGTTGACGGCAATTTCAAGCCTATCATCTCCACTCTCATTTGCCCTCTTAACTTGTCAGCTGCGTAAGCATCCATTTCCTTTCGCTTTTTCAAATCCATTAGACATTTTTCGCTTCGACTCGTTGCAATTCATTGCGCAATAATCGCTATTATGAGCACAAGCATAGAATTGCAATATAGTAACGAATTTTGTCGATGTGTATAACAATTCACAATTTGCCAATGCAATAGGAAAGATTTATCAACGATGAGGCATTTGCATAATGCAAACTAACAACAATAACAATCAAAACAATAAATGTAGAGCACCTTAAACGCATTTATTCTACGTTCAATAAAAGCGAATAAGCGAACAGAGAGCTTGAATTGAAGCTTATGTGTATAAATATGAGATCAACAAACTGCCATCTTTGAATAACATAAGTTACAGCGCAAAGTTTGCATATTAAATGTGGAAAAATTGATCGAAAATTTTCACATTTACAAATCATCAATAAAGAATAAATAGTCATTTTTCGAGTATTCGGATGTTTGTTCTAAAGGTACTAGTTTTCATTAGTTAGGTCATTTTCTTTCGATCACTCTTTAGAGTGCTTCAACGGGATATGTCCTTTAAGAAAGGATTGGCAAATTGAGAGAAGAGGAATGAAAAGTAGGCTAAGCACTCTGTGGAAAACAGACGCGCATATTTTCATGAAGGAAGACTGCATTTTGGTGGACATATTCAACCACTTCAATTGAATTATTTTCGAGTGGAGCAACAATAGTAAATGTTTGGCTGCACAAGTGAAATGCGATCTACATGCAATATATTGTTATTCATCGAAATTAAGAGATATATAACATATTATATATGTAATTGAATTTTCATAACCTCATTCTAATAGAAAATGAATATCAATAACGATGAATCATATTTGATCAATTGAATTTTTTTGAAAGGGAAGAAAAGCACATTGGACGTTCATTGCCACTAATTAGTATTTCAAAAAATGAGAGAGAGAAAAAAATATCATAAAAAAATATAATGACAACAAAAAACACAAAAAGCTTTTTTTTTTGCTCACGTATACAATATCCCTCAAAGCGCAATTTTCCTATCTCTGATAGCATTATTGATCTTTGACGCTCTCGCAAAACCAAAATAGAGATAAATATTATATAAAAAATGTTGAAAATCGAATACTCAAACCGAATACAAATATAATAGTGAGCATGAAAAATACAACTTGAATACAAAGGTATATGCATGAAAGCCACAAAAAACAACAACCTGATAAGAATGTAATGAGCTGAAACTCTTTCGAGAGAAACAGTAAACAAATATGTGAAAATTTTTGCAATTACCTAAAAAGCAATTTGCTCATATCATTGTATCCCTCATTCGTGAGTTATACAATGGCGCTAACTCTCGCATTGGTATTTCGCTACGATCTTCCGATTTTTGAAGCAATTGATAAGTGGCCACAATAGCGACAATAAAAGAAAATAACATAAGAATCGTTCCGGATCCATATAAGAAGAAGGCAGATCCAATTTCTTGCTGAAAAACATCAACGATGAGAAATTTATTTTCAAAATAAGCGAGTTTTCAAATTTTCAGAAATTAGCAAATTTTCTCTGAGAATGAAAACCCAACATTAAAATACATAATGAAATATTACGTAGTAAGATTTAAACAAGTTGTGTTACAGTTTAACTGCAACTAGCTTAACTAAGATAGCCAAAGAAATTGGTTCAGTTCTGCTTCAATTTACATAGCTAGGCCTGAAGAAAGGACATACCTCATAGGTGCCAACCAGTCCCTGCACAAAACGACTATCAACTCGATGAGCAGCGAAAAAGAAGATTCCAACGGCAACGATCGAGAAGAACACTGAAAAGTCGAGGCAAACCTTCAGAGATGGAACTCATTAACGCCTGTTTCAAAGGTACTCCCACTTCAAGCTGAGACTCGAAGAGCAAAGGCACCTGCTATTCAGGTGAAAAGCTGAAGAGAGATGCTTTATTCGAGCTAATTTTGAGCAATTCCGAATGAGTAGAGTGAAGTACACGCAATTCATTCCGCATTAATTCAATGTGTGCAACCTTATTCGAGCATATAATACAGTATCACACATAATGCAACCGCCTGCAAGCCTCAATTCCTCAAAAGGCAACATGAAGCAACTTACATGCAACAAAAATGAGTATTGTGAACAGCACCGCACACACACTATGGCATGGTGCACATATGCCAGAGGATACAGCCAATCCCCCAACGATTAACGAAAGAAATATGCATATGAGAACAGCTTTGTGCCATCCTGAAATTAACACATTTTAGGTTACTCACGCATGGAGAAGGAAGAGATTGGAGATCATAAATATTGAAGTCAATATTTATGCTCTACGCACCTCGTTTAAAACTCAACTGCTGAGTTCGCCATTCATTAAACAACTCTGTGGACAATTCAGCTCTTCTGAGTATAAACCATGTTGGAAGAGGATTACCAGTAAAACTCAATGAAACAAAATTCAATGAATTTCAACGACGACACATATGCAGTCACACAAAAATTCTAATATACAGGTGATCTTGTACTGTTTAATTACATAGTGGCGCCAGCAGGCATTACTTTAAGAGGTGCTAATCTATGCTTCATCGGATTAAAAGCGTATTCCGGTTCTTGTACAAGGGACCTTACCTTTATTGTGTTTAGATTAAGTTCTTGTATGCAAATTTTTTTACGCTTAAATACAATTGGAGGAATGTTATAGCTTGAAGGCGATCCTTAAGGCGACGCCAGTTCAAATCCTTAGTCCCTTTCCAATGATTAAGGCATATCGTAGAAAGTACAATGCAAAGTGAAGCTAATGGATTTTATTCAGATGATTTCTGGTGGTTGACTTGCGATAAGTGTTCAATAGCAGTTACCTAGGATGCATGACATCTGATAGAGCGTCAAAATTCACTAAATCTTGTGCATTTTAATGCAGTTAAGAAATGCAAGACTCTCCGCTTGCATGGGCAATTCAGGCTTTGAGAATTCTTGCCGCAAATCCCTGAAAACTCAAAAAGAAGATGATTTAGAAAAAAGGTGGAGTTCTCGAGAAAAACAAAGAAAGGTACCTCAAGTAGTAGTCTTTGGACCTTTTTTCGTCGCTTTTCATCTAACAATTATAGATAGCGATAGCTCATAAAATTTATACTGTAGTTTAAGCAAAAGGAATTCATCGAAAAATATTTTCCATTTATGCATTTGTTATGAGAATATTTCAATCAATAGTAACAAAACTTAAAATGCTCACCAAAGAACTGATGATGTTCAGCTTCGCCAGCAGCACTATTCTCATCGATATCGTGCAGATTTTCATCGATCACCTCAGATGCACTATAGTCAAATTTATATGTGCACGAGAGGGCTGTATTTTCGGCACGTTCTGAATCAATATGCGATACAAAATGTCGATTTGCACGAGTACAATCCTGCCATAGTCCATGCTGCAAATCGTTAAGGCCGTATAAACACCATCGAGTTTATAGAAAATATTTCAAAAAATATGAGAGAAGCTTAAAATATACGTTTATTTGTTGTTGTTTCTTTTTCAGCAAATTTACATCGCAAAGATCTTGCACATTTATTTGCCTACTCTCTGCACTTGGTTCCGAGTTTCCTAAGAAATATTTCTTCTCGAAATCACACCCCCACAATCCCCTCCCCCCCTTCGTCTCAGGCCACTACGCAGTCTTTTTCTGCAACCAAGTTCCAAAAATCACTCAGTTCTTTACATCCACTCTTTAAAGCTTAATAACTCTTAAATTTCTCTCTCGCAAATTCAGATCCGGCTGGAGATAAAATTTCACATTTCCTGTGCGCCTCATCACCAAAGAATGAATGTTGTACGAGTTGATTTCACAGTTGCGTTATTTAAGTGCCCTAATTTTTGCAGCAGAAGATGCTAGAGAAAATACACAAAACCTGATAAAACCGTTTTAATAAAGGAGTAGTTATGACCATAGTCATCGCGATAAATTATGGAGTGCCGCAATTCATTAATCAGATAAAGACCATCTCCATTTATGAAATGCTGCCGGGAATTTCAAAACCTCATCGGCATTGCTGAGACAAAGAATATTCATGAAGATTGATCTAATAACATAAGAAGGGCAAGATTAGCCAGTGCCCTTATCTTTGCAAAATCACCTCAGAGGTGCTTCTGAGCGTTGGAAAAAAAACATGTTGGATCGTTTTGTAAAAACTACACACTGTGCCTTGACGTGCTGGGCACTTCCGTACTAGTTTTAAAGTGAGCACAGCGCTTCGCTAGTTTTTTGGGCAATACAACATTCAAAAAAAAATTTTCGGCTGCAAAAATGACTTTTTATGAACAAGATTTGTAAAATCCATATGAATTTCTAAATTTTTAGATTCTAAATTTTTGCAATATTTTTTAGCGAATTCTGCAAAAATTCAAAATAACTATAGTGCATAATGAGCATTACTAGCCGCCGTATGTTGATAGGAACAAAACGCTAAAGCGATTGCTGTGTAAAATAGCACAGCAATCAGCCGTAAACATTATCGCATAGTGCCATTGCAGTAGGATTAGCTCAATCGTGAACGACGCGCTATAGCACAACACTTGAATTAATCATCGAATTCAAGTGAGGAAAATGAAGAACATTGAAAAAACTCAACTGAAGAAAAAAAAAATGCTTTGCAACAATCTCTTAGTTGAACAACTATGAAAATACACGAGCAATAATTTACGAAGTCTGTCGACATACTCTTTTTCATTATGACCCCTAATAACGATTTATTTCAACCGAAATTGGACCATTTTTTTTACTGAATAAATTTCATTATGATTGTAAGATTGATAAGCTGCAATAAATTTAATCAGTGATTTGAATTAAAAGCATTTAGCGGAAAAATGGATCATAAAAGATGGGCATTCTTTCATCAAATGGAATCTTTTGCGTTCTTCTAGACGTGCTTAGAAAATTCTAACGAAAATTTGAAGATGAGAAAAATGCTAACATGATGAACGGCGCGAAATTCTCTAATATCGACAACTTGCCAAGAAGGCGAGAGTAAACCGGCAATACATAGCGCTATACTAATAACGAGTAGAACAAGTGCTACTACGAGTACGATAGTCTGCGATAAGTTCGATTTCGAGTTGCTGCTCATCATAATACGCACATACACAGCACCTGAAGAAGCTTGTATATCTTAAAATCCGCTTTCGTGATACGAATACGGTTTTCGACGAATTTACATTGTGAAGGAGAGGAGAGGGAAAGAAGGAGGGGTGGAGGGTAGGAAATGCCAGCATGTGGAAAATTTGAAGCATCGGCTGAATTTCAATTCGATGACGAATATAGCGTCTAAGCGATTTGATCGAAATAGCGCAGCAAGGGATCAGTGCGGAAGTTTGGGTGGGCGTTGAACAGAAACTCTCTATGGTGTGGCATGGCCGCGATATAATGGACGCGCATCGACGCTGGTGCGCACTATGTGCAAACCTGAATTCACACTCGGTCGCATGCCGGCGATCGATTGGAAAGGTGAGGGTCAACCCCTATATGGGTGGCACTGTGGTCACCTGGCTTAGTGCCCTTGAGAAGGTACGCGCTGAAGCGTTGCAGCGATCACTGCGGCATTTTTCGGTGCAACGTCATATAGATTGCTTATTAGGGCGGAAATTCAGATTGGCTTCAGAGTCATGGTGATAGAAAATACGATTTTTGAAGTCGGTTGAGAGTCTCTGGCCCAAAATTATACAAGCTCTTAGTCCAAAGATTGACGCCTGTAATTGTTCAACCATTCGAAAATTACAGCAACTAAGAGCTGCGAAAAAATATTTTTGCTTCCGATTCGGAGCAGCATATTACCGAACAAAACAGCTTAGCGATCTGACTGCAGCAATACCAACTGCCACTGTCTTTGCTCGACTACATGGAATTTAAAAGCCCTTCAATTATATGGTAGTTTTGAGCAGCTAACGGTCATAATGACATTCACTTCCGCCTGAATGACGCAGTATGTGCATAGTGGCAGTGACGGGTAAAACGAATTAGAAGTGACAATTCAGGTTATCCGAAATAGCACAATTGAAAACAGCTTTTGCCAGGAGAGTGAAAGTTAACGTATTTAAATACCACTTGCGAACAATGTCCATTTCACTCGTTTCCACACATAATTGTTTTTGATTATTGCGCAAAAATATTCCATAATATTTTCTGCAGTTGGGCAAAGCATATAATTAGAGTCATTGTAATCAGTTTATCAATCCCTTTCATTTTTATTACACGTGCCAAAATTGAAAGACAAACTTGTTTTCACAAAACTTCATGTTACATATATTTTCTACTTCGCGCACAAACTTAGATGATAATTTCACGAACTAAAAATTTGTACCCGCTAGTACGTGATAGTTCACGACGTTAATCAAGTACACCATTGAGAATATCAGCATTTCCGGGTTTTTCCGACATCATCATCTCTTGCAGCCTCATTGACAAATATTGCCAGATTTCTATTAGTATTAACTGAATGTTTTCTGAAGGAATCAACATGAGCCGACATATTGCCTCAAATAAGGTCCATGAGGTCAACGATTTTGAAGAGTGTTTGAGGGCTAATTTTTTCATTAATCTTCTACTGCTGCAATAACGGCGTACAAAGTTTCAACCGTATATCGATCATTGACAAAAGGAATTGAAGGTAAGCGGCGAAGGCAGAGTAACATGGTGTTCTTTAAGGTATGAGAAGAAAAGTGAAAATCTCAACGTACTTCAAATTTTGCACTGAAAAAACGGTGATTCGGGAATGTGACAATTTTTTTCAAAAACTTTTGCCCAAAGCGTCGACTTTTTACTGCCACATACATAGATTTTTAAAAGAAAATCCATAAAGATAACGGATGGAGAAATATATCAAAAGAGTTGAGACGATAAACGTTTATGCATCTGGCTCGACCACTTTCACAAATCTTCCCCAAGAAACTTGTTTTTTATTTATTCATTTTTTTTTTCTATGAGCCGAGCGACGTAAATTAAACATCCAGTCGATGTAAATTAAATACAGCTCTTTAACTTTTAAATATCATAAGGTCATTTAAAACTGATGGATCATCATGGAGTATGATTTTGAAGATCATCACAGATGCAAATATTATCATGCAAATTTCATAACTCCGGCTTCAGTGATTTTCGAGTGGAAACTTCATGGGGAACAAATATGCATAAATATATACATATACGGGCACAGACACTTGGGCAATTTTACAAGTTTCTAAATAAGTTGCATAATAAAACATTCAGGAAGCAATTAGCGAAAAGGAATTGGTGAGATGAAATGGGGAGCGCAATTGGCAGCATTTTTTGAATTTATTTATAAAAATCAATAAATTCGAAACGGAAATTAACGTCACATAAAATTTTATACGGATTTCCTCTAAACAACAAGAAATCGAACGAGCTTTGTGCATATGCACTTTTGAAAACACTCATTCACATACTCTATGGGACATTTGTGTTTATAACAGCGAAAATCTCTGTGTGTATTAAATTAAATTTTATACTCTATAATAATTAAATCTTAAATTATTCTTTTTTTTTCATTAAATCGGAATGTGACTGAGATTATTTTAATTGCAAACACAAAATAGGCATTCAACAAGTTTTCAGCGATTAGCCAAAGTTTGAAGATAGGTCTATTCAATCTAACGTTTTGCTCAGCATCCCCAAACAATTTCCTCATCGTAACGGCTATGGAGTAATATTTTTTCTATAGAATGTTTCATTACGCTATGCAGCATTCTTTATAAAATCAACTCTTCATGCATATCATATTTTTCCAATCAAATCAAATCGCATTCTCTGTGCATTGTTAGCGATGTTGTCTTTCAAATTTCAATTTCATTGAACAAAAAGTGTTCTCTAGCAGATGTCAATTAGTGAGCAACCAATTTGTCGCTAATAATTGCTGCAAAAATTTCCGGAAACTAGGAGAAAGGGTGTGCCCATATGTGATTCGATATGTATTGCTCTATTTGTTGTGTAACAAAAACTCAGCTGAACGGCAAATGAATAAAGCGTGCAAATGTTAACAATAAATAGCAGTCACTACAGTGTATACAGGGGAAACAGTGGAACTGTTAGTTTGGCACATGGAAGAACAAGTTCTGCGAGTTTCGCATTCGATTACAGACAGTTCGCTGGCGTTGTATCACAAGCGCCGTATATGTATGCCGTTGCAAAAAATAAAAAATAAAAATTAAAAAAAAACAACCGAGAGGA
The DNA here is from genome assembly GCA_037389465.1 of Baylisascaris procyonis. NCBI lineage: Eukaryota > Metazoa > Nematoda > Chromadorea > Rhabditida > Ascarididae > Baylisascaris > Baylisascaris procyonis. Next base: position 5,935,016 of record JAZARR010000059.1, read on the forward strand.
GGGGATGGGGGAACGAAAAAGAACAATCCCCTAAAATGACGTTCAAAGCCGGATTATTTTCTTTAATTTAGCAGGCGATGGCACACTTTTCATAAGTCTAATTGCTCCCGATCCTTCCCCCATTTAAAGTTTACTAATCACAGATGGTCTATCCTAATCGGCCACGCTGGCTGTAGTCAATCAAGAATTCCCATATCTCAAAGTGTAGTGCAAAACAGTTGCTAAAATAACAAAGAATAAATTCCATCGAATACGAAATTTTTTTTTTTTCAAAGGTGCAATGACTTGAAATGTACATGTCCGCACTGTGCTCACAACGTCGGTTCTCCAAGTAGAGCAAAGTGTATACACACAGTTCCACTGACAGGTTCATCGAAAACCAGACACACAAACACACTCATGCGTACAACACATTCGAATACTTTGCATTTGTGTAGTGGAGTTATTTGCGGTAATGCCTCTCCGATTCATACCTCTCATTTGCAATGTTCGCAGTTCACGTTTGCATTTTTGCAAATATCGTGCCAATCGTTGTTTGTTTTCATGCTCAAGGATTGTTATTATATGAGATAACACGTTGCACTAGATAAACATTTCATTCAAGTATTGCAATCGAATTACTAGTGTTCATAATGTGTTGGTAATGTGCAATCGTCCTATATTTTTGATAGTTAGACTATTTGTAACATCGATAATATTCAAACAACTTGTGAGCGTAGATTTCGTATGCAAAACTTTTCGAAAGCTTTTTTTTTTTTTTTTAGTTAAACAAAAATACTTAATTAAAATTACGTTGAAATTTTGATATTTCGAAAATACAATATTGAAACATATTCCTATGACATTAAAAAAAAAAAAGTTGGGAAAATTTTTCTGTGGAAAAACTTTTTTCAATAATTGTCATTAGTTAGTGTTAATTGAGAATTTCGTGCAGAAGCAACATTTCGTAAAAATTTAGACGCGTAATTTCGTTGATAAAAATTATTGCGGAAATGTAACTCTAAAGTAAATTAATGTGAAAAATGCTGATATGTTTGAATGGTTTTATTAAAGCAATGTGATAGTTTATATTTGCTATCGCTTATGCGTATATTTTCCTATTTTCTATGAATAACTCAGAAGAGGGTGCTGAATGAAGGAAATGCTCACAATTCTATTATGGTTGTTGTTTCTTAACAAATTTTATTTTAGCTTAATCTGCTTCATATTTGACCATAAAAATTTTTACAACAGAAATATTCAAAAAAGATTTGTAAACATATATGTTTGCTGTATTGAACGAGTGAAAATCGATTGCATTAATTACACTCAACAAAATTCACATCCATTACGCTTCATTTACTCATGAATATTTTGTGTTTGCTTCTTTTTCATCGTTAGTAATATTAACGCAAATCACCATCTATAATGCCCAGTGCATCGCCAATGCCAGTGTGTTTACTTAGACTTGTATGCTTAAAATGAAATGCTATTTTTTGCAACAAATGAAAAACCCTATAAAGGAAGATGGAATTGAAATTAATATACCTAGTAGTATATGAATCAAACATCAAAACAATTACACCATTGATTTATGATATGACAGTTGCACTTATGTAAAAAAAAAAATGTAGGAAGGCGAAAACACGTGAGATATGTGAAGCGAAAACAAGCTTGACGTCAAAGAGTGAATAAGCTGAAGTGTTCTTTCAGATAACTAATTTAACAATCGTTATTTTTGCATTACTGATCCAAACCGTCACGAGCTTCTTGAGGTTATATCCATAACAATATCATATCTATCGCTAACATATTTGCAATGAAAATTCAAAACTATAAAAAAAGTTTCAGTAACAGTGATTGATTATTTAGATGGGAAAATACAAGCTGACCTACTTCAACGCGATGGGGAGAGCTGAAATAATCCGACTTGTGTTCGCACAAGCGGGTGTTGAATTTGAAGACATTCGCATCGAGAAATCCGATTGGCCCGCACTTAAAGAAAGTACGTTTTATTTAGTGTTCATTTCCATATTGTCCGATTGTATTGATTTTAATTAGATGCGAAGAATGAATTTGAAGGAAAGTATTTCATTCCAACCAAGTCTTAGAACATTTTTTTTTTAAATGAAATAATTATAAGTGCAATGTGCCAATTAAGGATCATCAGACCATGTTGAAATTTGCGATAAAAGAAGAGGCGTCTCTTAATCACTGTATAGAATGCAAACTGTACAAAAATTCGAGTGCAATGAAGTGATTCATTTCATAAATTTTATTCGATTTGCATATCTGTCGAAAATTTCACTAAATTATTCCCAAAAAAAAAAAAATTCATTTTGGTTTCTCAATTTTAAATGGCTATTGCGTATGCATTTGCTCTATTAAACTACAAATTCGACACTGATAATCGATTGTAGAAATGCCTTTCGGACAGCTTCCGGTCCTCGAAGAAGATGATCGAATTCTTGCACAATCGACCGCGATTGCAACCTATCTCGCGAAAAAATTTGGTGCGATTTTTGCAGTTCAAAAATTCATTTTCGTCTTGATAATTTCGAAGTTACGTAGATGACATAGAGGAGCAGCAAGAGCAGATGAAAGAAGTTTCTTTGATTTTTCATGAGAGGATGCCTTAGCTGCAGCCTTCAACGTGTATAGCAATGTTAATAGATGGCTACTGTCTGTACGAAAGTATGAGAGGAGACCTCGTACCATGGATTTGTCTAAGAAACGCCCGTAGATAAATTTAACTATCTCATCTACTTAACATTATGCTTGAGGCATTCCATGCAATATACAGTACCCTCAAGGTGTCACTAACGTTATTAGGGAGGCGTATAACACCCTCCGGAGAATTGTAATAAGGGTAACTATAGAGGCAATTGCAAATGAAATGGTCGCTGAGATCCGATGCTGAGGGTACCCAACTTTTGTAGTTAGGATAGAGCCTTCAAGGATGGCGATTAAACCGGTAGTAAGTTGATCATTAATATGAGTCATTGCAACCGGATTTTTGAATCCATGTCGTGGATCTGTTGGTTTCGATGCTAGGTCACAGAGATGCTTGAAGTGCCCGGCGGACTTACATCGTTTCGGGTAGAAGACTCGCGGTTTCTTTCTCTCTCATTTTCTAGTACTGAAAAAAATTTTTCCACCGATTCCATCAATTTGGAGTTGATGCAGTGACCCACTATATGATTTTTAAGCCAAAATTCTAACAGCATATTGCGTAATCTTCCCGCTTATCATTGATGGTCCCAGCTTTCCACTTCAGCCAAGTCAGTAAACTGCTCCGGGGATGTGAAATTTTGCACAGCTACGGTTGCACTATTTAATTTCTAATATTTACACCCAAATTGTCTTTGCATATGTATTAGTCAACAACCAACGAAAGATAAGAACTTTTGTATTGACGAATTTCCAGAGATTCATTTCTTCTATTGATTGAAAATTCGATTTTAAATGATGCTATTTGTTTGCTTTTAAGTTCAGAATTTCCTTCTTCTTTCTTTCGTTATTCAATCTTGTTTGAGATGACCGATTCATTCGTCATGTTTATCTCATGCATAAGTTTTCACATCTCCATGATTCATAATTATTGGTAAGCGATCTAGTATGGACTAGCAAACAGAATTCAGGATTGGATGGTGCTGATGATTGGGAAGCGGCGAAAATTCAAGAACTGTTCGGAGTGACGTCAGACCTTGTCAATCATGCAATCCCATTCTGGATTGCAACCGATGAAAACGAGAAGGTAACCAAAATCCGCCTAATTCGTTGGAATGAATGTTTATACGATCAAGAGTAACGTTATGCATTGATAGGGCCGTGCATCGAAAGAGTGTAGTCGGCATGAAGCTGCAATAAGAACAGTCAATAAGAACAGTAATTGCTTTTTTATATCTTGCATTCCTTCTTGCTCTCCCTACTTTCCCCACCCACCCTCTTCCCTTTCCCTAGCATCCCTTCACCACCACTCTCCTGAAGTACCTCTACTTCAGAGGTTAGAGAGCCTCCCCATCTTCTTCCATTTAAGTCGACTGGAAGCAGCATTGCACTGTACTTGCACAAATTGCGACAAGAACTTTGAAAAGCAATTTTTCTTCGTTAGCAAATTACGTTGTACATTCTCAATATATCAAATGTTGTTTTAAATGCGATCTATTACTATACAAATGGGAAGCATTCATAGTGCTCAAAATTGCTTCCTCATATTGAAGTATTCCGACTCGACATCCAGAAGCCTGTTAGATTACAAACCACACGTATCGAATATACGTAAAGTTTGCGCAAAAAAATTTTTTTTGTGAAAAAGAGATAATGGAAATGGTAAAGTGTTATGTAATTGTAAACTTACTAAGTGTAAAGTTATGATGTTCATTCTGTTCAAATTATGAACCGTTATAAATGTTAAGCTATAATGTTACGCCAAATCATGAAAAAACCGTTGTAATATGAACGGAGAGGGGTGGTGAGGGGAGAGGGGGGGCTGTATGGAGCGATTCCGGAAGCTCGATAGCGACGCATAATGCTGTTATCAGAAGCGATTTCATTCACAAAATAAGCTGCTGTTTCTACGGTACACCCTTCACCTTGATCAAATACCTCTTCAGTATTCTTTTCAGTCACCTCATCTATCGGTTTTTCTAAATTGGAGGGATAATTTCATATTCGTTGTTAAGCTTTTGTTACTCATTAACTCAATTACAAACAAATTTTGCGTTTGCCATTCACCGGGCAATACAAAGACCATTTAACAATGTTCACTTAAAAATCCTGCTTATCATCGAAGAAAAATTTCAGAAGAAGCTAATGGGCGAATTCGAGAAGGACCATCTTGCGCCACTTTTTATAAGACTAGATAAAATCCTACAGCAAAATGGTACTGGCTTCTTTGTCGGTAAAAAAGTAAGTTATTTTGCAAATCGAACGTTTTGCCCATCTGACGAAGAAGTTTTGCATTATTTTTGTATAAGTTTACTCAATGCAAAATAGTGGAATTGATTTAATCAACTCTAAAATATTCTGAGTAAAACTTGATTACCGAAACTTCATCTAGTTTATAATTAAATTAAAGGTGATCACAAATAATTATGATTGCTTACATATACGTCACTTAGATTCGCATAATTATTGGCTAAATGGCATGCATATATAAAATATATCATTAGTTGAAATCTGATAGATTTAGATGAGAAAATTTGCTTTAAGCGAAAAAATTCAGAGAGTGGCCTGAAATTGAAATATCATTGAGCAATATACCATCTGCGCATTTAATCTCCTGAAGAAATCGAACATTAACAATGTTGACTCAATATTATCTAATTCCGCATTATACTTTAGCAGCATTTCCTAAGCTTTCATTCTCTCTGCCATCTTTATCTCTACTCTACGATAGTTGAAAAACTTTTGAAAATGTAATGCCAATCGAGGAATCACGATCACATCTATTGATGTTAAAAATGCATAAAGAAGAGTTTATTTTTCAGTTAACCGTTGCCGACTTGAACATGTTATGCATTATTGGCTTATTCAGTTCGATGTTCCCGAATACTGCTACAAAACATCCACATTTGATTGAATTCAAAGAAAAGATAATGAATCTACCAAATATCAAAAAATGGATCGAAACGAGGCCAAAAACAGATTTCTAATAGATGAGACATTCACCGCAAATTTTTACGACTTGTAATTCATCGTTTCTCATCATTTCTTATTAGCTAATTACGTAGAAAGATATAAATTAATAACGGATATCGTCTCTATGGTTGACTTATGTGATCACAGATCGCTTCGTTGTGTATTAACAATCGTCATCAAGAGCCTTTGTATGTTGATAGACTTTATTATGGTAGTTTTCGATGTTATATAATTAGGTTGTTTTCTTTCTAATTAAGCTCTTTTTTTTTCACTTATATTATACAACATTTCTTGTCTTATAAAGCTTTTATTGATTGAAGTTTAGCATCATTCAATGCAAATTAAAAAAAATTGATTTGATTACTGCTAAAAAAAATGGACTGATATGTGGACAAAACCTTCAGCTTTGTCGAGAAAACATCTCAACTCCTCGTCTAGTGTAGCCCATTGTGATTCTTTTAAAAGCTGTACTTTCAAAATAAAACATTCAAAAAAAAAACCCATAAGTTTATATGAATATTTATTGGAAATGTCCAATTTTTTAATCATAATTAAACCTAAAGTGTTTAACAGTTATTTAGGCCATAATCCTATTGAAGTATACACTGTAAAGCAGTCATAGCAGACGACGTAATTGCACGTTCGATCATCGATAACATCAAATGTCGTGTTATGGGCTCATAGCCACATTTCAGATGTGCTCGGTTCAAATCTTCGCTGACATTTGCATTTTTTTCTTCTTTAATCGCTATTTGTTTAAAAAAAAAAAAAAAATTTTTTTTTTCGTGAATTGGGGAAGCTGCGAACTTGAAATATTGGATCCGTAATTTTTCGAGTTCCCAATGCTAACACTGCACTTGGCTGAGCATTTGCAATCAGTACTACGAAGAAGCGATCGCATACTGTTCAACTAATTTTGGCACCAATTCATATTTATTCGGTTAACAAGGAAAACATTAACGTTCACATCAAACCGATAACAGCAATGTCAAGCACAGTTCATATAAAAAAGCAAAAAATGTCATGCAAAAAAGAAAACTAATGAGAATGCAATCTATCAGTCAATCGAACGTATCGAGCAAGTGGACTGAATCTGAATGAGAGATTTGAGGTTTGCAGTAGGATGGAAAGTGTCCTCCATCTCCAAGAAGTACTAGAGTTGGAACATTTAGACCCTAAATTTACGCAGTAAGTGAACGATAAGGAATACTGTATCAGATTGTTTAAGCCGCTTGAGATACCCTACAATACATAGATCATGCGATCTAAAGGCCTATCTTTTATGCTCACAAAGTAAGGAGCAAATAAAACTATTGCAATACGATGTACGATCATTTGAATTTTTAAGTAAAACGCTCCGAAGAACGTATTGTCTGTCCAATGGCGGATGCAGGAAAACATCAAAGGAAGTGATGGTGACAAGTGAAAGGAGTACAGGTGGGGGAGGCATCGACATGTCAGAGTTTCTCGGTGAAGAAAGTGACGCAGAAATTCTCTTTCGTGAAATTCCAACTGTTAAAAAAAAAGAAAAAAAAAATTCCCTGTGCACTGTATGCACTGAAATGCTGAATGAGACGACACTAAAAACCTCAAGGCAATTACCACAAATGGTGCAGTATGCGCTACTTTATCAAAAATTTTTTCTTCATCAAGTGGCTCATATTTAGATCGTTACGTACTTTAGAAAAAGGAATTATATCACATATACATATAAGCATATGCAAAGAAAGTCGTATGAGCTAGCCGCCGCCACCATTTATTCATTGCCATTGTAACGTGTAAGATCGACCTTGCTAGTCAGTCTTTTTCACACAGATTTCTCTCTCATTCCGCCGTTATACCATTGTTTTATGTTTTTGTTTTTTGTTTTGTTTTGGTCTCTTTTTGTTTGCAAGTCCGTGCCACATTAGAACAGTCGCCGAGGGAACCGATCCATTCCGGGCAGCAACACTGACTGAAAGGCTAGAATAAAGCAATCGAATGACCTTTCCCCGAAATGAACCGTATCTGGGAAACAGGTATCTGCAATTCGCTAGTTTGAACGTAGTCGAAAAATTGATTTAAACAGCGCTTCAGTGCTACTCAATCTTGATTTGACTCCCGTAGCGATAATTTTTATTACGTTCGCTTTTGAAATTTGTGTAGTGGCGCGGGATGCAGTGTTGGATTCAGTGTTGGATGACGTTTTTATGAGACAACGAGACGATTTCATGCATTGTTTTTCGAAGCTTGATTAAAGAGTTTTGCTACGGCTCAGGTGGGATAGAGGTGGAGGTTGGAATTGTGTATGCAGTGATTTGGATAAGGGAGGGGAAGAATGGTCTTTTGATCTGTTCGGTGAAACGATTTAGTACTGAGAAGAAAGGTTGCGAATTGCGAATTATCAAATCGCTATTGCAGCAAATCAGTAAAATTGCACCGGAAGCGGTTTCTGAGAAACCAAAATTCAAAAAACAAGTACCGAATGGGTCGTCATAGCTAATGAATCGTGTTTAACATGCATAGGACGATTGTTGGATATTTGCGTTATGAAGCTTTTTCTTTGTTTGAGTGGACATTTTCTGTATTGCTTTTGATAGTGAATGAATATGTGGCGTTAGGTAAATCAATTCGAAATATAAAAGAAATGGACTGAAAGAACTCTAGCCTGTCTTCCTTGTATAGTACATGGAATTTTATTCGTAGCGATGAATAATTTGCAAATTTCTTATTGAACTAAATTATGCACTTCAAATACATTTGAAAATGAAGTCTCGTATGGAGAAGATGATGGTTGGTGCTTTAAGTTTTAAACCGGTATGATATGATTGTCAGTTGCTGAATTATTTGACCTCCATAGTGTCATCGTCAAGTAAATTGACCTGGAGAGAAGCTTGTAAGGTGTATTATGGCGTACGTATCAAATTCCTGAAACAAACATCTCTCGATGGCGTTTTTCTTTGCGATATGAAAGAAGAATATTCGTCTTCGTACTTGACTTGTCTCATGAGTTGTTGACATTTTTTTTACACCCAAAAACTGAAATTTTTATTTATTTTTATTGAAATATCAGACAGAACTTTAATAATTGTATTTCTAATTTTTGTACTTGAAAGTTTCAAAAAATTATTTACAAGCGTTTATTAGGTGCTTCGACGTACTCATTCATGCACTGTTCTTTCTTTCTTTTTTTAACAGCACGAGCATGGTGATAAAAAGCGTTTCAGTTCGCTGAGAAGAAGTTTATTTTGCATGATCTGCCGTTCTATGCGGCTTTGGACCGCTACGATGAACAGAGATCTGCGAGCCATCCTGCAATTGGGCACCGCTTTTATGCTAATTTTTTCGGCGTTCAATAGCCAAGGTTTTGTTGAGGTAAGTATCTTTTTCTCTTTGATTAATAAATCTTATCAAGTGAATATCCAATATTGTTGTGACAGGTGGCGGTGACCCAGAGAGGACCGAATGTGGGCACAGGATAGGACCCGATTGCTGTCTGTCAATTGCGAGAGCACAGGAGATAGGAGAAGTAGTTTATTTATTTATTTCTTTCGTTTTCAATGTAATTCCGATCTCAATCCATTCACATCAATAAACCCTCGGGTATGCATTGATATGCCGATTTTCTCTTGATATAGTATGTAGGGTGAGTTGTATTATTTAAACATTTCGCGGTAACCGGGTTTTATTTAATGAAACTCTGGTCGGCCTTGGGAGGCGATGTGACGAGTCAAAATCAGCTCTCCTTTGAGCTATTTCGAAAAACTCTTGTCACTCATGTCCACACGCATCTAGCTCTTCTCCACCTCGATCTTTCAATATGCAGAATGATCGACGTGGTCCCGTTAGCTCGATTAAAAGGATCCTGGAAGTCCTTCTTGCTAAACACCTAATCGTAATAGCAGTAATCGATAGTTAGAAACTTCTGTAGTTACTTTCATAGTGGGGAAACATTCGTCACAGGAAGCATTTTTTAGAAATAATGTTGTTGGCTTTCCAGCCTCCCTTATCGTAAACAAACAATGTCTAGAATATATAATGAATTGTTGATTTTCTAACGTTTGTATTCTTGTTGAACTCCACTTCGGAAGAAATAAGTGCTGCATCGAAATTATTTGGGCGTCTCAATTTTCCCACCCCTTTTCCACTCCCGCCCTGTCGCAGTATCTGAATGATGATTTGCAGATTGCCGTGTTGAGCAGTGTATCGCATGAACACCCATCATCAGGGATCACCGAACAATCTGGATACTACAGGTATATAAATACCTCTTTGATATTTTACTTTGCGGCGATGTTTTCTGTGTTATATAAACAAAGCTAATTGCTTTATTCACGTTTCACTTCGTTTTGCCAAGCCTTTTTTTGAATAATACCCATTATATTCCGTTCCATTGTTTATATGAATGGTAACAACTGGCTGATTTGAGCGAGCTGTTTGTGTGAACGCCAGAAAGCGCATTGTGGTTTTTTTTGTGGTGTATAATGCTGAGCATTTCTGGCAGATACACTAGTCTTAAGAAACATATGGGAAACGGTCTACAAGTCAAAAAAAAGGGAAGAATCCATTCGGGTATATAGATGCAACTAAAGGTAACTAGACAAGTTCATGAACGTCAAAATATAAGAGAAAGTTGTAGTGCAAAATAAAATCATAATAAAAGATAAACATATAAGCAGAATTATCGAATAAAATTAAATTAGATAAAATAAAGTAGGTTGTTAATTAAAAACTCTTAACTTCAATTTTATTTTCCCAGATAACATATAAGTAGAGTAATTCTTATAATGCATCTTTTTTCCTTTTTTAATTGAGGTTTTACCGATATGGTGCATCTACACATCCACTTCTTTGACGATTTAAATTTCCCTGATTTTGAGTCGTCTTTTTTTCCAGTTTGTCAATCATATATTTCGTTTTTACGATATCGAACCTACTTGCGCCGATGGTAATCAATGTTATTGGCTGCAAATGGGCGATGGTAATTGGTGCACTAACGTATTGCGTTTTCATGCTTGGATTCCTTTACCTTCATGCATCATTACTTTACGCTTTATCTGCTCTTGCCGGATTTGGTGCCGCAAGTATGTTCTTAAAAGATTTTCTCAAGTATTTTACGGCATTAATGTAACGATTGTTTGCATAACGAGTCATGAGACAACAAGTTAGGTGTTTGCTGATTTGTGCTGGAAGTCGTTGCTGTGCTTCCATTCAGTGATGTCATCGCACCAAAGTTTTTGATATAATTATTGTACTTGTAATTCTTCTCTGGAAATGATACAAAACTGTACTTGTACGGCTTATATCAAAGTATACCGTACTTGTACCGTATTTACGGTTCTAGGTTTGGTTCGATATTTTACAAAATATTTTGATCCAAAAATTATAATACTTTTGCGGTACTTCGTGTACATTGCGTACATTGGGATTACTGATGCGCATGAATAGGATGATAGCGATTAATTAATTAATATCAGATTTGAAGCAGATCATTTTTCTTAATCAAAAACCACAAGAAACGCAAGTTGTTCAAATGTGTTTCACACCGTTCATGACTCTTTTGACCTTTCTATCTATTTTCCAAAAGGCCAGCTAAAAGGTCCATGTTGCGATGATGTCGCTGCCGCCAGTTGTCTGTTCATGTCTGATCATTGCTAGACGTATGAGTTCCTTCAGCAAGTACGGGTTTTATCATCTAGAGGCAGCTAAAGTCAGGAACTGTCTACGATATCAAGCAGCAAATGGCCTGAATTGAAACACTGACCCGTGTGGATGTTGGTTATCTTAGTTTACCTCGATGGAGCGTCCTTTTCACTAGACTTGCAATATTGTTAGATGGCCGCTGGCCGCTTTCCTTATTGTTGCCATATGCCACATTTTGGCGTCGAAGGTATTGTCAACATTTCAGTTCTGTGGACTGGACAAGGAGTTTATTTGACGGAGTGGTCACGTGTTGACACAATGGCTCGTAACAGCGGCATTCTATGGGCGATGCTTCAGTCTTGTCTAATTTTTGGTGGACTCTTCCTGTTCGCACTCTTCTTCTCGAGGTGGTTTCCACTTCGGCTTTCTTTTTTTTTTAATTGCTCTCTTATTTTCGTTTATAACTAATTTTATTGCGCTCCGTATTATGCGAACGCAGAATATTATGCGAACGTATTATGAGAACAGAATATCGTTTGTTGGGCAGTCAAGGCGGAAGGAAGGGAAGCCTGGTGGGGGGACGCCTGTCGTAGCAAAAACCACTGCAGTGGCTTATTTGTTGTTGTGTTGCACCATAGTCGGTTGAAGCCGTTTAAAAGCATCTGTAAGGAAAAAGAGGAGTGCTATCTCTCTTTGGAAAATTGTCATCAAATGTGCCAACCTTCAAAAATTTGACGCTGTGGGAAGAAATTATTTTTAGGGCCATCTAGTTGCATTTGGTTTAATACTTTTGCAGTGGACGCAGTTTTACTCCATATTTGTTTCAGTTCGATAGCGAGTTCAACACGTCTTATGTATACGTCGTTCTCGGTGATTTGCTTTGCGGGCGCTATGGTGCTCGCATTGTTGCCTTTACCACCACCTGTTCGAGATCATACAGAAGACGATGATCGAACGAACATGCTTAGTGATACGATTGCAGTCCGAGCACGATCGTTAAGGGATGCGGCAGCCACTCCCCAAGTCGGCTCTTGGAAGAATGAATTCTGTAGGTTTTTCTCTAGCATTTGCCTAATGGCATTACCTTTTTTGTTGATCGTCGGCGTACGGTTGACTAATACTGTTAATGCGGAGGGTTACATGGCATTGGGTTCTAACTGCAGTGGTATAAGTGTTATTGAACTAACATATTTTTTGCTTCAGTGAACACACTGCGTGTGTTGCGTTCTCGAAGAATGTTATTGCTATCGGTGGTATTTCTATATTCTGGTATCGAGATGACTTTCTACACGGGCGTTTATTCAGCATGTCTTGCCGCATTCCAGTCTCTCGATGATCCTAACGGACTCATCATTGCTTACAACGCTCTTCTACTTGGTGCTGGACAGATCGCCGGTAGGGATTCCCGTTTGTGCTCAGCTTTTTAATGCTTGTTTCCAGTCACGGTTTTTTGACCTTCGAACGCCTGCGCCTTTTCACCGGCATTATAGCCTAGCATAAGATTTCAGCGATCCTAACGCTTCGTCACCGAAACCTGGTTTCGAGAACAACATGTCACGAACTTTTTGTCTGTGTCTGCAAAATGCGTAAAACAATTGAAGATATATTAGTTGAAGAGTACCTGAGATTCCATATCAAAGGTTGTGTTTTTGGTGAGGAGACGCAACCTAAACATGTTTCGGGGATCCTAAAAGCTCATTTAAGGTATTTAAGGGTTAAATGTTATGTTGGTATGCAACGATAGCTTTCAAGTGAGAAAAAACCCGCAGCCGGACCTGGTCATGCCAGGGACCTCTACTCTGACTTGATCTCCCCGTCTCGCCGACTGGAGGAAAGTTTTCCCCTTACTCCCAGAATAGTGCACTACCTTTGGCTCAAGACTTGGTGAGGATTGTTAATAGCACGCCATCATCTCTGTGCTTTGTGCTCGTTCTAAGTTAAGTGATTCTTTTTCAGGAGGACTTCTTTTCGGGATATGCGCAAAACGTACCATTGCACGAGGCAGGAATCCGGTAATCCTAATAGGAACGTGTGTGCATTTGATTACTTTCTTCCTTATATTTCTCAACGTACCAATGGAAGCACCTTTGCATAAAACCAGTGCGCATGCGTACATCACTCCCAGGTACGTACTTTCTTATATGAAAGTATTTCCTTTTAATTCAGCTTATGTGAGGTGGTCAGCTAATGCTTCATCTGTAGGTAGCAATACAACTGATGATTGGTGAAGTGCCTTATCTCGCATGATGAACTGAGCATTTTGTCGATTTCGACATGCGTCTGTTGTATAATTTGGTAAGTGTTTTGGAGTCATTATGTTACCTAGGGTCTTATTCGAGATCGTGCAGTGACCTTGACAATGTTGCGTCATTATTCGTCTTGTATGCATTTTCCCACACGGAAGTCTGCAGTATTCCTCCTTATCGGACGTGACAAACATGGGATTGATAATGCTGAAGTGTTTTTCTTTTGTTTAGCTATTTTCTGGCTTTGCTGTGTGGGTTACTACTCGGCTTCGGAGACAGCTGCTGGAATACTCAGATATATTCCTTGCTTGGTTCGCTCTATACGATCAACAGTTCAAATGCTTTCGCGTTATTCAAATTCTTTCAGGTTTTACCGTCATATTTGTTCTTTTCGGTTGTTTTTTACATATCACATGCACAGAAAATATGAGCGAGTTATTATCTCTTATTATTCACAATGTTTATGGCGGGGATCAGGGGGGAGGGGTTCATTTCTATTCGAAAAAAATCAGTGGGGTGAGATTAGGACGTCGGGTGAGAAAAATCAGACGTGAGTTTAGGACGGGCATGGAAAATTGACTAAGGCGGAAGGAAAAAATTTTTTTATCGATTTATTCTTTACGACTGATTTAATACATCGGCAGATTCGTCCTCAATTGTGGGTCTTTAGTTGTGTATGCCGTCTGTTGAGGTGTCACTGACAGTACGCCACGACGGTCTTTTGTGAAAACCGAAACCCCCACGACTAGATGGCGGGAGTAGGGAGAGAGGAAATTACGCATAAATTGTAATTCAGCTTGAGGATAGGACGCATGTTGTATAAGCTATTTTTAGTGTGCTTATGAAGTTTAATTTCTGTTACAACGTTTTCGAGACTCCATTTACGATCTCTTCATTCCTTTCAGGTCGTTTACGATCTTCATTTTTGGGAATGCAGTGGTTTCATAGCGGAAACTTTTTTAACACTGTTTTGCAACATGAAAATCAGCTTGCTTTTCCCAATTTGGTCAAGAAATGTTCAGATCCTTACACCTGCATCCTCCTCCTAGCCAACCAAAACTTGACAAAGTCTATGCAGTGCCTCCCTGCCCGTACCCAACCACCTGTTTGAATTTTTAGGATTCCTTTCCAAGTCTTATCTCCCTTCTCTCATCTCTTTCATTCCGCCCTTTCCTCCACTCTTCTGCGACTAAGACAAATGCTTAAGCGTGAATTATCTATCAATTTGCGCGGCAATGGTTCCTTATATGTTTTTTATTCATTGCAGTCGTTTGCTGCATGCGCGAGCTTCTACTACGGTTCAGTTCTTCTGCTGCATTGGCAGTTAGCTATAATGGCTATTGGTGCCGTGCTAGCTGCGCTCTGCTTCTTCCCGGTCGAGTGGGAATCGCTGGCGATGGCTACCCCTCCACCGATATATTCATGAAATCTCGTTTTTTTTTTCTGCATCGCTATTATCCCATTAATTAGTACTGGAGACGACAGTTTTGCCCTGTAGCCTAAATTGGTCTCATTTCATTTCAGATTTTTCTCTTTCTTCTGAAAGTGATTTCCGCGTTGTATTTATTTCTTTGAGATTTGATGGAGATTTTTCTATCCTTTTTTTTCGCTTTTCTTGTTGTTTTACAGTCTTCGAACTGCGTAATTTGACGCTGCGAGATTTAGAAGACGATTCAAAAAGTCATGAAAAAGTAGATCGTGGTGTTGATCCACTAGTATGGCTAACTCTTCGTAATCTTCTTGTAAGTAATCAATGTGCCGCTGTCGGGCAGTTGTGATCAATCTCTGTGCTATTGTTGGGAAATTGTATACTTACCACTACTATTGTTTTGCAGGTCTCCTTGTTTTCCTACTTCCTCATGGATCAACAGTTTGGTAACGTGATGTATTGCACTACTTCGTCTTTTTATATATGTGAGGGGAGGTTTGAGTTGGAATAATGTGTTCCGTATGCCGTTCCCTGAAGAAAATTAGAATTCCTTGAATGGGCCGTCGTTTTTAATAGCCTCAGTTTTCTAATTGAAAGTAAAAATTTTTAACTGGCACAGAATCCCCCCCCCCCGCCCTCTCCCCCGTAAAAATCATCAAGAGTTATTGACTTTGAACTGTGCGCGGAAACTTGAAAATTAGGCGAAGACATTGCTCTTTAGCAAGTAGTATTTTGACCGGAAACAAGTAATGTTGGAATGTTCACCATTTAAGCAATTGAAGTATTCAATGAATAGCGTCATCTACACAAAGGTGTAAATAACGTAAATTGTAGAGTTGTTGGGGATTCTTCGAAGCGTTGAACGATTCCACACGAGTAATATAGCATCTTTTGTTTTCTTTCGTTTGTATCTCGCTCAGAATGCTTTCTCTTTCATGAAAAATATTGTGTTTTCCATTGTTTTTCAAAACCATCTATTATGCGTACATTGAATATGTGTGATGATCGCTCTCAATTCGTCTACTGTTTAACTTATTTCACTCTTTGCTTGTGTAAATTTTTTCAGGTGTTATTGTCCATTGACACCATACTTCTATTTATAGAATAAATAATGATATTAAATTTGTGCAGCACGAATCGAAGCAAATTGCTTTCTTGAGAGCATTGATCGACAAGGAGCTTCATACACCGTATGATAACTTATGAACTGCACGCTTTGCCATATCCGTGCGTAGAGTCGTGGGGGCATCCTCATTTCGGGAAATCCATTCCTGGTGATCTTTAGTGTTACGGATATCGGGAACACCCTCTCGACATTTCCGTTCCTATCAATTTCGATCCTGGAGTTCCTTTTAAACCATTCGTCTTTTTTGTTATAAAAATAGGAGTACAAGATGAAGAGCTTCATTGATGGCACGAATGAATCACATTTATGCCATAGATGCAAGTTTCAAACGTCTGTCGAATAACAAAAAGCTTTTAGAAACTTGTTGGGGTGTGATTAAAGCTTCGCTATGACAACCACTCTATCACTGCACGAACAACGCAATACGCTGGAAGATATTTCGCTGTATAGTCAACCTGCGCGTTAAGTCTCATACTGTTTTATATTCGATTGCCCATACATCTGTTTTCTAGTGAACTGCACTTTTATTGAAAGAGGGCAAGAACTGGTAACGGAAATGGAGATTCTTACTCCTTTGGCAACGATTTTTTGTCATCTTTGATAGTGAAAACTTCAAAGTTCGTCGAAACATTTTAAGCGGTTCAAGCTTTCTCGGTTTGTACGAACAAAACCCCGTTTTGAAAAGTACGATTAATTTTGGTTTTTTCTGTATTCTAATAGAACGTAATCATACTTCTTGTATTTGAATCGGGCTCCAAATAAAAGACTACCTAAAACATTCTTTATCATTGTCAAATATGCTGACTACTTTCTTTCTTCCTCAAGGCATATCTGGACCTTCTTCTTTGCAAACGTCCATTTTCTCCCATTTCTTCATGCAAAGTCCATTAGACTGGGGCATAATTTAATGAAAAAAACAATAACCTCAGCAGCTACCTGTCAAATTTTTAATTTATCCCAAAATTATGAGTTCCAATACGGTTTAAATTTAGTGATGTTTACACCCCTTTTCTCGTAAAATTTTGTATCCCACTCACCATAGTCTTTCTGGAAAATCAAATGAACATGTGTAATAGAGCATTTGGCACGATAGGTGCCTTTACATTTCACTGATCTGGTGGATCAGCGTGAATTATGATATATGAGGTCATCAGTATTGTACATTGTACTCATCGAATTTCGTGATTTTGACGTCAGTAGTTGCCGAATTGAAACTGTCATAGAGGCAACAGAAATACTCATGGACATGAAGCCTTCATAAAGCACTTTTGAGGAGTGACAAAAGCGCCTAAAAAGCAAACAGTCAAGACAAACGTATCACACACTTTTTCCATCAGTCGTTGCGATATTGCATGTAGTTTTTTCTCGTAAATAAAAAGCTCTAAGTTCTTACGAAGAGCAAAAGTGCAAAATTCAGTAAACATACTCTTACGGCTTATATTTATGGTTGATAAACGAGTGCATTACGATGTCTATATAAGCGGAGCATCATACAAATTCAGTTGTTTGTCACGAGTTCATGCTCATTGATGCATCGCTTGTAAAGATGGTGCTCAGCCGTTTGCACAGCTCATCGTTTAACTTTCATTCACTTCTCATTCATTCTGCCTTCATTCCCAACTTCGTCGTCGTTAAAGGCATTTCTTTCTTTTTTTTTTGTGTTGTAGACTTGCGCTAATGCAAAAAAAAGAGCATCCCTAATAACGGAACGTTACGATGGCACTATTTCGATGCGTATATATGTATGTGTAGGTGGGTCTTTCTAGTTAGTAATTTCAAATGGCGAATCACTGAAGTTAACCATATAAAATATGGAACATATAATCTGTTTCACTATACTACTCATGATTGGGTCTTGTTCTTTCACTTCTGGAAATTACGTCTGTACAGGTGGGTGGATAACTTTTTTTTTGGCGGAAGATTTGCACAATTAGGCGATAACATAGCATAACGCATAACTAGACGTTGGACAGTTGTTGCTTTATTTCTTACATTCTTGCAACCATAATGAATGATTTCGTAAGCATTGATGTAAAAACGCATATCATACCCGCCTCCATGGTGTGCTTTATCACTTGTCTTACTTTGACCTTACTTCGTCACTGCCTTACTTTGACTGCCTTACTTTGACCACATGATAGATACAAAAATTTTTTTCCCCCAAAATTGCATTTCTAGCCGAGTGCGCATTCTCTCATGGCGATTCCGTTTTCATTTTGCTGGCAAATAGGTGGAATTTCACTTCTATCTTTTAGAACATCCGAATCACTAACTTACAATATTTAGAAAAAGTGTGAGATTCGATAAAGAAGAGTATTAGAGAGATAAAGTGAGCACATTAGTAAAAATACAAATATCGATCCTTCGGAGGTTGGTGCGCAGTCTGCAATTGTACGTAGCAGATTTTTTTATCAATAAAATATACTTATTTGTATATTTGTTTTAATTTTGATGACAAACAAATAGTACAAATGGCGATATTTGCAAGGTGAATTTCACAGAAAATGCAAACACCGCAAACTGTTAGGCGCATTGCACTAATTAAAACAGCACAGTAAGTTTACCTTTAATTGCCCGTATGTAGACACATAGTTATCCGTGGATAGTAAATAAGGCCTACGAGCCTATTGACTGCCTATAAATAATGCAAGTAAATAGGCTATGACGGTGGAGATGCGTATATTCAAATAACGCAGCTCTTTGTAATGCAATACACATTTGTTTTGCAATGCTCGCGCATAGTACAGTCATTGCGTCTGAAAATTGCATACCTTTCATTACTTTGTTGACTTTTCTAGTTCACTTTTGAAATGCGCATGAGCACTTTTATGTTATCGAATTTCATCTCAGAGAAAAAATTATTTGCAGTGATTGTATCATTACTATTTCTTGTTGCTTGAATGCATCGTGAATAGGTTCCAAAATAATCCAACTTTACGATTTCCCCTTTTTTATCTGAAAGGAAAATAGTTCCGGTTAATCAGGGAAAAAGATGCGGCTCTCGTATGACCAAAATCCACTTGTGCTTTGCTGATATTTTAGCTTTTATGAAGTTTATCTCGTGGAAGAATGCAGGCAGGCAAAAGTACTCTTAGTCCATACGCCCGTCAACTTTAAGAGCGATAGAACAAGCTGTTTTTGAAAGTTGCCCATGAGAGAAACATACTGCCCACTGATATAAGCTTCTGTGCTGCTCTATGGGACTTTTGAATTCGAGAATAGAAAAAATATCTGGGCAAATAACCAGATGCAAATTTTTAATATGGGAAGTCGAATTAAATGAATGCCGTGATTGGCGCAATACACGAAGATCCACTTGCCCGAACATTCGGTCCCGGGTATTCGGAAAGACCTTGGGATTTCATCAGCCAAAAGACGACCTAACTGTGCAGTTCAGCATCTAAGCATTGCTCACTCTTATAAGTCGTCGATCGCCCGTAGAGCCAACTCAGCTACGCACTAGGGCAGTCTACCACACACCATAGGTCCGTGGCCTAAGACAGTGCGGCAGCTTCTCGGCCCGCGTTGCATTCAAGGGACTGTACAATATTCAATATCGCAAGGCGCGTTTCCGTACTTCTTACGTGGATGCAGTGCATTCGCGGCCGTCGTCACTATGCAACGGGAACATTCAACAGGGCACGTAGACATATACCGTATGACAGTTGAACCATTTGTCATAGATAGGCCTAGTAGCTGCTGTTCAATTTTACAGGAGTTAACAATGCATAAAGCAGTGGACGCTGAATTCAAGAATGCTGGCAAAGAACGCGGCTTGGAAATATGGCGGGTCGTGGTATGCAAGCATAGCAGTTTGTTTCCTTTTTATACTCATTTAGGATAAACGGCTAGCGGAATTTAACTACTAAAATATAGGTATTAAACGAAAATCTACATTTAAAATATATCGTTGTAAATTTCTTCTACGATATATGCGATTTTAAAAGGTAAATGTGCTATTTCAACAAATATTGATACACCTGGAGTACGTCTAAGGATGACATTGAAACTTGATCTGATGCAAGGGGACAAGTTATCAAGTTATAGATGACATAATCGAAACAAATCGAAGCGATTTTAGAATACAAAAGTGGATCAACTTTTTCTTGGAGAAGTGCAAAAATTATTTAGAAAGCAACATAAACTGATCGCTGCTCAGCATGTCGGCAAAACGAAGCAGAAAACAAGGGAAAAGTGGGAATGATCGGCAAATTTCCGGTATGATCTCTTCGACACAATTAAAACTCTATCGACGTTTTCGCATGAAAAATATTAACCGATGTTTATATGCTATGTGATAGAGGATTTCACGTCGAGCGGTAATACGGCATCATACACTTGTATACATTTGTGCTTGCTCTTTTTTCTCGTCCTCCAAATTTCGGTAGATTCTTTGCCGTTTCTTTCTATCCGTCATCGTTTCACTAATTTCCTAGCGTTTTTAAAAAGTTGGTTTTCGTATTTTTATAGAAAAATTTTGATCCTTTTTTATGCTCTATATCCAACTGGAAAACTCGTTGAAAAGCTGAATGGAATTATCTCTGAACTGTTTTTGATCTAAGAAACTACCTCATATAATATGAGCCAATAGGTTTTACGTTGAAACAATGCTGAATTTTGAATGCACAGTTTTTATTCATAAGCCATTCCTCAATGTTTCCATTCAAATCCCCATATGTAATTAACTATGCCTTCATTCCATAACTAGTCAACTATTTCAAGCGTTTGCTTTTTTCAAATAGTGCCAAAGCTAAACAGTATTCCTAATAGAGCACTGAAAATGTGGAAACGATAAATTTTTTGCAAGACATCTCTAGCAAAGATTGTATGAAAATCCTAATGATACCGGCTGACGCTTAAGAGCACCGCAGTTTTACTTCTATACTTCTACTGAGGCTTTTTAGATTAGGCGAGTTTGTATTGATAACTTTTAATAGTACATCAAGTATTTTATTCAGAAAGTAACACTTGGTTAAGCATTTGTTTAAATTTTAATTGTGTTCTAATTGCAGAATTTTGGTCTCAAAAAGTTACCAAAAGAGCAACATGGATCGTTTTATGTTGGCGATTCTTATATTGTTCTTAATGTTAGTTTTTGAGTTATTATTATTATTTTTTGAAATTCACTCGTGTTTCACTTAAGAAAAAAAACGGAATAAAAATCTTGCTCACTTTTTTTAAAAGTATAATTCAAAAAAAAAAAATTTGGCAATAATCCGAATGTATCATTTATACGACATTGAAATTTCCACACAGTTGTTTGTTCTACTTGGAATTCCGCTATATATATATATATATATATATATATATATATATATTTTTTATTCATTATACAAGAAAGTGATGAAAGGAATGAATGACGGAATTTGAAAATATATCGGAAGCAATCAAAATAAAGCAGAAAAAGAAATAGGCAATAATTTTATAAAGAGGATTCTGTGATTTTCGTATAGGAGAAATGTTTATAAGCTTGAAATGACCGAAATGTTTCAGACAAAAAGCGCCTCATCATGGGATGTCCATTTTTGGCTTGGCAAGGAAACGACCGTTGTGAGTCATTCGATATCAACAAAACAATCTTAAACTTGATCTTCCCACATCCTATAACTTAATTGGAGTTGGTTTCTAAAAACATGCTAAAATCTTAATAAAGCGATGTCGATGCTCAAGCTCATCCATTGCTCTACCGCTTACAGTACTGCTTAAGTTGTCGCATTTAATTGAGAACTGGATGCCTTCCTCAGCTCCATTCCTTCACCCTCCCTTCCCTCAATTTCCACCACCTCTCCTCTCCCACTCATCCCCATTTTGCGAAAACTTGGACTGTTCAATAAACTTCTAAGCTTTTTTTGAGAAGATATTTACAAGTTTCATCGAATATTTTCTTTTTCTATTTTTCTGCTATTATGGAACACTATAAGATTTAACAACAGTTTCATCAGTTAAATTCATCATATTCAACCGCTATCATCACCTCATCGAATTTTAGCAGTGACGCTTACGGCTGTCTATAGTTAACACGATTTTTTGTGTATGAGATATACAAGCAATTGATCAGTGTTTTTCTAAATAAGTTACAGTCTACAAAGAAGCAAACGTTAACACTGCAACGAAATCTAATAATGTTTTATCATTGTTTACTGATAACAATAACGAGAGGGATAAAGTAGTGAAACTCTGAACGTTTTTCAGGATGAGCAAGGAACCGCAGCATATAAGGCGGTTGAGCTCGACGATGCTCTAGGTGGTGCACCTGTGCAATACCGTGAGGTTCTTTTTTTATGCACTTGAAGCGATTTGTTTTTTTTTTCGTCAATTTTGTTTGTTTATCAATTTTAATGCGTAATATCGAAATTATTTTGCCTTTTATTACTATCTTCTTCTTCATAATTCCGAAACCGTACTCCATCTTTGTTTTTGTTCCTATTTCGCCGGGTGAAACTATGCGAATTATTTAAAATTACGTGCTCGCGCTTCACACAAGTATGATACTATTTGCTGATTGAGATAAGGTCACGACATTTGACATCTATGACCTACGCCATCGGAAAAATTATCTCTATGACGGCAGCACTAGAGTTATAAAAATAATCTTTGTGGATAGTTGAAATTCCTAAAGGGAAAGGAATGGACAATGAATAGCAAAAATAGATGTATGAAGAGGTAAAAAAAAAAATTCAAAAGTCTCACCGGTGCAATTGTATTCAAATTAGCAATTAATAATTTTAGCGGTGTGCTACACCTCAAACTAAGAAGTCACATAATTTCAGGTGCAAGATCATGAGTCAGCTCTATTCATGTCGTATTTCAAAAGTGGAATCAGGTGAGTTAAATGTATACGTTCATTTCTAGCATAAGCGTTTTATTACTATGTCATACTTCCATTCTTTGCATCTGCTTACATTGCTATAAAATTTTTAGATTTATAAGATCTATTCAATACTACATACGGTTGATGAAAAATCGAGTATGTAACAATTTTTTTTTTTTTTTTTTTTTGTTATATATTCATCGCAGAAGCACTTATAAGGGTAAGTTGGCGAAGTTACCCACGCCGATTAAAGAGCCCTTCAATACAGCCTCCATCGCAACCTGTATTGTTATACGAAGCTTTTTCTTTATAGAGAAAACATTTAACAAAACTTTTTTTTGCTTCTATTAAATAGCGATTTGCTTTGTTCGAAAGTATGCATTTTCTTTTTAGAATTTTTTGCCATCGAACCATAAGCTCCATCTAATCACTGGCGTTCCTTCCTTCTCTGCGTTTCGAGGCAAAGGAGATGATCCTAAAGTAGTCTCTCTCCTTTATCAACTGCAGGGCCCTATCAATATCCGTTGAAAAGAAAAGGGCCTGAGGCTTAGCTGAAGGTGATAGAATATTTGTTTTTTGATTAAATTTCCTATCAGCAAACTGGGCATCAACAACTGACAAAAGTGATTGAGAACAAGACAGAATGCACTAAATGCCCTAATAAGCATGCTAAAGGGTATTTAAACTTCATCCATCGCTCCTTTCACTTCGTCTTGTTTTTTCACAAATATCTCTCATTTTTATTCCCATTGGTATTTTTTTATTATTACTTTTTTGCTACCTACCAAGTGCTCCATACTCTCAACTAAGGGCAATATACTTCTTTGTGATCTACTCGCGAGTTGCTTCTTTTTTTTTCATTGTCATGTTTTTCTTTTAGTCTTTCTGCGCGCACTTTTTGACTGAATAACGAACGATAACGGTACATCGTTAACGTAATAAACCGAATGTGCTTTTATATACTTGCAAATTCATCGATTTTTCTTAGAGACGCTTCATGCTTTTTTTCCATTTCCACTGCAATCGACGCTACATCTTAGCTTTATGGTCGTAAAAATCTATTGTTCTTAGAAATTTAAATGCTTCACTTCCATAAGCATAAAGCACAAAACGTATTTTGCATAATATGTGTAATTTATTTCGATGCCGAAATACTTAGACCTCATCTGCTAATATTCGCTTGCTTTCCTTCAGTCTTTTTTCTTACAGCGTTAAACTCTATCCTTCGTCACTAATTTATTTCATATGATATGCTTGCTGTAAGGGCTTTCTCGCTATGATAACGATCCTTACATATGCTGTGATGACGATCCGTTCATGGATTTCAAACTGAGGCATGAGCACCTCACACTCTTCCTGTTTTCTCGCTCTCTGAATCACCTTACGCTATTGTTTTTTGTAGCAATTAATTATTGGACATGATGTTGCAGTTGTCGTACTAGCTATATGGCATATCTATCGTTTTCTTCGTTATGTATAGGTATATGAAAGGAGGAGCCGAATCCGCATTCCGTCACGTAACCGAAGACCACTATGGGAACTGGAAGCCTTGCTTGTTTCATTGTAAAGGAAAGCGAAATGTGCGATGCACGGAAGTAGGTCATGTGAAAGAAATTTGCGCTTAAAAAAAGTTTTTTACTAGAAGATAAAAATTATCCGCTTTGTAGTACTCTTAGGAGGCCAATTATTGTTCTTCGTTGATACCCCTCCATTATTTTAGCCGATCCTATTTTGCTGTGAATTTTTTATTGGTCTCTTTAATATTGTATTTTGAGCTGAATTTCCATATTCCTTTCGAAAGAAGTGACTGGGAGAAACTTATTGTGGATGACTGTAGTTGCATCTACCATTCGTATTTATATATTGGCTATCCAGAAAGGTAATCGTTATCTTATAAGAAACTTGCTGGGGAATTTTCTCAGTATTTGAAATGATGAAACTTCTATTTTTGAGAATTAATTGTCAAAAAACTTATGATTTTTTCTAATCAATCATGCGATTTCACTAAGTGGAATCTTATATGCTCAGGTAGAGTGCAAACGGTCTTCCCTCAATGTTGGAGATGTGTTCATTCTCGACTGCGGTCTTGACGTTTACGTATGGATGCCGCCAGAAAGCGGACGGCTCGAACGCATCAAGGTATTTATTCTAAATAACACAACAACAATCCTATATCTTCAACACTTTACTTTACTGCACCCACTAAATACTTAGCAGCAATTTGGATAGCTTAATTTGAAGCTTAATATGAACACTTTTAAGTGGAGGTTTCCTGCTTTCCGCAATAATACACAGCAATCGTATTGGTATTATTCTTACACATTGCGGATAAATAAGCTGAAATAACTGAGACACATTTTCATCGAATTTTAGCTAGTGCGACATTCTTAGCCATATATAAACCAAATAAAACTATAGTTTTTTTTTCGAAAGACGTTATAGGTTTGAAAAAGCATAAAAATCCCCTAAATCATCGAGAAACTAAAGACGACAACAGAAACTCATTTCAGGGCATGGAGCAAGCTAGAAGTATTCGCGACATTCAGCGAAATGGTAAAGCACGAGTGCACTGCATTGGTGAGTGACTATAACTACTCGACGCCAGAGTTAACTTTTTCGTACAATCATGAGCAAAGATCCTAGTCTTTGTGCTACCGCAAGTCTTTTTTTTATATTTGTAAAAGCGGATGGCAGTGCACAGTCTGTTTTGCTACGTATCAGCATTAGTGCGCCTCGGCTAGTTGACTGTAACAATGTCGACACGTTCAGTAAGATTACTGCATACAGAATCACACATCTATACGTTATTTCACTTTGTGGATAATGCAAAAATCATTCGTTGAAGGGAACCCACTTGATTTGCTCGTACAGTTTGTCACTTTTCGAAAGTTTTAAAAAGACATTTGCAGACGCAGATTGGAATACGAACGAAGAATTTTGGGAGAAACTTGGCGGCATTGGTAATCTTAGTGATTTGAAATCGGCGGAAGCTGGTGGTGCTGACGATCAATTTTGGAAAGCACGTGTGGAGAAAATTATATTATGGAGGTATCATAAATTCATGAAGTCTTCATTCTCATTTCCATGCGCACTTGTTTTTTAAACTCAAATTTCTAGCCGATCATTTACGAACCTTATCATTTGGAAATACCTTAATTTAATTTTTGAGGAGTTGAATTCGTTTGGTTAAACTTCTTTCAGTGGTTTCTCCAAGAAAACTTTTAACATTTGCGAAACACTAATGCAGCCGAAGGAAATTGCTTTATGAAATCGCCTCTCTTCTCCTCCCCCCTTCCCCCTCCTGCCTCTTCCCCTAAGGCAGTAAAATGCCATCAACAAACGCCGTCACTGTTCCGCGGTCGCTATTGTAGAATAATCTTTCAAGAATTTTCGTAATTGCAACGTCCGTGAGACAGATGGGTCCCTGCATGGAAATTAGCAGTTGCTCTGCCATTCATATTACAGTTTAATATCGCTGTTTTCAGGGTATCCGATGAGACTGGCAAAATAGAGCTTTCTAAAGTTTCTGAAGGGAATTTCAGACGCAGTCAGCTTCAATCAAAGGTGAGATGACGTTTTGTGTTACGATTTTGCCCAAATGCGGAAATAGGTGAAGATCACCGAATTAATAAGCCAAAAAAAAACGTTTTTTTTTATGTCACGATTAAATGGTTCCCTGACCTATCCCGAACTATATTTGAGATTGTTTTAAATTAGGGGCCACTATTTGTTCAAGAGGTATTTCTTGCTATAAAGAATGCCAATTTTCTATCCCCCAGATTCTTTTTTTTTTCAAAGCACAGTAATCTCCGCGATGCTACTATTCAGCCGAATAGATGAAAGATATGATTGTCCTACGAGCCTTATTACTGCAGGATGCATTCATTCTGGATGCGGGAACCGGGGGTTTGTTCGTGTGGATCGGGAATAGCTGCACCAAGGATGAGCGCATCAACTCTATGAAGTTTGCCCGCGAATTCATAAAACAGCAAGTTTGTTGTTTTTAACAGTTGCTACTTCTTTAGCACTGTAAAAGTTTGAATATGTGCAATCGTATCTGAAATCAGATGCTAAGAGTACAATAATTTCATGGTAGCGATCATAACGTCAGCTTCTCATTGATAGGCATCGAAAAAATTCTCAAATACAATAAACGAATGAAAGCAAATACGATTACTATAGATAGGCTATTGACAATTTTTTTGAACTACTCATTTTGCATAGGAAATTGTTTCGTGAATACATCGAAATATTTTAGCTGGAGTCTGGAGTCGAATTTTTAAAGGATTTTAGTGGAATGATAATTTTTCGTTTGTTGTTGAAAAAGCAATTTTAAATTTTTAAGTCTTCAGTAGGTGAGAACCATATTTGCTAAGAGATAAGTGAAGACAGCGAAGAACATATTTTGCTTTTGACAGATGCATTGAAATTTCCATGGCGTTATTGAAGTTGCTATTGCTTACTGATTTTGCTTTAATGCGAATTTAATCGTTGCGTCGTTTCTCTCGAAACTTTATCACTATATTAGTGATTGGAGTGAAAATGTCCTCATGACTGCCTTCAGTAGGAACTGCAAACTCGATAACACCAGTAGTTGAACTGCAGTCCATGCCTACAATAATTAAAACCTCAATAACGTGAATAGTGAATCGACGTTGAATGCAGACATCACACTGAAACTATTGACCAACGCTTTGGCGATTCTGTGCTGGGTCGGTGCAGTGAGGTCAGCTAAAGCAGAGGTCAGGAAGGAGCATTTCTTTTTTTTTTTTTTTTTGATTGCTTCTTGCTCCAAATTTTCCATTAAGGGGAAGCCAGAATGGACAGGAGTTGTTCGTGTAATGGATGGTTCTGAGCCAGAAATCTTCACGCAGTGGGCAAGTGCATGGGAAGGAGGAAAGACAAAGAAGAAGGTGCCAGCGAAACTGTTTCAATGTAGTGACGAAAGTGGAAAGTTGCAAATCGAAGAGATTGCTAGATTCACCCAGAAAGTACGTGTGTCTCTTTGTTGTACTCTTGCGTGCACAGCTGTCCAATGACAATCAACGGATTATTCTTGGCGTCATTCTTTGACTATTCATCTAGGTATACACATTGACTGCTTCATTGTAGTTTATCCACCATCTTGCAGATGTGGATTGCCATTCTCTATTTCCTCTCATTCACTACCCTAAATAAGTGTTTCCATCTCCTTGGGTGGCCTTCGTTCTGGTTCACCGAGTATCATTTGCGGTAACAATTTTTGTTGAAATAAGGAAAATGCTTTCGCATTTGCGTTCCAAACGCTTTGAGATTAGTGTAAAATAAATAGAGAATATTGACGAACGCCGAATTCATATCGTTGCATAAAAATGTCATAAAAACGCTATGAAAAAAACACTTCGCCGGATGTGAGTACTTATAAAGGCTTTATAGGTTCACGTTTGGCATGTTGATTCAAAACCACTTCAAGTACAAGTTTGAATTTTCTATTATCGCTGCTTTGATCAGTTGACTTATTAAGGATTTGGATGGAGATGATGTAATGATTCTGGACAATTTCGATGCAGTTTACGTGTGGATTGGTGCTAAATCCAATGCGAATGAGAAAAAGTGTGCAGAGGACACTGCAAGAGTAAGTTGGCATCATATAGGAACGGTATATATATATATATATATATATATATATATATATATATATATAAAGGCTACATATTGGAACGATGCTGTTTTATGGAGCAGCACTGGCTGCAACTAAATAGCGTACTTCACGAAAACAATCGAAGGTGATTTAATCTTTAATGCGTCTTGAAAAGCCGCAGCTTATGAGAAGTCAAAAATTTGTAAATTTCCAAAGCCTCGCTGGTTATTATTTAAGATCGCTCATTAGCCGATTAGCGTAGATGGTCTCTCTTAAAAAGCTTTTGAATGCATATTTTAGAAATATCTGGAGGCTGACTCCATTCCACGACCTCCATCAGCGATCATCAAAACGGTGCATCAAGGAAAGGAGACGACCGAATTTAAACGTCTTTTCCCTGCATGGGACGACAATCTTTTTAAGAATGTAAGTGTTTGCACATTATCTTTGATGAAAGCAAATGCTCACACTATCACTCTATGTTGTTTTATGCGATAACGAGCAATGATCAAAAATACATTCATTTGTGCGCATAGAATGCATTTATTGAACGTCGCTTTATGTGATTGTCACTTACGAGTAAATATTGTATGCTAGAGATCAGAACTGAAGTATTACAGAATACAAGTGAATATTAACGGTTTTCATGAGACAGAAGATTTTAACGTTTAATATTGAGATTCATTTATATCGAAAGGAAGGAAGAATGAATGCAAATATATCAGGAAGTGGAGAAAACCTCATGAAGAAATAACTGTCTGTATGGGTAGCAATATCAACAGTTCAAATGCGGAAGGAGGAAAGTTTTTGAGGAAAGTTCTGGAAAATTCTATTCAACCCTAAGGATACTTTTTGTGGACACAGAACTCTTCTTGTTAATCATTCGGATCGCCGAATATGTTCGTTCACTCGTCGGCTATGCCTGTATCTTTGAAGTAAATGTCATTAAGTAAAGTGATTTCTTATCAAGAAAGCTCGATTTTAGCAGTTGCGATGGTAAACGAAGCAATGGTGTATGGTTGTGCCGAACGATAAAGATTCATTGCTCTTAACTTCGCTCTGTGATTTAACCAGCATTACTTTTCACTCAAATAAAACTTCAAAAGCACTTGTTTGCACACAGAAGATGACTGCAATGCATATTGATTTATGTAATGTTGATGAACACCTCATCCTTTCGCTATATGGCCAGAAAATGAAGAACACTTTAAAATTTTACATAAAGTAATATCTGCTGAAGTTGTAAAATAGTGGTATTCCAAGAAAAGAGTTAACCGGAATCGATGGCATGATGCATTATTGCACCTGCCAATCTACAAACTAAAAACAATATTTTGCAGCTCTTTAGAGTAATTGCCAACTCGCAGCATTCCACATAAGCCCAGCATTCCACTTTACATTCAACCCAAATTTAAACTCTAAACAGTGATTATGGATGGCTGGTTTCAAACGATTTCTGTTGAAATATAGCAAATGGCTATCATTAGTGAAGTAACGTTACCACTGAGCAAGACTAAACGAGTGTACGTTGGCTTTCGTGAAACGCTCTGCATTCATATAAACTCCACAAAGATGTTGCTGAATGATCTTCTTTGAGGCCCTGTTGTGCGCTATTCAAATCAAGTAAGATCAAAATAAGAGTGGAAATCGTTTTCGCGCTCACACTGATTTGAGCGTTGTTTTATCGAAGAGGTCATGTGGTACCATATTTGTGGTGTTCAAGAAGTGGACGACTGCGAGTGAGTAGCCATACACATTGGTGTGGCTGTTTCAGCGCTGCCATCTTCCTGTCGATGAATGTTTATCGCGACACAGTCGTTGCACAGGTGCTTGGTCACAACAATCCGTTGGTCACTCATCTCGTCTCGTCTCACAGTGCCACTCGCCGTCTCTCTCCGTTCGGGCATTGAACCCTGGCCCAGCACACCTCTCCATCTCTCTTCCATTCCCGACGGCAGCTCATTCGATTCGGTGACGGCACCCAATTGCCTATCCGTTCATCCAAAAACTATCTCACCTTGTGCGGCTACTGTTGCCCCCCTCCACGCTAGACCGCATGAACTTTGCCCAAAGTAGTGCTTTTCCCTTGCTAATTCCATCCCCGAGCGTCTCCTCTACTGAACTCTCACCGCAAGTTCTCGAGGTTCAAGCATCTTCAGTATCTAGTATGCCCGATTTGTGCGATACGGTGGATGCGGCAGCTATAGGTGTAGAAAACTGTTGCAACGTTTGGCATGTGACTCCCTCGTATGTTTGTTATTCCACTCCATCTGTGTATCATAATACACCGTCGTCAACGGTCGTTCCACAGACAATGCCTGCCGATTCAACTTCATTTCTTTTGCCTTCTGCATTTCGAAGACCCTCCGATGAGGTGCAGCAAACGTTCGATGAGCAATATCTCCAGAATGCCGTCTTCTATACAATAAATGAAAACTACGCTGAGAGCCAACGAACTGATGAAGGTAACTGCTATCTCCTTCGAAAGTCCCTAATTCGCTCACCTATATATCTTCTATTGAAGCCGACAAAAAGATACTACCAGAAGCGAAAATTTTACGTCTGCCCATCGGCTGAGAGTTTCCTTAATCTCCTGCAGCTACAAGAAAAACCGTTGTTCGATAACGACTAATCTGATTTTCATTTTGGAAAAAGCGCCTTTTTGAACAAACAGCACGCTATGAATATCGGCTTCTTTTGGATTATTTAGTCAGTTATTTAGTTATTTAATAGAGATTCTTTAGTAGAATTATTATTAAGCGATTGCTGCATACTTCAACTAACAATAAACGATTTGAGACATTTAAAAGCACTAAAAAAGACGATTAAGATTGTAAAGTTTCTGCGTAAGCATATCGTTGCTGAACTGTTTGGTGTTTCATCTCAGAATAATACTCCTATAGAAACTGAATGTGTAGTTCATCATTATATCATTAAATTTTCTCTTTTTGTATTTTACAGAATTGTTTTTCAATAGCTATTCCAATGGAAAAATAAACATTATTCTTTTCTATTGCTATATAGGCAATTGTAGGTTAATGTAATATTTAGTTGTCCCTCTTTTATCTTAAGCTATAGATAGATTTAAAATACGTTTAGCTTCAAAAATATATTTCTGCAATGATTGCATCAATCACTTAGCCAGGTTACAGTGATAGATAAAATGATTCAACCATACCTTCGTCTACACTAATGTTTCTTCTTTGAGATATTTATAGAATGCGTTCAATTTTGGTCCGCTTTAAGCTTATATCCATGTTTATAGGTGTATTTAAATGTGGACTCTTCTTGCACCGAGCGAATCGGTGTTTTTTATGAACGAAATAGTTTCTTTGATGAAATTTCTATGCGTTGAGTATTCGATATATTGAGTGGGGATATATTTAGCATTTGAAGTTGATGAGATTTTCTTTTAATACATACTTTTGCGTTCGTCTGCAATAGAGGGAATGAACATTTCTTCTGTCATGAATTGCAGGATATTTCAGTTTTCCTTCAATTTTTAAAGCAAATGCCTGTGTTACGAGGTGTGTTATGAAGCGGATTAATCTCATAGACGCATATGAAGAGTGTGGAAATTTGATTGGGCTCATAACGAAGTTGCAATAAGATATGGGCAATTAAAGACATCTTGAAATTCCTCTATGGCATCAAGTAGTTACAAATAAATGAAGAAATACGCTAGAGAAGTTGGTACGATGCGTGCTTTTGCAGCCCGCTCAGCACATACACAAATTTCATAAGCTCTCTCTCTACAAATGATAAAAAATTTAAAATTATTGCAATTAAAATATACGATACAATTATTTTTAATTGCTTCAACTTCTCGCATAGGCATTCTAAAAAAAAAAAAAAAAACTTGAGATCCAGTCGGCGTAAAATACTCGTAGTTCCTTGTTACTTTTAAATGGCTGTAACTCCTTTCGAAATTAATTGTTCAAAGCGAACAATCGTATGGGAGATTAGCAGACGATTTATAATGCAAAACTTTAAGTTTAGAAGCTCTCGAGCTAAAACTACCGGGCAGACAGGCAGACCAACACATACAAACAGAGAGAAATGACCTCGCATAATGCGCCTTGCGAACGTAAATTTGCAGAAGCGCATAACATCGCAGCAAGAAACACTTGCGCGTTAACAGTTTTGAAACGCAGTACTAATTCACTACAAAATCAGATTTTAGAATTAATCGTGCTCATTTCATTGTCTCAAGTAAACAAAACTTTGTCATAATTGGTACAATTGTAAAATTTATATCAACTTCCGTAAAATTTGTTAGAAAAAGAAAAGCGAAAAACATCCTTCACATTTTTGTCGATTATATTATCGAATTATGCAAATTTATTCCACTATCTGTCTGGTTGTATGATTGAAATATCTACCTCCTATAAATGGGTGACGTATGACAAGAATTTTGTTTATTTACAGCAACATTTTCAACGTTTGATGAAAAATGCATACTTGCAACGACATCTGAAGACGAATTATCTCGTCACCCTAGTTTTCCGTATTGTCATTTTTCATCTCTTAGATAAATTGGCAGCAGATGAACTTTTTTTTTGAAATTGATTTGCTATACTTGATGCAAGAACTCCGTGCACTTTGTTTCCGATGTGTGTCCTTGAATATATTTCTCAAATATGGCTATGCAAGGTTAGTTGAGTCTATATGAGCTCTAACTTTGAATAAGGTAATCCAAGCCGCAAAAGAAAGCATCCTTATAGACGAAAAGTTTTCTTACATTTCGATGTGTTGTGATCGAAAGAGGAGCCGCAAAAATTGGGGACAGGAATTACAAGAATAAGGTTCGACAGGGAGAACGAAAGCCGTAAACCAGTGATACACGGGGCAAAGGGGCAAATAGTTGCATTTCTGAGTTCTTCAGCGCGAGCTTAATCTGAGGAGGTGACGAAAATTTAATAAATTAGATTTTTTTTTTTTTTTTGTATACATTGCGCAGACAAATTCCCATGCTTATTATCTGATACAAAAGGCAGAAGGGGGAATTTACCCATTCTCCTTTTTTTGCTGTGACTATAGGTGAAATTAAGCCAGTTCTATCGCCGATATCCCAAAGCACATATAACTGCTTAAATATTGTCCAAAACTATCTTGAAAACTTATAAGCTAGTGGTAATCTAGGTGTTATATATATCAGACAATGTTTATTTAAAATAAGCTGCACAAAAATGTGCCGAATTCCGATTCAATTGAATTCATTTGAGTCCTTTGTACTTCTAAGTCATCTCAGCTTATTTAATATGTTCAGCATCCTCAAATACCTTCAAGTATCACAGCGCTAACCATTTCGCATTTTCAATACCAACCTTCATAGTTGTGGATCACATCCCATACAGTCGGCCAAATAGAAAACTCTCACTCTCAATTTGTCAAATCAAAGACCATAACCTCGATGCTGCGCTTTGAGTTCCTCGCCATCTTCTCTCTCTTTCTCTCTCTCTCTCCCTCTCTTATGCAAATTTAATATCCCCTTTCTAGTTGTCGTTGAAATCTTTTAGAAATGAGAAAAAGGAAACACTGCTTAAAGAATTTACCAGCACTATAAAACAAACAACTGCGCGTCTAAGTGAACACAACCGTTCAGCTTAAACCATCGAAGCGCAGTCAAAGAGTAGCTATTTGTATCTTTTGAAGTAAAAATTTCCCCGAGAAGATATTGTGAGTGATTAGCGATACAAGTGGTTCTTGGATAATTGAGTGTTGTCTTCTAAGTGAAATACTTTATGTCACATGTACAATGATCGACCACTGCTTTCTCAACTAGCCATAAAGGCCATAAATGCTTTTATAACTGCAGAAATAACAGATGGAAAGATGTGCCTTTGCTGGCATAATGTGCACCTTTGCATTTCAGCTACAATCTGATGAATATCTACAAACGATCAAAGAAACAAGTTAATACTTTTCCTAAGGGAATGTGCAAATCTCCCAGCTAAAAATTTGTTTTTATACTGCATCCTATTGCTTGCAGAACAAAACTGACTTATAAATTTAATGAGCTCTTTAAGTGTCGTTAAGTGATGAGAGTGATGCTGAATCTTAATAAAGGCGTCGCTATAATGCGCTTCTATAGAAAAATTTACAAAATCATACGAAAGTCATGAATCTTCTAATATAAAAAAAACATGAAATTCTCAATGTGTAAATATTCAAGTTTTACTTTGAGTTTAGATAGTTCTTGAAATTCTCGCATCACTTTGTAAGGAAGAACAACGAATTCATCTGCACTGCTAAGAGACTCGTTTCACTTCCCACCATTTCGAAAAGAAAAAAAAAATTTTTCCAGTTTTTGATGTGTTATTTTATACAGTCGAGTTGTATTATCTAATTAATGAATATAGACATTAATGAACACCAAAAAGTGTCTATTTTAAAAATTTTCATATTTTTTTCACTTGTTACAAAATTAAGAATAGCGAACGAGTCAAAGCGCACAAAGAATCTTCTTTTCTCTATTAGACGAAAAAAAAAATGAACAAAAGGAATGGCTACAAAGTGCAATCGTCTTTTCTTTTTTTCTACGGCAATCACATTCCTAATAATGTTCAATCAACACTTGCAAATGATATATTTTGGGCCTTATTGCTCATTAAAATTGCGTTAAATTTCAAAGAAAAGAAAACGAGCCGAATGATCGCTTTTTAAGGTGTAAACTTTTTTTTTTTTACACTGACAATCCACGAAGTTGGAAAGAAATATCAATCGCATACTGTACCATAATTTCCAATGAGGGTTAACAATTTTCCCATAGTTAAAAGCATTATAAACTATAAATAGCAAAAAAAAAAAGAAAACATAAACTGCATAGCATAGGGCATTCGATGAGAGTGTCTTAATCAAAAGCCTCTCATCTATTTCGCATTCTGATGGTTTGAAACTTTCGATGAATTGATAAGTTTTGACAGTATGGGAAATATTTTCAAAAACTTTAGTAAATGTTTGCAAATTTCCCAACCTTAGCTAAGCCTATCCCGCAGGCAATTTATGCTTACATCCACAATTACAAGAATATATTTGTTGCGTAAGTGTGAAAATATTTGGTGAATACAAGTGAACAGGTTCCCATTATGAGGCTTCTCATAACAGTTTTGCGATTCGTTAGCAGTAAATAACATTAATCACACCAGTAAATAACAGTCTTCTCCAACATCACTCTGCAATGTTATGACGTTAGCCATTAATCAATAATTCCATTCGATTTGGCGGTACTTGAAGAGTAGAAAGAGATAAACTTTTTAAAGGTATTTAGGTAATGACCACAATATTACATTATAATGTTTTCAATTCAAAGCCGATCGAATAACATAAAAAACAATAACAATATAAAAAGAAAATACTTTCATATATTCTTGTATCGAATATTTATTGGCGAGAATTATATATAAGCAGCAATCAGTAGCACGTAGAAAAAAAAGAGATTAAAAGCGCTTACAACACACAAGCATGAGAAAGAAAAAAAAAGGGAAGCAATAAAATAGTGATAACAACGTGCAATAAACACAATAGAAATTTTTGCGATTTAGTGAGATGTTTCGAATCAACGACAGCGTTTAGCGGAAGCGAATAATCGCACAAAAAATATTGCATACGTTATTTTCTATTTCTGTTTTGTTAAAATAACAATAAATTTTGGACTGAACAATGCTGATGAGCGCAAATTGTGCGACTGGCAATATCAAATATTGCGCGCTATATAAATATAGATATAATACGTGAATATTCGAAACCCACTCGCAGGTAGCAATTTCGTATATCGAAGTATAAGACGAATGAAAACTCGTAAGATAAATCAGTGGGCACAGAAATGAGAAGCTGACGTTAGATGATTGCAGAGAACACTTTCGCAGGTGCTGACAGCTCGGCTGGAAAGCACACCTCATTGTGCAAGGTGTGTGGTGATAAAGCGAGTGGCTACCATTATGGTGTTACATCTTGTGAAGGATGCAAGGTTTGATGTTTTGCCTTTTTATTTGTTTGTTTGTTTGTTTGTTTTGCCTTTATTGGAGAACAATGACTTCGACGCTACACGCAGACTTTTTTCTATTTGGAGAGAGGTTTCAGCATAAAGAGTCAGTTCCGGCCCTTAAAGAAACGCAATACCCTTGCAAATGAGTGAATGCTGGTGGTAAGGTGCAAAGGGTTTCGTCCAGTTTAAATGGTTAAATTGTATCACTTGATGGTGATGGTGATCGTGATGGCATTAGTGGTGGAAATGGTTTTTGGTTTGGTGCATCAGTGTTGTTGCGCAATCTTTGGTGATGGTGGTGGTGCATCGGTCGTTATTGCGTAATCTTCCTCCTTCGAGTGCGCCATTGTTCTCGTATTGTGGTCACCCCCGACGAGTGATCGATGATTTACGCTGCCAGTTTCGTGGATGACTTTAACAATAAAACCAAGATGAGAGCAATTACGAACGAATCCCTTTTTTCCATGAATACATCACGATCGAACAAAACAATCAACGGAACGTCGTTCAGAAAGGGAGAGAAAAAAACGACGAGATAAGGTGTGCGGAAAATTAAGCAACACCGCCCCAGTTTATGACTAAAGCCCATTGTTTGCCTATTTCAGAGCAATACACAAAATGTGCTTTTTTACGGCGCGCTTTCTTGTTTTACAAGTAAAAAATATTTAAATTACAAGTCACGAGTAGAATGCAAAAAAAAAAACAAATTGCATAATCGTTTAGATAACCTCTAAATATTCATATGCTCAAATTTCCTACATAATAAAGCAGAGGCAAATAGTACTAATTGTAATCCCTCATTATCTCAACGTGATCTTTTATGGCACCACTGCAAACGAAACGAATGCTTTTCCGTCATGTGAACAAGTTCACTAAGTTCACTCGCTCTATGAGTTCCATTTACGTTTTTGTTGCGTCCGTTTTTTCTCACAAATCTTTCCTTCAGAAGTTAAGATGAGGTGAACTAATTTTCATCGAGCGTAATCGATGAAGCTGCTCTCACCAGTGAAGTTCATTGCAAAAATATTCAGGAAAAACGAAGTGAAAATCTCTCGCATTGTGCGCATATGCAAATGACCTTGGCCCAATTGAATGGCAGGCACCAGATAAATTCCACCTATTCACATATTCAGGTGGACAATAATTCGGACAAGGTCGCCAACCTCACTTCAAATTTAAGCCATAAATAGTACTGAAATGACAAAACTTAACTGTAGTAATTAAATGTGCATGGTGGTGAATGATACAACTGAAATCAGCTAATCTAGGCGCAAAACTGACAATGATGGACAGACCAACATAGCTGGTGAAAAGCTGTCACTTCGTAGACAGATCCCAAGTACACAATCTCTGACTGTTCAGTTTCTGGTGCAGTGACAGCAATCAAAATTCATTATTTACTACATGCACAAATGTCGCGTTAATTTAGAAATGCTTCAAATCGAAGTGTGATCTCGAGTGACTTGTCGATACCTTGAAAGTATTTTTAACGAGATCAAGCAAAAATACTGCAAGTCCCTTAGAGTCGACCGATTTGTTCCCTCGTTTGGCGATTGTCTGAGGGAATTTTTGAAAATTTGGGCATAGCAAGCTAAAAAAAAATACATCTTACATGTTAGGACCCATAACTGTGTTCTCAAATGTTTTTATTGGCCAGTGGGGCTCAGTGGCTCATAAAAGAACGTCTAAGAACGAATACTTCCAGGCGCTCATCAAATGAAATTGAAAAGCAACGTAAAAGTTGCAGAGTGGCATTTCTTTCATAACAAATCTACACATCTTGCTTCAGGGTTTCTTTCGTCGAAGTATACAAAAACAAATGGAATATCGTTGTCTAAGGGATGGAAGGTGCCAAGTGTATCGCTTGAATAGAAACCGATGTCAGTATTGTCGCTTCAAGAAATGCCTCGCTGTTGGAATGTCAAGAGATTGTTAGTAAACGTTTCCTTATATTCTTTACCTATGCAAGCCTAGAGTGCAGTGCAAATCTTGAAATTGAGTAAATCCGCTGGTATCTAGTTGATAGGTGGTGAAACGAAATAATGACTCTCGAGAAAGTTATAAATAGCAACGACTGTAGTTTGAGACATTCCTAATTGTGCGATCTTGCTCAATCCTCGAGACTAGAGTGAGCAATTCATGTGTATCCGACCTTAGGAGGTTTCTTTTGCTAGACTAATCCTTGGGATCAACTAAGTATGAGAATTTAATTTCGAGCGCACTATGAGAATGAGAATTTTAGGGAAATATGCTATGATACGATGTAAATTTAGTGCTGCTTTTAGCTGTGCGATACGGAAGAGTGCCAAAGCGTTCAAGAGAAGGCACAACTGAAGCAAGGGATAACTGTGTGGCGGTCATCGATGCGGATATAGAAGCGCAATCCGAACTCGAAAGGAATAAGTCGGCTATCTTCGATATTATCCTCAGCGTTTCGCATGCACACAAGGCTAATTGCAATTATATCGAAGAGAAAATCAAGAATATGCAACCAAGAGCGATCAACTTTGTTAGCATTCTTTACTCTTCATTTAACAAAATTTATCGTATTAATAATACATGTTTTGTTTAAAGTACACAAATTAGTGCATCAGCACCTTTAATAAAATTTTCATTTAATTGAAATTCACTTTTAATGAAAATGTTTATGCATATTTTTCTTATCGATTTACGTTCCTATAAATTTTCTTCAGAAGCGGTACCAATTTTATGCTATAACGAAAGTAACTAGGCTATTTTTTCAACGGGTACTGCTTGACGGAAAACATTTACAGCTGATAAAACTGCGGACTTTTGAACTACGAAACCGTTAATTGAGACTTAAAATCAGTGATAAAATATGTGAAGCTTTGAGGAAATTTGCTTATGTTTTGCCCTCAAATAATATTTGTTGAAACGTCAACACGTTGTTATTAATATTAATATTATAGGCTATTAGCCTAGACACTCTGTTATTTTTTAGTCTTCAAAGTTGAGGTTAATGTTTGCAGTAGTATCAAAATTCTAACGGTTTTAAGCATAAATATTCGTGAAGACTCATCGCTGTTCCCCGATTCCTTACGTTGCCGGGCTCACATGTAAGCTCTTCTTTAGTAATCTTCCTCATCGCCTCCCAATTGAAAGAATAGATGAAACTAAGGTACCCGATGAAAGCTAGAACTAATTTTACGGCTGTAATATATGTAAGCATTCCTAGTCGTCGATATAATATATAAGTGGACAGCTGCTGTTAAAATTGAGTGTTTATATACACTGTAAGCTTAAAAGAACTTCAATTATTTGGAAGTGATTTGCAGAACTTCGATAGGAATGAAATGTTCGAGAATGATTGTGTGAGCAGCGCTGAAATGCTCGATGAGCAGCGCATCATTATGTGGCAAACGTTGAGTGGGAAAATTCTTCCTGAAATTCAGCATATTGTTGAATTCGCTAAAAGTATTCCAGGTGATTTTTTAATTTCATCGCTGAACTATGATATAAGAGAGTGAAGGAAATTTTCACACATTATGTTTAAAAAAATGATTCTTATTATAGTCATTGTCTTATGTTTTGCATAAAAAATTTTCATAGCAAGAGAATACATCGAAAATATTGGTAGATTAATTGAAATTACTCGGAAAATTACTCTCTTGTACTTTACGTTTTTAAAGAGCGTGAAGAAACTTCTCGATAAACAGTTTATTCGCGATATTAATGGGATTAAAGTAAAAGATTTTCATTCCTAAACATTTCGGGATAGTTCGCTTACTTTTGGATGATAAAAGGAGAAAAGGAGTACGAGGTGAATAAACTCAACTTTTAACTCAAAACATAAATGTAAAAAAAAAACTTTGAGCAGTCTAGCGTTTTTCGGACATATTTTTAGTTAACTAATATCTAACTTTGCAAAACGAATGGACTGTGTTCACTTCACAACCTGAGACTATACACTTCGCATGCAAAGAATCCATTTATATCTACTCGAGAGCAATAGCATTTTTTCATCTTTCGTAATCTTTCGCGTGTTATTTGCTACAGAAAATACAATCATTCAAATCAAAAAGAGTTCAGTTTGACTGCCAAACTCCATAGAGAAAAATATTTGCAAGAATAGTGAAAATTGAAATAAAATTTATCAGTTGATTTTTTCCAACTGTTTCGTCGACTGAATTGCTGAAATTGATGGAGGAAAAATATACTTGAATAAACATAAACGAAAAATGTGAAAGAAATGAGATTGTATGGAAATATTGGATTATTCGCTTTCGTGAAAGTCCAAATATCTTAATTATGGCCACTCAAAAAACTTCAAATGATGCAAATGAAGTGAATCGATGAAAATGGCATTAATAAGAAGGAGCAATAATTTCTAGGATTCCTTCGATTAGATCAATCCGATCAAGTATCACTCATAAAGAATGGCTTTTTCGAAATGTGGCTTGTGCGAGTATCACGAGTATTTAATGGTCTTACCGGTTCGCTAATGCTTGCCGATGGAAATATTATCAGTAGGCAACAATTGGAAATTATTTATGGATGTGATTTAACGAGTATGATGATTAATTTCTCCACTTCGATTAGCGCACTACAACTTTCGGATGGTGAAGTGGGAATATTCACTGCTGTTGTACTACTCTCACAAGGTTCAATTCAATTGTTCATTAATTTTATATATTTAGATATTCAATCAGTATTGTATATTGCAAATAGTAAAGTACTCTATTTCAATTATCTATAGTGTTTACTTTAAAATACTCCATCACTGAATTATAATTTCTATTAAAAAATTTATTTCGTTGATTATGAATCATATTGTTGTTCTAAATTACTTAAACGCTTCATCTTTTAGTGAAGTAGATTCTTTTAGAGAAAAATAGTGAAATTATGAGATAATGCAGTGTGATCTAACAGTTTACTACAGTATGGTTTATACAATATAATATGCTTTATAATTTCTTTTGTACTATGGTAATTTGCACTATGAGGACTTGAAATGATTTAAAACATGATTTACTATAAATCACTTAGAATTTAGAATAATAGTTTATTTAGAAACATGATGAAGAAAATCTTAGAAACATCACGAACAGAAAATATCATTATTGAAAAGGCAACGATATGAACAATGGCTATTTTGTGACGATTATTGCTGTATAAGTAAAATCGCGTCTTTATGCAATATTTTCACATCAGATTTTTAGCAATATCGATCAAATTGTCGTCAGTATCTACCTCTGCTGATCTAGTTATCATTGAAGAGAGAACGCAGCTATATTGAGGAAACAAAAAGGCGTTTCACAAAATTCTAGGCAAGAGTCAATCAGAGATTTGATAATCAAATTCGAAAGAAGAATGCACGTTTTTTTCTCATTCATCCTATAACAAAAATCCTAAATATTACTTGCTAATTCGATTCAGTGTTAATCTAAAAATTCTTTGCACTATTAATTCTGGACCCATTTTCGATACGGTGGACTATGAAAAGGCATGCAACGGGCATCATTCTAGCCAATAAAATTTCATCGTAACTGGGCCCGTCGCGCGAGTTTGTCTCGATTAGCGCAAATAGTCATATGCAACAATTTAGAAGAAAAGTAGTAGCCGCTGCATTCTGAAGCTTTAAGAGTGAGAAAATTAATCAATGGTCTAATGGTGAATCAGTTCACTCTTGAGAACAGAAGCTCTCTCTAATTCGATTTCACTCAATCCAAAAATGCATTCAAATATTATTAAAAAGCCTAGGGGTTTCAGCAGTAATTCTGATAAACATTACAGCAACTTTGTCGTTTATCTGTAGAAAAAAATCGGCAGAATCGATGGGGTATTCGTTTTTAGAACGACCATGCTTGAATGATTACGGCCAAGTGGAGCAATTAAAAGAGAAACTACTCGAAGCACTAAAATTGCAAATTGCAACATCACATGCGGCCGAGCAACAACTCTATCAGCTTCTGCTTATTAAGCGACAACAATTAAAGACAATTGGTAAGAGGCGGTTTTTATAATTGTATATCCCTAACCTTTCACTGCAGCTCATAGTGCCGTAATGGTGCTGTCGTATTTCAAACTTTATATACGTTGTGGAGCTGCTTCTTTGAGGTCGAGTTGCAGGATAAATGGCGGTGCAAGGAGGGCTACACATGCATTACACCTTTGGTGAGAATAATAGTAGATTGTGAAAAAAAGGCGTGTACTCCCATTTCACTGCCCCTTACCTATCCAGCAAGCTGTATTCATTACTGCACAAAAATAAATGCATCTTCATGAGCATACATGAGCGTTTTCTCTCCATAAGACATATTGTTAAATCTTCCTTATATTTTTAATTGTCACCTCCTCTTGACTCCGTTTCGGCTTATAATTTTTTTGTACATCTTGATGCGTTTAAGCAGCTATGTTCTTTAAACGGTGTGTAAACATGAGTTTCAGGAGAGAAGCATTGGGAAGTTCTCGCATGGTTTCAAATGAATCGGAAAAGGCTTACGTTACCAGCTTTATATGCCGAAATCTACAACATTGACCAGTCAAGCGAAGGACAAGAACGAGATAACTTGAAGTGGAATCC
This sequence comes from Baylisascaris procyonis, assembly GCA_037389465.1. NCBI lineage: Eukaryota > Metazoa > Nematoda > Chromadorea > Rhabditida > Ascarididae > Baylisascaris > Baylisascaris procyonis. Next base: position 5,978,023 of record JAZARR010000059.1, read on the forward strand.
ATGTTATGGATCCGCCATGGCCCATACCGAATGTCCACCATGAGCTTCGTGATCGCCAAAATTTAACTAGTTCATCTGATGATCGCATCATCTTCGTTGGAAGTGCAATTATGCGAAATCCCGTTCATATCATTGCCAAAATTATAGGGTCTTTATTATCGAAAAGTAACGTGTTGATTATGAATAATAAAAAAGAAGTTATTCCAAAATAAAGCCGACTGTTAGGAACGAAAAATTTTGCAATTCTGGCCTAGCGAGGCACGTAGACAACATAGTTGCGAACGTTTAACAACGTATGCTGATGTTGTAAAACAAAAAAAAAAAAAAACAACGAACAAACAAGCTTGATATACGGAAAGAGTTTGAGCGAAATTGGAGTGTTTTGGTGTTGGAGAGATGCTAAGAGGGAGGGGAAGAGGAAGGAGACGAAAGGTGGCCAAATGTGAGGTTGCTAGTTGCCAAGTGTGACATTAAGGAAGACACTTCTTTAAATTTAATCTTATATTGATTCACGTGGAAGGAGGTCTAACATTTCCGCAATAAACATCTCAAATTTACACACATTCTTTCTCTGCATATATATCACTTTCTTTTCGTTTCAATACGACGTCAAGACGCCTTCTTTGCTGCTAGATGAATCGCCTTTGGGAATCATTATCTCATTCTGCGGAGGGGCGGGATGAGATTATAGGTGGCACGTCTTTTATTCAAATTCAGCAATTAAAAAAAAAGGTTCAGGCTGCTAGGTGAATCGTCTTTTTATAACTTTATTGTTTTTTTAAATTACTTTTTTTTTCTAACATTGCATTTCATGCTGAAGATGCTTCTGGAATTATTTGACCAGGAAAACTTAGATCATCTGTGGTGAAACCTTTAGAGGGATTGTAATAATTTATAGCATGCGAAATGTCACACTTGGCGCTTCGTGAGGCTTGCATTTCTCGCACGTTTGACCGCCTAAAATACTAATACATCGAGCCATATTTTTTATATACCTGAAGAGACATTTTTAAAGCAATCTGTTTAATGTTTCCTTTGTTGTAAATATCAGAGAATATTATATGACCAACAAATAGCACTTACTTCATTTTTAACGCAAATAAAAATTCTTAATTAGGGCTTTCATTGCATGGTATTCACTAGTGTGTTTTAAATCTGGTGAGAAAAAGTGCTTAGAGAGGCGCTTTCAAAGTGCATTTCGTTTGTTCTTCTTGGTCCATCCTAAATCACTCAAAGTTAATTAATCTCTGTGGGCATCTTCTCGAGAGATGACTAAAATATAGTTGCCTCCAACAGATAAAATGAACAGCTGACTGTAACTACGGTAAGCTCGAAATTAAGGTCGGTTTACTTAAAATTTCTGATAGCGTATGTTTGCGAAACTTGCAAAATTTGAAGACACTATTCCATTATTTAATGAATTGCCATGATCAGGTCATTATTCTTTATTTTAGCTAAGAAATACCGACAAAAATAATGCACTTCGTCAATGATTTCATGATGAATAAAGAAAGGTTTTTCATTCAATTCAGAAAGGGCAGGGTGGTACAGCATTTGAGCGATTTTCTGGCGGTTCTGAATGCTGTGATCGATTTAAACGCAATGCTGAGCAAAAAGAGAAAGTGATGCAAGAAAATATTTCGAAGGAACAGGTGCGAAGTACTTATAATCGGGTCACAAAACGGATGATTTGCAGATGCAGATTTGCAAGGGATTTTTTTCTTTGCGGAAAGCCCACAAAGACTGAGATAGATTGCAGTTCAATACGTTTTCATAAGAATTTCCATGGCGAAACCCAAATTTGTACGTCATCAATCCAAATGTAATAGAAAGAGCAAGTTATGAGGTTTCCTATATTGTTCGCTTCGGAGATATGGTATTTACACCTCTGTTGCTATTTTCGTAGAGACTATTCTGAGTAGGAACTGAATAATGACTGTAACCTACACCAGCAAGTTGGCAAACCTAATGCGCAAACTAATATGCTGAAATTTGTTGTTTCAATGGCCCTTCTAAAGGAGAGCAAAGGCCGCCTCGAGAATTTAGAACAATGAGCCGTAGATTTACTGCAGCCGAATACTCGCGAAGCTTAGTGCTGAGGAAAGACCTAGGGACATATTTGATTGCGTTTGCAATCCTTGAAGAACCTTCACGCAGCTTTTCTCTTTTACACAACCATAATCTCTCTTATTCGACTTTCCTCCGCGACGTTTCAAACGTTGTTTGCGCATATCGCTCTACTGGGCGTTGCCGACAGCCGGCTGCGTGTTTCCGCCAACTTTCCATATTTATGTTCACATCGCATTTTCAGCATTTATCACCTCCAGGCTCACCAATTCACGCTCGTCACATTGCGCACACTTGTACCCCCCCCCCCCCAACATTACCTTGTAAAACTGCTATAATTGGTGCGATACACTGCAATTTCTGCCGTGTTTCTGCGATAGATGAGGATCGCTCATTTCAAAGAGATCTGACGGAAGGTCCTATAGTGCTGAAAGTAGGAAAATATACTCAGGAAAAACATTTGTTCTATTTTGTCAAACACAGTCACTTCCGGTTTTTTTACAACTGCACTTTTAAAAATTCGGATATTTTGGAAGTTCTTGATTGAAAGACTGCCATCTATAACACAGTTTATTTAAACCACAGAATGGGGCAACCAATCAAACATATTTCTCTGCAGTTGCGGCTGCGTATTAGTAGGAAATGAAAACAGTGTGGGTAAATTATCGGTGTGTGTGGGTGAATTACCTTTACATGTCCGAAATCTTGTATACTGTTGCTGAAGCTAATCACACTTTTAGAAAAGAAAGAGCATCTACCAATAAAATTCCTCTGAGATTTTAGGAAATTAAGAACCGCCATGGGATTCATGGATCCTATAGTCTCGTCGTATTAATGAAACGCTCATAATGGTAGTCGAACGAATACTCAATAATTGCAAATTCTTTTCTTTATTTAATGAGCTCAATAAGAGCACAGTATATGTGCCAATATGCACATATTATTTCGAATCACGTAAGTTATGCGAGCATTTCCAACACAAAAAACTTCTTTGCGCATAAATGGCAAAACAAGAGCAAATGAAAGCCCCAAAGCATACAGATAAAAAAAAACATCATCACCAGGAGCGCACCACAACAAAATGTTATTAACAATTCCATACCACTTAGATTATACCCTCAAGGTAGCAATGCTCATAAGAGATCCACCGCACAGAGAGCGAGCGACCTGATGAAAATGCGGAGCGAATAGAGATAAATAAGAAATGAGAATTTTATTCTATATATATTCCCCATTCATTCCGCTGTCCCGTTGTATTCGCATTCGGCACCTCTATATTAAACCCCGTAAGTTTTTTCTAGCCTATTGTCTTCTCGCATTTGTTGTGCTTGAGGCACTGCGTGACCAGCAGATGGTACCTGAAACAAAAATTAGTCATAAAATGCATACCAAATGAGGGGTGAAACAAATACATTAATTTCGATACAAATTGCAAAGCAGCAGTATAGGCAAGGAAGGGAAAGTGTGTAGGAAGCTAAGCTAAATTTACTCTAGCACCACTGAAGATGATTCAATTTTGAAAGTTTGAAAGCGATAAGCATTTCTTCGATGAAAATAACACAACTAAGCAATTTATAAAACTCATCAAATCTTTCTACAGTCTCATCCAAAAAGCGATAGGCGTCTATAAACTCAGAAAGATGAGAGCAAAGAAGCATTCATTTTAGACCTATTGGCTAAGAAACCTGAACGCTCAGAAAGTAGCTGAGCAAATTTAAAAAAATTTGTGGAACCGCTCGATGAGAAAAATATTTGTAAACTGGAGAAGAAAGCATGAAAAAAAAGTATTGAGCAACAGTTACGGAAGCAATTTTTAATAGATCCCCTGTAATTTTTGGTGATGAAACCCATCCCGCTTCTATCATTTCAGAATAATATAGGTGGGGCACCCAGTTGGCCTTCTGCTTCGAATGCCCATGACCATGACATCTTAAACGATGGAGGAAATTTTCTATGACAAAGCCCCAAATATGTACTGATAGGTGGGATAAGGTGTTACCTGTTGCTGAGCTGGAGGGACTTGTTGTGCTGGAGGCCGCTGTTGTTGTTGTGCCCCACCATCAAGACGTACATTCTGCAATTGCTCGCCGCTTGGTGGTGCAGCCGGTTGCTGTTGAACTCCGACTGGTTGCGCTTGTCCTGCTCTTGGCACAGATAGAGGCGCCACGGTGGTAGCTGGCGTCGAGTATGCATATTCTCCCCAACCCTGCTGCTTGGCATACTCTTCCTCGAACTTTTTTAGTTCCTCCTCAGAATAAACCGATTCGTCGCCTATATCCTTCCAACCTTCATCTTTATTGGGAGTCTGTGCTTCTGCATCCTAAAATAAACGGAAATCTGCAATTTTAAAACCATAAAAAGATAGATAAGCCCGTTGCAGTTGGTTACACCGTCAAACTTAAGAGCCCATAATTAGAGAGAGAAATTTTCTGGCTATCCTGATGCAAATAAAAAAGCAAAAGCAAATCGCCTACGAAGCTAGTCAACTCCGTTGTGATTGCAAGCAAAAGAATTATTTGTGCCGAAAAAAAAAAAGACAGTATAAACAAAAAGTTTCACTCACAGCGAGAAACTCTTCCAAAGAAATCATGCGATCATTGTTTTTGTCCATCTGCTGCACTACATGTTCACGCATTCGATACATCTCTTCGATTCTGAAAACATCCAAAATTAGCGCTCCGCATAGGATGGCCGATACTGCAGTTGACAAAAGCTCATGCTTCACAATAATCCAGCATTATTCAGATCGCGAAAAATTTGGTATGAGAGAACAAACTTTTTAAGGAAACGTGGCGACAGCCTTAGATAATAAATCCGCATAATACCTCCCTCCTCGTACTAAAAAACTGGCAACATTTAACAACAAAATAGCACCATTCGTCACAACTTTGCAAGGCGATAAACTGATAGATACGGATGGGTGATGTCTGTGTGCAGACAAACCCCAGAATAGAACATTATAGAACATTGACAAAGACATTTCAGGATACAAGCCATCATGATGAGATGTACTTCACTCGAAAAGCTGAATAATGTGTTCTATTCTATGCCGGACTTTGTCTGCACAGAACATCGTTAATCAGTATCCACTTTCACCTCATTATGTACTCCATATATGAGGGATTATTTCAGTCACTAATAAATTCAAATTTTTAAAGTTTCATACATTTTATCTGCAATATCGAATGCTCACCATATTATTCAAGTGCGTCCTTATTAAAAAAAAATTCCAATTAAAAGAAAAAAGAATAATCGTATGTGAACAAAAACAGGTAATCTTGCATCTTGTAAGTAAATGAGTGCTTTTTTTATCAGCCATATTCGTTCAGAGGATAAAGCCACCTTTTTTAGTTTGTAAACAGATATTTCTCACTAAAGTGTAAGCGTTACAAAAGAATTTAATAAAACTACTTCACAATCATTCAAAAATATCATAAATAAAGAGAACCTTTCACGAGGGTCATCATCAGGATCGCTTTCATTATAAACCTTCTGCAATTCTATTTGGAAGAGAGCCTCTAGTTCTTCGGCACTCCAAAATCCGTCACCGTTCAAATCGTGAAGTGCGAAAAACGTGCGTGGATCAAAATTCTCTTTCGCCATCTGAAACCCTCTGATGCAGTATTAACGATCATTCACCACCATTTATATCCAAAATCACGCAGGCAACGCAGTATGAATAACGATCAGGCTCTTTGAAAATCACTCTTGGCAAAAGTTAAGAAAAACAATTCTCAACAGCTTTAGGTTTTGACTGTTTGTAAACGATTAAGACCCTCACAACTTGTCACTTATTACATTTACATTATTTTTTCATTAACTATTAAAAAAAATATGCCTCATATCGACCTTAAAATGCGAAAGTCAAAGGGGCATAAACAAGTGTTAAAAATTTTTCCTGCTTAAAAATTCCAAGGATCTTTTCAGGGACCCCTCTCATGTTGGAAACTACGATATCAGACTCCAGCATCCAAAACTAGATCACACCGCGCATTTATGGTTGTATGAGCCCTATGAATTCACATCATCAACTGACCTATTATATGATCAGCAACAGGCGATCACCCTTAAAACGATGATTTCCTGATGATAAGACATGATATAAAAAACGAGATTAAACGCTTACCTTATCTGAATCCTCCCAGACTTCTTCGAGTTGATCACGACTACCAGGATGCTTGATCCTCTCGTGTTGATCGTGTCTTTTCTTCATTTCCTCTAAATCATGCTCATATTTCTTCCGTTCTTCGGGCGACATATTTGCCTGCAAATAATAAAGTGTTCCAGTATAGTGTAAGAAAACGAATAATAAAATAAAATTATGCGGAAATATCGAATAAAAAGTGACCATTTTATGATCAGCGTCTGCTTTCTTTTTCATTTCGTATTCTTTAAATTCTTCGCGGCGCTGTCGATCCAATTCCTCCATATCAGCCACAGTCTGAAATAAGAGCGAAATAAGCGTAATGAAGTTAAATAAAAGCCTCAACTCTTGCACCGATGAATATGTCTTCTGCATCTTGCAATTGTACATCTATTCTCCACTTTAGTGTTGCTCGCCACAGGTAAAACAGTTTACTTCCCCCTATATTTCCGTCCAAACTAAGTAAATATTTGCCTTGAGACTAATATGACTTCATTAATAACAGTGAAACGAAAGAAAAAGAAATCGCATAACATATCACACATTCGAAATTTATTTTACCAAATCTTAGCTATTTACACTTTTTTCTAATTTTTCTACTCAGTAAAAGTGAAAAAAAGCAAAGTAACGCATGAAAGCACAAACCTTTACAATTAATTTTCTGAGGTCCTCCTTGCCGAATTTTTCCCAATCGTTTACGTCGATATGTTCTGGCACCTAAAACACACAGCGTAAACCACTATAAGTATTCCCCTTCTCAATGAAGTGAAGGAAAACTTGCAGCGATTGTGTTTCGGCCTTCCAAGCAAGCATCGTACATCAGCTTTTGCTCACTATCAACTTTACAGTGCTTTTCTGTCGTTATATCTAGATGAAAGAAGATGCACTTCGTCTTCATTGCGATGAAAGAAAGAAGATTTCATTGGAAATTGATGATAGAGCTTTAATTGTAGCAATCATTCAACTTCCCATATCAATGCCTTAAATCTTCAAATTCAGCATCTCAATTAAAATACAGGTTGAAGAATCTTTTGGTGCAAGCTGGAAAACCCCAGAACAAACCTTGATATTATGTGCGCCACCATCTGTCTCAATCTGTTTGGCGATAACCTCTCTAAGTCGTTCAATTTCGGCCAATTTCAATTTCGTTAACTGATCGAAAGTATGTGAACTCAAATCATCCATATGATCGGCAATTTTTCCACTCTGAAAAACAAAAACAACTTGTAACCAAATAAAATAGCAAACGTAATCAACGAATACAATTTTCTAGTCTTTTATGTTCATCTTTTAAAGCACGCAAAGCTATATTCATTCATTTATGCGCACGAATATTTCCTAACTCTAGTGCATATTGGAATATTTTTCTTGCATGACTATCTTCTTTGTAAAAGAATTTTAACATTGTTCTATTGTTCTACTCTATAATTTTCGAATGAAATCCAAATTCATCGAGAAAACTTCCTAATAGATGAAAATGAGAACAGCAACGATCATATTTCAAACAGCATCAATTCGGCAATCGATTATTTATATATTAAATGGATTAAATCCACACAAACGGAACCAATAATCTAATCATTTTGTCGTTACCATTCATATGCAAATCATATTAAAGATTCGCATCAGCCAACGCGAAGTGAATAATATTTATTCTCGTTGGCTCAAAGAAAAAAAAACTGAACTCTTGTTATACGTCGAGATAAATCACCAGACCAACTGAAAATATCTGGCAAAAAAAAGTAACAAAAAAGACACAAGAATGAATGCAATTTTTTTGTGAAGAGAGATTACCAACCTTTATATCACCCTCGGGCATATTCTTCAACTTTTCCGCGAATTTCGGATCATTCTCCAAGACCTTTACAACCTGTTCCAAATATTTCGAATAGGCAAATTCATACAACTGAAATTAGCATAATATACGGCGAATTGAATGATTGCAAATTTTGAAACACATCACGATTTGAAGTAATTGATTCATTGTGCTAATCAGCTTCCCAATTGGTTTTCATTTTATTTATAGTTAAAACATCTTTTGAACGGCGAATAAAACTTAAAGATGTTATCTGCACAACTGTCCTTGTGTGGTCACGTTTTTGAAAGAACATAGGCAACAAAACAATTAGTAATCAAAAGCGTACATCCAAGAAACCAGAATCATCAAACAAACCCAATCTCTCTCATCTTCAGCTCCCTCCCCTTCTTTCGTTGGCGTGAAAGAAGGACTAAAAACCAACCCAACAAAAAAGTCACATCAACAATACGAAAACAATATGGAAATATTTGTCAATAATAAAATAACAACCCCCCCCCTTCAATTTGGGACCTTCAGTTGCAGGGGCCATGCGAGTGATGACAGCACTCTCTGAATAAGAGAAAGGCAGCCTCCCTCTCCTGTATTCTACAAGTGTATATCTCTAGATGCTTATATGTGATCTTTTTCACACTGCTTTCACTATAACGCAAAAGAAAACTAATTCCAGTCTGTGCATTAGTCGCATACTTTCTGTACTCATCAATGGAAACCAGTCCATCTACCACAGTAGAAAATGAGGAGAATTTTTTGAAGTTTTGGCATTCAATATACAACGGTAACAACAATATACGAGAATTGAAAAAAAAACTCTCTAAAAAGCAGCATACAAAAGAAATGGTGGCTTATTTTCCTTTCCGCTTTTCGCTAAAAATGCCAATGACTCCGACCTTAAAATAAAAACTTTCAAAAAAAAGCAGAGTTTTATAGATATTCCCTTGCCTTCTGAGTGCTCGGATAGATCCAGAAAACGGAATGCTTATGGAAGCTCTTAAAATGAATCATTTCCTCTTTCGCGCCCGTTGTGAGCTCCATTTGCTTCGGAATACGAAGCCCAAACAGGCAGTCGATAGTAATTAAAGAGCGAAACTTCAAATGCATAGTTTTTTTCTTCGCAAACTTGGCCCATATTTTCTCAGCATTTTTTGTCATTTTTCAATCACTTCCGCCAAAAAATACTGACTTTCTTATCGTCCAACTTTTACTAAAATCAAAGAACAACCATTTTGAACTTCGATTCCAATTTCGATAAACTGAAGTCATTAAACTCGAAAGCATCCAATGAACCGAGAGTAACTCTCAATGCAGGAAGTTCGATAAGTTCGCAACAGACGACACGCAATGCTTTTCGATATTACTATAGGATAGTATATATAATAAAAGTATGAGAATACAAACAAAGAGAAGGGAAAACCTAACCGGCCGTTTATCATTAGGTTTTTCTGTTTTCTCTTGTTGTTGCTGCTCAGGATGTTGCCGTTTTGGTGGGGCACACAAAACTAATGTGCTCGGCGAAAATAACACAAAAAACAACCAAAATTTTCGCCGTATTACCATATCTAAAATCGCACAATATAATGAGTTGAAAATTTCTGCACTAAACAGAAATATAGAGAACGAAAATTATTCAGTCACGTGAAAAGCCGATAAATGAAGGGCATTCTAGCAGTCTTCGACCTGTTCTTTTCGTTACATCAGCTGCTCGCCCTTTCAGGCTGTGAGCTGTTTCGCTGTTGAAGCGCATTAACGACTAAGTGTTAAAGTGTAAAAAAATACGTGTTATGTAATGCTTACAAGGCGTTAGCGACATAAATAGTGCGTGATGAGGGCACTTGGGGACGATGTCTTTTCAAATTTTGAGGTCAACAACGAACTGACTGCAAAGAGTTCCAGATGAATCTCCGTTCAAGATTAGTCGACGACTGGAAGGAAAGAAAATGTATGGATGGCTGAGCGATCAGGGAAAACAATACGCTGGCATAGATGCGAAACTATACCCGCACTAAGCAAGGTTTGATGCTCAACGATCAGTAAAAAAAAAGAGAAAAACGATCACGCATTCTGTATTCAATTACGAAGTAAATCAGCAAAAAGCATAACCAGCTAATACGATATCAATATCCCACTCTTATCTTCTTCATCACAAAACAGAGTCGACGTTATCGAAAACGATAGCAAGGACGCATATAAAAGAATAATTAAAACGAGGAGATATTTACAAACGATAATAAATCCTTAAAATGCACCATTACGTATTCTAAGTTCTCAATCACCTCTTTCATGTCCCATTACTTCACCGTTTAGTAAACTTGTTTCATTTCAACTAACAGTAGATAAAATAATGAAGATTATTTTAATAATGTCGGATTGCCGATTCGCCCCTTCCGCTTTATTCAGATGAGAAAAAAAAATTATTGGAAGCAGGTGGATGAGCATTTACGCACCAACAGGCTTACTTCCAATACACTCATAAGTGTTTCTCGAAAATCGACGGTACTCGAATGGGATTCGAATATCACGAAATTCGGTCTCAAATTACACAGCATAAGTGCAATATTCATCAGCGCCTTGTACTGTACGCTCCTCAATGACAATGGTTTGAGGTACACAACGGCAGCAAGAAATCCATTAAACTCGCTCATCGGTGGTACTTCTTCGGCCACGCGCCCAAATATCGAAGCAGTCCGGCCTGTTTCGGCGGCAAAGCGCACTAGCTAAGAGAATCTACGAACTAGATTCGTGACTTACTGTGGCACTGTTCTATTGTTAAGCTTGGTAGCGAATATCCAAGCATCCTATGGTGATTAAATCTATTCGTCCCGACGGCGATCGCTGCTGAATTAGAGAAATGACCCTGATCAACCACCTCTGCTCCAGCGACATGCTTCAAGTTCTCTCAAAAGCTGTTGAAGGTGAAGCCGTACTCGACATTCTCCATTCCCTCGACGTTGATGGCATAATCATCGAAATATTCAGCACGAAACCTTTCTAAGAAGACCACCTCATCAGAATCGTCTTCAGCAACCTCCACAACTCACCTCCACGACCCTTGACGCAGAAGCAACTATGAAAAGGGTACTGATTGCAGCCTCGCACTTACATGATAATTTCATCGGAAGCTAAACAATTGGAACTGAACTTCTAATTACCTCGGCCTTGAAATTTATTCTTGCGCAAAGTACGTTTACACTTGCAAGATTCCGTACTGGTATTATCTCTTGGAAAGCGACCTACTGGACCGATTTTGCAACTTCATTTTCCGCTCATCAGCCGGTTCAACAGACAATTGGTTGATAAATGGAGATCACCACAGGCAAACTGTTGCAGAGGTGAGTTGATAAATTTGAGCGAAAAATTAGCGATGAAAAATGCAACAGGTGGGCCGATCGCCCAATCAGATTTTATGGATAGTATGAAGCAATGTAAATAGTATTCAAAAGACAGAAAACCTAATATGGAAGACGGTATCACTCAAGAATAAAACGCCAAAGCGTCGTCAAAAACCGACAACAGAACAGCGTAATTACTGCTTGAACGCATGGCGATAAAGTGTCGTTCGCAAAATCTGCCATCAGCGCATCTGTCACGATATTAGAGAGGGAGAAACTAGTGTGGCACGAACAATATGCAGCTATTTGTACAAATAGAAAATAGCTGATATACGCAGATGAGCAAACATAAAGGTGAAATATTCCGGAAAACTGTGACTGTACAATACACTAAAGAATGAAGTCGATGCTTAGACAAGTGGAAATCAAAGCGGAAATAAAGCGGAAGGTGCTAACGTAATACTCATTCATCGGCAAACTCTGTTCTTCGTAGTTGTGATTGATTCTTTATACCACAACATGGAAGAGAACTCCGGCTGGATGCACACAGGAAATGATTGCGGTTAAGCATGGTTGTGTTTGTGTAAACAAGATGCATGGATCGGAAATATAGGCCTAACTACTACACCGATTGCCAACAGCAAGTTAAGGTGTGGTTTGAACTTTGATCACTACTACTCAAGGAAATCATCCACTAACGCTAAATCACCAATGTGAAAATAGTGTTCTTCAAGTCGCTTTGTGGCCTCACAATGGGTGACGAAATATTCGCACACGGTTGGTACAAGACATTAAAGGGAAATTGGTGAACGCACCATCGATCAGATCCCTCAATCCCGTCATCGAGTCAGATAGTACACCATAAAACGGAAATCAATGAAATCAAAGATCAGCACAACAGATTGAAACATTTTGAATGTCGGGTGATGATGCACTATAAACGATCCAGCATCCAACCAAAACATTTTTATGAGATGGTTAAAACTAGTGGACTCAGGTGAAATCAGGTTAATTCCTCAGGAAAGACCCTTTCTGTTTCAGTTTAACGCATGAATGAATTCATATTGAATAAAACTTATGGGAATCAAGTTACAGTAACAACTACAATGAAATAACGAATAACAAATTCACGAAGCGACATCTTCTCGTTGTGTTCCACCTATCTGTAAATGGTACACAACAGACAGTAAACCAAAATCAGGCACCCAACAAAATTTGGGCAACAACACAGCTAGGAATTATGTGTCAGTCACCTTTTCCAAAGTACGATCGCAACACGTCAACTTATACATGATGCGCAAAAGCGCTTTGAGAACATGCGAAAATTCTTACAGCGCCAAATAATCTTCGACGTTTCCTCTCTCTAGATGCAATGACTGTGAAACGTCCATTTATATTTCATGCCCCTTCTCCCACCCTTGAGCCACTCACCAGGAGTAATGCTATAAATCTAGGCATTATCTAAAATATTATAGATAAGATATTTGAAACAAGTTTTTTCGCAACTGCATAAATGAAGTTTAGAAAAATCAGTAGCCAGATATTGTGAGCATCTATGCTCGGAAATCATCGAACATTCTACAAGAGAGTCTCTGAGTGGAAAGCATCTCATTCGAACATCACTAAGCATACCACTGAGTGTTTTATATTGAATGCCTCTAAATATTTCACTTTGTGCACTTTTCATTCATTTATATTTTATATTCCACATTTAATGTTTTATTATGTCTATAATCCTCATTCTCACTCCTCACAACCATGAAGATATCATTGGTCGCTTGTAAATAAACTGTTAAATTTTCTATTGAAATTGTTCAAATCGACACAGACACAGTAGACGGGAAGGTGCATCGACGTGGGCGAATTAAGAGCGGTCGTTGCTCGTTGTCGGATATTTGTGCGGCAGTGAGGCGACGCTGTAACCTAGGTGACGGATTGTTCAACGTTTAATAACTACTCAATGGGGTTTCACATAAAGTTCTGCTTTCGGATGGCGTAATGAAAAATCGAATACGATAATGGGTACATGTGTATCATGTCTTCGGATGATGCTTGATGCAGAGAGTGACGTCAAAATTCATGGTGAGTTCAAGCTTTGCCCAATTTCTTTATGAAATTTCTTCAATTCATGCAACAACTATTATCACTTACCATTTTTATTTTGCCTTTATCTTTCTCTACCTTATAGTGTGATTATCATTTTGCTAGCTTATTTTATTTAATGCGCCTTTCTTTAAAAGTTCAAACTTTAATGTCCTATATAATTTACTATACTCTTATGATCTCATATTTTGTATGTGTCACTGAGATCCAAGCCATATATGTGTCTTCATAATCATCCACTACAAAATAAACGCTTATTGAATTTCTTCAGTTTACAAAAGTGAAGATTAAATTTTACGCAAACCTTTAAAATCGATTTTAGTGTATTTGGCTAGGAGAAACTTGCATCGAAGTAGAACGGGAGGAGATGTATACAACCAAAAACTTTCAAGAAATAGATGTTATATTCGAAAGAAAGATTACGCATGTTTTCCAAGTGATCTCACATAAACGAAGAGAATCTAAAAAGTTTTAAAATTTGTTACCTCTCATCTGAATTTCTCTCAGTACAATTGCTTGCATATCAATATTATATACTACATCATAGTCTTCCTTCTCTTTTAAAAGACTTTTTCTAAATTTTTCCTCTCTTTTAAATATTCGCACTTGAAACTGTATAATGTCAAGTTGATGAAAGCAAACATTTCCAAATTTGATTTCAATTAAAGCCTAAACTTCGTGGAGTTCTCTGAAGACATCTAACGCGTTCACAAGGAAACGAAGAGGGCTTTAAGCGTCGGTCAAGCACGTCAAAAGTTTGATATGTAGTAGTGTAGTATTCGCATGCCATCTAACAAAAGTTACGTGCGACATTCGAGGAATTTCGCAAATGAATTCGTATTTGCGATTTTCTGAAAGTTTTAGATGTGAAGTATGCAAAAAAACTAGCGCATTCTCGTGCAAATGTATACATCTATTCGCAGTTGAAATCGCCGTTGCATATGTAAAAAAAAAAAATTCATATACGAATTATACATTTCTGCATTTTAAAGCATTTTGGCGGTTGGTTATTATGAGAGATTGTTGCAGATCTTCTGATCATTGCTCTTTGCCTATTAGATCTCCTAAATGGTTTTGAGCGGTCGAAGGATTTCAAACTGTTTATACCAAAGGATCAATTGCTTTCATTTCGATTTTCGGTGTGCTCATATTACTAAATAGTGTCACCTTATTCATTGCAACCGATTTTCACATTATTTCTTCACACGTTTTCTTAGCTTATTTAAATGAAAATATTGTTATTGTTGTGCACACTACAACTCTGCTTTTATTCTATCGTGTTTCTTATTATTTAAGCTTTTCAAAACAAAGTGAAAATAATTTAGCAATGAGGGAGATTGCCTATGCTAATTATACAAGACATGAAGAGTACACGTTAGTCTATACACACAATTTGATGAGAGGAAAATTTTTACATCTGTTTGTTATATCCCATGTCTATCAGTTCTCTCTCCTATCACTTTCATAATCATCACCATTCCACATTTCTTTTGCAAAGAGAGTGTCGTTTATTTACTCGCCAAAGTAAGAGATAAGGCCGATGAGTAAAGCTAAATACTTTCTTTTTGAATCTAGTCATTGATATTCCATTTTTTTCTATTCTCTTCTTTGCTGCAATCACTGAAACGATTTGAAACATTCTCAAAATGCTTTAATCATTGCATTTGCGTAACAAATTTATAAGCCGAAAAGCGACGTGTCGGGGAGTGTTGCTCTCCTAAAAGATAACGATATAAAACCTTTTTTTAAAGCTAAATCGTCGTGAACTTCATTCAAATGTTTTTGTCAAGATGCAAACTTATGCGGCATTTGTTTTTAAAAAATAAATTTTCTTTTTATTGTAATAACGATTGTCGTTTTTTTAATGATTTCTTTCTCTTTATAACAATTTATTCTCGTTTTAGGTTCCCTCATGGTGATATCACATTGGGAGCAAATTAGTAATTGGAAGCCAAAGCGTTTCTAGTGATTTCATTTATTTATAAATGATTTGAACAAAATTGATTATTGAGATGATTTAATGGCACCAACTTTCAGTGATTTTTCATTTTCTTTATTATTACCACCGGTAAAAGTGTTGTACTTTTTCCAGCAAGGAATCGTATCTTTTAAGGACAGTTTTTTCTTCAACAAAATGTTCTTTGTTGGAAACATTTAATTAAACAGTCATAGATATGGAAGTTTCAGTGATCGAACCAACAACAGTCGCAGCACCGGAGCACTCAATGGGACCACCAACAAGGGGTCATCCTGTTGGCCCTCGGCTAACAGTACCCTCAGCTGCGACTTACAAAAATAACCTCCATCCATGAGTGCTATGCACATCGTATTGCAAGAAGTCATTTTTCTCGATTAGCGTTTGAAGTGCGACCGCCTTCCGCTTTCTTCTGCTCCTTCAACTTTGGTGTAGTTGAAACTTTTGTTACAAGTGGGACGTTGGCCGAACTGGCTGAGGCATAAATCTGACAGCGGATTGAAATGTTTTTCGTTGTGCGCTAAGTGTTGTTATGAAATGTATAGTTACATATATTGCAAATTTTTAAATTGTATGCC
This sequence comes from Baylisascaris procyonis, assembly GCA_037389465.1. Lineage (NCBI taxonomy): Eukaryota > Metazoa > Nematoda > Chromadorea > Rhabditida > Ascarididae > Baylisascaris > Baylisascaris procyonis. Next base: position 5,994,035 of record JAZARR010000059.1, read on the forward strand.
TTGTACAAAAATTCTTGAATCTTTGAGCGAAATTATTCATCAATCGTTGTGAATATTGCATTAGAATTGATCTTTTAAAGCGTTGTCTGATTCATATTTCAAATGCTCTTGCTTAACATGTACAAATTGAGGCAATTCTTCATCCAAATTTCATTGAGAAAAGGTTACCATATTTTAGTCGTTAATGCTTTGCAACTAGCATGCTACGGGGAACTAAATTCCATAAGAGACCTCCATGGGAACTCGACGTGAACGATTTCCCCTCCTTTAGCTGGCGCGTTTCTCTCACGAGGGGTTGCACCAGCAGAAGAGCTCATCTTCCTGCAGCATACTTTTTTAATGCATGAAAAACAATCAATGAGCTGTGTGATTATGCTGCGGCTTAGCAGCCATGAAAAATAACCCATAATTGCTGCAATGATGCCTGCAGGCTGCTTATCTGCACCCATTAATGGACTGTTACGAAGAGGAATGAGTTGTTAGTTGTATGTTTTTCTGAAACAATTTACAACTAAGTTTATTTATAGAGGCAAATGTAATTGAGCGTTGTAATTATTACACGGCAAAACTAGAAGGTCACAGTTGTGAACTGATGAATCACGGGACGCCTCAATGCACTCTTAGTGAAGCATAGTGCAGCGTATTCCCTAGACCGTGGCAATAACAATAATAGACCTATTTATTTGTTTCGATGAAACTGTAATAAAATACGATCGATGAGTATAATTATAAGAAAGTGCAATGATTGTTTTGTAAGGAGGTGTGATATAAAAACAACGCTGACATTATGGAATGTTACAACAATCATTCATTAAAATTAAAAAGAATGGCGTTCTTTATCTATCTTTAGGTGTTATTAATTTATCGCTTATTACAGCTAATAGACAACTCTACGTTAATAATTTATTAGCTGAATTTCCCGGCAAGTGTACTGCATTTGATAGTCCCAAAAAAAAGGGAAAAGAAATCACTCATTAATGGATCAGAGTGGATATCAAAAGGAATCGCCTTATTAGGCAAAATACTTAAGTTATTGTCGTGATCAAAGGTTCGCAAACGTTTAGCTGTACTAAACTATTGCTACTAAGAGCGAAGTGTAGTGACCGACCGTCGTATTTCTATCAGCCATCGCATTGCGTCCATCATTTTTCTCATACGGTTAGTTTCGATTTTATGTTGATTAATTTCTATTGCTTCCATGATGCGCCTTTGCACTGGATCGTTGGAAATTTGCTTGGTGTGCATCGATAACTCGGATAGATTTTCAAATGTTTTTCTGCATTATAGCTTGACACTGAAAGGTCTGCTTAGGAAGGTTTTTTTTTTCTTTCTTTTTGCATGTTATCTGATGCATTATATGGAAAGACCAAACAGCGCGCATGGATATACCTTTTTCCATGTGTTCTTGAAATGCCTTTAAGCTATTGCGTGCACTTCTTAGTGAACAAACTTCTTGTTGAGTTTTGAACGCATATTGCACTAAGAAATTCATTTGAGCATCACGAGAGAAATGAAAATGCCGTATTTTATTTATAAGCTTTCGATTAAAGCGATCAAAGCTTCTCAAATCAGCTTATATTCAAAAACTAAGCAACAGAGTTTTAAGAATTATTCAAAAACTTCTCAGGGCTTATTCAAATTACAGATTAATTTAAATTCTGCATTGAACTCGAACCTCGCAAAAGGGCTTATGAAATGTGTGACTACAAAAGAAAGTTTTTGGTGAAAATTATGAGCGGATGTGTATATTCAAGGATGTTTTCGTTTTACGCTTTTGCCTTTGCAGGTGTTCGGAGCTTATACTGAATGAGAAAGCATATACTTAGTGTCGCAGCCAATGAAGGTGGCCTTTCTTTTAATCTTGACATTTCAGAATAGGTTCATATTTGAGGGGAGAAACTTGCAAGGATACGGCACTTTTTGGAATGAGAATATCTCAGGTCTATCATCTGGGAGTTTCTTGGCGGTCTCTTATGAACCTATGAAGAGCATAGGTTTTATGCCCAAACGAATATACAGCGGTACAAAAAATTGATGCCACAACCGGCCGACACCACAAGCGTCCAACGCAAACCTGAAATAAATTTTAGTATGTTTTTGTGTTCTTTGGATTTTATTCTCGGCAACATAGCTCGTAAACTAGCAGCGAATTTTACGTGCAAAAGCGTATATTTGCACAAATATTGCAAGGAATTTCAGCAACATTGTTTACGAGTGCTTAGAGCTCATTTCATTTCCAGTTATGAACTATGAGTTTATAGTTTCGGCGGCTTTTTCAAAAGTAATTTCATTCTATGTTACTTTGAAAGATATTCAGAATATCGAAAAACTCAGGATTTTTGCACTCTCTGATAGCATGCATTTATATTAATTCCACTGAAGCCGATGCCTAACATTAGACTTATACAATATCATATGTTATCGTGATATATTACTTTATTTAATCGAATATTTAAGTTATTCTTAGCACTACAACTAAACAAAAAGAGGAGAATAAAGAAAAAGAAAATACAAACCTCTTTAAGGCACCTACAAAATTTTTCATCGCAATCACTTTGCCAATAGAGAAGAGGGTGCTCATGTTCTTTCTCGTAGCAACGATCGTGCATATAACAGCAATCATTAACTGAAATATTCAGTGCTATTTTATTCGTGAGTTTAGCTAGAGTGAGCATTATAAAGTATAAAATGAGATAAAAGTGTTAATGATATCGAATGGGTCCATTTATGAAGAGGCTCATCAAAGCAATGTAGTTATGGGAATAATTCTCTCAAAATCGAGTTGATGGTGCGTTTATACTATTGAATTTGGAAATTATAATAGTCATTCCGCAGTTTTGTTATTCAATTCGAAAGTTATGATAATAACTCAATAGTTATAGAAGTTGCAAAAAATTCGTTAGCTATGTAAATGACGTGCTTAAAATTGAAATCAATCGAACTCATAGCTTCATAATTCTTGGAGTCGCATATATTTGCGACTTAGCAGGGACCAAAGTACTACTCATGTACGCTCTTAATTAAAGAAATCGGGACGTCTCAAATGCTAACGCTATATTCATGATGCTGTATTTATTGACGTATATTCGTGCGTTCAATATAACGTTGGAGCAATTAGCATAAAGAATTTTATTAGTTGAACGTTATAAAATTTATATTTTTAGTCGGCAAGAAATATACACTGTTGTTACGATTGCATCTTAAACGAGGCATTTATACCGATATGAATTTATCTATATTATTGAAATTGGTGTAATTTGGATCAATAGAGTTTTATATTGTATTGATAATATGGAGTAGAACGAGAAAGTCGAAACTTTAATCGCAACTAAATGAGCATCAAATAACTTTCCGTAGCTTATAAAATTTATTGTTTTCTGGTGGCACTTCATATGATCTCAACGAGAGCACTTTTTTCAAGGCAGTAACATTGGCATTGCAGAAAATCTTTGCAAATTGCATTGCATATTTGCAGCATATCGATTTGCATTGAGAAATGCATCTATTCGATGCAAATATTTTTTCTGTAATACAGAACTTACCTTCTACTTCACAAGGTAGTGCAATGACGTAGGAAATCACTCGACTCAAAGTGTTTATGCCGCATGTCCAATTCGCAAATGCAGCACCAATCCCGACCACTTCACGCACTGGCAATAACAACATAATAAGGAACAGCTTCTCGAAGCTGAGCGTCATACCAACACTGAAATATTCCCTTCATTTGCGTAGTTTGGAGAATACAGCATGCTTTATCCTTAACAGAGGAATGTGCTACGATAACACACTTCTTTGTTGAGTTTAATATCTGCTAAGAGCTCTGAAATTTAGTGTTATTTGGAGTGAAGCGGTGTGAAAATAATCGAAGAAGACAACAACGCAGTGGAGGTATTAATAGATTAATATAAATGCGTGTAAATATATTCGGAAATGAAGTTGAATTATCATTGTAAGTTGGCGTTTGATGAGTTGAAAATTCTCACATGCGAAATATTTAAAAGAATGCCGAATGGTGAAAAAGAATAAAAAAATAGTTTAAAAATTTGAAGTTGAAGTACATCCAACTAATGACAGGCAAATCGAATTGAAGCATCTAAGCATTGAGTGCATTTAGTCATTCACCTTACATGCTCCTTAAATTTAAATGCGCTGCAACCAATATGCAACCTACTGAATGCATACTCCTTACAAGTTGGTTTTCTTGTAGGAAGAGTTTTTCTTCAGAACTTTGACATTCAAAATATGTAGAGAATTGATTGCTGAACTCTAGAAATTGTTAAAAATTCCAGAAAATCCACTGGCTAGTGTCTACTCACAAATGGTGCCACCAATGCTATTTGTTGTGCTTGTAGGCCACACCTACCGCACCACCTGTCACGGCAATAACTTTTCTCTTCATTCTTGGCTCTTTCTTTTCGAACTTAGAACAACGGGTGCCAGAGATGAACACTAAACATTGACTGAAATTGCTAGGGTTTTCAATGATAGCCTCATTGACTAATTCTATTTTATTTATGAGTGAATGCATTTCATTAATGAAAATCTATCACAGTATTATTGGCTCCTTGAATTTCAAAATTCATGAATGAGTAGATTGAAAAGAGGGAAAATCGACGAGACGAAGAGAAAAAAGCAGCTGCACGCATCAGTTTACGCTGCTTGGTAATGATGGTCTGAAAACTTGAAGAATGTGTTTTAAACACATAGAGACGTAGAGCTATTCCCGTGAACATTGACTGATGGCGGGCTGAACATATATAAAGGATTATGTGACGTGGTGACTCATTTAAAAGGTGTCGTAATACCTACATTTCCTTTCATAACAACCTAAGTGTATGAACCTTTTCAATTGCATCATATTTACGCTTTGAACTATTCATGAAAAAATTCGTGAAATTATTTATTCTGAAACACATTCATAATATTCAACGCTTTGAGGAATAATTCGAAATGTCCGTTTTTGTTTCGAATAATATCGTTGACCGTTTCGATACTTTTTTTTTTAAATGATGGAAATAAAATTTCGTAAATACTCGACCATCTTCGATTGCAGTTTTCTAGTTTGACAATGAAACGGCTAGATACGCTTGTCATTGAGGCGCAAGAAAAGGAATTTAAAAATCAGTAGAATCCCCCACTCGCGGGAACTCGATCGTGTGATATGAATTTCTGGGAAAATTAGAGGAGAACGTGGAATCACTCAATGTGCTAAATGATGGCAACTGTTGCACTTTTTCATTCAAAGTGATTGATGTTATATGTAGAAAATAACAAAGAAACTTGCTACAGTTACACATTTCTTTGTTAGGGCTTAATACTCATTACGACTTCAATTTTTCTTTGATTGCATCTTTATCTTCATTGTTGCATGAACGATGCGGTATTCATTTAACGAACATAGCAGGTTGTGTATGAAAAGAGATGACACTTGCGCCTTATCATTCCAAGAAGTGTGAGCGTTTTGGTGAGTTCTGCCGCTCAGAAAGCTTTTGATCGCTCAATGAAAATATTCAAACAAATTGATGCATCTCTTCGCAGAAGATAATTCTTTCAAATTTGAAACTTACTGATATTTCAAAGTAAGCAAAATCGTTTTTGAACTCGTAGAATTGAAAATTTTTTCTTTTAGCGCATTTTGCACACTTGAGACTCATTAAACTTCGTTTTGTTACAACGGGATTTCTTTGCTAAACTCGTAGAAGGAAGAAAAAGTGACAGTTATGAGCTAATAAGAAGGGACATTATAAAACGCGCTAATCGAGCTGCATTCCCTCCAGAATTGAAGCGGACCCAACTCTATTGGCGCACATTGTATATTGCTCCTTCTTAGCTGCTCAACGTTTGAGCACAGATCAATCGAAGATGAACAACCAGCCCATAGAGCCTTAGATTATCTACCATACGCCCATCATCGGTTGAGTCAATTAATGGACAAAAAGTATACTAATGGAGTAGATTTTGATCAGCAAAATTTCTAAGGGATGCCCATTAGTTAATATAATAAAGGCTGTACATGGCTGAAGTATGGATAACTTTTCAAAGTGGCGATGTGCTTGGATGAATATTTTCATATATGCCCTCGTCTGCAATCGTTGCCATTTCAGGGCCCAAATTTTCTTTTTTTGAAACCAACATCGTTTATTGTCCTTCACCACAACATAATTTCATCAAAGATTACATCACTTTCTACATTCTGATAGCGAAAATGATTTCCAAATATTGAAGACTAGTTGGACAAATTGCAAAGAGGCTTTGAATAGTACACGATCCCTATGAAGATATTCTTTTATATTATTTCAATCTTTGAATATGCACAAAGATAGATCATTTTTTATTGAAAGGGGCTAACGTAAAGGATTTCAAAAACTTTGGTGAGATCACGCATAAATTTATATTGCATTTTTGGAAAACGGTAGGGAAATGGTCGATGCAAGGCACACGAACGGCTCAGAGATCAGTTGCTTTCGAACTAATGAGCAACTTGTAAAGCTTCAAATTAAAGGCGATGTTCGAAGCAGCTGTGCCACGTTTGGGCTGTTCACAAGTTGAGTTCGGCGAAATAAGCGTTTCCTTAGCAGCTAGCGAAGATACTTCTAATTCCATTGGGCCAACATCGGTATCGCAAGAGACATGCCGCTCGCTACTTGATATGTCCAAATCGAACTTTCGATTGCGTCGTCGCCTCGATTCGTCGCCTTGAGTACATTCAGCACTCCTTTGAATGCCTTAAGAAATTCCATTTTGCCCCAAAAAATAGTACAGAATGTATAAGCTGTCTCTTTTTAAGATTTATAAGTGTTTCTTTATCAGTATAATAACTGAACAGATGAACTGTACTACTATTGCATATTGAGTACTTCTGAGGCAAGATTTATGGCAGCAGGCAATGCAAAAGCAGTCAGCCGATAGTGGCTTTATTGCCATAACTTCAAAAACATATGTGAACTTGGATTTGACTGATCGTGAAAATCGTCACTCAACATCGCGCAATAAGCTAATTTTTTGGTCAATTACTAAGACAATAACAAAAATTTTAAATACTGCATCTATAGCATACGAATAATCGCATGAGAAAAATATATATCGTTCAATTTTCAGATAAAGAGGAATTCCTCCAATAGCGAATACTTCGTAAAATGTGTATATTTCAACGACGATTCATTTCGAAACGCTTCTACTCGTATTTATTACTTTGTTATTTACTTTTTTTCATGAAGAGAGATTCGCACTGCAATGAAACGAATTGCGATAGCATTTTTCGTAATTTATCTAAATGCATTCCTAGCAGAAAGTTGTTTGAGTCGTGGCCCTTTAACATTAGATATCAGTAAAAAGTATACGATGACTACTGAAGCAACTATTTTACTGAATCTTTATAACAGATTACTTTTAAATGCTTACTTTGTCGACTTCTCAAGGAGCGCATTGAATTGAAGGCCCAACAACGATTCGCCACGAAATAGCGAAAACTTTTCTTGAAAGATCTCGTTGTCATACCATAGATCAATGGATTTAGAGCACTAAAAGTTTTCACCAATCAACTGATATCATCACTTCACTCGTCAACTATTATACATTTAGTTCATTTCGATACACAACGCAAATGCGCATAATAAAATACGCGCCTATTTAACTGAACCGATGAGTGACTCAAGATTCATTATAATTTCGTTGATTACTAAAACCGAATGTAAAATTCAAAAATTCAACTCAGTATCGCTTTGTTGTACGTATTCGTTAACAGTTCACTGATATTGCCATAACTTCTAGAACACAATGGCAAGTAAAATATAAGGGGCCTATGACTGTTTCAATGGAAAACGTTCTTTTTCCTTATGAATGTACGCAAAAAATAATTTATTGCAAGAACTATTAGAAGCGAGAAGAATCATAAAGCTTACCTGTTAAAGTAGCCAAGCCATGAGAAGAAATCCATAATAAACCGTGGAACGAGCTCGCTTGATATGATTGCACCTATAATTCCACTGAATAGTATAATTGGTTTTTTAAGTTGAATTTTCACCAAAAATATCTGCAAATCACAATTTTGTTTCGTTTATACAGCATGTGCAATCTCTTACGTACGGAAATGAAAAACAACGTTTAGCTAAGCAAGAGCGGAGAAAGGTCACGTAATATTTTAGAAGAAGTTATAAGCTCACGAGATTGTACAGTGTTGCATATAGTTATAGCTTCATAGAAATAACCTCTCAGCATCTAAACGTGCAAACTTATAGGTCTCATTCGCATCATTGATTTGCAAGCTTAGTACAATTTTCGAATGATCCGTTGAATACAAATTCGAATGACTCACACAGTGGAAATTAAATTTTACGACGGTTGTGGAGGCCACAATGCTAAAAAATTATTCGCGAGGGGAATTCCCTTGGCAGTTTCGCGGTGGATTCTTAGAAGAAGTGTATGATGTGCTAAGCATGATGGCAATCTTCTTAGGTATTGTGTTCAAAAAGTGCAGCCCCTACCTCTGCAATAAATGAATAACTAATTTAAAAGACGTGCACAGTTTTTCTTCCTCATAACAATACAATAACATCGACAGAGAGGAACTGAAAAGGTCACAAAAGCCAGGCAAGGTTGAGGTGTGAGCGTCCTCTTGTCCCTTAGCTTTTACTCTTTATCTTTTACTCCACTGGTCCGACTAATTGTGGAGAAACGCTGAGGTGCAAATTTTATCTCTCGTTGAAATGTCAAATGTCGATTAACTTCAGCAGAAGAACGTGAACCATAACGTAAATATGATTTGAAAATTAGGACCAAAGTTATTCTATACCGCATGTACGCACGACCCAGACCACGACCACACATCCCACACCGCGTCACCTGCTGCAATGGACATGTATAATCCTCGACTTCCTCTGCTCCTCCATTCGCCCCTAACGCTGGTATACACAAATCCGCTCCCTAAGGGATGAAATCAGCAACCACATAACACGGCAAGTGGGTTGCGGCACTGTTCTCTGCTCGTCTGTTTTTTTTTTCTACACGACGCGCGCAATTGCATAGCTTAGGTTGGACTAATTTAAAAGTTCGACATCTCATGTATTTCGGCGTTATTCATTATTTTACCTAAACCTTACGTACGGTATCAAGAAAATAAATCGAGTGGACGGCGGAGTTTCGACCTAAATCTTTCCACCGCCAACAGTCGAAGTCACCGATAGATGGAAAAGGACTACTCGACTAACTCTACTGGTCAAATTTTATGAGATGCCACATATGACCGAATGCAGCTTCGGTCAACTCAATTCTGCTTCCCTCATTAGGCGTTTTTCTTAAACGTTGTATTAATTTTGAGAAATTAGGTATATTTTTACGCAGTTCTTACAATTTCTGCACTCGCAATATCTAAAAAAAAGGGATCGGATCAAAGGTTCATTGATAACGAAGGTAATACTGAGAGAATGGAGAATGAAGAAAGGCGTCCAACAAAAAATGAAGGCGCCCACGACGACACCCAGTGTCTTTGCGGCCTTCTGATGCTTTATGAATGCACGCTTCTGCTTCTCCTGTTGTTCACCATTGGATCGTCCGTAATGAATACGTAGGGGCAGCAATAAAGCCATTCGGTGCTCCACATTTCTAAAATACCACTGCCTTATTTAATACTTCAACAGTTTTTACACCACCTCAATTAGAGATAACTTTTGATGTGTCGTCATTGATGCTAATATGCTGCAGTAGATTTTTTATTTACGCATCAACATATGTCATAGAAGATCAAAAATGATTTTTTGAAATGAATGACAACATTTTGCAAACCACCTTTAATGACTATGTTCTAATTTATTAAATTAGAAGATAGAAAATTTCCAACCTAAATTGTCGACAATCGCATCGCATAGCAACTTATATCATTTCGTCATAGGTTATTTAAGCACGAGCGCTTCAGTGACTGACAGGACAGTGTATTTCAGGGCCAAAAATTCCAACCAAACTTTATGATACCCTGCATACAAAAGTAGAAACAGGAAGTACAGAGTAGCACAAAAAATGACTATGAGTAACACAATTTGAAGCACAAGAACAACAAAGATTCGTGACTACGCCGGTTGAGTGCAACCAATAACAGCAGTGAGGAGAACACTACTCGGAACAGAGTAATTTTTATTTTTTTATTGTGCAATTTCGAGTTGTAAAAGGATGATATGTAAGAATCTGATTTTTCAATACAGGATTCATTACCTTTTTGCGAAAGTACTGCTTAGACAGCCGAATATAAAGCGTTGCCTCCGATTAACCACCTGTAAGCATGAAGACTGCCAGGCACGTATACTCAATGAGCCTACTGATCTAAACTCTGGTAGAACTTTCACAGCGTTAACAAAAGGGCACTCGTTAAAGCATAGCTCAGGGTGATGATCACATTGGTTCTGTGGAATAGTGTTTATTCGATACTACCCTCCAGCGAGTGCGAAACTGAAGTGTTTGCGATGTTTTAGTGATGTTTAGTAAGCGTGGGAAGTGCTTGAAACATGGCTGTCATTAAGCTATAAGCGCTACTGAGTGCTGAGAGCCAAATAAAATGTCGCATTAAGGTGCGGGTTAACTTGGCCACCAACTCTAAGATGAATAATTCGCTAGGTGGCGCAAAGCATTCGCCGAGCCTTTAAAGCCAAACGAAACAAACGAAATACCCCTTTATTTGCTGTTAAGCGAGTGACAGTATAAAAAGGAGCTTCGGTTACAGACGCTGAAACCGCGTTCGACATTTAAGAAAACTGCTAATACAAACCATAAACGGGGTGGATGGATAGTGAAACAAACCAGCAGAGCATGTCGGCACTTCAACACGGGAATGCACAATGGTTCAGTCGTCTACCTATGCTTGATAAGATGACAGAATCACCAAAGCCTTTACGTCTGATAACTTGGGCAGTTGGTTAATTCAGAAACCTCTGATTACTGCGGTAGCTATCACTAAGCACTCCGTGCTTTTCATAACACGCATGGTCAGAGCTTAGTAGGCGAATTTCAGCCATTTGACAATATAAAAACCAACGACCTTACAACGGCTTTCCATATTAATGAAGATTCAAGATTGATTTCAAAACTTCCATAGAAATGGTAACGTCAAATTCACCAGGATGGAAAATCGGTCACCTTGATAGCTTTTTCTGATCGCTGAATGAACTCAACCGAAATCTTGAGAGATTTTTCTGCGCATACGTGTTATACACAACGTTATGCGCTGCATCATGGTTTTATTTTCAGCAAGTCAATTTCTCTATATTAGATTTCAAAGAATAAGACACAATATACCTTAAATATATGGTAGTAGAGGAGGCAGATAATTCCAAGAGGGATGAAAAACGAGCCGATCGTGGATTCAGCGATGTAGTGAAGCTGATAACTCACTTTGCAACCTTGTGACACTAGTTGACATTCGCCAATCGGTTTACTACTCCAGTGCATTGTTGCCAACAAAATCGCAATTGAGACCACCCATATTGCTGAAATTGCCGTATTGAAACACCCCGATTAACGTAACAATGCTCCAACAAAATAGTCAGTTGGTACTACCAGCTTACATCTCTAAACGACATGAGAATCCAGTATACTATAATTTTAGGAAATGTTTATTTTACTGCTTTACTCATGACGCCGGAAATGCGCAATCGATTGATGGGGGTTGAGTTTAATCGCAACGGACGAAAGCTCTGAATTTTACTTTCACTTATTGAGGCACTGCTTGCATCAATTTTTGCATATGCGACAGCAGCCTGAACGGACGGCTTCAAAGCGCAACAGTCGGCAACTCGATTTTAATATTGTTTCTATGCATTCAAGAGCGATGTTTTTGTAGGTATGCGGCAACTATGCCGTCATTTGAGCGAAGTTGTCTTCACGTGCAAGTGCGACACTTCTTATAACTTTCCGTCGCAAATGGAATTACGCTCAATTTGCGTTCGTTGCTCAACGCGCAAGAACATCTAAAAGCGCAACTTCATAGGGTTGTGCTTTTTGCTTTCATAGACGCGACAATTTCTTTCTCATTCAATGCATCTTGACGTCTCATTCTACAACGATAAGAAACGCATTTTCTTCCAGTGATGCAGATTTCCAACCAACCATATATTCGGAAGCAATTCGGAGAAGCAACAGGCTGTGATATACAACAGGTTATGATGAGAAAAGTCTAGCACAGCGAGTGGACACAAAAACTTCCAATTAGTTCAAGAAGCGTTTTATTAATTATGTTATGCCTTTTGCACTTCGTTTTCGAGCATGTGCAAAAGAAATTTTATAAGTGTAACTCTCAGAAAGTTCGATGAGATGGAAGATTTTCCTCCCATTTTGTGGAAATTTTCTCATTCTCGCTTCTTGCTTTCTCCTCTCTGCCCTACCAACCGAGCTATGGATGTTCACATTATAGATATTTCGAGATATGACTAAAGCATGATCGTAAAAATATTACAGCCACATGAGTAGAAAACACGTCTGGTGGTGACCAGTTGAGCGTATTGTAGTGGACGTGTAACTCCGATGAACCGATCGGCACTAATCGCACACAGTGTGACGATCGAAGCCGTACAGCAAATGACGTCGAGGGAGGTCCATATTTTGCATAGTAGCATTCCATAAAGCCAACGTGATTCAGTGAGTATATTTGAGATCGCCAACGGCATCACCACAATTCCTGTATTGAGATTGTTGCAATCGAAATTGTGCCACTGAACAATTCAACTTTTTCAACCGAATCTTTTCGATTGATCTATTTTATTGGTCACATTCCATTGCTTTTGGGAATCCCTTTTATGGATATAGGAACATCGCAATGCATAACAAACAGCACTTATTGAACTCGCATGCACGAAATGTGAGCAGTCTACAATTTCCCTATTCAAACAAAAACCCTTATAAGGAAAGCTTTTAGAAATAAGCGATGTGCCAAACTTCGGAAGAGGAGTATTCTGTTCAGGAGAAAATATTCTATTCCGGAGATCTAATGTTTGAGAAAGGAAACACATTATGTGAAATCGTGAACGAGTGACCCATTGATGTCCTACCACGTCATTTATCCATCGCTACAATTGCACTATTTCGGAAGTAGCTGTTTATGTCTATCGATGATTTTGCATTTCACTGTCTTATTTCATAAACTTCACTCTAATGAGTATCTTTGTACCGAAGAACTTCAGTAAGTGAACTGCTATTTCTATTAGAAAAGAAGCTTTCTAGTCTACGCATGGGTGCACTTATTCGATACCGAACTTTTTATGATGGTTTGATTGGCTTTTTTTTAAATCAAGTCTAATATCAATTTCCCTGATCGCTCACGCTAAAATCCAAGGGAGTAGAGGAAGTCGATAAAAGGGAAATCAGCATCTTTAGCATTGCCATTTTAACCAAAGGCGTTATTTTCTGGCACTGATCAATATTGTTATTGCGTTTTGATGCGTCTTTCATAGTAGTTTCAATTTCTCATCCATAAAACACCTAGAAATTCTTATCTTTGATCGCAAATTTTTCATTTTTCAAGGTGTGAATTCAACATCAAATAGTATTTTCCGAGAAACAACGTTGTCAGCCGGAGGAAAAAAAGCGATAAATAGAATAAGTGTTTTCAAACTAGATCGGAGCATTTGGAAACAGATGTGCTTGCATACTAAACTACGTAAGTGATCCTTGGAACGACCTCTCCGCTCAACCAGCGTTTGAATAACTCCCCTGTCTTTCCCGTACTTTTATGGAAAGATGCAGACCTAAGCAAAAAAATTTTCCCGCTTTTGTGGAAAGATGCATCACAGAAATAGTTGTTTAACATATCTGAGGTGTTACTCACGATTGCTATGCCTCATCAAGGTTTTGGGAACAAAAGCAAAACTAAATTTCAACACACACCTTTGCAGCAAGCTCCTCATTTAGAAAAGTTGGAAAGTTGATAGCTTACACAAAGTTTATTCGAGGCTATGCATCAGATAAGGAGGTCAGCAGCTATGAGATCACTCACCAACTAAAAGATCAGCGAATGCAAGATTGGCAACGAGGAGCGTTGTTGGAACTCGCGAGTTGAATGGAATCGCAGCGAGGACAAGAATGTTGCCGACTATTGTGCCGACTGTCATCAGTGCCGGAATTAAGGTGATCAGCAGCGATTGCAAATGTATGCTGATTTCCCACATAGTTTCCTGCTGACAGCCTTCGGCATCGAATAGGAACGTTTTTGAAGCATTCGACATTCATGGACTGTCTGGGCTAGTTTGCGATGAATGCTCTGAAATGATTCATTTTCTGTATTTTCATATGCCACAACATTCCACGCTTCTAATACAACACTTTAAATTTGAACACTGCATATGACTTCATGCGCGCAAAACTCAAGAATCGGTTGGCAGCAATTCAACAAAGTGCAAATGAAGCAATCCACTTTATAATTTTGTAGATTTGTGTATCATGGGAGATAAAATCTGGCTGCACGTGATGAATCTACTATTTAAGGAAATGCTGTGAGATTACCGTGATGGACCACGAATTACAAACTGATTTGGGAAAAAATGATTCAAAATAAAGAGGCCGAAATTAGTATGAGAAATTTTGTCTTGTAGACGCATATATTAGTTCAGCAATAGAACTCAATAAGGGGTGGGAAGTGCTACATGATGCGATGCTTACTTCATTTCCTGTGCTTCGTAGTGCGACGATGCAGAAAAATTTGCTCATTGTCTACGACTGTTTGCCCTGACAACGGCATCTGTAAATAAATCGCATAACCGTACATATTGAACGATAAATTTGCCCACTTTCTCTCCTAGCAAACAATGTTTATTGCCCTCAAGTTCTACATTGTAAATGCTCCTCATATGCTAATTTCAAGTCAGGAAAAGTCAACAAGGAGCCAATGCTAGTGCTGAAACAAGAGGACTTCTAGCAAAACAAGGTTTTAACTGACACATCTGAGGTCAGAGGATTCAACCAACATTGTGCTTAAAAGAAAGCCCTAAGTTCGCAAATTCCCCAAGATTTCAGGACAGCGCAGTGATGAGAGGATTTCTTTCTGATGATGACTATTTTTACCTAACGTAGTGGTTATTTTTGCTCCTAAATTTAGAAAGTGGAGTTTAAATTTGCGGAAACACGTCACTTTCCGGAATAACGTGTTTGTTGAGGGAACGGCTCTGTTTTAGACGGGAAGGGGAAAGGGAACGATGGAAGGGCATTCTCCTAATAGTTAGAGATGCCAAGGACTTGAAAGGAAGGAGGGTTATGGAGGCAGTGTACCATGCAGGACGCTTTACGTGAACCGCGGAATGTAGAAATTTAGTAGATGGTGTGAAAACCACATCGTGTTGACGGTGAATGCTAACTTGATTACATCGTTTCCAATGAAATACACATCACAACAAAATGTTCAATCCAGCGGAATTAAATAAACGAAACTCCACACACAAAACGATATGCATCATTTGAAATATTATATGACATTATTGCTAACTGTTATTTTCTAGAGCATTAGGAATTAACTTTTGTAGATCCGAAATCATGCAGCTATCTTGCATATACCTCTATACAGTGGGCTTTGTCACTTACGCAAGCAATAAAATACATTAAAGCAATTTACATGATATAGGAACGAGATGAATTGGAGAATCAACTAAGCATCACATAATTAGACGACAGATAACGGAACGAATGCATGAAGTAACAACTGCAAACGGCACAATATCGAACGTTATGAGAGTTTTTTTTTCTTGCGCAGTACTTCGTAGAAGGCACAGCATTCGATTGGTAAGATTTTATTCCACTATGAACAAATGCCCACCGAAAATGTGGATTGTGCTTTCTCAAAACGCATAAAATATTAGCACAATAGTTCAACAACAGAACACTTCGAAAAGATTGCCAGATAGTAGAAGGAAGAAATAACACTTCGAAGTGCTAAAAATCAGGAGCTCGAAACACTAACAATTCTTAAATCTTGCATTGGACCGACGATTTTTTTGATAATAACCTTTAGCAATGTTTCCTGCACCTTGTGAGAGGAAATAGAGTGTGTCCTTCATCCACCAATGGTTTATTCAGCATTATTAAGGCTTACGCTTCACTTCTTCCTAACTGGATGCAAAATTTTAGTACGGTCGTCGCTCTTTAATAGCAATCCTTTCAGCAGTGCAAAAAACAACCGCATGCACTTTCCATTACTTCAAAAAATGAAACAATAGGAGCAACTTCGTGAGCAACTTAAAATCTACATATGATCAGAATATGTACTGCGGCAGAGAGCTAACCACTGAATGACGGTGATCTATTGTCCTTTCAAAGATCAATCATCTTCCCATATTTGCACGCTAAATATGGAATGCGCTATATGATGTTTTAATGTGAAAACCTATATATTACCGAAATTAGTAAGCTTAATATTAATTGTTTGTGTCCATTTGCTGCCGTTTGCTAAATGAGATTCATTTGCAAAATGGTTTGAACATCTAATTCAAACTCAAAAGTAAAATTCATATATTGTAATCACCATAAACATGGCAATAGCGCTATGCCGATCATTGAACGTTAATAGACCAATATCAACTTCTTTCGAAATCCATTTCTTTATTTTTGATTGACATGCGGTCGATAGCTTATTTATCGTCACATCAAGTTGGAAATAAAACTGTCGAGTGAACTCGCAGCTAACACAATGTTTTGGCAATGTCGTTGTCCAGTGCACTTGTTTAGTACATTCCTAACCTTTATCTGCTTGAGGCCGACTATATAAAGAGTGCACTCAACGATAATCAGCCGTATGGAACATCGCTCTCACGGCATTCTATGAATACTGATAAAAAAGTATCTGCGTTTCAAGAGGAAGACCACTTCAACGCAAACGTCAGATCCATGTTATTGGAGAGGAGCTTAAAATAACACTGAAATCTAGGCAAAAGTCCCTCATATAGCAGTTTTGATATAGCTCAGCGATAAACGCCAGAAAATCACAAATTTCTGTAGCATCCGAAAAGTATGGTAGCCATCGCACCTAAAAAACATGACTAATTTGCTGAAATGCAAAATGGTCGGAAAGTTTGCTGAAATTGTGCCCATAAGATGACTTAGGCACATTATGAAGCAACAACTAAAAAACTATCTACTTCACTGAAGATAGAGCAATCGCTGCAATTTCGCGTATCGTTGGCATATTGCCTCGGCGAATTTATAAATGCCGCATATCCCAAAACTACGTTACCATAGTTTCAATAACAAATATGCAAATATGAGAAATTAATAAAATGGCTCATGATTGCGGCTCAACTTGAACCATTTATGCAATACTGATCAATGGCATATTATCTCCTACTGAATGCTAACAGTATTTATTATCATCTATATTATTCATCCAGCAGAAATTTTCCTTAAGGCAACGAACTTGAGAGAATTTTTTTCAGAAAAAGAAATGTGATTTGCGCTCACAAGCGAAAGATTGATGTATAACTTTAGAAATCACTGAATTGTGATAGAAGTGGAACATCTAAAGTTTTTTTTCTTTTTTTTTTGTAATTGCGGAAATGTTGGAAAGTCGTTTTGTCTGCTCATCAGTAGAAACGCCTACTACAGCGTCGCTAAACTGATTCTTTGGCAAATCATCCCGCAAGCAAATCACGAACATCCATCGACCTTCAAAGTTTTCATAGTGTTGTTTTTGTGAGGAAAAAGAAAATTGTAGGATAGCATTGTATGAATGTTAACTGCAAATTTTTTGTCTTGTTCTAAGGGGAACGTTTGATTCCCAAGACGTCGGACTTCTACTGCACTAAGCAGGCGGAGATCAACCGCCAACTACAGAGCTTTGGTCTTCTATAATTGATGATTGATTCCTTTATGTTAGCACCTCTTATGTTCGCCATTTTTCTTTAGTTAGGCACAAGCAAAGAAAAACTGTAAATCTTTTAGTGGGACAAAAAGATCCAATACGGTGAGCGGATTGCTCAACAAAATCATTCGTTAAATAAACGATGTGTGCAGAAAAAGCTTAACAGAAGATTCAACAGGTGAATAGTTTTTAGCAATTGATTTGCTGAAGAATTCACGCCGAGAATGCTCGGATACTCATCCTCCGCACAGGACCCCGAAGCACAAAAGATCCCCTCCCCTATTAAGCGTTGCAATGCTTTTGTTACAGAATTCCAAGACCCTCGAAAGGTAGAGCGTTGAGAGCACTTTTGCGTGCTAGGATGTTGTTTTCAAGGCACTAGCTCTTCGAAGCTGGGGCCAAGATTCCGCGCTTTCTATGCTCGCAAGCCTCGAAGGCCCACTATCCAACTCTATATGGGATGTACTTTTGAAAAATTGGGTTCATGCGAACTGCTGAGTACATATTTGAAAAATAATCAGCAATAATGCATCAGTAGCAAGCAGTGGAGAAGTCTACCCAAAAAATTGAAATGACATGCACTTTTCCATTCTGCAAACCTACTAGTCCCTAACGGCAACCAAAGGACAAAATAACAGGAAAATCGAACGTAAGTAACGCCATAATATTTTAGCCAATCTGACAAACAAATCTTTTCTAAAATATTCCTTTTTAACGTATCTAGTGTGAAATGAAGGCTGAACCAATGAAAAGCGCATGTAAACTTTTGGCATTTTTATACGTCTATAATACCTTCCAAAGCCGGGATTAAGCGTGAAATAAGGTACAGAAATAACCTTCAGCGAGAGTCGCCCTCATCAAATTTTTCAGCTTTCTGGGTAGGTGGTTTCTGAGATGTCACCATAATTTGCTTTACAAGTGCAGTTTTGCAAAAGATTAAAATAATGCACTTTCTCATGCGATAAATCGGTTCAACGAATGCTGCGATGAAATTCGGCTCTTATTAGCACTGAGCCACCGCGGAGCAAATTCCACTGCATTCGCACTTTCAGGTATCTATAGCTCATCCAGAAACTGTGAGTAGCAAAAATGTTCGGCGTGAAGATACGGCGTGTAGATTCGTCCACGTCATTTCCGGTTTGGCCCGTCAGTAACTTACTTCTTGGCAGGTCACTCAACATTCTCATTACGGCATGATTCGGTATTCGGCATGATTACACTGCATCCCCGATTATTATACAGGGAGATGCAGCTGAGCACATTGAGGAGTAAAAAAGTGATAGTGCACCGCAGTTGAAGCAGTCCAATACTGTAGGTCATAGATCATACCGTCGAGATCGTAGTTTTTGTGGCTCAGATAATGAATGTATTCGACAGCTGGTGCATACACACACGGACAGACAGACACATGCACATATACACATCCACTACGCGTGAACATTTGCGCAAGAAGCTGCAAAAGGAGCATAAAAAGCCATAAGATGTATTCGAAGCAAAAAAGATATAAGAGGAAGAAGCATAGACGAAGAGTCATTCGAAGTGGCGGTGGCATCGCTCATTAGGGCACAGAGGGCAGGGCGAGAGTGCATGTAACCATTGCAGCATGCATGTGGGAGTGCTATTGGCGGCGATTGCTTTCGTAGGCAGATCCTCTTAGACTTCAGATTCCAGTCATTTCAGCTATGCTAGCTATTGATGTAGTCCAACAATAAACCTAAGAGGATTAATGAAAGAGTTTCAAGAATGCCGAAAGAAAGCGATCAGCAGCTGCTCAAAAATTTATTGTTGCCTACCTGAAATTGGATGGGGAAATGCCCTGCAATTATTGCACATATTGCAGTTCGGGATGCTTCATAGCTTTTGCGCAATGCGGAAAAGCTCTGATTGCGCTTCCAGGAAGAGTCCAGTTGGGTGATATGAGACATGCTGTTGCCTGATGAATACACCGGTAATCTTTACTACACTTAGCTTCCCAGACCGAAATATCGAAAGCGGTCGGGAAATTATTACGTTTAGGTGGATACTTTAGTAGGATAAACTTCCTCTATTGAAATAAAGCTGACAAAGCTACAACAATTGTGCTAGACACCGACGTTTCACATGTTCGTCAGATTAAGCGAGAAATAAGGAACGTTGATAGATTATTGCCATACTCGATGAAACATGGAAGATATTTGAAGCCGTTGCTTCGAACACTCCTTTATAATAATAAAAATCGTATTTAACATAGTAGCTATACAATACAATTGCATTCAACGCAGACGACTAAGCGTAAAAGTGTTACGTTGAAGTTTCTGAGGTGAAAGACGTTTTCGGAATGCAACAATATGAGACACATTCTTGGAATACGCAATTGTTTCACCGCTCTTAGCTTCGGTACAGATGACTGGATGATATTTTCATAACTTTAGCTAGTGACATCTCAGACATTCCATGCCCCTGCCGGCTTCGCGTTGCTTGCCGGTTTGGGTCAGGATATTATCGGGATTTGAAAACGCCCAAAAAAAACCAATCCGTTGTTTAGTATTTTAATACTCCCTCATACAACACCATAAACTTCAATACTATCCTGAAAAAGGCTCACCAAAACTTTCATGCGCTGCGTTTTGATCAGCCAGTAAACATACCCGCCATTGTTCCCTCTGCCGCAGCTCATTTTGAGTTGTTTGATAGTGTGCCTTCAAACTTTTCACCAATAATACTTGGGCATCGTCTCGATGTCACGCATTACTCTAGTAAAAAGCTAAACAAGTGCAAAAGAGGGGATTTTTTGCTCATATTTTTTGCTCAATTTTTGTCGACACTATTTCGCGCCATTTGTATAATAATATTAACATGCCCTATCAATAGAGCAAAAGCCACATGTTGAAAGCGCGTAATGTGCCAGTTGCAATGGTAGTAACTATGCGATAGTGTTCGCTTTTTCGAACATCACCATCTGCAGCGTAATGCGGCATACGTGCTATAGTGATTTGCGTTTTGGACAAGCTTCACAATTTAAAATGCGTCATTTGAGTTTTTATTTTGAAGGACAGAGTAGGAAAATTCTGACATAGTCGATGAACAAAAGAGTGCTTCGCACACTCGAGATATTTCTTTGCTCGTCAACTCCTTTGACCACATTTATAAAGTATTCAGGTGTTAATAGCGTAGAAATACTTCTGAAACTTCGTGGGATGTTTGCTTTTCTGTACGATTTCGAAAGACTCTTATAACCATTACTTTCTTCTCGTTTATTTGATTCAAATGAAACGTAACCAGCATTTCGACGCAAGAACCTTAAAAGTATGTAACGCAGATTAGGGGGCAAAATATCTCCCGAATAAGCAACATTTGATGCAATCTAATATATTTACGTATTTATCCAGTCTTGATTAAAATGCAAATTCGCGAGGTAGTGGACTCCTGGAAGGCGATTTGAACATCCCTATCACTTAGAAGAGGTTCTCAAGAAGGAGGCAACGATCGCTACGGATGAAATGTAAATCGTTCCTGTGAAATACATGTTTGCAAAGTAAAGTTTAACACGATCGAACTTCTTCTGCCGAGTTCTATATAGGAGATTTGAGGGAACCTCCTTTCGAACGGTATTGAGTAATGCATTTGGCCATTTTTCCACATGTTTCAGCGACACACTTCGAAGTTTAGATTCAGACCGTCGTTATTGCAGCGCATGGATTGCCAACCAAATGAGGCAGTTGGAGGCTCTCATCCTCGGGACAGAGAGTGGTGAAAGAATATGGTGAAATCGCAGCGCTCAATGGATTCGCAGCTAACGAATCACCAAATGTGACATTGACATTTCGATTTGCCTAATACGATAAAGTTTTTCACATGTGTTCACTTCAATGTTAAAACATCATTAGTATGGGATGAACGATGAAGTCGAAAATCGCATGGCACAGCAAGATCTTGAGGCTGCAAAACTATCATTATTCTTGCGGCAAAAAACCTATCCATTAAATTACTGTCACACCGTTCAACTGTATTCTTTGAGTCATTTCATGTCAGTGAGCTCAAACACCATTTTTTTTTTTTTTGTTAATTGGAGACTACTGCTTGCTATTTCAAATGCGATTTAGCCAATTCGGACATTTCAGTTCGAAAAACTCAAAATATACGAAAATTGGTGATGCAGGTAACAATGCCCAATTGGAATAAAATACTTACACAATATGAGTATCATTTGCCCATTTTGGGAAGCTGCTTCCATAAATGGCTGTCGTTGCCCAATCCTCGATTCTGCTACTATGCAGCCACTTAAGTTTCTCCGTCATTCAAGCTTTTCCCAAGTTTGTTCGGATCTCAAGTTTGACGCGTGTCAAGGATTGACGTATGCGTGCATCGGAGAAGCATGCAAATGGTTGCTAACGGAAAATTTTGAGGAAAAATGCACACTGTAGAAGCAATGTAGAAATAGCCAAAAGGTCAACAAATAGAAGGAATAAACAAAAAAAAAAATTAACGTCCAGGAGGAATTGCTCGGTTTCTTGTGCGCAATTTTAAGCTATGAATGCCATAAACCAATCACGAAACTAGCCAGAGGATCGTATATCGTATGCTGAATCGTGAAGCTCGATAAATCGCTAACAAATAGTGAATCAGGCAAAAAGCTCATGTTTTAAGCGATCCACTCGCTCATAAAAATCTATATGAGATTCGTTTTTTTTGCTATTCGTTTATTGCAAAATGAAAACCCAACCCGATCGCAAAATGTTTGCAGTTCCTCAAAGCAGCTAAAAATCTCCTGGAAATTCATGCATCAAACTTGATGTTGACGCAGGTGATTATCACATTGCGTTCGTTGTGTAATAAAAATTTATTTTACCGCATGTTTTAATGATTCATTCATCATTTCATCATGCTGCTTGCAAATCTGCTAGTACCTGCTAGCAATTTACTGTCAATATTTTCTTGTCAGCATAAACAATGTAAATACGTTTTCCATAGGTAATCATGTGATTGGTGCGGAGGTGGCACTATTCGTGCCAATGCCCCGTCGGAGCGATGACCCCCCAATCCCAGCCCCTTCCACTTGTCGTCGTTTTAACCACTCCGCCGTTACTACTGTTGATTTTTTTTTAAGAATTAAAGAAAAAACCTCTTGCTTTGTTGTCAGTTTACGCAGCATCTGGTCGAGCCTCGAAGATTTGCGGATCCCTCAGGGGAAAATTTAGGGTGAAGGGCGAAAACATGGAATCAACACCCTTACAAAAATCAACAGCCTTCCACTGCTGTTGCCTATTCTACACATTTGCGCAAATTTCAAAATGCTTGAATCCTTGATGGGATTGCAAGGCGAGACTCACCTCCTGTATGCCAAATGTCGGCGAAAAGCTGCTTTAATTGCACCCTCATTTGGATTTTCTCACAGAAAATCTCGGTAATATTATCCAGAAACGTGGCCAGCTCTTTTAGATTTATCCTAGAAGTAGTTAGGACTATACAGCGAATCAGTGATGGGATGGACCACCTATGGGTATTAATGGCAAAAGACGGTAGAGAGCATTCATAGAAGCTTAAAAGTACAACCTCAGTGTACTTTTAGGCTCATGGCTGAGATAACAGATAGAATTTCTTCTCAGCTGCTACTTCCCTGATTACTTCTTGGCACTACTTTCTAGATTTTTTAAAATATTGTTTCAACTTGCGGTTCTATATGGCTAAAGTACGTCTTTGGCGAATATATGCATTCTAATTTCTGTTTAAAATGTTGAGGATAATAAGAAACGGATGCGAAATGTAAAATCAGGAGGTTCGATTTCATTTAAAAAAAATTCATTGTTACACTGCACAAGAGTTTCAAGTGTTGCCTCTGTTGAATGCCTTTTACTCCGCTGTTCAGCAAAAATACTTCACAATTCCCGAATTTTCACATATAAATATGAATAAAATAGGACATACAATCTGCAATTCGTGCATTTCAGAAATCGCAACAAAAGCTTCAATATGTTTCATCATCGCGAGATGCTCACACGGAATCAATGAAAACAAGTCGGTAGTAGTTGCTGTACTAATCATATGCAACAATAGGTTAGCGAGTAGTGCATTTCGAAAGCATTGTGAAATAAATTGTTGGCGTCATCTAATTGCAATCTATTTACAAAATGAATCTGCGAAGGCAGTCATATAGAGGTGTGAATGAGGTGCAAATAGTTTTTTCTGAGTATTTTCGAGAAGTTCGAAGGTATCGCTCATCGAGTACCTCGTCGTTTCGCTGCTTCACTCATTTCGTCTTGAAGTTTCTCCATTATCTCGAGTCGTTGATGAGTGTTACCAAACACATCAAAGCTAAAATATAAGAACGAAAAGTTTACAAGCGTTTAACCGAGAAGTCGAGCGAATTCATAGTTTGTTCAATGAAATCGTCCCTGCTTCAGTCTGATTTAATAATGGCAGCTCATTGTGCTTAACAATATTTGTTTACTTCACAGTGTAGTAGGGAGTTCCAATCACATCTGACCAGGCATATCATTCATCAATACCACTCATCAACAACACTCCCCCCTGAACATCATACATACTGCAATATGCAGCTGGGCACCATCGTGACATCACGTTACCAGGCTGAACCGTGGTTCTCAAGGTTCCATATTTTTGATTCAGTAAATGATTGATCTGGTTATATCAATACCCACTTTTGTCTATAAGCGGTTTAATTTCATCCGGATATTTCCTAACAAAAATCAGCTCAACATCTTGAATTCTTTCTTCACCAATTCTCGACTCCAGCTCCTTTCCCCATTTATTTATTAACTTTATCACTCTGTCATTGGGATCACTGATAAAATGCTTCTATTTACATTGCAACTACATTGGATCCACGGTTAATGCTATCATTTTCAGCTATATCTCCCTTGAAAGTGAAACACTGCACCTGTTTTACTATTAGAAGCCTCGTAAACTGCATCAATTATTGCACGCTGCTCGAACGAAATACACTTCAGAAATAAATGATTAAGCATTAACGCACTTATGCAACCTATAAAGGTCGGATAACATACAGTGAGTAACTCCCCAAAGATGAAGCGCTAATATGCATTCCTCCGCATCCTAACAGTTGATTTTTGTGTGCAACAATTTTTTTTTTAGTGCATGTTAGCAGTTCTCATTCACTCTTCTTTTTACAGCGAACATTTTTTAAACACTTCAAAATTATAAACGCTACAAAAGTTTAACGCATTTGTATCCTAACGGTTGTTGCAATATGTAATTCTTTTGCTGGAGCCATGTCAAATCACAAAAAGCGTCTGAAGTTTGCGGCTACTAAACAACGTTTATAGTTGAAGTCTGGTGAAATTTGCGAAATGTGATCAACAAGTTTGCAACAACTATCGTTATTGAATATCATGCAAACGAGGTTTGATCAGATTACAGCAATAAAATAACGAACATGACGGTGTGCTGTTTGTAGTAGTTATCGCGAATCCTTTCCCAGTCCCAGGGAGCCTCCTCCTGACCTGAAAAATGTAACATGCAAAATTTTGCCGTAACTTTATGCCTTATACCTGCAACTATGGCCAATTCCAATTCGAATTCTCTGTGTCACTTTTCACGCAGTACTCCTCGCCTGCTACAGACTGTGGATGAAATACTTTCTTTGTGTAGATGCCCTCTTTAGTAAAAAAAAAGTACATAGTGTTAAGAATAGCTAAGGTGTATAAAATGATGTAGGCCATGTGGACGAATTTTGTGCTCCACCGATGTGGATAGCTGAAGTCATGCCTGTAACCTTTCGATGCTTATTGTCACCGTGGATTTCGGTTGCACTTGGATATGCACTATTCGTGTCTTGCCATCTGAAAGACAATTGAAGCTTTATTTGGATTAAGACCGGACTTCACGTAGAACTTGAGGCGTTTAAGCAAAACTAGTTTTTTTCATGCACAGATTTGTTCAATTTTTTTTTCAATTTCAGCTAACGAATTCGAGAACCTTTTTTCCAGCAATAGCATTCTGTGACTGCAGTCATAGTGAGGTAGCTGTTCCGATGTATTTTCGTTAGTAATGAAAAATCTGACAACGTAATTGGTCTCTTGAAATTATTTAACCGATATTTTTTTCTCCGGTGCAAACTCTTAATCTTCTAATCAGGCCAAATGGAAAAACGGTTCCTAATGGACATCTTAGAGGATAACTGAAGACGCACTAGCTTAGTCTGTAGGTACATACGAGAACCCGCATCGTCATATAAGACGAATACTCAATTAAGTGAAGAATCGTGGTAGAGAAACTGCAGCAATATATACCTTTGCATCGTGTTCATCAAATCAACCAGATTCAAACATTACCGACAAAAAATCAAATATAAGTAATATTCTAGCCGTATTTTTGCCGATCAGATCATTCGTATAAATCACTGATGGAAGATTCGTTCATTCTTTATGATCCGACTAACAACAGATGAACAGTCCATCATGGAAAGTGCATGCGAACATTGTAACACCCTCACTTGTCCATACCTTTTATCGAACTGATATATCGATGTGAAATAAGGAGTAGATGTAATCCCACGACGAGCGTCACAACCAACAAATTTCATAGCTGCCGATTCAATGGTTCTTGAGTTGAGACTACTGGTCAGACAGACGAAAACACACACATACATACGCACAGACAAGACATCCTCATGATGTCTGTTTGCAAAGAAGTTAGAGAAAGACTTTTCTATTTTTAAACAGTAATCTTCACTAATCCCGACGGTTATTACCACTGAATGAATATTTGTAAACAGGATGATATATGCAGAGGAAAGAAACACTCACTTCTGTCCAGCCAAACTTCAACCTTGCCAACGCTAACATAAACGATGAGTAGAAATGCACAAAACCAAGCGGAGGCGAGGAAAATCAAAGGATAAACCTCGTATGCGTGCCCAAGACGGCGGAACATAAACCTGAAAATGCAGTGAGGAGTAATCGGTTATTCGATCTGAAGGTCTTAATAAATCACAATATGTAAATTATAGTGATTGGTTATAATATTAGTTTCTGATGGTCTTTAGCGCAAGCGCTACAACCAGTCAATACAAGCACAGCGTGGCTGATGGGTTGCCACGATATATGCTTTCGCATTCTATTCACTTGGCCAATCGATTTGCTTCATTTACCTGTAAACAATTAGTGAACTCCTGCATAGTGTTGTCCTGAATTCTGAAGAAATGTATAAATAATCTTGCCTTTGTGTAGTAATCTTTGTTGGACCAAAAAATTTTGAAAGATTATCATTTTAACTCAGGTGGATCACCAGCACCCCCACTCCATCCCTCATTTATTCAGAAATTCTGAAAGTGGTAGTAACCTCACATATTTTCTGTTCGAATGACCGACACAAAAGTATTAGAGAGGTTTATGAAGCTTACCGAGCAGGTGTGTCACCGTGCGCTTGGGCAACGAATCGGCTATCTCGTGACCAATATCTCTGGTAGTTGAAGTGTCCCTCATCCTTGTTAACCTCAAGCTGCTTTTTTGAAGAAGGAGGAGTAATCTGCTTAGATGCCATCCTGATAACCAGGATTCGTGTTAAACATCGCTCTGAGACCGGACGTAGCGTCACCGATAATAGACCTGACATTATTTCTGAAACAGCTTTATTTAATTCTTCATTAGAAAAAAATAAAAAATAAACCGCACGGCGAAGCAACGCGCACGATGGCTAGTTAAAATAAATGCACGACAAGCGGGTGATTAGTGTTGTGCTAACAAATAAGGCGAAGACTGCTTGAAGGAGCGGCATTTTGTGCGTTCAACAGTGTGTAATTTCCACCGGAAAGCTTTCTCAAAAATTTCTTGAAAAGCTTGCCAGGAAAGCTTATTTGAAAGATAACGATTGTCTCCTATTCTTCTTCCCATCATCGGTTATTTTTTGCATATGAAAACAATAAATTAGGTACCCAAAAATATAGTGAAAACATTGCTGCACTTGAACGACTTTTGCACGCTATGAAATGCTGAAATTTATAACTATCACTTCATAAAGCAATGCCAATTACATCCTAGCTATTTTAAATATGTCATCGACGAATCTGGCAAATACCATAGTAAAGAACGAGTGCCTTTGTTGGTTGGCTACGCGTTGTACAGACATTTTAACAGGCAAATTCCCAATATTTCCGCTTAAAAAGTTTCACAAGTTTATTCATTGCTAGCACATGAGATTCTTTCCAGCCAAGTGTTATATCTAGAACGCTATAGAGAGACGCATAAATGTATCAACAGTCTCGGACTGATACCATAATATGCGGCGCAATAAATACAACAAAAAACACATCAGAGTTTCCATCTCTTCGAATATCGCTTTTGCATTATCCGTCGCCTGATTTCGAGAATTCCCAAGCAAAAGTTTTCTGTGAAGGACAACTCTTATCCTTAAATGCGCATAGCGATCAACGAATAAAATCTTAGAGGAAGATCTATATAGCTATGAATCATCACGCATTAACCAGACCCGTAACCAAACCTGTATCGAGGAAATCGATATAGGTTATGACATGTGACAAAGAATAAGTTTTTCAATTAAACGTTAAACTAGGATGAAAAAGATCAAAAATTGAATGGAAAAACTTCATAAAGCGAACAGAATGGAACGTGCACACGAGAAAGGGCACGGACACACGAATACACATATAATGAATGCACTTTTGGATGTTTTTATTGGTACTCATGACAGAGCACGAGGGTAATGCTCAAAGAACACACACATAAGCATAAACAAACACACACGCTTGCAAAAACATTCGATCATCGAGCGGATGCCCCCGAGCGCATTGACAGTCTCATGGGAACGACAATCGAACACCCGTTATACTAAGAAATCAAAAGCACAGCTACAGGAAAAGTCATATGACGCTGAAATAAATGCAGAAGCAAGTAAAAAATATAGCTGCAAATAAATAAAATGGAACTCATTTTATTCCACCTTCTCGCCTCAGAAGCACATAGTGAGAGTTATTGTAAACTTATCTAGAAGCAATGCAAAGACAAGATTGCTGAAGTGTATCGATATGAAGTATTGCATTTAGCTTATTTTCATGTCATATAACCACTTATTTAATGGCAATTAATATTAAAAAAATAAATCTGCTTATAAAAAAATGATAGTTTGAAATTAATGGCCGCATTTTTCAGTCATAATGGCATCGCAACGTTAGCAGACGTCGTTAATGACAAATGTGAATACTTCTTAGAGAGTATTATAAACTTGAAAAGATTAAAGCATAAGAGCAGTTATATCTTAATATCAGATACTGGATAAATCATAGAAAAGTTTGAGGCATTGTCGAAAAAGTCCGACATGTACTAAGGAATTCTATGAACTAGAAGTGGAAACGTTTAGTATTTCGAATTGAATATAACATCTTTATGCATCAACGGAGTCAGATTGGTGATTTCATTGCTTTGAAACATTTCGCTACGGTTATGACCGGAATGCTCATTGGTGTTTAAAGGTTTTTTAGCCGGCCGGAAGTGAGTTGCTAGTTGATTGTTGAGGAAAAAGCTGGCTTGATGCTGAAGTGCCTTGCGATATTTTTAAGAAATTCGGCTTTTATCGCTGCATTTATTTATTCTCGCTCAACTTTAAGATATGGCCGAATTTTCTTAAGTTGTGGGGTTTTCTTTCCATATTATTTATCACCTCCTGTAGAACATAGAATTCTTGCATGCTTGCTTTGTTACGCTACAGGCATAAAGGTTCTGATTTTGTGCATAACAAAACTCTTATTTTCAGTATAATAAAACTCTCTGCGATATATTGAAAATCCCTCTAAATTTTTGGATGGTATAGGATCCCAAAGCAATCTTTGGGCAGTTTTAGGAGGTATTTTTTGTAGCCTGAGATTTCTCGCCGTTCACTGAATGGGATGTTAGCATTTATTTATCCAAGATAAGCGACTTTCAGGCGACATTTTGGCAAGCTAATGATGTCTTTTATGTCCAATTTCGAAAGGTTCAACTGCACATCACGTGGTTCGAAGAATGTGTTTATTAAGTGAACATCATTGCCCACTGATCACTGCATTGGACAGAAAATGTTGCAAAAAACATACTTGAAACACGGAAGAAAAAAATTTACTAGAAGGAATCCATAAACTGCCGACCGATTCGGTACACTCGATAGGAAATCTGCGATTACGAATGAACAGCCTCGACTAACGGTTTGTTTCTCATAGAAATGAAATGATGCCTGAGATAGATCGGGGTATTGAATATCGATGAAGTATGAACGACTACTCTACCTCGACATTCCCATATTATCATCATCGAGGCTTTATTGTGTTAACGGCGATTTATTTGTGCCTGCAATCTGTGTGTCTGTATCTGCAGATATGCCTTCAAATGTGCTTGTGTGTGGTAATTTAGCGAACCGAATTGCCGATTTCAGATCACACGTAAGCAGTTTGCGATCAAAAAGGAATTTTCGAAGACTTCTGAGGTGTTAAGTATTTTATAATTAAAGAAAAGAACGGCGATAAGCGATCCTTACGAGTGTAACATTTTCTTATGACCGTCGTACAGCTGGTTATCCCTAAGCAGGAGATATCAGCATGAAAACAACCAGTTAACAGTACAGCACGAAAGAACTTTTTACAGCACGCGCATAAATCGAACAACATCTGCATTAATATATTCGATAAAATATTCGAAATATTACATAAATAAAAGCAAAAAATCGAATAGCAATACACAACTACGGATCATCACCAAATGTTAGCGTCATAAAACTTTCCGACAACAAAGCTAGCGAAGAGGCGTTGTAGACAGCTATTTGGTTTGTTGTTGAAAACAACACATATATGCGAGAGAAAAAAACAAAAACCGATAGCGAAGATTCGCTTGAACGCGAACGAACCAATATGAAAACAAGTCGGAACGCAGGCAGCTGTCGCTTCGTTGTGTTGTCGCTTTTCGAATGAAACGATTCGCGACTGCGGCTGCTCCAGGAAATGTACTTTGCCGTGTGTACGCGTCTCTTCTCCTCTTGCCAGCCGCTGCACGACAACACCCGCCAATCGATCGGCGCGTAAAAGAATCGCCTAAAAAAGTGCGACATCTAATGCTCAACCGTTCGCCGTTCTTGCAAATCACTACGTACGTTATGATGATGCATCGTCAACTTTTTCAGATTTCTAATCTCGTCGATAAAATATATGAGACGTTAAATATGACGATGGTGAAATTCCATTTCCAGCATTCTGACTAATAGGTAAGTCACAAAACAATATTCACGCTTAGATAATTGAACATCCAGAAGACAGCATGTCCTGATGTTGAGTGTTCAAGACACCTCAGTAACCTCAGTGCTTCCACGAAAATTCCTCCAGTGACTCAAATTCTCGTTTACCTTATTCATTCGAAAATCACCGTCATGGCATGAGGATAACTCGTTCAGATAAGCACATAATCTACAACATTTGTAAATGGGAGCGTAGAACAGATACAGCACAGCATGCTGATGAAACACTGGATTCCAGAGAAGTGTCGACAATTCAACTTTAGACTAATACACATTTATTATTTGAAATGGATAGTTCCGTTATGCAACAATGCGAATGCAATGGATTTGTCGTTGCTTGAGAATGCAATATGCTTGTGGTCGCTTGAAACGAATAAATGGTTTATTAAAAGCGAGCAAACAAGTATGTATCGATGAAAGATTTAAAAAATTGCTTTCATTGGTTCGCTAGAGAATGCTTTTCATTTGAATATACGCGACTACATATTATCCCATTCGTCATATGTCGATTGCGCCGGAAAGTTCTCCTCTTGAGGAGTGGACGCTTTTTTCTTCGTCGAAACAGTATTCTGAAAATTGATCATTAATTGCTGTTAACAATGATCATTCACTGATCATTCAGCAATGCGGTTGGTGATACAGTACCTTCGATGAAACTTCCTTACATGCCAACTTAGGTCGGTGATAACAGCTAGCGGAAATTTTGATAGTTATGGCAAAGCTAGCAAGACTCTTATAGCAGGACTGACCCATTGCAAAATGCAAAAACATAAAATAATTTGTCACTATCTAATTTCGTGGATCGAGAAAGTTTCAAAGTGGAATTAGCGCAGTGGCCCGCATCACGATGGAAACTACATGATTATGTCTTACCGTTGGCGAGCCTTTTTTACCAAATTCTGCTTTCGTGAACAACTAGCTGAAAAGTCACTGAAACATGAATTCATTGGCGAATCGGGGTCACTCTTAGAAAAGCTGTTAGGTGAGACTGCGTTTCTCCACCATAGCACAGCGGTTTGGACGGTGAATTTCTTAATGAAAGGACCAGTAGATACATGTGTTGCGTCTTTGAAATTTGTTACTTATCTTTAAGTATGGTGATTGCATTAGTAATTTCAGCCGAAATTCAATTTCCGGTAGAGTATTTCTTCATCGGCGTCATTTTTGAGTGTTAGTGCAAATTGTTTTTTATTCACTATTTTTCAATCATTCATTGTACCATGAATGTATACTTCGTCGACTATTTAGTATATAACGGACATTCTAAATGAAATTGGAAGAAACATCGTCACAGACAATCTTTTTGAAATATAGAAGCGAATATCGTATGGTTGCTATTAGCAAACTCTCATGAAAATTGATTGTCGAAATTGAACAAAAATTCTTGGATGAAACGTAGAATTCTTGGTAGCTAAAGTTTCAACATTGTTATAAGTGTGCTCATAAGTGTTTTTTTTTTTTTTTCAAAATTTTTGTTCTGAGAAGAGCAGTCGACAAATCGCGAGTCAATCGACTATGTGTAATCGACGCGAGCCAATCGACTATATCTAATGAATCGAACATTTCAACTGTGTTGATAGTCGTAGTGAGTTGATTCTCCGCTTGTCGAATTCATCAAGATCAAATGCATGATATTGTTTTATTTGAATTTGGATTCCGCATAAAATGTTTTAGATCTTGCGAAAATTTCACTGCGATCTGTGAGTTTCTAATGAAAAATTAATTGCATAAAGGCGGCCGAAATAAGAAAATTTTGGCCACTTTGGCCAACGCATCAACTTCACTCGCCGAAGTTGAAAGTGTTCCACTGATCGAATAATATCGGTTGCCGTCTTCGGATTTTTCTTTTGTTTCAAAAAGGTCTGCTAAAAAAACGAAGGCAGTGAGCATAATGACCCAAAACTCTGCATTTAAATGCGATTACATTCATTGTCTCGAAATAATGCATTACCTGGTATATGCATAGTTTACCTGTTCTTTTTCAAATTGCCATGATTCGAAATCTCGTAACGCAATTTGCACATAAGAAGTGACGTAGTGTTGCTCCTCGGTTCTCTGGTATTTCTGGAGCAGATCGATAGCAAGCTCCTTCAGCTCAGCAAGATTTAGCGCTTCACACTCCCCCACCAGCCTGAAAATGCTGCAATCATGATGCATCTGTACTCACATGCTAAATGTTTTACATTTGAGAGAAACGTTCACGGCAAGTCTCATCAAACAGAAACATGAAGGGAAAATTTATTTGAAAACGAATTGCTTAATAGGCGATCAACATAACAACGCAAAAGCAGGATGTCAGAACGCATAATGCTTAGATGTTAAGCATAATGCTGAAATGGAAATTTCACTTGAAACAATTGACTAGTTGAAGGAAAGCATATAGCATTTAAGGTTAACTTCACCACACCTTGTTTTAAACTGATTTTAGCCTGACTAATTTAGCATCAGTATTCAGCATTTATTTATTGTTTTTAATATTTAACAGTTGCGAACCGCAATAACATTAGAAAATGTCTAGGATAATTTTGAAGAGCACTTAAGCTGATAAATAGTTCAACTTTTCTGCAATAAAACTATCGCATAGACAAATTATTTTTTGTTTGGTAGATCGTTGCGTATGATCAACTTCAGTTCACTTTCCCGCCTCGAAAATTATTTAGTTTCAAATAATATTGCAACTTTCCGTTTAGCTCATTAACAAGTTGCACTGTGAGAAATTCTCCACTACCGGCCATAAATGGCTGAATGAACTCATTTTTCACACATTACGTAAGTTTGTTTACAAATAAAAGCTGAAACGGATAGATTCAAGCGAAATTGCATTCGTAATCCAAGCTAGAG
This sequence comes from Baylisascaris procyonis, assembly GCA_037389465.1. Classification (NCBI taxonomy): domain Eukaryota; kingdom Metazoa; phylum Nematoda; class Chromadorea; order Rhabditida; family Ascarididae; genus Baylisascaris; species Baylisascaris procyonis. The sequence continues at coordinate 6,027,927 of JAZARR010000059.1, forward strand.
TGTGGCGAAAAAAATGTTTCGCCAGGCCGCTCGGATTTTCGGTTTCTTTCCAACAACAGGTAAATACACCTCCTGAATGAATATATGAAATGCGCTTACTTAGCTAAATCATCAGGTTTTGAGGGCAATGCCAATGAGGGCACAAATTTCTCCTTCTTCAGTCGTAGATATGCGAGAATGTGGCGAAAGCTTTTCGCATCTCTATCCAGATAATAATTTCCTGAAAATTACTTTCAAATTACAGTTTGAAGAAATTTGTTTGAATTAATGATTTCATAAATTTAAGCAGAGCTATAATTGCTTATACAGGTGAAGGTGCTCCCACCAAAACGTAAAAAGAAATAATATTTAGCCTGGTGCGCTAAAATCACCGTCTAATTGCTCCGTGAGTTGTGCGTCCATCGGTTGACTTTTTTTTGCCAAGTGCCTGAGGGGACCTCTAGAAAATGATTTGTGCAAACTCGTTCAAAAAATATTTTTCAATTCATCAAAGGAATCATCAGCAGAGATCTTGTTATTTTTTCTGATGGTTATATAAAATGTCAAGCATTGAAACAATTTTCATTGAGTTATTTAGAAATGAATGAAATTTCAAAATATTTCTGGAAAATAAGCATTGCTGTGAATTATGCAAATTCTTGTAGCTGTCAATTTTGCACGGCGAGCACCTTCTTCATTGCTCAGTAATCATTTGTTCGAATATCATTCTCAGTTGTTTTTTTTTTTTTTCATCTAAGACTCTCTTGAAAATCGAAGGAGCTGAAAAAGCGGTAATAGCACCTCCCCTGCTAAATGAGTGATTGTCTCATAACAGTCTTACACATAAATACGCATTAGTCCAACTCAATTCACCCACTTTCCTATTCACTGCGAAAGAAAAATTAGTTAATGCAAAAGAATTTTTGGCAATTCCTGCATTCTCATCAGAGTTGGAATTCCTTATTGCTGCTACACTATTTTAACAGCATCATTCTATTTACGATTCAAAACGGCAATAGTGTTAAGCGGCCTCAATTCACTTGGCGTCCAAACTTACACTAGTTATTTGCTGAACGTAGGCAATATGAACTCGAGCCATTATTGTTATGATCAATGAAAAATTTCACCTCCTTTATCCGTAGCGATTGGCTTCACAGTACCGGGTTTAAACCATTCGGCAAGACGGCTCCTTGGATCGGCTAATAAATCAGTTCGTCTTACGGTGAATTTCTTACCACCCACGTTGATATTTAAAATATCATCAGCATGACGATTACGAGACATCGGTGGGTCTCTGCTGCAAATTTATGCGGCAATTGAGTAGGTGTTTTCTATAAAACAAGAACATATCAGATGATTAAGCAAAGCCTTCCTTCTTCAAAACACTCATAATTCGAAAGTTTTGTAGCTAAAGCTATGCTGGAACTAGCTTTCATTGCCTTTAGAAGCATACTATTAAAAGCTGGAATCCCAACAGTTTAAGGTGTCTTACTGTTTCCAAAATGTCCGTTCCTTCAATATAGAATTTCTTATCAAAACAGCCTGAGTGCTATCCTTATGCGAAGAATATGTTACAACGTTTACTACGATAAACAAATTGACCTGGCGGATGAATTCGCAATAATAAGCACTCTTTTAATTATTCGCCATCAGAAAAACTGGCTACATACATTCTTGGCCAGAAGCAGCTTGGCAAATTTGGGCTTCAATAATTCAACAATTGAGCAAAACCTATTTTGCGTTAATTTTCTTTGAATAGCGAATTCGAGTTCTACTCAAATTCAATGAACATTAAATTTTTATATGTGAATTTGATGGAAATTTGCATAATTACAAGATGAAAATTGGAAACAAATTTTTTCGAAATTCTTATATTGAGCATGTGTCATACATCAAATGCACTTCAAATTTGTTATCTTATAAGTTGAAATATTGGAACAAAAACATATGAATAGGCGGATAGTGAGACTTTTATAGGGTAAGGAATGCATCGAGAAAAAATTTGTAAATTTGCTTAAACGTATAAGGAAGTCGAAAAAATGCTCGAAATGCCGAGTGAATAGGAATGTGTTACTCAAATGGCAGATTGTTTTTTTTTTTTTTTTTTGCGGAAAATGGAATGCTCATTGCTTGCAAATGTAGTTGTTCGGTTGACGAACAAAACCAAGGCGTTTACTAATCTCGGTAAGCTTTCAGCTTGCTGAAACTGTCGCCAAATCTATTCCCCATTAAGAATCGCGCCGCACGAATTAATATGCTATTTCAGCGGCATTTCAAGCGTGACAGTTGCATCCACTAAGCTGAAACCAGCTGTTTCCGCTGTCTGACTTCCGATATATGTAAATAAGCGTTTATCCGAGCAATTTGCAAGTGTCTGTAAAGATGACAGCTCCAACATCTTTATAGACTAGTGTACGATTGACTCTCGTTAACGGCACACACATTTGCAAAAATTTTTTAAATGTGCGAAATATGCTTTACCTACATTTTGTATATATTATATGAAATGAATTGTTTATGATGGAAAAAGGCGGATATGCACGCATGCATTGTTAAATTTCTCAGTGAAATACATATAAAATTGGTTCGATGTTCCAAGAATTATGGAGAAGTACGGGAGGGAAGAAAAGCATTTCGCATGAGCGCTGAGCATTTTACACCTTCATCATGGCAAAGAAAAAAAACCATTGAAAAATATGAATAATCAAATACGTCTTGCTAAGAGTTTGTATTAAATTTTCGTTCATTTAATACGTATAAAACATATGTACGTTATATGGGAAACAACACCTTTGAGAAATCGTTGCGTGAATGATGGGAACAACTAATTTTTGATGCCATTTTTTGCGTAACTTTTCAATAGCTAACCTTTTCGCAGAGGTGCGTCTCATGAAATCCTAAATTGATGAATCAGCACGAGGTCATACTATTCAAGCAAGTAATATCCATTTCAAAGAAATCAATAGCAATAAAAAGTGCAAATACTTCACTAGAGTTACCTCATTGATAACGATGATAAGGATTAGTGGATTGCCGATGAGTACTCAGGTCGAGTATGCAATTGCAATTCTTAAAACCACTATTAATCTTCGCGGATTTGATAGGTTTAGTGGCGCATTCAGCTAAGAAACGGCTATATAACAAACTCAGCCGAGCAAGCAAAATGTGCTGCAAAAGCAGTTTATGCCTTGAGAAGGAACATAACACACAAAACTAAAACGCCTTATGTAAAAATGCGAATTCAACGAGTTAAGGCACTCTAGAACTACTTTTATTCGTTCTCTATGCATATAGCACCTTACATCTCGGTGGACATGAGCAAAGCCGATCTATCGTTGAGAAAAGCCCCTTACTCTTCCCTCTCTTCCTCCACCCTCCTTTTTCAGCACAGAAAGGAAAATAGAAAGGGTGGTAAAGCAATGAGGTTACTTGAACAATCATTTTATGATGCTAGCAAAGTGTAATTGCGAGTAGCTTAAACATATATCCAAAGCATTCGTTGAGCAATGATGAGCGGTCAGCTGAAGATTACAAAGTATGACTAAAGAGTTCTGAAAAGGTGGTGCATGAAGTTTATGTCGAATAAAAGACTCGATGATGGATGCCGATGTTGTGGCTTGCAAATGTGAACGATGCAAATGAGAAGGAATCAAAGCTCGCACAGAACGAACGGGCGCTCGATAGCTGAGACGAAGCAAGCCGTTTTCACCAAAATCACCCTCATTCGGGCATAATGGCCATAGGGCCGATTTCTTCCTGAGCGGGCTTCCGGTTGCGCGCTACGTGCTCGATAAATACCTCGACCGCGTTATTTCACTTATGAACACGTATTTCGCGAAGAGCGCTTGATCTAAATTCTTTAGGAGATGACTAAAGCAGTTACTTGCATGCAATTCTCGACAATTCTACAGGAGTGGTCAAATGTCGCCAAAAAAATTAAACACACATAAAAGACTACTGTATGGTATTCATGTGAAGATTGACTACCCCCATATGAAAATCAACTTACGAGCGGACGCGGATTTGTTGATCTGGCTTGGTCCTTTTTGCCATACTGTTCAATATTCCGCGATGAGTGGAAGTTAATAGCCCAACAAGTCAGTTGAGCATGAAGAGTAATCGAATAATAGCGACAAGAGAACAATTCGTTTACACGAACAACAAAGAGCGGCAGCACGCACTGAATACGAGCAATTGCAAACTGAAAATGAGTTGTTTATTTATTTATTTATTTATTTATCTGTTCATTTACTTGTTTATATATTTATTTTATCACTACGAGATGAGGAAATATGCAAAACTATGTAGACATGGAAGGCAAGAACAAGCGGTTGACATTCACATCATAACATTAGAACAAATGTAATGAAGCAACGAGCTATCCCGATTTAGTCTCACATTCACATACTTCAGAGCGATAAGTTAGGGAAATTATCAATTAATAATAAAGTACGGGTAAAAATGCATTTATAAATTTTTGATGAAAATTTATTCTTTTCATCATACCGCTACGGATCGATCGATGCAGATTTCTTCAGCTAAATTTGCGAACCAAGAATACACGTACATATTCTAGCATAAAAGGAGGCAATACCAAGGACAAGGAAAATAGACGAAATCGCACAAAAGTTGAAGGAAAACGTAAAAGCTCTGAGGATACTGTATTTGTATATGAACACAATATGAATATAGGCAAATATAATTATGAGTATAAATGTATATATAAACATAAATATAAACACAAATATAAATATAAATGCAAATACAAATGCAAATATGAAGATAAAGAAAAAAATAAATGGATATATATAATGTATTTGTATATATATGTTCAGGCACACTACATAAAGACAGAAAATGAGGAATGAAATACAAAGATAAGAAGACCGATAAAAATATTTGAATTTTCAAAAAGCACAGATGGTTCAACATTACTCGTGAAACTATAAACAATCTAAGGCATTCGATAGCGCTGGTGTATCCGAACTGTAAAATTTTATAATAGCCTCAAGGTTCTGATAGAAACATTATGGTTCAAGCAGTGAAGGAGCCCTAATACTGAACTTCCCTAGGGGAGATTGAGAGGGCCGCGACCGGTTTTGACTGTGCATGATTAAAAGAGGCCACGATCAACAAAAATTTGTTGAGATCAGTCCTCCAAGGACTTCACTACTCATTAAAACAATCGCGTTTGCACAACAAATGAGCTCATCGTTATTCTAAACATTCGTAGAATGACACTATCAAATGAATCACAAAAATCAACATGAGAACAACCGGAATAATTTCTTAATTCCAAAAATCTCGAGCCATTCATTCACGGCAGTAATAGTTGTGTCATACATGGCCTTAACGGATTGAAACGAAATTGATACAGCTAATCAATTTATTCTTATTTAAATGTTTTTTATTGGAATGCGGTCAATAGAAGCGGCGAAATTATATGCTCATTAAGTGGAAAAAAGTGGAAAAAGTGGAAAAAATTTCTTTCAGCATCTGAAAGCGTTTCAATTTGGCGTTTTTTTTCCTTCGGAATTTTGCTTTTCAGCCGCATAATGCAGCAAAAATGTGCTTCAGCGAATAAATCGACTGCGTTATTATCGAAACGCATAACTATTGTGCAATCAAAGACTTATTCCCTCACATGCTTCAATTCACCATACTGCATGTACCCGTTTACTGACACTCACTATCTTTGCATATGAATAAAAAGAGTGGCTACCATACCCAAACTATTTTACGTATTTTAATGATTAGAAACTCTGTTGACCAACTAAGTCGTCAATTTTAATTTACTTTTCAGGCTTGCGAAGTTAAACATAGTTGTGCAGAGAAATCGAAAATACTTTATTAATATGGGAGAGCATGGAATTTTATCGTCATGGCTGTGCGAGAATATGCGAGACGTCCCTTGAAGTTGTAAAATTGAATAAGCCAGTGAGTATATGTGCAAGCTGATCACCGTTCGATGTTGATCATCTAAGCAAATTCCTGTTGAACGTTGATTAAAACTCATGTGAAGTTTGCGTTCAATGAAACGATCAAAGTGCTTCCTCGTTCGTCTTTCATAAAATTACCGCTAGCCTATGGAAAAAAAGAAACGTTTGTAATGGAAAGATGGAGCAGAAGCCCCCGAATAAAATACCATTGATATAAAGAAAATGAAGAGAGGGGAGTTATACTGCATAAAGCACAACGGATACTGAGAAATTTAGGAAGGCAAACTTTCTTTCTACCGTCTTTCCATCCCATCCAATTTAACCAACTATAATTAGACGATTGCTCAAGCATGAAATGGAGATTTCTCTGCAATTTATTAATCTCGAAGAAAAAAAGAAAACTTTCTAGCACATAAAAGTGCAGTGCTGAAAGAATATTTAAGACTTAAAAAAACGAAATAGGCTCCACAATCTCAAAGAACGTGTCGATCGGCAAGGCGACGCTCTCAATAATTGGCCGTGGTATAGATGGAAAATGTTTCCTCAATCTAGACAAAAAGCGAAGCATTTGCGGCACGCTGAACACACCTTTCTAGCTATTGTCCTTTAAAAGTGCTACTTTTATTCACAAACTTAGTTGTGTGATATTTATTTCGATTATGAGAAGGATTACAGCACTTTGAATACGCTGATGTTGTAGAGCAACTTTAAAGTATCAAAACAACTCATATCGCCCCAGGTGGGTTACTCATGTCCATCATGAGGCAAACTGCTCCAACCCTTTGTACTAACACTGTTCATTATTGTCATTAAAGAGGGTAATCTTTATTCAAAGGGGTTGCTTTGAAAATTTCCACTCTGGCACACTAATGTTTTTGGGAAACTTTGCCGCATAATAACAATCAATCACAAAGCTGGTGCATATTTGAAAGTAAAAATGCAAGAAAAAAGCAGCATGCTCAACATAAGTGAAATACCTGGCAATCAGAGCAAGCTTTGTGTCAACAAATTTCAACGCGCTGACATTGCATATTTCTTAGCATCGGTGAGCTTTTGTTGACAGTTCTTCTATTATTCGACCATCTTGCATGACGAAAGCATGCACCGCTTGTGAAGCTATACGAAAATACTATTATTTGTTGCGATGATTTTTCCTTATTGTTTTAATATACTTTTATGAAATGTTGCAGCCAGAGTAATATAAGAGGTGGAGCAATTTTCGCAATGAAAAGACACATCGATATTTCTCTGCTGCATCCATTAGCGGCTGAATGAATCTCGTGTTCTTTCTGTTCAAAGTTCAGCAATAGGATTGGCTGCAGCTGCTTCTATATTTCAGCCAAATTTGAGGAAATTTTGAAAACAGCCTTAAAACTAAGCTAACTGCATCATCAAGCTTCAAGAATACACAGTTGACAAGTGGGCAATATTCAAGCATCTAAGACTGTGATAGTCCATGCCGTCCGTTTTATTTTTTTCGAAATCTCTTTCAAAATGAAACAAAAAAATAGCAAGATTTCAAGAAGAGTGGTCGCAGCAATGGAAAAGCGTTTTATTAAGGATTCGATCGTACTTTATTAAGTTGTGGTATTGATAGCTGAGAGGATCACTAACGAACGTGACGTGTGATGTGGTTGAGAGCAAAAAAAAAAAAGAATTTTTACTGCATTTGTACGTAGTATAAGTGCACTTTTTTGCAGAACAGTTTGCTGCTTTATAGGACAGTCAACTCCCTTATAATGTAGATTACAAGTATAGAGCTGAAATTAATAAGAAAATGCTTATTTTGAAGAGTATACAACTCTGTAGAACATTCATTTTTATATTATTATATAAATGCCACGCGTGCCACAAAGTCTTTTATTAGTGCAGATCGATTACCCTCGCATATTCCATTCAACGTGCCTCTTATCAGTAGTGATAAGCAAATAACCAATTCAATGCGCTTCGCTTCAGTAACACTTCACTACAAAATGCTCCTCTCTATGTGTTTTATGCGTCGAAGCGTCTGTGCTTTGCACATTATTTTCATAAATTCATTACGCAAGTTGTGCATTCCTTATATGCTAAAGGAATTTTCATTGGCATATGCAAATTCAGTACTATCTTTTACGGACATATTGCCGCTAGCTAAGATTCATATGCATATTTTACGAGGAATAATATAAAAACATTGCATATATGCATATGTGTCTGTCTTCTGTTCATCTGTGTACGAATTTGGTGATAACTAGGATTTTTTAAGGTTATTTTTCATTGTATTCCACTAAAGGAAAGGAACATATGACCACGACGAAACTTTTACGATCATCCTTTTGAAAGCGCCTATCGATCTATATCGGGTAGATCATAGCCTATTCGTTCGCTTATTATTACCTTTTCATGTTATCAGTGTGTTAATTATTATAACTTCATTATCGCTGTAAAAGATGCAATCATTGTAAAGTTGTACGGTCTAGGAAAGGAGTTATCTCAGGTGTGCGCTGACTCTATAGATACCTTTTCGATTTTAGAGCAATTCAGAATAATTAACACAAGCTGGTGTTCTGCAATGGAATATTTAACGAGTTTTCAAGTTAAACGATTAAAAAGTGGTCAGCTTCTATTATCAATTATAATATGCAAAGAACGTTTCCACCAAAATGATAGACATCAGCGCTATGAGAATGATAAAATTTACCCGCAAAATTTATTACATTTCTGTGAATTTGAAATTTTCCCACATTCGCTGAACCGAATAGACTTCTTCTACTTAGTCGCATAGTGTCTCGTTCAGTTTTTGTTTCTGCATAGTTGAGTAATGATCAATTCCTATCAGTAACTATGTGCAACGATTGCGAAAAAACCATCTAACAAACTCTTTATAGAATTGACTGAAACATATGTGCCGAGGAGCTACAATATCATAGGAAGATGGCAAAGAAAAAAGGAGGTGATGACTATGGACTCAGTAACGACAGTTCGGACGCATCTCTGGATGCAGCATTAATGGAATGCATCAACAATATTGCCGATATTCCACCCGATAGGGTGGTGAATGATGTTCACAAACAACTCATGCTGAAGTTTCAACCGGGCGAGTTTTTCATTCGACTCATGAACAGAGTTCCTTACTATCCCCATGTCATGAACAGAGTTCAGTGTGAATTTTATTCATATGAATGGTCGGAATCAAGAAGAATAATTCTCATCACCCCTATTTCATGATCATATCATTGAGCATTTCGACAATGCTTAACGCAAGATTAATGCCAAGCAACGAGACTGATATTAGAGTTGCACATGCAGAAGAAGCTTCCGTAGGTTTCGGCATATCGCATGTTCATATGGAGCATTAACCTTTGGGGCGCTGGATTTTATTTCGAGCAATGAAGGAGCCACGTTATTTCGTTTATCGCCGATTTGAGGATGTGGTGATGCGCTAAATTCTTAGGTTTCAGCAATTACATCTCATGCGATGCATGTTGAAAAAGGATCGAGTAGCGCAAAAACAGAAGTAATAAATAAGAAAGGCATGATTATGTGGGGTAATTTAAACAAACCGGGTGTCTATTTTTAAGCAAGAGGCAAGTAGATTGCAAAGGCGAATGAATCCTTCAGGTCTAATTTGGTAGTTCGTTTGTGATAGGCAACTTCAAAGCAGGCCTCATCATTTTTTTTTTTTTTCAGCAATGAAAGGTGTTGCCGATTCTGGATTCAATCTATTGCGTGCGTTCCACAGTAAGTTGTTTGCTACTGTATATATGAATGACGGCTGAATGATTACATGGGTGGTGGTTTGATGGTGATCTTTAATCGTTGTTCATTCAAAGGAGTTAGCGAATTTTAAAAAAGCGAAGGGTTGAAAGGAAGTGTGATTTCTTTCTCACATACGTACTTTGAAGTGTTGGGAGAAACACTTTATGCAACATCGTCGTACTTAACTCTAATATAGGAATATTAGATGATTTTTGAAAGGTTCATCAAGGTGCTGAATGAATGAATTTGTGAATGAAAAAAAAAAGGTTTCGTTCTTTTTTCTTCATTGTGCCTACTCAACAACGACGCTGCAGAGATGATGATAAGCTGATGTAAAAATTACAGCTGATACGACGATTGAACAACCCTTTACTTTAGACTTCGAAAAGTAGAATTCTGCACCACCTTCTTTCAACTATAAATTGCGCCATAATATTGCATACTAAAGAGACATTCATAAACATCTCTTACGCCCTTTTCCGTCTCTTTTTTCCTCTGTTGCCATTTCCTTCTCTGAGCGACTAAGATTATAAGAACCATTAAGTAAACGTTCATTTGTGAACTCTTTCGTGGCATACTTTTGAGAGGACTTGCCAACTGCGGTATTCGTAGATTAGTACGACTAGGGAGACGTCAACGTTTCCTTGTTTGTTTATGAAGGAAGGCTAATAATACACGACGTTAGCGGATGCCAGTGTTGATGGCATTGGCTTGTCTCTTGTGACATTTGCCTCTAGTTTAGATGGAATAATTTATGATTGCAATTTGAAGTGACCAATAAGGTTGCCATTCATATTGAATCTTTAGCTTTCGCTTACATATACGAGATCGATAAAATAAATAACGTCAACGACGATGCGGAAAAAAATGCTTTCTTTAAGATGTTCAAAAAATGAGCGAAGCATATGTTAAAAGTATTGATACGTTGGCCGATTCGGGAAGCAAAGCATTCGCCGCTGCTAGACAACGAGCCGCCGAATTGAAAGAATTTGCTTCGGCAATGCGCGAAATAAATCGACGGCACAATGAAACGGTATGGTTTTGATTGATAGCTTAATAAGAAGAACTGCTGAAAACGATTTGAGAAATGCTTCACTAGAAGTGTGAAAAGTGTCCTCATATTTTCACAATGAATTTGATCCAAAATATTCCATTTTCGAATGAGTGAAATCGGCATTTCAAACGATTGTATGATGTTGTGGATATGCGCAGAGCAATGTGACAGAAGAAAAGAACAGATCTGAAGATTCGATCAGTCCAGCTGATTCATTTATGTTCATCGACGCGTGATATCGACTTGCAGATGGCCAGATTATCTATTGGTGGAATTTTCGGTTCACCACCATTCATCACTAAAAAAATATAGCTCAGTGGAATATGGCTAGTTGGAAAGAGGTGGAATAGTTCAATTTTACAAGAAACTACCAGAAAATTTCAATGTTGCGAAATTGAGCTCAAAATATTTTAGCAAAAATAAAAAAATATCGCACTAAGTTTCTTTGTTTTCTTCAGTTGAAAAAGCAAGATAAAATATGGTATAGCCTTTAAATAATTCTTACATGATCTTCTATTCAAAGATATGCAAATATATGAGTCTTTTGTCAGCGTCATCAATCCTCCCTGTAATAGCCAATATGGTTAATGGCATGAATATAAAATCGCACACCTATCGCTTTTAATTCCTAACATTTATTTTCTAAAGTCAACGTTGAAATAGACTCGGAAAAGAATTTGCAATGTTGCAATGCTCCGCTTAGATGAATGCAACTAGCAATTTTATAAAGTTAACCCTTAGTAAAATGCTTCACCCATTTCGTCGTTAAATAAATTCAAAACCGAAAATATGGTTGACTATTCGATCGGTATCAGCGCATAAGAGAGCAATTGCTGAAAAAAAAAAAAATCACTGAATTAAATATCAACGCGATGAATTGTTATGATAGCGTTCATTTCTCAATATTCTCAAAAAACAAGTCGCTTTAAAACTTTATATTTTTATTTGCTCAAATAGGCTAGTAATCCTAAAAGTCTTAAATTGGCTAGTAATCCTGAATTGGCTAGTAATCCTGAAAGAAGAGTGTTGTTTGCGTTTCAGATAAATAAATTCAATGAAATTATTACAAAAATAAACGCATATGGTCAACATGAGAAGGACAAACTCAAAGAGCTACATCGTGGATTTGAAGCACGAGAAAAGGCAATGAAAAAATCACTCCGCAAGAAGAAAGCAGAAATAAGTTTTTTTAAGCATAATTTCTCTAGCGGCTTCTACGAAGAGTGAATTGTTTTTATTTAATTTAAGGTTCGGTAACGATGTACCGAAAAATAGTTGATTTAAACTTGTGGAATTTCTTCTTGAAACATCGAATTAATGAAACTTATATATGACTCTTTAAAAAATTTGGTTATTTCAAAAATATACACTTAATATGAGCATTTCTATAAGCATACTTGATAAGTATAGATCTTCTGTGTGCTCTCGATTTTGGAATTTTCGTTTCCTTTAATTGTAACGATATATTAATAACTTTGTAATTTTTCTTCAGATATCTCTTCGTATCCACATCTCCTCACACTGTCCTCCCTCCCCGCTATCGCCAAAAATAAATCGTAACCTAATTTCCATGTTGCCATCCTATTTTTAGGATTCAGGTGCCCTGGAAAAATTCTACGTTAAGGAGAGAAACCTTGCGCTCAGGCAGCAAAATCAACGATACAAGGTGGCGAATTTCACTTTCGACATATTCATTTCCAAAAATACGTTGAAACTGTATGAAAGGATCAATCATATTAAGGATCGTTTTAAATGCATTCAAAAAAGGGACCGTGAATCGAAACAACGAATGAAAAAGTCCTGTAAGGGGGTGATTGTACTTTGCTTCATTCGATGGCTACTTCGAAGTTTTCTGATAGCGATAGAAATAACAGCAAAAGAAACAATAAATAGACCATTTCATATCATCTGATTGATAAGATTTCATTTCCACCTCCCGATTGACATAGTTCTTACTATACCGAGTGAAGCGGAAATATTTCAGTTTTTTGTCGAAAAACATAGCGAATGGTTGCGCGATTATCTGAGCTTATTCGATGCGTTCAGACAAATATTCGACGAATCGCATGACGCCAACACTGCAGCTGAGGTATGCGCACAAATAATGCATACGAGTTACATCTAATTCCCTTTGGCAACTCTTTTAAGTGTAGTCCTCATTCATGTTGACATATCATTTCAACAATCAAAGCTATTTGTATCTTAATAACAACAAGCAAATACCATATTAGTGCTCAAGGGCACCAAATTTGATCAGCGCAATTACCGAATTTAGGAAAAACACTGGAATTTAAACGTAAAATCACTGGATTTAATAAATAAATTCGTTTAATCTGACTAAATTTCAGCAATGATAATAGTGATATCCATTTTCTTTTTTAGATCCATAGCATTAAATAATTTGATAAATTTTTATTTTTGTTTTTTATGAAAAAGAGCGAATTTCTGATCAAAATTATAGAGATAGATTTAACATAATCAAAGCTTCCCTAAATTTGTTTCATTTCTATGTCATCTGTAATTAGTCGATCGCTACAAAACCGCACAAATGCGTATCGCTGAATAAACGCTGATCAAAGCGTTTTTCAACTTAAATAATTACAATTTATAAATGTGCGAAATTGTTTCAATATTTCCTCAGTCTTATTGCATTTCGGCAAATGAGTAGAGGGAGCTATAATCGATCACCACATATTTCTTGATTATTCAGGGTTTCCCCCGGGTGAATTGGCTTCAGTTTCGTCCCATTTCTTAAAACGCTTTTTGATAATCGAGTCCATTGATGTATTGCCAGGACGATTGATCACATAGGTGACTATCGAAATATTATCGTATTCGCGTTCAGAGTGAACATGAGGTGAGAGGTGAAATCGCAATTTTCGATGACGAAGGTTATGTTGCGCCGAGTGTCTACGGTGAGAAAGCAGATTCACTCCGAGCGGAGATTCATTCTCACAATGATGTATGTATAATATTTATCAATTCATTTTGTTATACGCCTCATAACAACATCTATTAATTTACTAATTTCTAAAAACACCGACAATATCATTACAACGAAGCCGATCGATAGGCAAAAACGATAAGTTGCTAATACAGTGGCTTTATTTGCTTTGTTTGAAGCGATCTTTGGTGCAGTGTATCTAACGACTTCAATTGATATACTAAATAAGAGTTCGGGAATTTTCCACATGCCCCCAAGCTTCACTTGAAGTGCTCTCACATATCTGCGATGATCGATATGCCTAAGCTATTATCGGCTAATCTCTGCAGAAGAGTTTGCTCGAAGCGTTTGCAATTTCTGCGTTACTTTCTCGAACTTAAACACTGTCGTTGTTAGTGGATAAATGTCTGATAGCGCTATTTTTGTCTTATGTATATAATGAATGATATAAGCAAACAATGATATGATTGCTTGATCAAATTTCGCCGATCTTAAGTGAAAAGTTCAAGAATCCTATAGATCGGTTTCGCACATAAACCCAACTTGCCAATATTGGAAGAGAAATTATAAACCCCTCTTTCACCTCATTCTAGTCAGCCAAGCAAAGTTCGCATACTTGGGAAACAGGGTCGACAGTAGCTGTCGATAGGCACATCCTTTTGCCAGTAGTCCACCAAAATAGCCTGAAATAGTGGAAATTTTAGCTCGATCACATGTGATATGGGGACTACGAAATGTCTTTCAAAAAGGTGATATTCCTAATGAGTGCACAAATTTCACTGAAAAAGCTTCAGCGCTATAGCGCCATAACGAAATTTAATGCATAAATATCATCGCTTCATATAAATGATGCATAGCACCAAAAAAAATTAAAAACTCTGAAAACTATTTCAGTCAACACATGAGCCGATATCGAACAGTGATGCGTTTTTCAACGAAAATTTTGTGATACAACATGCGGCGCCAGAAAAAGAAACCCAGACACCATTACTCGAACAATCCACCTCTCCAGGTGTGGTCGCTCGCTACAGAGTAAGTTGTTAAGTTAATAGAATATCAACCATAAATGATCTCCGATCGATTGTTTCTAAACATCATTCGACTTGAAAAATGAGAAGCAACAGGAAATGACATGAAATAAACCAACAGTTTTATTTTTGTAACGAAAAAAGATACCTATGTTTGATGAGTGATGAATTTTGTTTACTCAACCGAGAAGATATCGTTATGAAATGGTACAATGAGTGCAAATTCTTGATTCTAACAAAGCTACTAATCGAACTAATAGACAGTTATGAGCGCTCGAAATTGTTCGAATTTTAACGATATGAACTGTGCTGACATTTTAGCTAATTGACGCTATTGGAGTTTTGTTCACCAATATGGAATCACTTATTTATCTGATGGAATATTTCTATAGCGATGGAAAACAATTGGATTGAGATCTATTAGATAAGCAGCCAGCTTAGTAGGAAGTTGATAAGCAGATCAATATTGACGCAGCTCATATGAATGCTTAGAATGAATAATGCCAACAAAAAAGCCGCTAAACTTTTCTTCCGCTCTTCGTTCTTAGTAGCACAACAACTTCAATCACACAAACACGAACATTTCTCAACTCACACCATGTGCAACATTTGAAATGAGAAAACTTGTTACCGACTATAAAAGCATTCTTACTTGATGTTTAGCGCATTGACTTTGTCGATAAAAAAGAGAAGGAAGCAATAAATAACTTGGGTGATTTGTGCAATACATTTGAAGGAGACTAAACACCGACCAAAGACCGCTGACAAAGCCACATGCGTTATATATGGGCCACCATTGCAAGTGCCGGAAGAGGTGAAATTCAGAGATGCGGCCACAACGACGACACCTTATGAAAACTATCCTTTCGGTGTGTGCTTTACTTCTCAATTAGCATGCTAACACAGAAATAGCTGATAAGCAAACGGGAATAATTTGAACATAAGAAACACCAGTGAATTAGTATATTTCCACCAGCGATTTTAGTTGCCAATTAAGGTAGTCTATCTGTCGAATGTAATATTTCACATTTTATTCATTCACCACTGCGGTGCTTTTTTATCCAAACCCTGCATTTCTTCATATAGTATTTTACGTCTGATGTGTTGGAAAGCGACCTTCTCGTAAGACGTTCAGTTACAGAGGCTGCAGACGTTCTTCTCGATGTAGTGCTGGATAGTTCCTTGCAACGAATGTAGGAAGTGAAGTAACACAATATTTCACACCAAGTAAAATAGTGCTGTAGGGAAAAACAAGTTTATGCCGAAGCAGGCGGATCAGGTACTCATGGCTGTAGCAGTATTTTGCTTTATTATGCAAGATTTCGATTAGCAATTCGCCCAATTTTCTGCATCTTTATTACTGACAACTGTGGCTTTTGCTGTAGTTTTTTCTTCTCCCCGAAGCATTCTAATCAAAAAAAATGCAAAGTTTGAGGCCATGACTCTATTTATGTTTGTCATTTTCCAAAATAGGCACAAAAAAATGGATTTGAGGCTGTGTAGTTGTAATTAATTAGTTTAAGCTTCTGAACTTCCGCTTACAGAACCTTTGGAGCCACCAGCGCATGCGTCAACACGTCCATCGTCCTTCCGTGAGGAGACAACGCAACCTCTACCTGCCGTAAGAAGAAATATTAGCGACAGAATTGCTTCGCTATCAATGACCGCTTTGAACGAGGCGCCCAATAGCTACGGATCACCTGGCACAGGTCACATTAATTTTCACGTATTCATCATTCCACTCTTCCAATTTCAGCAATTCTAAGTTGAAGAGTGCTTAGCAAAACGACTGCACCATAAGAGAATCAAAATAATCTGAGGCCAGCGAATATTCGTTCACCATTGCAATCTAATCCAACTAAAATTTGCAAGAAAGGATATAATCCAGGAAACTTTGCAAGATACAATTATTATTAATAGTGCAAAAGCTGATCACCTTGAGAACCTTGTTTTCACCTTGCTTAAAGTTATACAAGGTGGAGCAAAGCAACATTAAGGATTCCTTGAAAAATATTGGCTTCAAAAAATTACAATTCTACGTTTGTATAGTAGTTTTTTTTTGACCAAATTCTGTTTATTACAATAGTTTCTTAAAAGAGAAATGTCACCACTTTCAGGAGCAATATTTCGTCCATCGAATATAAACGCCGTACCAACGGCGTTCGTGCAGCAACCATTTATGGCATCCGATTATGGAAAATTGTTGACTTGCATACATAATTTCCATGCACAAACGGCTGATCAACTGAGCCTACGATCCGGTGAAAAAGTCGTTCTTATAAAGTGTGGCTCTAAAGGATGGATTTTTGCAAAGCATGTTGAATCACAACGGTAGGTCTATAGCTCTTTTTATATTGCTATCTACTAACGATCAGATAAAATGAATTCATCAACAGCGCTATTCCTCCTAACAACAGCGGATGATATGTAACTCCGGCAAAATGAGGAACCTCTGCTTCAACTTCGTGAAAGCTCCCTCAAAATAGTAGTCGATCCCTCTCAGCTCTGACACTGAACAAAGGAAACCGACCGCCCGATTCTAGGAAAGAAGGAAAAGCCAACTACCCAATCGACTATTGGAGCTGACATAGAAGCCACCTACGGAGTCGACTCTAAGTTGACCCTACTTTAATTTTCCTTCGTTGTTTCACCTTGTGATAATAACTATAGACGTTATTCACTAGAAAACACCAGAGGAAACGCTATATAGCATAGAAAAATACGTTTGACATCAAAAAAATTGTTATGTCGATCAAAATCAACATCCGCTATAACAAGCGCTCTGATTCTGGGGTAATGAATTGAACGGTGCGAGACAAGATGGAATTTTACGTGCTTATAAAGCACCTACTCTGATACGTAAAGAGTTTAACATCTGTATTTTCAACCAAAACGGAAACTAGTCAACGGAAACAGCTATAGAAATTATACAACGTTTACAGCATGGCCTTAATTTTCTTGCAAGATCAGATGCTTTCTATATTCTTTCATAAACTGATTTCAGGACCGGTTGGTTCCCGTCACGATATGTGCAACTTCTGCCCGATTCACCAAATGCTACTTCGCTATGAATTGATTAATAAATATTTCATGTGGCGCTCAACGAATTCCCATCGTAAAATTATTGACGATCGAAGAGTAGAGAGTTTTATATTCGCACTGATAATTTTGTTTATCGGTCTCATCCGGCGATAGATAAATAATTTTTCCTTGTAATATGCTGATAAATGGATGATCGACATCAACTGATAACGACTTTTTGCAAATGGCTATTCTTGGGACGAAGTGACGCAATCACCTTGCGGCATATTCCACTTTTGACAGGACAAGGCCACCAACGAAGGTGGATGTTTCGCGTGAGAACGTTCTAAGACGATAGATCAAAAAGAAATCTCATCGAATGGTCTAACATATCATATTAGCTTTATTTTGCATTCAATTACAAAAAAAAACAAAAAAAAAACAAGAGAAATTTTTTTGCAAAGATAAGAAATACCCTCAAAATCGCCGATGCTGGGCATCGATTAAGGCGACTAAAATTAAGAGAAGACTAAAAATATGCAAAAAATTAAGACTGACGCTAAGTGAGAGAGGGAAAGAGGGAGAGGAAGAGGGAGGGAAAAAAGGAAAGAAAGAAAACAAACAGATATAAAAAAAAAGAAAGCAAGAATGTTTCCGTAAAAAAAGAAACGTATTTAGAAGAGCGCATTGAACTTTACAGTCAAACATATCGTCGCATCAATTGGTGCCAACCACCGATTCTTCGGTAGATTTGAAGAGCTTTTAAATGCGTGAGATGAATCATTCTCAATACCTTCATGAAAGCCAATCATAAAATATTTTGAATAGCCGAAATTTTTCGACAGCCGAAGTTTTTTGGTGTCAATATAGATATGCAAATGTGGCAATAATATTTATACAAACTGCAAAGAAATAGGTCAATACAGGGCATTTCCATCGCCACACGTAGGTAATGACAATAGCGTATTATTAAACATCAATAGCGACCATAAGTTTTCAAATATAAGCGACGTTATAAGCATACACATATGCACAAGACTAAAAGTTGCCACAAGTTTGCATGAACAACATCGAAACGTCCCATTCGATGAGAAAAGCATACAATAAGCCATACTAATATAGCTAACACATCGGCAAAAAAAACCCACATTTCAAGGATGGTCCCTTCTCTCCTTCTCTCTTTTTCATTTGCTTTTCCTCCTGTTCGCTTCGTTAAACGTTCCGAAACAGCCAGTTCAACCTATTACGTATCAAACTCACTATACTGTCATCAGCACCGTAATTCTATTTAACCAATATTCGATGATTACGGTAAAATCAAACTGCCAATAGTTGCACCAAAAATCTTCAACATTATTTGATTTCAATTAACGACTAATGCCCACAATATTTATTATCATGAAGCTCCTATTGTACAGTGCATTCTTAGTGACAAGAAATGAGCAAACCACTTTTTAGAAAGTTATCACAAATACCAACACAGATTGAATACCACTGATTGCCCTCAACAGATGATCAAGCATTCAGCAAAGCATATGAGTTCTAAGAAAGAGGGGAAAGCATGTAGAAGCCAGAAAAGGCAGAAAATGAGCGTTAGAATGGCGCCTTAGATTAGCGAGGTGCTTCTGAAATTAGGATACTGTAAACAGTAAAATCAAACCTATTCATTGCTCACATGCTGCGGCGATAATTAGTTATCTTTTTAGATGTGCGCATCTTTCGGCTATTCAGTGATTAGCTTCTAGCTTTTCTGTGTAACAAACTTTAAGATGGTACCGTAATTGGTTTATATGGCCTATTGCAAAGCACAGTAATCGTAACGTTTTCCTACATTTAAGATTCGTCATCTTTTTATCCATCACCCTTATTGCGCTCTAGTTGAGCTCTCTTTTATAATATTCGCTTACATGCAACAAAACCACCGAAAAAAATATTACATCGTTTATACATGAAAATGAGGGGAATCACTGAGCAGCCAAGAGCCCAAGACATCTTAAAAAAACCAGAGGTCGAAGCTAAATTTAAGTAACAGGTAGGTTAGGCCTTACTATTTATAGCGCTTTCAATTCGATTGCACCTTGCTGATACGACACAATATTCTAACACATCCTCTGCCAATTCATGCTTCTACGCTATCCTCCTTCTTAGAACTCACAGTGGAACGAACATCGATAGAATATGCGCATCGCTGTGACGATGACCCACACATAGCCGAGATACTCTTATCATTGACTAAGGACCGAAATGTGAACATAACCAATGCTCTCATTCATTCCTTTTCTCTACATATCACCTTATTCAAACTCATTCAGTTCTGGTGCCTGTAACTCGGAGACTTATTTCTATAGCTGTCGTTCTTAGCTCAGCTTAAATTTCAGTTATAAAAATCGACAATTTAGGTTTTATATTAAATAATCCGACCCCGAAAGGAAAACAAGATGATAAGCGCAAAATTTTACAAATTTCATCCCCTCCCCCTTAGATTGAGGAAATTCACCTGCTAAAACCTAATGTGTACCTTAGAGGGAGAAGAGCCTATGGAGATCGAATCGTTCGACATCTTATCGTCTTACGTCGATGATATCTAAATGGTGGTCGCATTCCAGCGAAACAAAAGACATGCTGCTTGCTTATTCAACATCTGCACATCAGTTAGCAGTGAGACCCGTAAAAACTGATTAAAGAATCGTAAGCAATACTGGAAAAGAAGTTAGATGGAAGAAGAACAATTCGATCTGATGAAGCATTCCTCTTCGCCCATCATCCACATTGCATGCATATGCGAAGACAAGCATCGTTCAACGTTTCTGCTTTCCGCTTTTAGTGCATGGTGATTCGGGTTCATCTGGCAATTCATCGAGATAACGTTCACGCAATGCCTCGATTGCGTTACACCAATCCAGCGCATTGCGCTCCGGATCGAAGAGGTAATAAGTACGATTTGGCTGAAATATATATATATATATATATATATATATATATATATATATATATATATATATATCGGTAATGAGAGAAGCAGCATATAACGTACTTTCTGTTAAAATTACTTTGGGTGCAAATAAGCCATGTTGTTAATAATTCGTAATAAACCTTCAACAACGCATCTTGTGCGAGAAAAGACAATCTATTCGACAATCTCAACGTCTCGCCGTATTTTAGGCAAGATTAGACGAAGAGAGCAACCACGCACATACAAATACGGTGGGGAATATATGAAATATTAGATGAAACTTCAAGTTTTTTAAATATTTCTGAGCATTCTGCAATGCGCTTTCTTGGAAATGGAAATAACATGAATATGAAGTACTGGTGGTTATCGACCATCTCAACTATTTACTGAAGAGCTGATGAATTCCTTATTGCAGAAGCTTACTAGTTCTGACGCAATAAAATCGCCGCACTATTTTAGTCGGCCATTCACCATAAATCAAATATGTGCAACCTTGTTCTCGCTTCCCACACAGCAGTAGCTTTCCATTAGACTTGACTCAATAAGTCATAGATGAATTGGTGCTGATTTACTGCCTATAACCTGAGTTTTATACTGTACAATATGAAAGGTGTTAGCGATTACATGATACAGCAAAAACAACTGACATCCTTTCTTGACGAAAACAGCGGCTCCTCTTTTTTGAAGCAAGCAGCACCTAAGTAATTACGCGAGATTTTCGATCGATGAAACTGCTCGTTTAGATACCTAACGTTTTATAAGTGTTCTAGTGCAGCGCACTTACCGTATGCACGAAGAACGTCCGGAAGTTTTTGGCCTCAGTCCGAAGACGACGGCTGAATGGAATCTTTCCTTTCAACTCCATGTTTACAGGGTCTACGTAGTATATGTGCGGCCCTTCGGTTAACAGAAACATCCTTCGTCTTGCGAATAAGCCCTAAATGAATGCAATCTGCATGAACCACAATGGGGATGCTACTTCAACTATTATCCTCTTAAGACAAAACTTCTCTCCATCCCCTCAAAAAAAAAAGCAACTAAAACCACGTTTTCGAGTTTTGTAACAGCCGCCATTCCAGCTGTAGGCATGAGGTAGAAGTCGAACTCACTAGGCACTTAAAATGTTTTCGAATTACCTGTTCATATCTCACCACGTCTTCTTATCTAGCTGCCAGCCGTATTATAAAAACAAAGGCAACAACATGTGGTACAAGCAAACAACGATATATCAAAACAGTAAATAAGATTTTTTCGTATGCGTGTTAGGAATAATCGATGTTTAGATTGCAATAACTATGTAAAAGATATACACAGTGCATTTCAAACGTAGTGAAGTTATTACTCAACTAAGAACAGCTAAAAGACACACGAAATTTCTTAACAAAAAATTCAAAAACTGATATTCGACTATTGAAAATCGAGTGATCGGACTGTAATTAACCTTCTTTTTATCAAGAAGACCCGATTTAAGAATGAGGTGATCATCAACGAATCGATGGTACTTGTGCGCCTGACGTTGGATGCTAAGTTTCCTGTTACGCTCATCTTCGCTTGTCCTATTCGAATCCATTGAAGACATATGCGTGCTGAAACTCAACATCGCAATAAAAACATTGCAATTTCAGCGATTCTGATAGACGATACTAAGCGAGCAAAAGTTTCTTCTTTGCCATTTGAGAATCGTTTTATCGTTCAATCGTTTCTTCTCTTTGTACAATGCTAGAAACTTGAGGTAGAAACCAAAGTACACCTGCCTTCCCTATAACTTCCCACCTCCCTGTTAGAAGAACTCGTAAAGAAACATTGCAACGTAACCTTCATTGTTCACTGCAAATACAGGATCGCTTCATGATTTAACACTTGAAGATGTGCAGTAGGTAAAGTGCTGTAGGGAAAATCTTGGAGTGCTAATTGACGAATGCATAATGCATGAGACACGAAGGCATTTCTGGTCAGGAGAGAAGGGAAGGGGTGGGGGGAGAAGGAACATGTACCAGCTGAAAAAAAGGTCGATAACCATTTGATTCTGACTGTACTTTTCAAGTGCCCGTGCCGATTCTTCTTTACTAGGTTTAACGGCTCAAGCAATATGAATTTCTCCATTTTTTTCGATACCTATGATGAAACAAGGCTCGTTTAGGAAATGGGGAAAAATAACGTTTGCTAGTTATCACTATGAATACGACTACGTTAGCATGAAAACTTGTGGTCATTTCCTTAAAATTACGGATGGTTGGCATTTCAGCACCACAATTAAAACCAGTGCGAATGCCGCCTACACTCACCCGGTATAGTGAGGTTATGGGTGTTACCTAAAATACGGAAAGAAGTTATTCCAGGTTATTGCAATCTGTGAGCGAGCATAACAATTAAGACACAGAATGGGCAAAATGCATTTATGCTATCTATCGGTATCGACACTACCGCACTTTAACAAAAAACCTGCAAAGATTTGTTGCTCTGAGTGATGAACAGCCATAGAAAAAGTGATAGTGAATTGCACTTTGAAAGCATCTCAAAGATGAAGCGAATAGGAACAACTTAATGAACCACAAATAACAAGGAAGAGGAAACAGAAAGAAGAAAGGATATTCACCTCATAGGTACGAAATCCTTGAGACTGAGACCCATAAGGCGAGTAAGTGCCGCGTCATCGAGACCAGGTTCGATTAGTGGCATATGATAGTCACTGTGGAACGCTGGTTCACCGCTACTAGCCGGCAAATAGGGCTTCAGCTCGGGTGGCGTCTTCAATGACAAATTGTCCCAGTCGATGGTAGCAAAGTAAGGATGCGAACGAACCATCTCCACACCACCCATCTCCACTGATCCGAGTCGCTTTCTTGGATCGGTGATCTAAGAATGGCACAAAATTATAAACAATTAAACATCTACCTGCTCCTTTGCCCCTTTTCCCTCCAGCAAATTCAGACTCATAAGCGTTGCAGCGTCCAAGAATTTCAAAGCAATGTCAAATAAGCAATCTTTTATCTCGAAGATTATAGAAAAATCACGCTAACTGCATCATCCTATTTCGTCTACGCAGTCGAGGCGTTTAGCCTTTAAGGGGCAACCTCATTCTTCACAAGGTTATTTTTTCGCCCCAAAGGGGAAAACAAAACCATATGAAGTAGTGGATTATCGCAAATCTTGCAAGATATGCCTTCAAGGCTGTATCACAAATTCTCGAAATGAGTTTATTTCCCAGACGATAGCATGAACTCTATTTGCCATGCAAACACCATCCTAATTTACCAAATGTTGTTTCGTTACTAGTATAAACAGTAATGCTTTCACTCGGAAAAAAACTTCAGTGGTAAACGCGTATCGATAATGGCACTTTAATTGTTGATCATAACAAGCATCAAATCTTCATAAATCTTAAAGTTTAAAAGGTAAACTCACTAGTAAGAATCCAACTAAAATGTGCTCGCTGCCTAACTACGAAATTAGAAGAAACTACGTTGGATGCAGTCTATAGTAAATTATTCAAATCATTCATAAATGTTGAGGAACAAAACTGGCGTGATCAGTCGATTGAATTATTAATGAACGAACCAAAAATTTCTGCACAAGATCCTTCGGTAGCTCGGGAAAACCTTCTGGGAATGAGTAGTCCAGTTTCTGGATTTTTTGAAAAGTATGGTAGTCATTGACCGAACGGAAAGGAGGCATTCCGGATACCATTTGGAATATTATGGCGCCAAGTGCCCAGTAATCACACCTGAAACAGAAAATTGGCTTCGAGAAAATAGTAATTTCAGGAGTTTGACGATATGAAAGAACACCAAGACATCCGTTAATGTTTATGACAGAAATCCGAAAGGAATAGAAACAGCTATTAATATGAAAGTGGCAAAACACAAAACAAGTTTGCGGTCATAATCCTTCACAGTAATCACAACAGCAGCAATGAATTTTCCACAGCCATCTAAGACATTGACCTGCGAATACTATCCTCGAGATTTTTCTGTACGCCTCACCTCAGTTTACCTTCCCTCTCCCCGAATACTTCCGCCACTCGACACCGAAATTGCGCCTGTGAAACAAATAACAAGGAAAAAAACGTACGATGGACCCACATCACCGTCGACGAGCACTTCGGGAGAGACGTATTGCGCAGTACCAACGAACGTCGACCGACTCCTATGATGACTTTCTTCTCCACGTGGCAACACATCCCTATCGCGTGCGCCAAAATCTGACGTAATATTTATTACGGAACATACCCAACACAATCTATGCAAAAAGCAAGCCGGAACAGTAATATAGCGCTCCTGTGTATGGCAATCTCATCAACGCTACACGTCACTAATTTGTCAAGGTACTCCTGCGCACTTGAAAAGGTCATCTCCGAAAAGTTATGGTCTTTTAACGGTTCCCGGCCAAAACTAAGGATGGGAGAGCGGAATTATTTCAGTTGCCGCCGCTACCTTAAAGTCAGAGGTTCGAATTATACCTACGAGCACATTGACGCCACTCAACAACACTGGTGCTCCAAACAAAAACGTAATTGATTCGAAATCATGCACGTATTTAAACCTGGTTGTGTTAATTGGATCATCGGGTCATCATAATTTACTATCAATTGCTGAGAAAAGCCCCGTTCTCCATCCATTCATCACTGCCGCTAGAGCTGTATAACTACACTTGTTATTGATCACGAACATTGCACCACAATCACCAGCACTTTCTCCGCAAGTTACTTGCCACTTAACAAATGAACAAACCAATTTCTTCAATAGCAAAGTATGGGAAATGAAAAAGAAACGTACTATCTTCTGGATTTAGAAATTTTGCAGTCCCAAAATCCGAAAGCATAATATGACGATTATCGTTCAATAAAATATTTTCCGGTTTCAGATCACGATGTATAATTCCACAGCGATGCAAAAAATCCAATGCGCATACAATTTCTGCCGAGTAGAATAATGTCACCTGAAAATATAAGCATTAAAAACTTGAATTAGACGATGGAAGAAATTCATCCCCTCTGAATTTCAGCATTAGTCAGCTCGACATTCTGCTAAACAAAATTCGAAACGATCGTTACTGTAATAATGAAATGCTTTTGTATAGCCGCAATCATAGTGAATACAATAATTTATAAATGCCACAGATTTAGAAATGAAGAAAAACGCCTACCTCGTCATCAAACGATCCCAATCTCTGCAGACACTGCAGTAGATCTCCGTTCCTCGCATAGGTCATCGCAAAATCTGTAATCAACAGTTCTTCGATATAGGACAATAAATTAGCATCGTTCGTATCCTATGAACTTAGTGCAGCGACATCAAAATGTGGGTTCAGAAAAAAAGAAATGAAAGATATGGGTTTTGAGGCTACCTGAAATCGAATGGGAGTCATAAACTCCGCAGAATGACTCAGTCAAGAAGCACGGATTGATGTCAACCGCATTTAGCGAAAAAACAATGATGGAATTTAAATACATAAAAACTAAACGAAACATGAAACGTCTTACAAAGCCGAGTTGGATCCTGGAAAGTGCAGTAAAGGGATACGAAAAAAGGATGGCCTCCATGAAGATGCGTTATAGAGGTCATCACGTCCTTCTCACGCATAACGCTCTTCACCTGCAATTCATCGGTTTAGATCGATCAGCGAGTCCTATATACACGCATTTCCTTCCAAGCTAACCCCCATCACTGAAAGGACAAATTTCTGTGCGCATCTTTGAACTGTCAAATTTTTCTACTTTAGAGCTTCTCAAAGTGCCTGCAAAGAAGACCGTTTCATCGCAAAAAATGAACTCAATAATACATGCAAAAAATTTTGCCACTTTTTCCAATTTTTGGATTTCACATACTGCCCATTGCACCTTACTACCTCATTACCACGTCTTCTGTTCTTCACTTCTCCCCATCTATTCACATTTTTGCGCCCGGAGACCACGCGTTGTATCCGCTCCCATCTCCTAGACCGAGTGGGAAGGAGTTTCTCGAGTCTTACAACTGCACCGCTTCCTGATATAACAAAAAACCTCACTACATGCTGCGGTCGAATAAAATACCCGATCCTAAAAGGTTGGCAGCTAATGAAAATTACTGCTTAAAACAAGTGCAACATAAAACCTTGTCATGTCGACGAATGAGATCCTTGTTAACCACTTTTATTGCATATTCTTTACCAGATGACACTTCTTGCGCAAGATACACCTATAATAATCGAAATTTAAGATGCTAACAGAATGAATTCATCTCATTTGTTAGTCGTCTTCGATCATCCTACGCAATAATTTCTAGTATACGATAAGTCTAATGTGGCTGACATTTGTAAGATCAATCTTCAGTGAAATTGTTTGGGACTTGTCTCTCAATGACTAGAAAAGCGATCGATAAAACAATTTTGTAAATTATTCGCTTTTAGGTTTTTGTGAAACCTCTTGATGAGAGGGAAGAGGAAGTGATAATATTGAGCTGAACTGAAGTGAAATAATTTTACTCATTTTAGTAATCAGCAATGAACGGTAATTCACCAAGTAAACAGTTCCATTTTATTCGTATATACATTCTTTGTGTTTTATGATTTCTTCGTCGAAATAGCGGATCAGTGGATAGTCGGCCAATTACCAATACATAAGGGTTCTTCACGAGAAGAATAATTGTCGATAAGAAACGATGAAACGTTTAAACGGCTAAAATAAGCAATGATTCAACGAACGAAATCACCGTTGAAAAAGAGCCTTCGCCCAGTGTTCGCATGAAAAAAAAATCTTCAGCTGTTCTTTGTACCGGTTGCCGCCCACTCTTCATCATTTGCGTCATAGCAACTTGTGAGATCGAACGTTTCTTCCTCACCTCCACCTGAAAACAATATTGCTCTTTATCGATTAGAACGATTCATGTTTGAAAAAAAAAGTACTGAAAAAAAAAAACACAACGCCTCAATGACCTGGTAAACAATTTTAACGCGTCTTTTTAAAGCAATCGTCGAATGATTTCCAATAA
Source organism: Baylisascaris procyonis (assembly GCA_037389465.1). Taxonomy (NCBI): domain Eukaryota; kingdom Metazoa; phylum Nematoda; class Chromadorea; order Rhabditida; family Ascarididae; genus Baylisascaris; species Baylisascaris procyonis. The sequence goes on from JAZARR010000059.1 coordinate 6,055,551, forward strand.
CGCACCATAGATCACCTTTCCGCTTCAAAGCGTCGCCGTTTTCTTTAACGTTTCTGACCTATTCAACTCCATTAATCCCTCCGGCTCCCATTAGAGAGTATTTGGCATCGCAATTCAATAAGGAAGATATCATTACCGAGTTCTACATTAAACATCACATCAGAAAATAAAGAAAATCATCCTAGCTGCGTAACAACAAAAATTCTCAGAGACACTGCCATAGGAAGCAATTGACTTGAAATTTCATGGACTACAGGAAACTCGAACTGATTCCTCGAATATGTTTCAGGATGATGGCGATTTTGTGGACGCGTTCCTTCCAAGAGAATTTCCACGTGAGCACCTTTGTACACACACAAACAACGTAATGCTTCCCGAAGAGACACTTAAACACATAACGTCACCGTCCTTCTCTATACTTACATATAAATGTACACACACACCACCACAGCGCACAACACAAATACAGAGGCACACACACTCCAGAGCATAACACGGGCACAAGCTGACATAACAGTATTTAACCTGTGAATGCAGATACCCCTCCCCCCAAGGCAACTGATGACGTTTGGAATGGCAATAGCTCTCGACGGGATATTCCGCTCTGCATGCATTGAAAGTTGCAAGAATAAGGAAAGCGTCAAATACGAATGCATCATGTGACACATAATAGTAATAGTAATATAACTGTAATATTATGATGTCATTTGTAAGATGCCACATAATCTCATCTCACGGCTAAGATTGTTTTCTACTAACATCTTAGAAACCAGCGATGTTGTAGTGTTCGCACAGGTGGTCATATATAAAAGTGGTGAGGATGAGAGGGGAGTGGATGAAGAGGAAAAAATGTCAGAGTTCAGATACTTCATCAAGCACTCATTTCGAAACGAGCAACTAATGAATTCAACCAACTTTAAGCATTTCGTTTGCTTAACGCCCTCATCTGCGCGCAAACAAACAACGCTTCTGCCCTTGTGGTTCGATCGTGGACAAACAGCTATCCAGAGAAAAGTCTGTGTTCTCCATCCTATATTATAATTTGTCATGAATATGACTATCGAAGACCAGAAGGCGCCGCTCTTCAATCCCTCAAAGAAGTAGTTCTCCATCCTCAAAAACAGAGCGCGATTTGAAAAAAGAGGATGATGAATGAAGAGTATAAGAAGTGAATAAATTTAAATAGTCGAATCTGAAGAAAACGCTCACGGTGTGTGGTTCCGAGGTATCAGAACGAAGTGTACCCCAGTAGACCGCGTCATTCCGAATGCATCCTGTTGAGCTCTTTTCAGCGCCACTTTCCACGTAAGGCGATGAAGTTGCAGCGGTGCGGTTTTCTGTAAGCAAATAATCTTTATACATTTAGAATTCAATAGTTTATTTGAACATGTTATTAGCGAAATGGTTACAAAACACGATTATTGGTAGTTCACTGTTCAGGTTGGACGAAGCGACCAAGTTAAAACAAACCAATCAGTGCACAACATGTTATGTGCTCGAGAACAGCGAATACAAGCTTCTGCTCACGAGTGGGACGTGAGACCAAAGGATTTATCGTTACATCCCATAGCTCCTGCAGAAAACACTTTTCGACATAATTCCAAATCCTGCACCAGCAAGGAGTCAGCATGCTCGTTAATACCCTCTCCTTTCTTCCATCAAACGAGGTCGCAAATTTTTGATGCCAATACGCCCAAACATTAAAGCAATGTATCCACTTGAAATTTTTGCAAAAAGCATGGATAAACATCCCACAAAACGAAACGACCTCAAATAAGAAATACCGGATGATCACTTAAGCGCCTAAAGGAAAGCAATCGAACATTCGGAAGTATGAAATCGCTCATCATATGCGCATTACTTATCGAGCGTTCGAAAGAACTTGAACATCGGCCGATCATCTGTCTTCAAAAGTGTTGCACTTAAAATTTGCTACCGTGACAAAGGCGGAATTACTAATTTTACTCTATACATTTTACGCAACAGTTTTTTTAGGCGATGTTATTCCCATCGATGCATGGTGGCGTTTTAGCGCATTGATTTTTAAATGTTGACCATCCTATTCCATGGATCCTTTATTTCTTGGACACCAAACAGCCATCAAAAACTCTTCAAAACACTATTCAATAATTGTCACTACTCGAACATCATGGTGTTTACATTAACAGATATTCGTTGTTAGGTTTATAAGATTAAAGATTATCCACTCTCGATGCTATTTCTAATGTCGTGAATTTGTTATTCATATGGATACCAGCTGAATGAAGAGGAAAGCGTAAGCGAAGAAATATGTTATGATGTTTTTCAAGTTTAATAAACGTTTAACACATCAGTAGGGAAATCGAAAACTTAAAATAATTGAAAAAATGTAATTGTTATTACAGATTTAAACCCGATGGGTAGGAAAAATACTGCTGACAGAATCGCCTTTTGCAGTTCATTTGACCGAGTTCTCCCTTTTTTTTTTACTTTTTTTTTCTTCATAACCTTCAGATAGAGAATTAAACGACAAATCGCTCTGCTTAGAGTCGAAATAAATAGATTTAAAATGAAAAGAAATCAATACTCACAAAATTTAAACCTTAATTAGCGAATAACGATTTCTTGTGCATATTTTAATTTTAAGCCAATCATATTTTCAACATTCCTATTTCACATTTCGTATAAGATAAATTTGATGGCCTAGTAAGCAACAATAAAACAAAGCCCTATGCAATTTTCAATGAGATGATAGACCCCTTCGCGAATAGGAGAGAGATTGCGTTACTACCTTCACTTCACGTCCTCCTCATCCCGTCTCTCTTTTTCTTGGACTCCCAACTCCTGATGTGGTGAGCGTTTGACATCTACCAGCATATGCAGCACTGCCAACAACTTCAAGTAGTTAGATGAAAAAAAAACCTCTAGACGATCAAGTCATTCGACGGGTTCTTTAGTCGAAGTTTGTTTTTCATAAGCGATTTCAAAATTTTATTCGTATTCAATTGTCGTTGAGTTTGTAGCCGATACACTGCTACTAAGAATGCTTAGGGGAATGGAAAGATTGCTGGGAAATCACTGTCGGGCGACTGTTATGATAGGTATTTTTCCACTTTATTATCCACAGAGTGGCAGAGCACGTCCAAACCAGGCATAATCAGATTTCTTAAACCTGGAAGGAGGAGATCTATACTTTGCAGCTAGAAAACTGCTTTATCGACGAAAATAATCGCAAAAAAAGTCGCATGCGCTTCATTTCGTTATTAGCCGTTATAATGCACAACAGAACCCGATGTGAAAGTTCGATTGATCCGATATTACAGGACAACATATTATTGTCTATATGCGGCTAAGAGTTTCTGAGAGTAGAATCGATTTAAGTAAAAAAATTTTTTTTTAAAGGAAAAGTTATATGACTGAAATCTACTGAAGTGGATGTAATATCTATTTGCTAACAAAGCGTGAAAAACTATTCGACTCGTTGTTACGTTGAGAACAACATAACAATATCATCTATCTTGCACGGCACAACTCAGAAAGTGCGTTTTTGATGAACAAGTGTTGTACCGGTGATGGATGATGAGCCGATACTGTCCTCTTCGGAGAGGGTGGGTAATGGTTGTGATGCAGATGCAAGCGACGCCCCCGAATGCACCACCGCCATGCGTCGATTCAACGCGTCGCTTTCTCACACCAACCGGAAACACAAATTAACGAAATGCGTCAGCCAATCGGCGATTGAATTCGGTCGCTCTATCCTCTCTTAATAACGCAAATATGCTTCAACAACGTCTCGATACCGACCGAACGTCAACTATCCTGAAAACTGAATTCAACTGAAAGGAATTCGTTTACATTAAAAAGAGTGCCGTTCGATCGACAATCGACAGCAGGTACAAGTAAATATATATGGTGGTCATCAGACTCTTCTATGCCGAATCAGACAGAAAGACTAGTGTTCTCCAAACAGGAGAGAAAAAAAAAAGTCTATTATCATAAAAAAGAGTATTAACGAACAATACATTCCCCAGACATTCATCTAATTTGCAAAATTTGCATATTGCTCTGTGCAGATGTTCTTTGATGCTTAGAAGAGATACTGTAAGTACGGAAAAGTTGAAATGCAACAATATAATTATGAGAAAATTCCACCTTAAATATTAACCGCTGGCGCAGAACGCACCGTGAAGAAAGCCCAATATTTATAAGCTCGTACTAGAAACGAATTAGAGCTTAAGCAAAAGCCGACGGCAGTTCGCAAGTTCAAATAAGCGTGAATTAAGCCGTCTCAGTGATTCACACCTTTAGGTAATGATTTTCATGGAAAAACATACGCTGAACAACGTAACTGATTAAGAGGTAAACTTAACTAAAATATAGGCATATAGAACAACTTAGAAAAGAGTAGCAAATTCAAAAATAATTAAAAGACATCTATCAACCATAGCTAATTGAAATTCCATAGGACAAATTGATGTCTCTTTATTACGTCAATCACAAATGAATAAACAAAACGCAGCTGTTTCCTATTTAAGCGGGAATATATAAAAAAAAAAAGAACGAATTCTCGCAACAATCATAATGCAAGTAGACAGCTGTATAGTTGGCCTCGTGAATACTGGCATCTTTGATACTTGCATAGTGGATGGAAGAGGAAAGGAAGGGAATGGGGTGTAAGCTTGAAAGAAAAATTGTGTAAAAGCAAGCGGTGAGGTCTTTGTTTCTTCCATATACTCCTCATAAACTGTTGATGTCGATGGAAGTGTACTGGATCGCATCACGTACGCATTATTCAAGCTTCTTGCAAATGCAATAAACGAACAATCTCCCATTAGAGTAGTTCCACGCAGTAGCGTATTAAAGTGAGTGATGGCTCAAAGGGGGGAGGGGGAGGAACGGGGTATTGGCTGTAACCATTACTGGAAATTTCGCAGATGTGTTTCGACCGGCTCGCAACCGAAATGTTGGTTGAAAATGAATGCATTTCAGAAATGTCGGTCGATCATGGACCGAATGCATTCACTTAAAAGCGAATTCCGATTGCAGGCGGATGTTAAAAGGTATCTTTGACAAGGATACAGCGTGGAACATTACATGCTTCATGCAACATTATTCCACTGGGAACAGTAAATGGATAGCCAGTTCAAAACAGTTATTATGGCTGCAACCAAGACAAAATAGCCGAAAAGAGTACTCGCTAATTCGCAGCCGAACAGGGACAAATATCTCCTCAGGAAAGGCATCCTTAAAGGAAAACCTCAAAAGCCAAAGTGAGAGGAAAATGGCAAATGGAGAAGCCATGAATTGTTTAGTTCAACAGTTTGTCTAGAATGAAAAGTACCACTCTGATTCCCGAAAATGAATTCAGCATAAGTATAGAAATATATTAAGGCAATATTAGAGCATTAAGACATTGCATGCATATATATATATATATATATATATATATATATATATATATATAGCAGATGAAAAAAATGCTAAGCGAATATGACAATATACAACTGAGAAAGATCCACCCCGAACAGTAATTTGAAATCCAAAACGGGAACAAACATCGCCTAGGAAAAAAAAAGGAAATAATGGGCCCTTTATGGACGAATATTCAACGTTTCAGCAATATTCCAGCATTCTCTCAAGATCACGTTCTATCACTCACTACCACATCCAATGCATTTCATCAAAAAGGAGATGTTAAAAATGTTAATTAACAGCCTCATCACTTCCGTCTATAGCAATGATTACCCAAGAAAGGAACCGTAAGACTCTTCAAAAGGCTATCAACTGAAGTTTCCGATTTATCCACAACTGGCAAAGATTTGAACATATAGGTGAAGATCGTTGAAGAATTCAGGCAGAGTAAGCTCAAAAAGCTAACGCTCATCGAATCTGCGTGGTTTACATCTTCGGTCAAATCAAGCGTATCCCTCAATGAAATGTTAGTATTATGACAACATAAACAACAACAAAACGATTGTGCATTAGAAAGCCGCACAAAGCGAATCTACGACAGAGACAAGTAAAGAATCGTCTATGCCGAACTCGAAGATCACAACTGTCTGCATAACAAAGGATGACATAAATTTTGTTTCGGTTTAGCCACAACGAGCAAAGATCAAAGAGCGAACACAAAAAACTTAGTCTAGCTTTGAACGTTTCTCCGATCATTTCGCATCGCTTGCTTCGTTGAAATTTACGCCTTTTTTGAAACCAGTTCGAAGATCGCTCGTCATATCACTGACTGAAGCCCTACGTGAGCTTATGAACTCTTTTTTTCATGCTCCTCAATGCGGTAATGCCTCAAACCTTTCCCCGTCATTGTGAACTAAGCCACCACAGTCGTCGTAAACACTTTATGAGTGTGACTGCTGGTGGGATGACACCTGCCTTGCATAACCCAGTCGCCATACGCATATCCCTCCTCTCCTTTTTTGCGTTTCTGTGGATTCTTAAGGGACTTAGAGTATGACAAGTTTGAACTGTTACGTTTTCTTGAAATCAGTCTGTTCAAGCATGTGTACCTCTTCTTCTTGGGAGACTATTTGTCAGCTTTCCTTGACGTTCACCCCATTCCCTTCATTTCCTGGAGCTAATGCTGCACAGAGGTTTTCGGTAACGTTTTAAATAATACTGACGACTTTTTCTCTGCGAAAGAAAGCCCCTTCCATAAGAGAAACTTTGAAATTAAAATGCATCATTTCGTTTTAGCGATAGCTTCATCATCGCTTTCGTAAATATACACTGAAGATGATTATTAAAGTGATTAAAATGAGCACTCCTAGTTGAGTAGGAAGCGAACACAACCGCCCACTAGCAGAGTAAACAAACGATTGAATAGAAGAAAGGTGACCAGTCCTATGCAACTTCAAAATAGAAACCGTAACTTACATAGTGAAGAGCGGATTAAACGCAAGTTCGTCAACGATGCGAAAAAATCCTAAAGATATCACTTGTCATTTGTTTTATATGAATGACAGTACGAAAGTTAAACGTGACTACGATGTTGAGCAGTGATGATATTCCCCAATTTCACTTCATTAAGAAAGATATCAACACTAACATCATTAAAGAGGAGCAATATAGTATAGTATAAATAAAAGAAATAAATCTACAGCGAGTAATATCAATGCGCTAAATACTTCTCAGCATGAATAAAAATGCGAAATTTTTAACCCATTCAAAAGGGCGTATGAATGATCAACTGTTTGACGCAAACAATTTCAAATATGTCACAACAATATGGAAAAAAAAATCCTTCATTAGCTTATTGGCATAGGATGAATTCCTTTGGAATGTGGTGTTATATGTATACTTCTCCACCCGTCGTTCCTTGCCTTCTGATCAACCACTCCTACTCGAGTCCTCCCTACTCAACATTATTTGAATTAGCTTGATTCCTGCTAACGTAACTACCGCTTCTAAATAGTGCTTTCAAATATAAAAACAAATCGAAGCTTCTGTTTTAGGATAGAAATGCGGTCGTTCAATTACTATCACTTGAGGGGAAAAGGACTATTAGACCAATTGAAGAAACAAAAAGAAAAGATAGGTGATTGATGAACTTTCTCGCACGTTCCAGCGAAAATTCAGCATTCCGAAACGACGAAATCAGCTGCAGAGAAAAAAATCTTGGACAAGTCCCTGACCGTTAACGCAAAGCGTCACCAATTCTATATTGTCTTTGCCAGCTAGTTGCTGGTGTTTCGACTTCCCGAACACCGATAAAATTGCACATGCATCGACAGCTTAGCAGAGTTTTCTATACGTTTCTTCGCATAAGCATTTCCGTTCACGTAGCCAGCATCGCCGATCACGTCAACCCGCCAAAGCGGAATATTTCTTTCTACACATATCTACATTATAAATATCCATATATATATATATATATATATATATATATATATATATAAAGTTGCATATGAAAATTCGGATTTTGAAACACTTTATTTCTTCGACTGTCTGCAAGCGCAGCGGATGTTGCTTGATATTATGTTATGTACCGTCTAGAATGATTTTTCCCACCTTTCTTATCTCGTCTCATTGTTTTTGGTCTTTGAATTTTCCCGTATTTTGAACGCTACTTTCCGGGAATGTGAGCCATGTAGAAGACTCGAGAGCATCGTCGACGGTGAATGGTTGGAGAGCAACTTCATTTTGTTGGTGAAGTTTTACTAACTGAATCCTCCATAAATATTCAACTGCTTGATATTCATTTATTTCAATCATTAAATTGTTTTCTAACTGCTCCAAAGAGACGATTTATCTCTTCATTCTTATCCTTTGAAAAAAAGAACAAATAATCTAAAATATATGAAAGAAATTAAGAGGAAATAATAATTTACTTTATAGTACAAAACATATTTTGACGAGAATATAAGTACAAATGAGATGAATAACGCTTGCATTTCAATAAAATATAAAATTTTGGAAAAAAAAAACGCTGAGATGGACTGAATTGATTTTAGAGCGTTGAGCTCATCTAAAAATATGCTTGTCCATCTTTTATGAACATTAAAACAAGTAAGCAGCTCGAAAGCTATTTGAAAACTTTTTTTTTGCTTCATTTTCCGATTCAATCTAGACATGAGAAACATCCGATGAGCAAGTTTCGTTAAATCGATTGAAAATAAAATGTTGAAAAGGATCATCTTAAAGTAGAATAAATTCAAATTATCCTCGCAAATATGTGGCAGAAAAATCATCTATAATTCTGCAAATCAGCGCTAGAGCAAATTAAAGTCAACAGCATTTGGATGAATAAGAACCTGTGAAAAACCGCAAGGATAACTTATAACAGTGCCGAAATATGTCACCGATACAAATATGAGGGCAGACCGGTATGTACTCTATGCAAGGAAGTAATCTAGTATGGAAAAAAAATGTTAGTATCGAAACACTTAGTTAATGCTTAAATTCACAAATATCCTACGATTGCCGAATAAGATTGAGGAATGTTACATACATAAACGGTTGCGACAAGGGTACAACAGGGCTCTGCTTGTCTCGTATTGAGCCGCTTGAACGTTACACATTCACCCTCACCCCTTACATATTAACGCATTCTCCCTCTATGCCCCCATACTCAGGACTTCCTGATGGCTGATTGAATCAATTCGAACAAAGGTCATGATGCATACGCATATAGTATCTTGCGAAAAGGATGTTGACGAAAGAAAATGAAGATAAATTTGCACATTTTAGCACAATCACCTAAATAGTGGGAGTGACAAGCAAAGAAAGGAATATCCCATTCCTTTTTTTACCCATCGCAAAGCAATGAAATTGCACTGTCCCTTTCATTGAGTGCTTATGCTTCTTCACTACCACTCATCACAATTGTATGCGGGTTTACGAAGTTATGCATTATTTTCCCCGACGGGAGTAACCTTTGAAAGTGAAAACGCTGCATAAATGTTTTCATCATAGTTCAAGAGAGCGGCAGTAATTTAGCAGCAGCGAATCAAAGATATGTAAATATTTGCAGATTTGATCTCAGCTCGCTCAAACCATTAAAGATTAAGTCTCTATCATTCTATGGTCAAGGATTCTTCATTAGACATTTTTATGCCAACTCATCAATATTTTCATAGACTTATTTTCCAATACCATCTGCAATCGACGTCAAGTGATTGAAAGAGAAGGATAAAGCAAAGAGTGACGTAATTAGTGCAGAATGCGTCAAGCACTTAAAAAAAAAGGTATTTTCAAGTGATTTCGTTCAGCTTCAATTCTTCTAATAGCTTTGTTGCGCTATGCGTTCAAAGTGATCCACTCTAACTAGAACCGATTTTTCAGGCAAACTGCATCTAAGCCGCATATTACTAAGATATTTGTTAATAAACAAGTTGCTATTCATTCGTAAACTTATTCAACAAATTTGTTCATAATATCACTGCTGCTCAAATCGATTTGCTATACTCTTGGGGTGCTTTTGCAACGAACATATCATCCGCATGAACATTCCTAAACAAGCGCAGAAATGAAAACCGCTGAACGATTAAAAAAAAAAAAAATTCCTTAACGTTGATCATGGATAATGAAAGTTACAAAAGCGCCACATTTTGCAACCTAATCGGTAATGTGTTATTAAACCTGGAGTGTCTTTAGCGACCTTTCCTTGCATGAAGCTGCTAGCGCATTTTGGGCTCATCTAGGACCCTGGCCGCAAGCATCCGAGGAGAAAACCTCCCTCATATGCTTTAGTTATAACCGACACAATTTCTTAAAGAGGCAAAACTCCTTTCAGGGAGCACTCTTTTTGCTTAAAGAATCTGCAGGGCTCCACTCAAGGGAAGGAAAGTCTGTGGAGACGCGACTGCTCATCCGTTACCCACCCCTCAGAGACCGGTGCTATTATTCAGACCCTAAACTGGACAATACACATCTCAATAGCATAGTTGCGACCGCTCAATCGTACGCTACACAACACGACAGACTCAGTGTATGTGAATGAATCGTGACCACATCTTGCAAGTGCCCTAGGCAAGTAAATCAGCAAACCAGCAGCGCTAGAAAGCACTGCACTCCACTAACCAGTACAAAGCTAGATCGTTTAAAATGACGAGAAATCACTCGAAGAAGACTAGCAAAAACTGCGCATGTGAATGGGTCGAGAGCGGAAGCAGCTCATCAACGCTGCAAGCATATCATACGTATATAACGAAATCACATAAAACGTTTTATTCGCCAACATCAAAACACAGCTGTGAATTGACGCCTGAATAAAACGTCAGCTTTCGATTGCATCTGCACATCGGCTTTTCTTAGAAACAAACTCCACCGGTTGTCTTCTTCTTTGCCTAACATCTTTCAGCTCGTTTTCAAGGTGGCATGAAATGCAATCATTTTTGAATAAATCAAGAAAGAGGGAATGTAGTCCTCTTCAAAAAAAAGCGAATTTTGATCAAAAATCTTGGCGTTGTTCGTGCAACTCATTTTATTTCAAGACATTGCGATAAAAGTGGCACAGTAAAAAACTACGTAAACATGGGAAAATGAAAGAAATGTTGGGATTTTTAGCTTATCCAAGTGTAAAGCAATGGCTGAAATAGAAGTAGGAACGGCCTATTCACTACTGATATACTCATAATGAAAATTTCCAATACAAATATATTTGTCGAAGTAGTTTTTCATAAAAAATTGGCAATTTTTGCCTAGATATAGGCTATGCGGCCACCAAGTGTTATCTCTTTGAGGAAAGAAATTGCTTCTTTTGGGTAAGCTTTGCATTACCTCAAAACTTTCTCCGCATCTCACTGCAACTCTCGCATGGCATGCGATAGTTGAATTGCTTTCTCTCTAAGCGCGAAACGATAACTTAAATAAACGCCAAAGAAGCAGCAATTGGCAGCAACTGTCCAATTGCTGCAGTGCAAAAAATTTTAAGCAGATGTTACAAGTTGATAGCGACGAATCAGTAGAAGACATGAAATAACTAGATCGACGCTGAAAGAAGGTAAAATGCGTTGAACCTTAATATTGAACAACAAAACAACAATCAAAGAAAGCACTCAATGAAAGGTAAACGAAGGCAATAAACATAATTGCACTCAACAATACAGCCCAAATAGTGAGAAAGCTTAGAATAAGCTATATCACAAGTGTGGGAAACAACGGTTCTACAGTTGAAAATCGAAACCTGCGCAAGAGCAAGGATATCTAGAAATGGCAGTACCGAAAACTGCAATACGAGCACTACATTTGAGCAACAGAAGTTAAAGGAAAAAATGTGGGTGAGCGAGTAGCATAATGGCGGGATAAAGGGCCACGGAGGTGTATGAGGATAAAAGGTGTTCGAAGGAGATAAGGGACGAGACACGGATCGGATACAACACTTTGTGGTGAATGACGAGAAGAGACGTGGGATGGTACGAGAAAGAAAGCGGCATTTAGGGGAAAACGGCAGCCCGCTGAGCGTGCGTGGAGCGTTTGGCTACGACGAGTGTGCGGTGCGGGAGCTAGTGACAGGCTACGGCGTAAACAAGTGTGACGTGTATTAGAGCCGCATGGAAGCACGCAAGTGCGGATGAACTTCACCAGATGACTGAATGTTTGTCTGGGGCGCCGCTCGCAAACCTAAACCGAACGATGTCGACGAGTGTAGCGTTGCTTTGATGCAGCGTCAACGATCAGCTGAGCATTGCCACGGCAATATCGGTCTGTAATATTTGCGATCGGTTTTTGCGTGGCGAATGATACTCGATGCAGTAAAGCAGATCAACTCTGAAACATGTCTGAAAATATTTCTTTCAAGTACAGTGCAAATCAGATTAGACAAGGATACTAATGTTCGGATGCCGTGTCGATTCGGTTACCGCCCTAATTGACAACTCAAAAAAAAATATATATATATATATATATATATATATATATATATATATATATATATATATATCGGTCGCATTTATGAGCGCTCAACGTAAAAAATTTCGAGGGGAAGGGAAAGTCGTTAAGGAAAACTGAACCTCCTTCCATTCAAACAAAGTATTAGATTGTTTCTATAAGTTCCAAGAAAAACCCGAACGGAGTTCAAGCCAAAAATGATCCAACAAGAGGCACCACGAACAGTCATTGAGTTTTGCGCCTATTTGTTGCGTCGACGGTGCACCTAAGCGACCACTTCTTGAGGCGAGGTGCTGCTAAGCTCTCTGCTTGGAGGCTCCAGAATCGTTAAGGTGAAAAAATAATTAGTGCTGACAAGCAATTGGCAGGTATGGTTTTGAGCATTGTCCACGGAAGGGTTGATGTATCTTATTCTCCTTAACATTAATTCAGCGTATGATACCACTTTAGTAAACGTTATTTTGTTTTGGTTTATTACAGCTTGTCGAAACATTAAAAACTAAAACGCATTGTATAACAAGTTATTATTGTTACATTAAGAAACCTTCTCTATTTGAAAACTTTTTATTCTGCGGCAAAACATTCATTGCTCTTTACTGCATTTCATAGTTAAAAAATCACCACAAAATATTTAACAAGTAATAACTGGATTTATTTCTATTCGTTTATTGTTTTAACGGTATTGCAAGTAAAGATTTATTCGCTTCAACTAGTCTAACGGCATACAGAATTCGGTGTACAAAACATTTCGCCAAAATATATCACATCAGTAAATCGCCAACAAGAGTTTAGGCATCAAAAGCTAACAACTTACACAGACAGACGCCGTGAGCAACATTCAAGTAGAAAAATGGATCGTAGTTAAAAGATCAGTGCGAAATGATGGTAGTTAGCGAAACTGGTTACGAAAATGAATGGATAGAAATGGTAGCGACGACAAAAAATTGAAACATTTTTATGTGTTTTATATGGGGTAAGGAGAGATGAGGTCATGGAAGGGTCATAGCGCATGTAGATGGTCATGGAGTCACAAAAATTTGGAATTTGATCGATTTCTTGTCGAGCTGCAATGTTTGAAGATATTTGCCGTAAGTCTGCATGGGTATAAATGATACTGTGTTCAAAGCATGAACTTTTATTGCTTTACTTTCTAAAGATTTCCGTTGTTTGACAACTTTTAACTGTCATGTACAAGCATGCTCATGAAGCGGTCTTTGTTTAGAGCGGATTCAGCGTACTTGCCAATGCTTCTGCCAGTAAAGTTCATAACTTCTTTTACACAAATATTCAGTTGTTTACGAAGTCTGCAATTGTTTCATTGTTTATTCTTTATTACATGCATTACAAGGAGCAAGTTGATGTTTCTTTCTTGTTTCCTTTCATGATCGAAAATCGCGTGGGTGTACTTCTTTCCTTGTTTGATTGTTTGAAGTTGAGAACCACTTAAATTATAAATTAATGTCACGAGAATAGGCAGAATTGATGTATATCACAATTTAATCGTATGCTTAAATTTGAATTATTAAATTTGAAAGAAATTATGGATATCTAAAGGGGTGAAAAGTTGTCTGCACTTTGTTCGTGTTGTTTAGCAGAATAACATGACTTTTATATTTGGTTTGGGTGGCCAGTCGACCGAATTAATTAATGAATTAAAACATTCTTCTGTGTATAATAAATTTTGTTAGGAACTTGCGAAACCGGTTGGCTATGCGAACGGAATAAAAGAAACGCTTATCGTGCTACCAACTCTGAGATAACTCTCTATTTGTTCATCTGTTGGCTATTGACATAGGTGATTTTTAAGCGGAATGGAAATGCAAAAGCACATATCGCGGCAACATTGGATTTTTCCCATCTGTTTTTGACATGACTAGATTCAAAAATCCATATATTACCAGAATCAAATGCGATATATACCAACTACTAGAGGTGCTGCTCGTTGCATCAAAAGTACGTGCTAAGTCTTTATTGAGAATACTTCTGATGTGGTTTGCAAGCAAAGCATTTTTTTTTTTTTTGACATATCAGTTATTCTTTTTTTTCGACAACTTTTTTTTCATTTGATTTTCTTGAGGGAAAATGAGTTGAAAAAATTTTTTTCACCACTTCAACCACCGCTGAGCACTTTTTTCGATGCCGAACGTGCCAACAACACGCTAAATGATCGTTATTCCTATTTTGGATGTAGAAAACATTGTAACGAGGGGGGAAATTCTTTGCGAACCAACTTTATTTCTCAACAGTAATTCAATATTAATGTGAGTTTATGTTGAGGGGCTGATTTTCGCAGTTTCATTTAAGCGTATTTGATGCACATTTTCATACTTCACGTCATGTTATCCTTTACGGCTTACGATTTTCAGTTCCTACATAAAATTGCGCCATTTGCTTCGAGTTTTCATTGGATATTTATGTTTACAAGCTTATAATAACTTGCTCTCTATTGTGATCTCAGGCGATCACAAATGATCTAATTTTTTAAGAATCACAATGACCGAAGATTCCACTTTCATTGATATCGTATTATTGAGCTCCTATTACTCCAACAGGTTAAAACGCTTCGGCAAGTGAAAAAATTATAGCACTCGTTGAAAGCTACGAACTTTATGAGTCGATCAGTCGAAGGTTCTTTCAAAATGCATTGTGAGATGCAAAAAATATTGCCGATTAAATAGCTCTATTTACTCGAATTTATCAATTTATTCTTCAAAAGTGAAATTGGTCCTCAAAGCACGATGTAGTCAACGAAATGTGTCGATTCAATTTGTCTGAAATCATGCTACAGCGTGTATAATTCTTTAGCAAACTCCTCGCACAAATTGTGCTTTTGTACTAGTGAGATACTGGCGCTATTTGTACTATAGCAGTAGCGGGTTCTCGCTGTGATTGATCCCGTTATTTATCGAAAGTTTGAGTTAGTCGATCTGATCGAAATTTCAGAAAATAAAACGAATTCCGGTGTGTTATTACAATTGTAATCGATTCAATAGTTCGAAGCTTATTCAAGGCATCAACAGTTCAAGAATTAACTGCTTCAGTGAATTTGGAAACTATCATAATTTGACAAATCAAGTAGAGTTGTGTGTTTATCTATATTAACTCTCAGTACAAGAATTTTTGAGTATCCGTAGAATGTTGTTTCAAAACTTTATGCTTCATTAATGCATTCATTTAATATGATATTATCACCCTCAACTATAATCGGATTAGCAGCTGAAAGCATTGCTAAGATGTGATTAGCCAAAGACGAGAAAGATCGAGATAGAATTTTCGCAATTTCTGAGGGAAAGAATGAAGCGAAAAGTGCGCTTTTTACATTCTTTTCCCATAGCTATTCATCAATCGATTCGAGCACTTCACATGTTTTATGAATCCACTCAACTGAATTTACGGAGCTTTATACACTGCGATGAAGAGGGGCACTAATTCACTAAGACTGATTGCCAAAGATGCAACCATTTGCATCGGAATGCATACGCAGAACACGAACATATTTTAACTTCGATCATCTCTACATAATCGGAAGGAATATAAGGATATACACAATTTAAAATGGTGATCTTTTTTTCTGCAGCATTTATACATCCATCTATTATAGACGGCAGTGAACGAATAACGCTTTCATTTGATAGCATCAAAGAAATTAGTTCATTCGTTGCAAGCTAAACGATTTCCACTCATTTTTATAGTTTATGAAACGCTGAATGAAATTTTTTGCGCAAAGAGGAAGATTAAAAGCAAACAGAATTTCAATGCTTGATTGAAACAAATGCCGCTAAAATTGCAACCGATGACTTGGTCAGCTATAACTCATTCTATTCATTGATATGTTTAAAAATTTTTCAAGCCAAATAAACTATAAGCATTAAAAATGCCTTTAACTTCACCCCATAATGCGTGCATTATAGGCTCCATTGAACTTTTTTAGAGAATATTTAATGCGTTTGCGTCAGTGAGAAAATTTCAAAGTTCTTTAGTTTGTATGCCTACAGATATTTCACAACACTCGTTTTGCTTCTTTTTTTTTCGCGAAATGTAGGAGTGTTTGGATAAATCGTATCCATTTCGAAGATTATCAGCAATATATTACGGTTACTTAATGCTTCAAGCGTTCGCAATTACGACTAATCCGTTCTCATCGCATATTCGCTTAGAAATGGCAAGAAAAAGTCGCGAAAAACTCACATATGGAGCGCTTTGTTATGTGGAAGGTGTTACGCCGATAGCAGTGCATAGACAGTTGTTTGCAAGAGAAAAAATAATGAGTGATTACAGCATCCATTTCATTCGATGCCGCCGGTTTTCTATTTCTTGTACAAAGCTTTCTGATCATTCTATTGCTGGCCGATTCCTTCAATTCATACAATCGTACGGTGTATCGCCTATTCGCGTTCCATCCTTACATTGCCGTTTTTCTTGTGTATCTTTTATTGCTTTTGAATTATTCACTCTCCCTACTAAGCATGAGTAATATTGAACAATTCTGTAATTCAGTGCAAGATTTCTCATAATTGTATCATGTAGGTGTAGCATAAATATTTTAAAAGTAACGCATTTTTTGTTTTGTTTGACACTTGCAAAAGAATCTACTTTTCTATCTGAGAACTGAAATCATTATGAATACACAATTTTTAGAAAATTCTTATAGGCTTGAAAAGACTTGGTTAAATGATATTCAGTGATATAATCCACCAACATCGGGGAACACCTCCTGAATAAACGGTCGAAAATTTCAAGACCGAAAAATGCACTAGGAAGATATTGAGGCATGCATCTTTTTTAAGCATTTTCACCTCGGATAAGATAAGGGCGGAAGTGACAAAATGATGCCGCATATAAACGATCAAGAGCGTAATTATCTCGCTCGGTTTAGTTCATTAATTTCAACAAAAAATGCATCCAATTACTTTATTATAGGGTGAATAGATCTTGTCAAGATGCACTCTTATATGAAAATGATCAGCTAGTCTCGCATATGGGCTTAAGTAAATTTGGAATAATACGCTTAGGGAGGCAATGACTTTTCAGCACTTCCTATTCTTCATAAAAGGTGATGTCTAAATAACCGTATCGAGAATTTACCATAATTACGATAATCAACTCAATATAGTCTCCGTTGTGTTTTTAATTCATCATTCTTTTTTAGTTGTTCCATTGTTTTGATTCTTTAATGGAATAACTTCCGTTTTCTTATCCCTTAATATTTTTGCGCTTTCCTGGTGCGTTTTCCACTATTTTCCCGAATATGTCGCAAAGTTCAAAAAATTGTAGTTTTCAGCGTATTAAACGGGACTATGCAAGTTGATTGATAGTTTCTGCATTACTAAAAAATTTCCGCTTTGTCTAGAGCTCTGATATGCCTACCTGTGGATAAAGGAAAGGAAGCGAGGATGATCGATACCATACCAAAATAGGCTAAAATGAGATCATTGCCAACTTATTTTTACACCATGAGATGTACGATCAACAGCTGACGGCCGAACGATGATAGTGCACTGGACCACTATCAATCAAAAAAAAAAAAAAAAAAAAAAAAAACAACTAAATCACGCTTAAAATTGGACCAGGCTCGACTTTCTTAATAAACTGGTTGGAAGGGGGATGGAGGGGCAAATATTAAGCATTCCTTTAATGTTAATCAAGCAAGCTGAGCAAAATTTTGTTACTCAACATTCATTATTCATTAGCAGTAGCTATGTCTCCCCAAAAGCTTAGAATGCGGTTCTTTTTCCCACCAGTTCTTCCCGAATGACAACGAATTCTACTCTTTTTTTTTCGTCGAATTCGATTCTTGCAATCAACGGTGACGCGATATTTGCCTTCAAGTTGAGCAACTTTTGAAGTGTTTCTGCTTTATGCTGCTTACGTGACTTAGGTGGTAAGTGTGAATAAATTAATGCCTCTGATAAGAGAAGAAATGAAAGAAACATTTTTCCTTGGAAAAGATACGATGGAAGAAAACGAAACTGCATCAGGAACAGAAGTGGTTTGAGCAAAAAAATGTTTTCTTGATCAAAAAATTACTTCCGCTAGCGCAGTCGTAGAACGTTGATGCCTAAGTTTGCACTCAAATCAGATCATCAGTCAGATATGCGATGCTTGCACTGAAGGATGGTTTAAATTTTCTTTTGAGTCATTTGCGTTTCACAAACTTCACTGAACCAAACTCAGCCAGCAATGAGATGATTTAGCTGAGGTTCACCACAGAAGTGGGACAGAAGTGACCCTGGGTCTGAGCAAATATCTAGATTTAGGTGTGAGCCCCATCACATTCATGACTGCAACCTGTCGCTGTATGCTTTCCGAGCGAAACTTAAAATTTCAAGCATATTATATTCGAACGTCGATCGGCCAAACGTTGCTGATATTAGTTGTGACGAATGCGCAACATATTTTGTTGTGTGCCTTTCCCATGAGCTATGTGATCTAGAGAAGAGCATCTGTGCCACCACCGAAATCTTTTCCATGGCCGACGTCTGCGGTGTTCTTTCATCAAGCACTATAAATGCTTCAGCTTTGATTAAAGCCTAGAAATAGATCCTCTATGCACTCGAGGACATGTTCACCGTTCCACCTAGTCGACAGAGTGATTTAAAGCCAAGGAATTACAATATGCGAATATTTTCAGTTTTATGAACTTAAAACGAATGCCATGACTGAAGAGGCAGTTAATATATTTTCAGACATTTAGATATTTTTAATTCTGCAATTTTGGATTCCTGAAAGCACACTTTGAACGTCCCGTTTAAAATACAAGTAAATATTGCGTTTATAAAACAAATCAAAAGTGCATCCTATGAATGCCTGAGGGAAATTTTGCGTGCCTAAAAGTCACCAAAACCGAGCAAATAAATTTCTGAGGAAAGAAAAACAAACTTTCTCACCACACAGCTGTCAATATGAGTAAAAGCGCACACTTCAAAGGTGTTCATCATTTCTCAGAAAAAAAAATCTCAATGATGGATATTTTTGTGACGATGAAATTTTGACTCAACTACCACAAAGAATTGTCTGTTCTCTCAACAAGTTATCGGCAATCGCTAATTTTCATTGAGATATTCTTACTGTTACTTTTTTTCTCGTCTCTTTCACTCTAATTTCATAAAAAAAGTCACAACGTTACAATTCATTTTTTGATCTTCTAATAGAACCGCGGTGTAGACTGAAAATAACAACGTTGAATTCATTGAGTCGGTCATGTTTCGATGTAACAATTGCAATTTTTTTTTTAAATAAAAAGGACGCGAAATATGTTTGTGAAATGTGAAAATATTTAACAACGAAAGAAGAAAAAAAAATTCAACTGCTAAAGCTTCAAGCTGCGGTTTCAGACATCTATCCACTCCATCACGGTGGTCGCTAAAAAAAAGGGTATGTTTGCCCCCGTAATCCTCGTTGTATGAGCAAAACGCTGAAGCGCACTTCGCTTCTTTGCTCTTCTGCAAACGCCTTGCATCATGTAGCACCTAAACATTTTTCGTATCTATAATACCCTCTATGCGGTAGGGCAGCTAGCGCAGTGCTTCTGCACTGACCACATAGAGTGCTTTCGCATATACGCTTAGTATCAGTCATTATTTCTATTAACTTACTATTTATATGTAACGCATCGGTCGATTTTCATCGATGTTTGCTCTCATCTTTGCGATTAATTTTTTTTTTCATTTTATGCTTCTCTTAGAGAACGCTAACGAGTGAATAATTGCAATAATTTTCTTCCTACAGCCATAAATTCCTTTTCATCTATATTATAACAAAAAATACTCGAAAGAAAATGAGTGATGAGAAGTAAATAATTTCTTTATTGTATGTGATGCAATTCATTGATAATTTAAAGCTGCAATATTGATAAAGCGTTTTTTTAGTCCCAATAATGCTAATAAGTTGCTCTTGCGGTAATGAGATTATTCTTACGTAGTGACTAAATCCCATAATTATAACGGCAAATTATTATACTTAAAATTTATAACGCTTAATTTATAACCTATATATTTTTATTTTCACTACAAAAATTCAGATACTGAAGTCCAATTTATACATTTCTGTTAATGGCAGAGGGTATTTCCGTTATAGATAGATAGAGGGACAAAGAATTTTTTGTTTACAAGTCGAAATAGCTTCTTTGAAAAGTTGCTAAAACTGATCAAGCTTGACATATGGATTATTCGGTGGAATATCTCGAATCACTTGGGTGAGATGGACAAAACTTTCGTAAAAAACTTTCGACGTTTCGAGGGCACTTTTCGAGGTTATTTCAGCTTTACAGGAATTTGCTTCGAATAAAACAAATGCAAATGTCAAGTTTGCGCTTCACATCGTTGAACTCCTGCACGCATTTTATTTTGAATCTGATATTTTTATAGATGACAAGAAATCTTTATATTTTTATCTTTATTTTTATTTTGTTCTTCTTTTATTTTTTACAGGAATCTTTATATTTTGAAGGAATGTGATAAGCAGAATACGAGAACAATACAACTTTCTGGAAAGACACTGAAAAAGCTTCTCAATAAATCGATCGAGTTTCTATGATTTCATTTAAATAATTATAGATGCCAAGAAGAAGAACTGAGTATCTAACATCTTTAGACACTAAAGACGCTAAAACACTGCTATTTATTGTTAAAATTTCATGAGGAAGTGGCTGTCATGTGTAAGCACTGCAATGGCACACCCGAATCATTATTTTGACCTCCTTTATTTGAACAGCACTTTGGGTGTGATTATGCAGCGATGATTTCACAAGATTGAAGCAAATTGTTGGTGGCGTTATAAAACTGCAAATCTGGAGATATTGCTGAACGATTAATACAAGAAAAGGAAGCATTTTTTAGATCAAAATATTTTTGAGAATTTCTCCTCTCGTACCGTGCTGGTCGATTTTTTTTCAATTTTATATCTTTTCATCTCCTCAAGTATGTTTCAAGTGAGAATATTAAATGGATGGTATAAAAATTCAAGAGTGCATTATAGCAAAACCTTCTTCCGTTCCATAAATGTACAAAATTTATTTGTCCGCGTTCAAGAATAAGATTAATTTATCCGCTTTAAGCATTCAGTTTCGTGAATTCGTTCCTTCTTATTATTAATTTGCTCCTCACATCAGCATCAACGTCCTCTTTTGCTGTTAAGGAAAAAATCACTTAGAAGTAGACTTAAGCATTCTCGCACTTCCTCTCGTGCGTCTCATTGCATTTCTTAATGCCTAGATAATTCTAAATAATGTTGCATTGATATTAAACTTCGGCTTGATGTGCATAATTGAAAACATTGCTAATCCCCGAGGAGAATGAAATTTCGTCACTCGAGCAGATATTTGCATTCATAATGCTCTCAAACATTGAATATCGAACAAATGATTGTCGAAGGAAGGTCACTGAGCACTAATATTGGCAGCGTTTATAGCTATTCCAAGGGCAAATATTTTGCTGATGCAGTAGTGAAATGGGGTTTAAAATAACGTTTATTAAGTCAACCTCATTTAATAGCTGGAATAAATAGGTGTACTTTATTTAAATGAAATATGCGGCTGTCGATCAACGCATACGCCTAAATGTCAGCGTTTCGATCATCATCGCTAAGTGGTGTGGGCCCTAGTATCATTAAGCTGTCAACGATGTGGCCAATGAAAAGAGGCATACGTTTGCATATTTTTGTGTTTTCGATGGCGCGAGGAGTGGCTGCTCGCTGTCGACAAACATATCCTCTCTGCTTCAATAATTGCTCACTTCACGCTTATGCTAGCACGCCAATATTACTATCTCAATTATTGCAGAATCTTTCGGACCACACTAGTCGTTATCAGTTTTACTGATAAAAAAGTGCTATTGATGCAATAATCAGCTGACAATTTTACGTGAGGGAGTGCTTTTTTTTTGTATTTTGCTAATCGTAAAATTTATTTTCAATTTCAAATACATCACATCTATATTGTACCTCATGAATACACACACAGACAAATATCAACCCGATGCTACTTCAGCCATCTAAGCGAAATTTCCTGCCACTTGAAAAATTCATATTTTCTTAAGTAACACTGTTCGCTGCACCAGCACTTCCACGTTGATGCTTCGTTCACTGCATCGCTGTGATGTCGATCATGCAAGAAGCATTGTCTATCGACCCTTATGTCTAAAAATTTTTAATTTCCCATTTGAATTGTCCATAAGTTCGTGTGATAACTAGTCGACATCGTTTTCCTCCATTGTGTTTACATTTGCTCGAGTGTGACTGACAGGTGAATTAAGTAGGTGCAAAAAGATTCGTTTTCACATCCATCCCTACGAGATGGACGTTGTTTGCAACTCGTTTTGTGAGTTCCAAATGAAAACATGAATTGAAATGTTCAAAGCTTCAACTGTAAGTAACCTATGCATGATTTCTCCTGAAACATGCTTAATTTACTAGCTAAAGTATATAAGAAATTGAAAAATCACTTTTTGCGATAATTTCCCCTCCCTCTATTCATTCATGAGTGGTCAAAGGATAATAAAATAAGGCTAATGGTGTGTGAAAAGATGGAGCAGTGTCCACTAACATGGAAAAGCTGATGTGTTCAAACAAGGCAAGCGCAGAAAATTGTCTCTCATCAATTTTTCGTCATATGCAAAAGGTAAAGGAACCGATGCTCATCGAGTCTTGTGGTCGATCGGATTCTCCCACTTTGCTCTTATTACAGCGTATTTTATAGGGATTTGCCCAACACCTGTTCATCACTGAGGCGAAGGAGCAAAATCAACTATCAATCTCTTGTAGTGCTCATTATACGCTTGTGATGAAAAGAGCGGAATAGAGAAGGTTGAAATGTGGCATACCTTCATCTTTTTACTGGAATATGTTCTTTTTTATTTACCATGGTTTTAGCACGTCAAAATGTTTCATCGATGTGTAACGTTAGGCTAATGAACTCTGGAAAGTGAACAAACAAATTATTACTCATGCGTTTTGAATCTTTGTGCATAAGTTTATTTTCTTTGAGATGCATTTACCGAACTCTTGGATAGAACTCTGCAGCCGACTATCGACAGAGAAAAACCAGTGTTGACGCAACTTTTCTTTCATATGTCTCTTACCCATTCATTGTTGAGTACAATAGCTCTCTTCTCGAACAGATACAATGTTTAACGAGCGTTTTGCATTCATTCGTCCTTGTGTTGTGTTTTTTCCACTATATTTACACCATCTTTTTTTTTGCAAGAGTTATTTTGCGCACTCTCTCCCATATGAACATTGGGGCGGCGGCTAGTTTGTACGTGGCGACAAATTCGAATTTGCGCATTTCCCATCGGCAAACCGATCAACTCATCTCTATGAATTTTCAAGTGTTCCTTTATTATTTAGGGACATAAAATATTGGTATTGAATTTAAGACTCCACTGCAAAAACGTTGCTGAACAAGCTATGCTTTCTCATCTTTTCAACGGGTTTTTCTTTCATTTTTTGATCGCACATGATACTCATAATTATCTAAATTTCTATGACCTTCCCTTTATTCGAACGTTAATTTCATTGGAATTATGCTTTCTCATTATTCTTAACTATCTCTTTGGAACGTTTCACAGAAAGCATTTGCGTAAGTGAGTATTTCACTATTATTTCACTGATGAATTTCAGTACAGTTATTAAGATATGAGGCCTACTTTGCAAAATTGCACTTTTGCAATGTTGTTATCGAGAAATTATTGAAACATTAGAATTGGGAATCGATATTGCATTAATCTCATTAATTCATTCGCACTAAATGCAAATGGAAATTTGCATCGATAAGATAATTGCTTAGCTGTGACGCATAAATCCAAGACGTTGGGTTTCCATGTCAATTCGGTATTTCTTTCGAATCACTAGAATGGATGCACAATTTCGTTGATACGACCTCATGGTCATCTAGCATCGTGAAAAATATTTGACCTAACAGTGAAATGTGCTGCTATAATACGTCTCGGTGCTACATCTAACATTTGTGACGGAAACACCTGACATGTTGAGATTTCAGTTTGCAAAATACTCGCTGTAGAATGAAGATTTTCATGCAAAAATGGGCTTGCTCTTGATGAAGCAGTGACGATTGCCGTTGCACCTCTCATTATCATCCGTTAGAATTCATCTGCTCTCAGCTGTCAAAAAGCAGTAATTTTTCGAGGGTTCGGGGAGACTAATCATCTCTTTCATAAGTGGAACACTTTTTGAGGGACACTTATGGCCGCTATTCAAACTAATTTTTGAAAAAAGGTCTTAGTAGAGGAAGAAATCAATTAAAGGAAGGACCCTTATTTGATGTTATGTCATTTATCAAATATTTTGATTGCTAGAGGAAGTAATGAGTTCATTTTGAGGCTACAGGTGTATTCAATTTCTGCACGCCTTCTATAGAAACAATGGTATCCGAAATGGTTTTGTGTAAGATGTCACTGTAACTTTTTCTCAGAATCGAATTCACGAACAAATCAAACGTTTGTTAGCAACAAATTAAAAGATTGTTGTGCATTTTTTATTTCTAAATATTACATTTCCTGAGGTCCAAGAGAATGTCTTCAACGTAATTCCAATTCCTGTATGTTATAGTGGAATTCAGGCAAGAGGCACTGCTAGATAGAGTGTTAGATTTTCTTGCATTCAGTATTAAATTTCAGCAGCTCTTTGCATCCCGTCTCCTCTTTAAACGTATGCGTTCAAATTCCTCATCGTTCAGTGGAAATTTATCACTGTACACAGCCTATTTCCTTCTTTTTTCTTTGCAAACTTATCCACATGAAAACTGCTAACATAGCTAAAAGAATTATACTCACGTTTCTTGCAGCAGCTGCTTTCTACAAAACTCTTGAATGCAGAATAATCAGGTTTTTGCAGTTGAGAAAGGCAAATTTCGGTGCCAAAAAAGTGAGTCTCTATAGGGTCATAGAAATGTTTACGAGTCGCATTTCCCACCAAAATTTGCACTTTGTCAGATCTTAGTAGATAAGAGCACAGGAACGGATGTAAATGTCTACTTTGGAAGTCTTTCGACTAAATTATGATTATGCAAATGTGTTGCTTGAATCATGGTGCATATTGTGGCGGATTTATTTCGAAGCATGCTTGAATTATACGTTCAAATATTGCTATCTTCATGCCTCTTTCAAAATTTTGGAAAAAGAAGGAAAATTCGCTTGAAGAAATTTCTTAAAATTTCGAGCTATATATTTTTTTTTTTGCATATAAATTGCCTCTGAGAAAATGCAATTCAAATTAACTATTGCATCACAACAAATTACTTATGACAATCTATCACTGCAATCAATGAAAAGAGCGCAGCCAAATGCGGGCAGCACCTCGCAAAGCAGAAACAGTCGTTGTAATACAGTCGCTATTGACAGCCGTGTGGAGAGTGCCATTTAGCGATACACAGAGCGATAGTTTTGAAACTTTCATTCAGTGAACGCATTTCCGTAAAGCTCATAATCATTGAGGGCCGATTGCGCTATCTAACTTTTAAGCTGTTTAACAAGCACCAAAAGCAAAAGATTATAATTTATTGTCAATGTGGGCATTCTTTGAAACTCTACCAATTATCATCAAAACTGCTGAGTCGGATTCTTCCACATATATTCATGCATTCCACATATTTCAAGCGAAAAAAAAATTCTGCTACTGCAATCAAGATGGGTTATAGCTTCGACTCCTCCTCCGTTTCCGGAAATAATCCGTAAGCACAAACACCAAAGAATTTCGTCGCTTACGATTGATGAATTGGAATAGTTTTATGAGCTTTTAATTTTTTAACTTCTGGCTTTTGTTATAATTTACGTTTATGATTCGTGTTGAATTCCCGTAAAATTTGTGTTATAATGCGTTATAACTTACCTTAAAAATGTAGCGTTGTAGTTCATAAAAGTTCTAAAATCTCGTCGATGAAAATTCATTTCAATTTTCGAGAGTTGTCGTCATCCGTTTTCGTGCTTCATAATGGATAATGGCCAAGAAATCGGAACGACAACGCGTCACTGTTGCTGCACTCGAGTGCGTTGTTCTGTTGTCTTCGGGCACAGTTTCATTCTCATAAGTCATTTTCGTTTGGTTTTTGAATCTTTTTACAATGAAGATAATTTCATTTCACTCGCTGTTATTGTGATGCTCATAGGAAACTCATGGAAGCTTCATTGTTGATATCGTGTTTTCATTTTTACGCTTATTCATCTCACTAGGCTTGGTGCAATTTTGTTCGACTTTGTTGCACAACACACACACCTATATTTCTGAAGAAGCGTGTAGTTCATCTATTCGGTAGTGTTCTTTGCTTTTGATGTATTTCATTCACTTGTGCAGTGAGTGAATTTTTCAGAAAACCAGTGAATAGACGAGCAATTTATTTGAAGCTTTTTATGATTCTTATGTATAACATTCTGGTGATGGGGTAAATGAAAATTATTCGAGCTGAAAGACCTTCGATTCGATAAATCGATGATTCTCAGCGAATGAATTCGTTTGATTAGCGTCGATTTGGATAGAAGTCCCACTTCATCTTGAAATTTGATGGACGATTCTATATGCTGTGATAGCGTAAAGTGGAGCCGCCCATATATCGAAATGCTTGAAATGAGCAAAATGTTAGTTGAATGGATCCTTTTACCATAAATTAGCAAAGATAGTAGCAAGGCTGATCGGCTCCTTAACAAACGAATGCGAAAATTGAAGATATTAGAGCAAGACGCATGATACGTTCAACGTTTTAGGGTTCACCGATGTCATCGAGCATCAATGAGCCAATTGGAAGCGAGAACTCATCGAAGCCTGAGGGAAATCCATGTGAAGCCTGTGAGAGTTGCTCCTCACATAACGACGATGGTGATGCGCCTGAGGGCGAGCTCAAAGCCTGGGTCGACGACGACGACGCAAAGTTTGTTAACATTTTGTTTTTTGGAGCCGATAGATGATTATTAAATGCGTACGTGTGCTCGGCAGCTTTATATCATCAAGTGTCACTTTGCTGAATTCAGCACTGCAAGCATGCCTAAATTTTCTAGTGAGACGTCTCATTGCCTCATTCGGCGTAAATGTGAGAAAAAAGTGGACGGCTGAGCAAGAATTTTGAAAAAATTCATATCCCTTTGATCAAATTTTGTTTGGAGCAAGCGATAACGTCTCAAAAAGTAAAATTTGAGAGTCAAATTCCTCTCCCTTGAACGTCCCGCCTCCATCCATCTCCCATATACCACATTGGATTTTGCTAGTGATGAAACGGCTTTAACTGCGTCTGTACATGCAGACCAAATGGACACATGAATTTTCCCAATGTGAAGTGTCCAAATTGAGTCGCTCTTGCTTGTATGATAAGGCGCCTCATTCGTTTTTGCGAAATTATCTGTCAAAATTATGACGGTCATTACTCAGTGATAGATCTAGCAGAATTTTGATGATCGACGAGTGCTTAGGATGTCGTTTTCGCTCTCTGAGAATCGCCTCTGATAAAGTATGCTCTTGTAAAGCTTGCCTGCCTTTTACATTATGCAAAAGCTGCTTTCGACATCATAATGAATCCTTATTTGAATAACCTTCAGTGTCAAATAATATAAACACTCACTGTTAATGATAATGTACGTGGATCGACGACGGGGAATGGGAGCAGAATGGGGAATGAGCAAAACATTGTGATAGGAATTTGTAACGTGAATTAAAAAGAAAGTAAAACTTTTGTATTTCATTAGCTATAAAGTTGAGCAATGCTCTGCATTGCATTTTCACTTCTTCACTCCACGCATCTATGTGATAGTTTTGACGAGGGAGGCGTTGATTTGTACAGCTGGTCTTGGTGCAGCCCACTGTAGAATGAGGTGATAACAAATTGCTATGATGGCTGCTTGTACTTGCTCGTTAATGCTCACTTCGCTACTAACAAACTAACTCGTTATGAGAGAGCACGGGTTTTCGCAATCGCCGCTTCATCTGTGAAATAGGAAACGTACGAAAAAGCGATCAGATGTTTTTAATGCGATGCCCTTTCACTAACCGCCATCGGTATGCGTTGACCGACGCCGATTAGTTGATTGCGACTCGTTTTGTGATAATTGCTGCTTACTCATTCATAACGTCAATAACGGGATTAGTGGTGTTGTTGCGTGTTTTGTTAAACGCCCTGATGAGTATTTCTCAAATAACGACTACAATGTGAGGTGCGTACTTTTAAATTTGACGATGCAATCCACGAGCAGTACCTGCTACTCGCGCGACAATAACAACAACGAAATGCAACCATCGACGTTGCAGGAGAATCTGTAAGTATAATATGGTCTCATCTTATACTTGAGTTCTTTTAACGATTTTCTTTTCATCTTATTATATCTTCGTACATTCTTCGTTTGCTACCGTTTAAATGAGCTTGCGATCGCATGGTTGCAGTTAAGCTACATGCTTTGCAACTGTCACTTTTTTCTTATTTCCTTGTGAAACTTTTATAGCACATCTCCATATGAGCAATCGAGAAGCTAAAAACGGCTCATTGAATGGCATTGACCAAAAAAGCTAACTCCCTGAGTGGAGCCGATTGTTTACTGCATTCGTTTCAATGTTCGTTTTGTCGAGAGATCGATTTTTTACGAGTACCTTCAACAGTTAGAAAAGTTTGATCTTGCAGGGATGAAAAGCATTTTTATTGCCATCTCTTTATTAGCTGGTTTTAACTGAAAACGACAAAATCCACTTTGAGAAAATGTTGTGCTATCTTATTAATTATAGGATTCTTTAGCGAGCGACATCGATATATCAGTGAAATGCAATTACCTTTTTTTTTGATAAATGAAGTATCTTTTTAGTGACGAATCAGTTGTTCGGATTGACACTCGCATTTTCTTGACCGTCTATTACGCTCAAATTATTTTATGCTGTAAGAACTGCGCAACATAGATATCCCCCTGTTTGTGTTCTGGAATCCCCATTTCCCCCAATATTTTTGATAATATTACACATTTTGGAACATATAACGCTTGCAATTCGCCTGATATTCTTTGAAAGAGCGCGATTCGCAATTATAATTGCGTGAAACGTCTATTATTTTCTTCCATTTCAGTTCATCGAAGCAAAGTCAATAACCTTTCATTACAGTACCATTCAATTAAGCAATAAATGATTCCAAGCTAAGATAGTTGAATATTGTATCGGAGTTTTACCATCTAATACTGCAAATGGCGAATAAAAATTATTCCCCGTTTGCAGTATCACATAAAGAGCGAATTCATGCGGCATTAATTGAATAAATATTTCTCAGCATCGTCCAAAACGATTACCTCCGACATCTTCGGTATGGAATTAAGCGTATCATAATCACATCAGTTTCACATCGAATGTAGTTGTAGTTGAATGAGTTTGGTCCACTGTTTGCATGCTTCTTCTGTTTATTGCACCATGATCATGTTTACTTGTGTGATTTTTGCTCCGCACATTTTTTAAAAATATTTTCAGCGTTTTTTCGTAATGTGCACCTTCTAAATATGAATCTAGGTACAGAGTTGGCACATGTGTATTTTCCACTCGAGAGTTCTTAAAATTTTCTATCATCGATAATATTGCAGTCTCATAAATCATTTTATGGGCAAGGTTTTACGCTGACTCAATCTATAATTATCAGATTCGTTTGAATTCTTGAGGTAACTTGCAAGTAATGTGATCGCCCGTTTAGAATTCACTCTTCTTATAGTCTTCTCAGGGTAATGTAATTTGAAAAGCAATTCCCATTTGAATCATTTGGCAAAGTTCAACGAATCACCTCTCACCGGTATATTCTAAACAAGTATTTGCGTCCGTGAAAGCGTAAATACTGTTATTAGTGATCGAAAACACAATATTTTGTAACGATTGCTAAACGCTTGTTAGTTGTCCTTATCTAAAGTTCGTTTGCGAGCACCGCCAATTTCTTAATGCTCACTGAGGTCTTCGGCATTAAGATCTTTATGTATAAAAGCCCGAAGAATGAGAGCTCGAGATTTCACGTCAAATTACAACAAGTTGGAGCATACGATGGAAAAAAAAACAAATGTAACTTATGCTAACACGAAGGAATCTCATTCATATGTTGCATGACTACTAATTCACAGCAACTTTGTTAATGATGATTGGAAAGCCGTTAATCGAAATTTGGTTACCTTCATACGGTTCTACCCCCTTTTTTTGGTTTTTATGTTGAAGATGCTAAATGAACAATCTCCCACCTTTCTCCTACCTTTATTCTGAGTATTTTTCTTAAGAAAGCGCCGAGCGCTGATGGGTAGAAAAAATCTCATCTCATTCGCTTGCTTATGAGCCCGAAAACAACAAATACATCATCTTTTTCTTTTCACGAACAACTGTCGAACGCCTCATTCGAAGAGAAGAATTCTTTGAACTTCAACTTGCAAAAAATACCTCTAAAAACTCGTTTTTTCATGTGCCAGCTTTGATGCAATTTGTCGTTATTACTCATTCATATTAATAGGCGATTAAAGCCAATTAGTTGTCGAAACTGGTTTAGAGGATAAAGCTTTCGCAGTAATGCTATTGCGTTACTTTCTTTGATTCTACGAAGAACGGCTCCATTGTTCGAATAGTATTAGATAAGCTGGATTGACTGCATTCTTTCTGTATTATATATTGATATTTAAAATTTAAAAAAAAGAGTACAACTTTCAGACAGGAGCTATTTTCGATGTTCACATGTTTCTATGCACTCATCCTCGTCATTATTGGCCTAATATTCGAACTATCCCATCTTCTAAACGCAAGACCTCAGGAATCAAATTTAGATCAAGCCAAGGATATGGTTAGTTATGCGCATCTTACAACCTTCTCTAAAACTTCATCATATCTGTAAACTTATCATGAATCCCTCTTTCTACAACTTATCAGTATTGTTCACATTGTGAATTGTTTTATATAAGTTTTCTTTGTTATGAAATAATTCAAAGTAGTTGCTTTTAGTACTTTACAGTTGTTTTTTTTTCAGCTCTTCAGCATTTATATGTATGGTGGATCACTTGTGTTCTTCGTTTATTGTTATGCAGTCCTTTTGAATACTCGTATGCCACGACATATATTCAGCGGTGTGAGGAGAGCAACCGAACGGTACATTTCAACCGCAATTTTCAACTGCAGATAGCAAGTTCCGTTTACAAATATGCAGTTTATGAATGAAATTTTCCACGTTCGTCGTAGATGTATTTTATCGTGGTGCGATGTCAACTTATGTGAAAATAACTTGAAAATAATACTTCGAAATTCATTTTCGGCAGTATTGTTAAGGCTTATAAGGCTTATATGTTGCAATGAAATACGCGAAACAAATGCACTATTCGTTCGTTCAGCGATAGAGTAGAACGCAGAGAAATGTAATTAACTTATGGTAATTTCTGCAATAAATGGACGGTGATTTAGAATCACCTCTATGATAAGAAAATTTAGAAAACGAGAAAATTTTGTCGGATTAGTATCGAAATTTTGATTTTGTCGCCGCATGATTTTCTCAGTAATATTGGCTGCATCAATCAGGTGATAAATGATTTGCTTCGCAGGACATTGAAAATTGAGTCACCAATTCACGATACAACTCCGTTCATGAAAAAAATCAAAGGTACCGGACAAAAAGCACCGAAAGCTTCACATTCGAAAGCAAAATCCTCAACTGGAAGCCTCTATTTGCGACTCGGTTGTGTCGGTAAGATGTGAAGAAATTCATATTGTAGTATAATAGTTTTTTGATTATGACCATGTAATGCGTCGAGTACAGGTGGAATAATAATTTATGTTGACATTTCGGCGCTTTGAGCCATATTCATAGCAACCAAGCTGAAAATTCATCATATAAAATACACTTTTTACGTTTCATAGAGTTGGATGGGTTTCAAACATATGTGATATGAATGCTAGTGCAAGAGAAGGAGGGTTTAATTTTATATATATATATATATATATATATATATATATATATATATACGAGATAGAAATGGGAAAGGGAGAGAAAGGAAGACGAAAAGGTAGGCAAAAAAATTAAAAGAAGAAGAAAAAAAATGGAGTCATAGTTCCCGAGAGAGAAGATTAGTGAGGTTGGATAATTCGACACAGCCGTTAATCTGTGGTTTTAGGGAGTTTATGAGGAGGGCTTCCCTTATCTTGCGGATTAGCGTGCCTTTGCCACGAGCAAGTATTTCGACCACAATGTTAGTAGCCTCAAGGTTGTGACCTCGGCAACATGCTTGGCCATAGGGCATGCAGCATATGATCGAGATAGTGGTGGTGACATGCTTAACACGTGCTCTCCAATGCGCTCATGCAGGAAGCGGCCCGTTTCGCCAATATAGAAAGAATCGCATGCACAGCAACGAACAGAATAGGCAACATCTTTCATGCAACAGTCACCTAGATTGTTAGTGGGATAAATAACACTATTGTACTAATATATCTATCGATCATGCGTGTGCGAAATAACAATGTTACTGCTCATATTCATACTGTTATTTTATTTCCTACTTTTGCTTTGATAAGCGTAACGCTTTTGCTGCAAGACAACCGTGAATCATTGAATAATTTTCAGGCGGTTTCAGATGATTTTAAGAAAAGGTTTTGAGTACAGCGAAAGCATGATCAGTCGGTGTGTAGTGACTGACATATGGAGGAAGCAGAAGCTCTATCCTCCTGAACCCACTGATTTCGGATTCATGCATTAATGAGCGCCCATTTTAGCGTTCCTCTGAAAAAGAGGGGTTTAACTTGTTCACTTCTTGAGTTAATTTCTAATATTCTATCAGCAAGTGAAATGGTTCCAGAAAAGCTGAACAACAATCAAAATTATCTTTAAGTTTTTCACTGAAGCATCTTTAAACTTGCTACAAATAACAATTTTCGAGCAAATAAATTGCTCCATTGAGGTTGTTCTTTCGAAAGCCCCCTAAGACTGACGCCCCTAAAAAAAATTGTTTTCGTTGCATGTGAAAAGTTCTGGTTGGATGTTGTAGTCCCAGAAATATAGGAAATACGAGGTGACAGTGAAGTTTAATGCGGAAGGCAGGCAAGATGCTGTATGTGATATGGCACCATAATTCTTTGAACAGTTTAGTGTTGAATGATTGAATAGTTGTTGCATATTTGGAGTTGTCAGCAAGTATAGTTGTTTGTTGAACGATTGCTTTTTCAGTGTTTGGAATTTTTGGTATTGTCTATTATGGCCTTATAATTGTGGTTTGCGTGGTTGGATGGGGTACGGACAAGGCTGACTGCAATGCGTATACACTCGTCATATCAACCCTGGCAACGCTATTCATTTTCGTGCAAATGCACTTCATCTTCTGCAATTCTAAGGTATAACACCTCGACGGAATAATCCTCAATCCACTTTCGTGCTTATAGCGCTATTGAAGAAGTAGCATTTGGCTCTCCAATTCCGTTCAAAAAACAACGTTTCGTTTAACTGCGTGATTTCATTGGGCTGCTTTTCCAACTGCATGAAAATATGCCTTCACTAGTTTGCAGTATATTTGTTTCCAATTTGTATAACTTCGCCTCCTGTTCAACTATAGGTGGCGTATAATATAGTGGAATCATGTAAAAAAATCTTTTAGATTACCGTGCATGGCTCAGTGAAGATTGCTCGACTTGGAATGATGCATTTGACAGCCACGAATTTATGGACTTGGATGCGTTACATTCTTTTAGAGGAAGAAGCAACAACCGAGGAACTTGCACATGCTAATTTTGCTAGCAGAATACGTAAGTCATTACTAACGAAATTACAGCCTGCAGATTTATTTTGTTCACCAGAACTAACTAGCATTCCAAATATTTTTGTTTTCTGAAAATAACTTCGAATAAAATCTTCCACAAACCGATGAAAGTTGAAGTCGTTTGCTGAGAAGCGATATTTGCTCTTGTTTGAGATCTCTTGGCGAGGAAACAAATGTTATAAAAGAAATGAATATCCCTACCTTTCTAGTAAACATCTCCTAATTTCTTTATCATTAGGTTTTGCGTGCTTTGATCTCCATGACTGTTTTTAATGATCTACTCGATTTTTCTACTCAATCTAAAAAGATCGATCAATATTCTGTGCGAATTTCAGCGGTACATCATCTCTTTAATAAGACGAGCGCTGAATTAGTGCACTCACAGCTTCAGAAACATGTGGAAGTTGAGTTGTGCAGAGGTGCTGGTTGTGTACTTGGAAGTTTCAAAGAATTCATGTATGTGCTTCTTTCTTTATTCACTAATAGGAGAGTAGTCGGATTATAATTTCTCTAAAGTAATACCATTAGATAAATTAATTAACATTAGTAATTAACAAGGGAACAGTGTTGCACGTTGCAAAAAAATTTGCAGAAACTAGGTTAACGAAGGCATTGCACAGTATTTCTTTGAGTGGAAAATTGACTTGTTTAGATAAATGACCATCGAAAGTTTGAAAGGACAGAATTATTTCTTTAGTATTCTAAAGCTTTTACGGGACTGCAAAAAAAAAAGAAAAGAAAAGACAGTTCATTTTTTGTCTCTGCGCTTGGAAAGACATCGACTTTTTTTCAAAAGATAGGAAAGACGAAAACTGGAGCATTTGAATCAAGAAAACACGCTGATCTCCTAATTCGTCTGCAATTCTTCGTTTATAAAAAATTGCAGCTCCAGAGTTCTCCTCAATTCGGCCTGCAATTAACATTGCTGCATATGGAAATAGGTAGCTGGTGTCACGGCTGGAATAAAAAAAATGCCATTTTTTGAGGTACACTTGTGTCGTTGAATATGCGCTTATATGCGCTGGTGTATCGTTCGTGTTCTGGACGAATGTAGGGAAAGAGCCGAGCAAATATCAACAGGTAAGCGATGAATGATTTTTCCTGAAGGTAATGAATGATATTTTTCGTTCTTTAAATTTTATCGACATTTCATCGCATTGAACAATTTTTACGTGATTGAACGTATAGTTCATTTCGCTACAATGTACAGTTTTCTTTAAATCAGTTTCATTCAAGAAATATCAATGGTGTTATTTTTAAGTCAAAAATTCTACTTTCATAGTCGCATGATCTGTTATCATATCTATTTCAGATGGCTGATAGCATTATGGGCGAAAGCTCACAACAATGTTTTTATATCGTTAGATTGAAGAGCAAGTGGTACCGAGAAGTTCAGATAGCAGACTTGACTCTCAACTGATCGTCCAAAGGGAATTATCCCTTGCGGCACTTTTTTGATGAAGGATAATCAGCGCAGTTCTAAAAAAAAATATATAGAATGATAGAAAATTTAACACCCGAAATGTTTAAGGAATCGTATTTATGAAGATGCTCTAGAATATTATTTCAGTTGAAGCGGCAACGTGCTAACTTGATTTCGGTGGATTGTTCACGAACAACGACTGGTCTTTTCCTTGGTTTTATCATAATTGCGTTTACATTCATTTGCATTGCAATTTTCAATGCCTATATTCACGAAGAAAATTCTCGACTTCTCGCTAATACCGTTCGTTTGTCCTCTAAATTTTATTTTAAATTTAGAATTCTCAGTTTCCAGAAAAGCTGTTTATTGCACTTCTAATCTTGCCAGTTCTATCCGGCCATTTTTGAAATTCCAGCTCAGAGGAGCGAATTTATGTTCATGCAGTGGGAAAGGTGAGGAGTGGTGTAATTTTTTTTTTCGATTTTTGGTGGGAAAATGCTAAAAGAGATTTTGTTGAATTATTGGACATTTTAAGTACAAACAAATTAATTTTCCGATGAAATCACCGTTAGCGTATTTAAATACCGAAGCTGTTCATTACTTTTCGATATACCTTAGCTGTCTTGAGACGTTAAATTTTGGGAGTCTTCTATACTAAATATTGCAGGTTTTCTTTTCCACCGATGGAATTCTCTTGCTGTTATCATTGGTGGCAATTGTATTTGCATTTTGTCGTATGCGCAATTTGAACTTCAAGAAAAAAGAAGAAGGCGATGTTGATGAAAGTGCTGAGCTTCTCGATCATATCCTTCTCGTAGTTGGACTCGTTGGTGAACTTGTCTTCAGCATCGGTATGCGACAACTTAACAATTGTGATTTCTTTTTGAGGGATTGCAGCCAATGAAAGAATACACCGCAACAACTAAGACTGATATATCTCAGATTGAAAATCTATTCAACGAAAATTTCTTTCATGGAAATTTCGAAAGATTTTTTGAAATATGCGGCTTTTTTTCTTCCGACCGTAGTGATCGATCAACGATGTTTCAAAAATAAGCCCTTATGATGAAAGAGCTTACTATTCTAATTAACATCTAGCTGTATAGTCGAAGTCTATATATTCTCAATAACGTTAATTAAAAAAAAAAAACTTCAATATGATATTCCATGAATTGCATTTAGTCTAACATAGAAATTCAAATTATAATAATTAAGCGTTTAGCTTATAGGTGGCATTATGAGCTTATCGAATACAACTCAATTCAACTATATGATAATTATTCTGCTTGTTGTGCAAAATCTGAGGCTATTTCAAGTGATTCTACAGTCTGCTCTTCTTTTAATCGGCTCCAAATTGAAAGCTGCATCACCTGAACTGAAAGCGCTCAAGCCAGGGAAGCAGGTGAGGTATTCGCATAACGCTGGGCATATTTGATTTTTTTTTTGTGCCTATAGGTAATTGCGCAGTCACAATCGTTAAAACATTGGCAAGAGGAAAGCACTGAACTATTGAAGGATGGAGATGAGGAAATATTTATAGTTCGATCTCTACACTGCAGATGAATACGCTGAAAACAACAGCAAAGATTCTCTGACTCATTCATCTCAGTTTGCTATGCTGCAACATGACCTCCGAGTTTTGTTGACTGCAACCGATGAGGTGGAAAATTTAAACTGTTTCTCTCAGCGCATAAAATTCAAATGTACCAGTCGAAAATGCTTGACTCTTTAACTGGTTATATGTTTTTCAAGTAAGTAAGTCCCGGACTTTATTATAGGTTTGCGTAATGACTAAAAAATTGAGTGCGTCAAGCGAAAGTGACTAAATTAATTCGGAGGAAAAAAATAAGGTCAACGATGTGAGCACAATTCAAAAATATAGGTTAAGTTGACGTTGAAGCTATACCCGATTGCCTACGGCAGTTTAGATTTACCCACTTCAGTGCTATTTGAAGCTGGGATATTACAAACTATATATCTAGTTATCGTGAAGTCTGCAACGGCCAAAAATTTTAATTTAATTTTTGCACCATTTAATTATTTTACTCGTAATTTGCTTAGCAGTATGAAGTGAAATGAGTTTTTTCTCCAAGATGGAATATAAGCTTCCAGCTGGAACTAAAAGGTTCAGAGATGCTTCCAGGTGGTTACTTTCCTGCTGATTGTGAACATCGCACTATTTATAATGAATACATTCGAAGCGCAAAAGGCAGGCGTCACCGAAGATATAGTACGCTATTATGGTAGTAAAGCGTGGGCATTATTGGTGCGTGGTTGCTCACCGCTTACCATTTTCTATCGATTCCATTCTTCTGTATGTTTCGCAGAAATATGGAAACATACCTTCAAGGGTGCAAGAGGGGAACTCGACATGGATTAATTCACAACGCGTTTGCATATCGTTCACCTCAAACATTTCTTTGCCAAATAAAATTTTTACGAGTTGTAATCTTTGCCTACAGATTTAACGAGTGGGAAATCACGAAAGAGAAACTATCGCGCAACATGCGCTTTATAAATTTCCACCAATTAGACCAATCAGACATGCGTAAAATTACTAGTACAATACATGATGTATACTCGCGATACTTCGTCGAGGTCTCTTTTTCAGTTCATGAGCTTACCACAATGCATATGTGAATGTTATTTTGGAATTAAAATGGCACTTTCATCGAGTTGGAGAGAAATGATACACAAACACTATTTCTGTCCAGTTCCACTTTTAGCTTCCATGTGTTGACGCCACATGAAAGCAAACTGTTGAAATTGATGTTGTATGATCGATTCGAGCAAACGCTCAGCAGAGATAGTCACAGAAGCGAAGGCTTCACATTATCTAGCCCCGATGGGCTTATACGAAATTCACACAAGTTGCATAAAATACACAGTTTGATATTTTAGCACAATACATGATTGCACTGACGCTATCTTGGCTTGAGATGGCATCTTTAAACGACCAGTGTTCTCCGTAATATGCCTAGTTAATGAACGGCTGCTCGAAATAGAGGTATGCGAGCCGCTAATGATCGCAAACTTCACCATAGCTGAAAATTGAAAGTTGCAAGCAATGCGGTAGGGATAGTTGAAATGTTGGCAATTCCACTGCTTGGAAAATTTGCATTAATAGTTAAAAGATAACCTGGCTTGTATATCATATTCTTGCCAGTAACGAAATGGAAAAAAATGAAATGAAATTCAAAAGTTAGGAAATATTAAAGAAATTCAACACACAATTCGTCACTTTCAGTTGAATCGCATCTGCAATAGCTTTTTGATCTAACATGCACATTGAAAAATTCAACGAAAAATAGTTGTTGGAAAGTTGCTGTGTTTTTCGAAAACGCAGCAAATGCATTAGAGAGTCGATGCTGTTTATTTTTGTTGCATAAACTAATAAATGTGTAGTATGTTATGTTATTTTGGTTTGTACAAAACTGCTCCGATGCTGCTGTTTTTTCGGCTATACAAAAGAAGATCGGAAGTTCAAGAAATACTTTGATCGACATAGGTTCACTAAAAAACCATCTAAAATATTTTAAACGATTAACGCAATCGAGACGAATGATCAGCAAGGCTGTAAATTTTGAATTCTAGACATACGCATATACAAACATCGTCTGCACCCTTAGGCAGATAACGCATAAACGGTACGGTAATCATGAGAATCTTGCAGGCATTGCCTCGTCAATCACAACTAACGCAACGAAAAATAGAATCCCTTTGAATAGAAGTGACAAATACGCTCTTCATCATCGTTTTCTAGTGTAATAAAGCTTGTATGGCTGAATAGGTGTTCGAAATATTAGATTCTATTCAGTGAGATTTCACTGAGCATGTATAGACATTCTACTCTTCTATTTCATGTAGGAACTATTAATGAAACAATGATATGGACAAGCAAAAGCGGCTTGTTGAGCATTACGATTTGTTGTTTGCAAGGAGAGACGAATGTACAGTTTGTTGGAAGGACAGTATTCGGCGAGATACGATGGAATTAGATGATAAGCAGCTAAACAAAACATAGACATGGAGGCCATCATGTGATGAGCGAATTGTTGTAGTCATTCTTCATTTTTCTGTAAATACTATCGCTCATCTTCGTTTGATTTCGCGGATTATGAGCCATCCATATTTCTTGTCGCTCTTCGAACAACTGGCAATCTCTTCGTTTCTACTCAGTGGCCTTCCATATTCCCAGGTAAGATAATAAAACATTAACGTTCGCCCCATCTTTGAAATAATCTTTCCAACCAAATGTTTATAATTCGGCTTTGGCAATCTCTCTTGCTCTTAATTAAAGCGTATTTATGAGATTCTGTGAAAGAAGACGACGATCGAAAGCCTAGAGGCCCCTCTTGAGTGTTTATACCAAAGGAAGTTACACTCTTCAGCAGATATCCTCGAGACTGATTTTCCGTTATAGGCGTGAAATGACCCATCTGACAATAAATATAATCAAAATAGCTGCTCGCAGCTTTTACTGCTCACAGCAACGTCGAGACAGCAGCGAATTAATGCAATTTCATCACTACAGTAGTGAAAAAAGTGAATAGGTAGATCGTTGCTTTATTTGACCCCTTTTTCACAAACTTTTCCATATATCAGATTTGGGAACACCCTCTGCGAGTGTGGTCTTTTGTGCGCGTTTCTGCATGTTGACCGGGAAGTTCCTATTTACAAATCGTGTCAGTTATGACACCGACATTGGAACGTATACAACTAAATTCAGCCTGATTGATCTTCTACATGATGAATTATGAACCTTGAAGGAGGTGCTATAAAATTTGCACATAAAATTTCCTTGCAAAAACTATTCCTCCATGGATGAGAAATTTCGCCCAAAAATTTATATCGCGATTTGGATGGCCGAATAATAAGAATACACTACTAACTATGTTTATTTCCAAGATCTAAAAACAGCAGAGTTGTTTGATTGAGAAAATAGCAAAGGCGCACACCCTCTTAGCATCACCTATCGTGCTTCAACCAATAGTCGCTTAACGAGCGGTTTAGCGTTAGTACCATGCATTTTAAATGTGATATCCGTCGAAGAAATTTTTCGCATTATTTGTTTTAAATTTCCCCCCCCCCCTCCCCCCCACATTACAAGCAACGTAACCGTGTATATCTTTAGGAAAATTTGATACAAAATGGTGAACGATAATTCGGAATGCTCTTCCACACCAAATCAGACGTCCGTAGCGATCGTCGCAACAACTCTCATCATGGCAATCTTTAACACTCTTATTTAATAAGATTTTATTTATGAAATTGCATCCTTAAGTTCACTGATGTTTTCTACATCAGTCATAGCCTCAGTTAGAAAAAAAAAAAGATTTTTTGTTAAATTTAATTTGCATTACAAAAGGTTTCAGTTTTTGTTAAATTATTGGCTGCGAGTGATATAAGCGAATAAATCACTTTCACCACTATAGACGAAAAAGTGAAGCGAACTTCAAAAACATAAAGAAATTATATTATGAAGGCGAATAATCAAACATAGTGCAGTATACGGTGAAAATCTTTTCATTTTTTGCACATTGCATTGCACTATGCGCAATTGAAATGACACACGGATGATTATTTTCTTTGTTGGAATTTAAAATCATGCGATACCCTCATAACACTACATTATGAATACACGCATAGGATGATAGAGAAAACATCATTGCTCACCACCTATACGATTTAGTTTATCGAACAAATTGGCTCTTTTCTTGCAGGGTGCAAAAAAAGAAGCCTTGAATGGTTTAGTGGTTATTCGAACGGAAGCATTTAGCTAATATGTGGAGTAAAGAGACACAACAAATGGTGAAGGAAAAAAACGTTTATTCAATGGTTCATGAAATGTTTTCTCACAGCCTAACCGAAATATGCTCACATCACAAAAAAAAAAAAAAAAACTGGCGGGATGACTTCATCGAATGGGGCAAAGTCATATATAAATATAAATATAAATATGAATGTAACTGCAATTATAGATATAGAAATAGATTTAACATAAAGGCAAGTATAAACATGAATATAAATATGAATATAAATACAAGTACAAACATAAATATGAATATAAATGTAAATATAAATAAATAAATAAATACAAATAAATAAACAGATAAATAAATAAATAAATAAGTAAATATGTATAAATATAAATAAATAAATAAATAAATAAATAAATAAATATATATATATATATATATATATATACCTTGAAAAATGGTTAGTGTGCGTATGTCTTAGACATTCGGCATAATTTGCTTTAAACACATACATGTGCAGAAAACTTTGCAAATGAAAAACAGCAGATATCAAGTAAATTGTGCACAGAAGATGAAACTTATAGCACAAGTAAACAATAAGAAGAGAGCAGCGATAAAGCAGGGCGTTGTAGAAGTTGGTTCCCCAACGGTTCCTCAGCAATTACCTGCAATCGTAGATGCAGAAACCTCCCGGTCTGCATG
The DNA here is from genome assembly GCA_037389465.1 of Baylisascaris procyonis. Classification (NCBI taxonomy): domain Eukaryota; kingdom Metazoa; phylum Nematoda; class Chromadorea; order Rhabditida; family Ascarididae; genus Baylisascaris; species Baylisascaris procyonis. Next base: position 6,097,475 of record JAZARR010000059.1, read on the forward strand.
TTGTATTTGCATAACGAAATTTCATGGCATCCTTCAAATGCTGGAGCTACTGAACCTAAAGTACTCAACAGAATTTACGATTAGTAGAAATATGGAGTTGCTGAGCATGTTGTTGAGCTCAGCTATATGCCACTATGGATTTTATTAACGAAGCAGAACATTCTTCTGTGGACAGAGGCAACTAAGCAAGACGTTGTTTTGGAAATAATTTGCGAAACAGGCATGATTTATTTGGTTGATGTAACCTCAAGCAAATTGCCTAAAGGAAACGAATGGCCACTGTATTTTAAGTCCGCCTGAAGCTCTAAATGATAGCGAGACATCTAAGTTAGATACGATTTCTGCACGTAGTTGCCTTCCTTTAACGAAATGCGTTTCTTTTTTTTTCGAAAAAATCTATTCCACTCACTAGAGTGTGTGAAGAAAATTTAGTGAAACACGGAAAATATAGTCGGCGCTTATATGAGGAAATATCCTTCAGTGCAGCGTTCCACATGGTAGTGGATATAATTTCTGTTGCAGAAACGAATATCATACTCTGTGTGAACTTTACCAGTTGTTCCTTGTTGGAGGAATTCTCACCTTTTTATACATTGTTTCGCTGCAAAATTTGATGAATTTGAACATGCAGTTGGTATATAGAACTTTAGTGCTTAAGACTTATAGAGAGACAAAGCAGTGAAAGTGATAAGTGTTAATCCCTCACTTTATACCCAAGAATCGAACCCAAAAGGAACATATTTTTTCGCAATTAATTTGCCTCCTTTTCTTATTTATTTGTTCAGTTTGCCTATTCATATTTAGTGACACGCACGCTACTACCTGATTGTTCATTTCATAGAGGCTAAATGCGTCACACAACTGAGCCTATGCAACGTTTTATCATTGAGTCCATTCACTTGGCGAAGAGGTGACAGTGTGAGGAGTGTGAATGATTGGTAATGCAACGCTTTGCAATAATCTTTGAATGACGGCTCATTTAATCTTCAGCAGCAGATCACAAAGCAGAGTTCTCCTAGGTGCCCATTGCTTTTCACTTGGATTTATTGTCGATTCTAGAGGCAGATTTGCTTTAGAGGTATGCCGCCTTCCGTGTGGGCGTTTTGATGCTCTCTCGCTTATGCGTTACGATGTGTAAAGCACCTATGAAACGTTCCAGACAGGGCGCTCTAGTCTGTTGGCGATTTTGCATCCATAGTACTTTGGCGTCTATGTGAGAATGTGGCTGCCGATTGCACGTGTTTCAGCAGCAATTGCAAACACCTCTTCTTGGCCAGTATATTTGCTTACCAAGCCGACGTTGCTGAATATCGTCACGAACATTGTTTAACGTAGTTGCGTTAGTTGTACGGTAACGGGAAGAGGAAGAGGGTTTTTATTAAAGTACGAAGTGTGGTAATTTAAACAATATAACGAAGAAGGATTGCCCAGAGTACTGCATTTATTATCCATAGGGGAGACGTGATAAAATGGTAATTGATGAAATAAACTATGGAGGTTAAAGATACCATGATAGTTACGGAGGTGTTTTCAGATAATGCAGAAAAAAACGTGGAGTATTTTTTGTGATTTTCATATTTTCTGTAGTACAGCTTCGAAACGAAAAATGGTCGACCCAAGGGTAATATATCGCTTTAGAAACTTCTAGGCTAGTGAGCTAAATTCGAAAATTATATATTCAAGAAGAAGATTGGGTCGACCCTTATGATTCAGCAGATGCCACTTTTGCCCTATTCCAATGCCCACCTACTCCTTTCGTTGAGAAATATTGCCTTCACTGGTTGATTATTTAATTAAGTGAAGGTATGAAAAAGTTGTATTTCTTATTATCGCAAGTGATCAGTCGGAGAATGTTGAATTGAACTCGCTGCTAGTCAACTGCAATTATTTGCAGCACCCATGCTCAAGCTTCTATTTAACTCTTTACCAATATATCTTAAAGCGATGTACGCTAGGATTGAAGGAGCACTGCAATATTCAACTGAATATAAAGTAACGCTGTTCACGTATCAGCCATAGATTGCTTCGCGTTCCCCAGGATCGATATTGTTTAGTCGTGAACAAGAAAATGTTCCATGGCTACGGAATTTCTTCTCTTTGAAGTAAACATCACAGCATCCACCAAGTGTCTTCGCCGAACCACCGCAACTCTGCCTCATAAGCTTCCCAGAAGTAAAATTTTTTGGTAAGTATACTCTATAGACAATTCTCACTAAGCCTATATGTCTGAACGAAATATGCATCCGCATATCTGCTGAATAAGACATACACGTGATTAAACTGTTCTAATATTGTCCTGTCATTACTTCCTTTTGCAACATTTCATACTGGAGCGCTCACGCAGCACAATCCTCGACGAGAACTTATTCTCTCGCTTTTTTTTATACTACAAATGGAAAAAATTAACGCCAAACCTTATTCAGATTTTGTAGCTCCGAAATCTCTCTCCCAGTTGCAGCACAAAATCTCTGCATACTGTGAAAAATGCGCCCCCAATAGATACACTGACCGTGGACCTCTTCAAACTACCTCAAACGATTCGATACCTACGCTTTTTTGCAGTCAGATACTCACGCGTTGAACCATTTCATCTGATCTTCCACATATTCTCTCGATACAATTGCCATGCGGTGTTACTTCGAGTTGAGGCGGCTGAATATTCGAGAACATTAGTTATATAAAGTGCTTCAAAACGAGCGCATTCGTAACACCCTGCAAGTAGACACAAATGCATGTCAACAACATTTCATTTGAGCAAGTTATTCTTTTAAATTTTAACGGTATTTTTTTATTGAATGTAGTGTAAAACCTTTGAATATAATAGTTTACAGTCGCGTATATACATATGTATATATATATATATATATATATATATATATATATATATATATATATATATATATATATATATATATATATATATTTACATATTTATATATTTACATTTATACTCATATATATGATGTTATTCTTTGAAATTTTAACTTGGCAGCTTTCTCGCGGAGAAATTTTTTGCATTTGATTGGCATTTGTTATGTTGCAAGAATGCGTTCCGTTTTCGTGGTGTGATATTATGACGTTGAAGCGTTTTAAGTTTTTTGAGAATAACAGCTGAATCGGTTACGCAGCAAACATCAATTTAAACAAAGAGCACAATACATAAAGCGTTTACAAATTGCTGGTGACAATTACATTCACGTCGGATTGTTTATAAAGAATTCATAGCCGTTTCACTAAGCTTGAAGCTTTGAAACGCTACGACTGAATTCTACAGGGGTAGTCAGTATTCGATTTTCATTATTCTAGAATAGAGCAAATTTCATATAGAAGTAGCGAAAAAAATTTCACTCGCCTGCAGATGCTGCTGCAGAGTTTGATCAATGAGACTTTACTATATCGCTTGGATTGTGCGAGCAATAAAAAGCGCTAAATCGAAAAATTTGCTATGCATTGAGCATTTTCGTTTGTTTTTCCTCAAAAATTCTGAGCGCAATATGGCTCCCGTCTCCCTGTGTTTTCCTATCTGTGTGTGCTTTTCATTGTGCCTGTCCGCCGTGAAAATGTGTAGGTATCCTCGCCGGCTGGAAAGGTTTTGGATATTTGAATTGGAACTGCACTTTAATTTTAACTGGTCTATGACTAGAAGTTTCCAGAAATTTGTCGTCGTATTTAAAATGTCGATTCGGGATGCATTACTGTTATATAGTATTGTTATAGCACTCTGTGGTGTCCTCTCATAGTGGCCAGTTTATCTCAGTTAATAGTCATATACTTGCATTTATGCTCAAAACTTTTTCTTGCTTCGATAAGAATGTTTCATTAGGCTTTAAACAATGTGATATGTCTCAGTATTTGTAACTCGCCTATAGCCTCGTTGCGCTAATTCTGCAAGCAATTAAATCGTCGTCCGTTTCGAATAGCATAGCTTTTCTTGCCGTTCACTAACTCTCAAGGGTACTGTTTCGTTTCAGTTGCAAATCGTAACTTTTATTGTTACTTCCTATGTTACTGGTGCAAAACCTTTATTGCATTTAGTAAGAGATTCATGTACACGGAATTGATGGTGTAGTGTTCATGAATTTTTGAAATTTTGTGTAATGTTTATGTAGACATGTAACAGAGAAAATTTATGAAAAATTTTATATGAGGTCAGACGAAGTGAATTTGATTGCTAATATTGCTGATCATTACTTCCCTTTTTGAAATTACTTACTAATTCTCATATGGAAATGGGGCTATTTTGAATTTGCCACACCGATTAGGTATTCGATAATATTGATGAGAAGCCTTATTCTACGTGCAAGGTGTGTAAAGTGATGATGAAATTGTTGGCTACTGAAATGTAATTACAAAAACGTACCGAACATAGTAGACATCACCGACTTCGCTTAGAAAAAATGTCAACCGCTTCAATTCTATTGCGTACTGCTTAGCTGCAAAAAATATTCATTTGAGCAACGCTAACTTAACGTTTTCTTGAGGTTTTCGTTCTCGTGAGGTGTTGCAAGAGAAGAGAAAGAAATACTGTCCGACACATCTACAAACGTTTACGCCATTCATCCCCACTTCCAAAAAGCCATGTAAGTTCATCCTAAACTCATTAAAAAAAAAAAAAATTTCCACCATCGTTTTACTCTTAATTTAAAACATAAGTTTACTGTGACGAAGAATTTCATAATAAAATAAATTCCATCCAAGGTGCAAAACAGTCGTCTAGTGGCTTGTTTTTAATCGCTCGATTATACTTTTCATTTCTACGAAATTTTTTTCAAACTCTTCCTTAGTTGTCCTTTGTTCATTGAAAAAGTGTGTGTAAAAACTTATTTCCATAAGAAGTAAGTTACTAAAACTTAAATGTCACATTTATTTGCTTCAATTTCCTTTTTTCATTCACTCGTTGTTTTTTTTTCTCACCTCGCTAGAGAGTTATATTTAGCTCGAGATTGCAAACTATATGTATGATATTGACGAATCATGTGAATAATACAAGCTCAATAATTATTGTCGAAATAGAGAAGAAAAAAAGAGAGAAAAAAGCTATTAACGTAGAAATTCTAAAAATGGTTTCTGCAATTAGCGCAACTTTCGTGACAAATGAAGTGGGCGTAAAACAATGACGGATACACCACTCTAGGAAGTTCGCGTAAACAGGCGACAAATGCGAATGTCATCAAACGCACAATTTCGTCCACTGCAAATCTTGTAGCGCCACCCTCGATGATCGTTGTGTACGACTCCGATACGACTATCGGCATCGACCGACCGCTTGAGCGATTATTTCCAATTTGTATAGCATATTGCCAAAGCGCGTATATGTGATAAATCTGTTAAACAAATCTTTTTTTTTTTCAGTTGCAGCAAAAAATTGTGTTATAATATATCGATGAAAGTGTGGTGATGAAGTTATATAGAGCTGAGTTTATTCCTCATATTAGCCAATTTATAGAACATGTGATCTTGCAACAATAGGAATTCCGTAGCTATGTGTTATGCCCGATAAAGGAGAGCAACAAAGAACATTAGATGTCATGTTCTGGGACAGTCTTATAAAATGACGTGTAGCATCGTTGAAAAGAGTTCGCATCAACTTCTGAAAGCAACGTAGAAGAATTTTCAAACAAAATCTTCCACCTGAAAGCTGTCACTAAGAAACGCTTCAAATCATGTAGTTCTGCAAAACTTTTTGCAATTTTACTTGAGAACGATTGCGTAGTTCATCATAATATTCAACAGTGGAATGCAACACTTAAGGCTCCTTTAGATCTGCACTGAACAAGCAAAGCTGCAATAAGGTTGTAAATATAGAAAATACTTTGCATACGTGTAGGTGAAATATGTTCGAAATCCAATCAATGTGCTGATGAGCTCAAAACCTTATCTATTTATGGGTATTGTGTGTGATGTGGAGGAATGAAAAGAAAGGATATGGTATATTTTAGGTAATAATAACGATTTATTTATAAGAACTCAGTGAAATTTGTTCATCACGCAAAAGCGATGAAGACGAGTTTCTCCTTGACTGACAGTTTGTTTATTGAAGAAACTTCAAGAACAAAAAATTCGAGCAAACTTTGACGGACTATCCGCATGACCATATAGGGTGATGGCTGTTCCTCTCCGACGTACACAACAATTGAAAGCGTATTCATTTCACTTCCGACATTAAGAGCAGTTTTCACAAGCGAACAGACAAACGAACCGAGGCGGGTTTTTGCTCGATGGTGGTCGCCAATTGGCAAATACCTCTCTCCTTCTGTCTCTCTCCGTCTGTCTTTCTCCCTTCTCACATCTGAACTGCATGAATGCTGTTGTTGAAATGACGTACTATGCACTTCGCTGTCGTTCGTCGCGCCCACACAACGCCACACTTCGCTAGAAACATGCTCGCCGTTGTGGCGACGCTCATTCACAAAATGTGCCCCTCAATCGGACGCTAAGCTTTACATGAAAGGAATTTTCGTTATGCGTGCACGTTTTATATGACGATTCCGACAGCATTCATTTATGTGCTCATATTTATTTATTTTATACGCGATTCTATTCCCATTGCTCATAGTCTTCATTGACAGAATCTGCTTTTGCGGTGGTCTCATTTTTTTCTTTCGTAGTGAAATGCTCGCTTATTGTACAACTTAGCCAGAAAGTTTTGACTATAAATAACAGTACAAATCGTTTGCTTCACTATCGCAACATGCTAATGATGAATACGTATGTGAGATCACCTGGAAAGAATTGCAGCGCTTTCACGAATATATTTCGATAGGTAAATATTACGAAGGAATTTGCTAATGAAACCGAAGTACTTCAAATCTCGGCTGGCAACTATTTATTAGTAAAACAACGTTTCAGAAATTTCGAAACCACTTTTTTGGTGAAGCAACAATTTTTTTTTTCGGAAGTACAGAGTAAAGAGAATGTAAAAGCTCTAAATTCTATTCCACGAGAAAGGCCATGAAAGCGATCAAAAATGTTAGATCGAATAATTCTGAAAATTTCTGAAGCAAAGAACTTTTGAAAGAGTTAACGCTTCACCTTTTCTTATCTTTCCAATGCAACTTTTTGACCTTCAAAGTTTACATCGTAATGAATTCTGCACTATAACTAAATTGACACCTTCATCTCTCAATGATAAATCTGAGTGGGATCGCTGTCGGAAATTCTAGTCAACATTTTACGCGTAGGTTGAACTCTATTTTTTTAAGCTTATCGCTCAACCCACGCTGCGCGAACACTATTCATCACTAGTTTGTACGATTGGTCCACTGCGTCATCTTTGATGTTTTTGCAATGCTCATCACTTGATAAGCATTTGTGAAAATCAAGTGGAGCATAAGCAAACACTTGTGCACAAATCCTTCGCTTTGGGCATTCGATTCCCCCAGGAATTTTGTTGTATAACGCTTCAAGTTGAAGTGCTTTTAATTAGGCCCTGTGGACAAAGCGGTAATGGGCGCATGATGTTCATGCAATATTCCTGTTTCCAGCAACCGGTTCAATCGGAAGTGACGCACCTTATTCGGCCACTATTTTTAACACTGTGCGCAAATGTCACAAACGGTTTGCTCAGGAAGGGACCATCCGCCTGCCCAGTTTAATCAACACTTGGATGTTTGATTTGCGTCCGTAGAAAAAGAAGAAAAAAGAAAAGCGATTAAACCCACTTATTAAAAGGCGCCCATCTTGTAATTCATTGTGCTGATATTAATAGAACCTTTAATTATTTTTAGAGTTTGTACCATTATAAACATTTCACCTGTCGTTTTCAACTTAAAACTTTGTCTGTGAATAATTGTAAACCGCTTTTACGGTGCCAATTTCTTTTTTTTTTTTTGCATAATTGAAATGTTTGTTTCAATAGATTTGTCATTTTTATAGCCTATTTGGGAACATTAGATACTTCGATTAGCATTGTAGTATATAAAATTATTTGGAGTGGAATTGTCTGAATGAACTCCATAGGGTTATCGGTGTAGTTTTCAACTCGTTGAAGGATTACATCGCTCCAACGCCTTCTCATTGTTTAGCGTTGTTTGACATTCTTATTTATGCATTCATACTGTTCTTAATAATTGCTACTTCAGCCGAATTCAGAAATAACGAAAAGACAATCAATGGTTGCACCGTTGAGAATGCGCACTCGTGGATTGCTTGAAAGGTATTTTTTCACATTGTGTTATAATTTTAACCTCTTGTTATGCTGCAATTTCTGTTTAATTATGCATTAATAATGACTATAACATTGCAAATCAGGTGCTCTTAAACTGTTGATGTAACCTATTAATTATATTAGCCTGTTGGAATATAGTGAAATGTGTGCAGTTTTTTGGAAGATTCCATGAAATCATATTGTTGGCTGAATATGAAATCAAATTCCGTCTCACATCCGAAACTGCAGCTGCTTAAATTAAGCATTTGGTCATGTTCAAAACTTTGAAAGTTTCATAACCTTTTTATCCGCTTTGAAAACCTCGAGGATGTTGCAAAAAATATATGTTGTGCTCTTTATGCTAATACTGTAAATATATGCGACATTATAAAAAGTGTATAGCATATTTTAAACGTTTATGAAATCAAGACTCGGTCAATATAGATCGTAGGAGTGAAATTCCCGAAAGGGATACGTCTCATCTTTGTTTCTGTGGTTTAAATTGATGAAAAATAAACTGTTATATATGAATTGAAATGCTGCAAAAATTTCGCTAATTGAATGAGTGAGATAAATGATAAATTTATGAAATGGTATTTATTTGTTGAAAAATTGCAATTTAATGAAACTTATTGATCGCTGATGAGCTCTAATCTTTTTATATGAAACATTTTCGATCTAAACTGTTGCTGTTTAATTATTTCGTGAAGAGCGTGAAAAATTTTTAAGTCTATATGTCTAGGTTTGCCTCATTGAAGAAAACAGACATAAACAAATCACCGTGGGAAAATGAAAAAAAAAAGCTCAGGTTATTCAGTTGGTAAGTCATAGCAACACTCTTATAGGCGAGGCTCTTCCGCATCGCTTAAGCTCGACCTTGCCGCCATCAACAACACGGTCAATATGTCATCGCCGCTTTGCGAAAGGTAAGCGCTTTCGCTATACGGAAATATATGTTTATTAGCTCAGCTTCATTGCAGTTTTGAATTGCCACCATATTGCGATGGACTCCTTCGTATAATTTCCCACCCCCTTCCCTGCAACCTTGCTACTCATTATTTTTTAATCAATCTCAAAGTACCTCAGGTTCTGCTTTGTCGATACAACTTAGTTGACTTCATTGGTGAATACAGCTTGAAGTTGACTACCTCATTTTGAGAGTGTCAATTTTGAATTCAAACAAACCCAAATTTGTCCATCATCCGTCGAAGCTAATTGATGATGGATGCTTTCAGCACATCCAGTGAGACGTTTGATACTGGAAAACATAAACGCATATCACGGCAACAACTTCGCCATATGAATATTTGCAATTCGATGACGAACCTATTCTCAGAGTTTGCAGTAAGCTAGCAATGCATTCAACTCTTCATTCTTCACCTCTCATCGAAAACTGCTGATTACCTAAATTCATATAAAAGTCCACTTATCATGAAGCCATTCTTTTCAAAACTTCAATTATTGCATATGAAGTCACAAATATCTCTGCTTCCTTCCCCTCCTCTTTCTCTACCCTCATCAGCTTTCAATTTAAAATGGTAAGCGCTGCTACATTCCATAGACTCGATCTTTTTTTTTTTTTGTTAATTTCCGGTTTTATAGCCAATAATGCATAATTGCTCGTAATGTTTTAGGCGAAACGCTTCCATGAAATAATAAAATCTGAAGATGTTTTTCATGCGTTAGAAAACACGACAGAAATTAGAAAAATATTCGTATAATTTTTTTCTCACTAAGTCAGTGTAATAAACTTCATAGAAGAATTTACTATAAAAAACTAGAGGACGTTTTATGAAGCACTATTGCCATTGCCAACAAAAACTTTGCCACTTAAAAATTGTACTGATAAAATTTGCGATAGCACATAATTGATTTCAAATCGAAATAATATAATTGAGAAAGAAATAAATAGATAACGTCTTCAAATATTGTATCGGTTTAGTACAGCAACTAGTTCTTAGTTCTTTCGGGATTTTAAGCTAAAGCAACAACATATTCTACTCGCTGTTTAACAAAGAACAGAGTTTAAAAAAATTTGGGCCAAATTCGAAAATTAGATGGCTGTTGCACTAGAGTTCAACACAGCACCTTCTTCAAACCAATAGCCCATCAATGTAAAAAGTGTCTACGAAAAACTCGCAGTGTGCTTACGGAAATGTTTTTATCATTTAGGTGCTAGCGAACCCAGCCGATTTATGCCGTGCCAAAATTAACGGTTGCGCATTGAAAAATCGACATCAAATTTGGCCGATTAGGGACACTCGAGTGCGCATATGGGATAACAACGTCTCCTCTACTGCAAACTTTGAGGACACTCCTATTGGCCCAGCCGATGATGAAGCTCGAAGTTATATAAATGCAAATTATATCACGGTAAATTTGTTGTCCATTATTTGTATCTTGCAAATTGAAGTATGTTTTGCTCTTTGCTGAAGCTCTTCAGTTCTGTGGAACGAATTTACTGGAAGCCTTCGAGCGACTCTTTTCCTTTCCCTATTTTTTGGATAGGCCTCTTCTTCCCGTTAAGTAACCTTCGCGATCGTGAAACTCGAAAAAAATCACTTCGTTTTCAAGCCATAGAAAGAATAAATGCTTTTGCCTTAGGCAGTCAACACTTCAGAATTTCTGACCACGGAGATTTTATGTGAAATCAAGCGGAAGCGCGCTTGGCAATGTTACTTCAGAAGCATTAAGCTTCCCACTCCAGAGGCAGTTGTAGCGACTATCATTGGTATTCATGCAAACTCATTTACGACACCAAATCATCAATGCAAAAATTTGTTGTAATCTCGTTTTCAATAGATGCGCTATTCGTCCACAAGCACTCTTGTTTTTCGAAAAGTTTTGTTCCCTGTAGTGAAATGTTGAAGGAAGGAGGATGGAGGATATAGTTGTGAGGAACGGCTCGCGGTGCAAAATGAGGTGTGCTGGATCCTATGCAATGTGCTTAATCGTAATCAGACAGCTCATCGGTGGCTAACGCTGACTGCAGTTTATTTCAAGCATTGAGGATAACCGGGCCATTCCAGCCTTTTAAAAATTCGATATATACAAACACCCTAATTTCCGACTTCGATGCCATCTGACCATTTAATTTATTCGATCGTTCGTTCTTGCTTGCAGTCTTTATGGTTTCCGATGCTCCTTGACGTTCTGGCTTCTGATTCTGCAGTGATCGTTTGTTCAATTCTTGTTTTGCCTCTAAGAAGCATAACTGCATTCACTCAGAATTTGAAAGAAAGTGAAACAACAGGGTGCTGATTCGACACCTCTCTACATCGCTGCTGAAGGCCCAATGTTGCATACCATAAACGACTTCTGGGCGATGGTTTGGCAGGAAAAATCGGCTGCAGTCGTTATGGTGACCAATCTTGAAGAAAGTTTATCGTGGAGCCCCACAATGGAAGTAAGTCTAATTCTCAAAACTGATACAAGCCAAGCACATTATCGAAAGGAATATTTCCTCTATGCGTAAAAAAGTTGAAGGAAAAATGAAGAAAAATCATGCGAGGCCTTGCTGTGAAATGCGTTCTTGCACTTTAGATGAGCATTCACAAACACTAAAAGTCAGTGAAAAACCCCTTATTAAAGCGTTTAGCCATGAAGGCGGTCATTATTTCAAACCCGCAATTAGGACAGGTGTTTTTGAGGTGCACTTACTCCATTTGCGAAAGAAATTTTGTTTGAGGACTTCTAAACCGAGGTAATTACCAATAGCCTTTGCAAAGTGGGGAAAGAAGTAATGAAAATGCCGATATAAGGTGCGCATTATGCTTACACGGTTTCAGTTTCGTAATTGTGCGTTTCGCGGCTTAATATGCTTCATTGATAGATGCATAAAAACGTTTTTTGATGCATATTAGAATGCATATTTGTTGCCGTAATGCACTTCTGCAGTCACTCATGAAAGCGCCTAAAAAACTTTATTTGCAAAAAAATTAATTCCCTTGTCACATTACAGTCTAATTGGTGCTGCAGAAAATTAGTCGAAGACACATTTGAAACGATGATTTTTTACACTGAATCTCAAGTTCCTATTTCGCACTCTGTAGTTTTTGCTTCGATGGTTTTGCAGGCGCATTAGGCTCACTCTAAACTTATTAAGTTGCAACACCGATGAAAACACTCATATAAATCGATACCACGTATTCAGGAAATTCGAGAATATTGCAATGTTGGGCATAATATGCTAGAAAAGAATTTTTCTAACTAATTGAACTATAACATGAGAAATTTTCACGATTCCAATTATGCATACGCAAACAATTTGAAAATAAATCATAAATTTAGTCATCCTTTGGTATACATACGAATTGTCTACTTCAGAAGGAACCCTTTTAAATTTATATAGTTACAGCGAAAATGCGAAAAATATTGGCCAGACATGGAAGCAAGATATGGTTCGTTGGTTGCTACTGTTGTCTCCTTTGCAGTGCACGAAGGGATTCAAATTCGAGAAATTGCACTCCGGGTAATCAATCATTCAATCACGACTGTTGTCAAACAAGTAAAGTGGCATATGTTGCTCCTTTCACCGTCCTCTCACCCTCGCCGCTTTGTCTTCCAAAAGTCGGTGGGCACCAAAAGAATCGCTTCTTTCATAATGCTTTCACCTTCCTGACCTCTCATCCCTCTGTGATCTCAAAACGAATCTCTTGGATACTTAGGGAACGGCATACTCGGGTAATTACTACAATAGATTGCTGTACGTGCATATTCTTTTGTTCTAAGGACGTTCATTACGTCCAGCTTCAATGTGCAATATGCTAATGTAGCCTTCGGCAACCTATATCTTTGGGGCTGAACATCATCTGGCCCTGCTTAAAGCAGATCATAATCACTAATAAACGTTTCCTGAATTGTGAGAAAACAGTCTCATTATTATAGATCTCCAAATTCCTTGCCTTTCATAACACTAGACCGCGCAATGAGAAACCTCCAACTTAGCCTTTGCAATAGAAAGGAAGCGCAACAAAATTATGTTATTACGACATATTTCTTTGTTGTTTGGCACGTGAAGTGACAACTAGCAAGAAATGAGCCGTTCAAAGATCGAATGATCGAATACTTAACTGGTAGAAATTAGTATATCTCACATAATAGCATTAGTTCATTGCTGTGTCATAGAGCTAGGTCAGAAAACAGTTAATCAAAGAAGAAAACTAACCACTAAATTTGTAAAATTATATGCAAATTGCGTGAAGTTTGACTTTTAAAGCGTGGCAATGAGGAACATCGACTGAGGCATTTCTGGTTTAAAAAGTGGCTCGATCATCGGGTTCCAGTGGGTCATACAACGAAAGTTCTAAAATTGATAGCCGCCGTCGAAAGTTGCAGAAATGAGCAACAAAAGAAATATGGCACCACCCGACCAGTGATTGTTCATTGCAGGTTCGCCCTATTGCCTGAATTTGTTTTTTTTTTAAGTTATTACTGACTATTCATTAGTCTAGTCTTAGCGCTCAACTCTTCACCCGTATGATTTGAACTTTTTGAGATTCACTTACAGCCACATTTCAATTGCTTCAGTGACGTATGCAGTGGTGTGTAATCACAGCTTCGAATGTCATCCATTCTGAATCGTACACAACAAATTATCTCAAAGTTTTAAATGACGATTAAGGCAATTTAATTATGATGAGCAAATCGGACGATTGTGATATTAAAAAAGCGCCATAAAAATATCTCAATTAGATATTGTGCAACAGCTATTCGTTTGCTGCCAAAGTGCAAATACACATCGTAATCACGTGTCATATGCGTTTTTTTTCGTTTTTTTTTCCCTTCAAGGGTTCCTTAATGCACGAATAGTTTTCCCATGTTGTTCCTTCAGGCATTACTTTCCATAGTTTCTCTCTTGTTATGATTTATGGAAATTCAATTTATAAAGCGCATATTCTTTTTCATTCATAAAAATAAATAATATTTCCTTGAAAAGGAATACATTATTCTGTTCTTTCCAAAATTTTAACAAAGATATTTTCTATAATAGAAGCGTGCAATGCGGCATGCATTTTATTCTCTATCAAAACTGTTTCTCATTGGCGGAAAACAATATTCATTTGCCAATTGAAAAGAGGTGTGAAATTTTCTTTAATTATGAGCGAAATTTCGATCGTTTCATTGTCAATTTTGTTTATGCGATCGTATTTCTTAGATATTTCCGATTCTGTTTATTTGACACGCTACATTTTGCAAATATAAACTTCAGTAAAATACATGCGTTCAATCCAAGCACACGCTGAGATCTCAATAGTGAACTTATTGTTAGTGCAAACCGTAAAATTGGACTCGTCAAATTATCCCATCCAATCCATTCTTCACTGTCAACTTTTAACCACTAACCTATTGAATACGAAGTGAAACCATCGAACATCTCATCATCGAACACCTGCGGTTTTATAGCTGAACCAACGTTTGAACGGAAATCGGCCACTGACCGAAACAGTCATATTTCAAAGTAAGCCTAGCACTACATTAGGAGAAGAAGCACGGTACGGTTTTTTAAAATCGAAGTATCTTATCATCAAATTCCTACTGCATTCTTACAACTGTTTGGAGGATATTTCCCAACGAAAAAAAATTGGAAAGCCTAGTACTTGAGGATGCGATGCTGAAATGAATTCTTTGGTTGTAAAAGTTTATGGTGATCTGCAGTGCTGGAATTGGTCGGACGTGCACATTCATAGCAATAGCCCTTGGTGTTGAACAACTACTTCGTTCGTTGGATGGCGTCGATGTTGCCTCAATCGTCTCTAAACTTCGTGCACAAAGGTTCCGGACATTTTTGCGACTTTTTGTGGGGCAAACTCTAGAACATATTTCTTACAGAAGCGCAACTTTCCTTATAAAACAACTCTGAGTACATTTACCAGTAGTTACATATCAATGTTTATGAATCTTACATCAAGACTTTTGGTTAATAATTACTACACATACATGCAAATTAGCTCACGAGCAGCCGGTTTTTGTTTATCAACACTTTCCCAATTGCCCTACTACTTGCCGTACTCTCAGTAACGTATGGTTGAACAAGAAATAGTTCATTGGAAACAAATGTTTGCCATCTAGGTGATTTCATCCTTTCGCCTTTCCCATCAATTTTGTATGTCGACGAGCCTATATATTCCATATATATGCTTTGACTGTGCGCGCCTCAATCCACGAATCACTCATTTGTATGCTATCTTTTTGTTTTTGATTTCAACAGCACTCGTGAACATAAAAGTTGTGTTTGAGCTTTTCTTGGTTCAAAATTCTGGTTGCAAAATTTTCATGTTCATTTCCGGATTTGTGTTTTTCGAAAATCCTCCGGTGTAATCTTAACACTCAGCAGAAGCCTCTGTTAGCATCGATCATTTTTGACAGATTGCAGTTGTTAACCATTTGGTTTGTAGTAAAAGAAAATTGATGTTGAAGTTATGTGGTCATTTTTTTTAAGGTACAAAGGTTGCCACTTCTGTAATTAAAGGTTGTCTGAGTGAATTCTAGGTAACAAAAAAAAAACGCTGGAAAAAAGATAGAAGGGTTAATTAAATGCTGTTTGTAATTTTTAACTGATTCTTGCTGTAATGTTCAATCGTCGTGTTAGACCGTTTCTGATTCTAATTCAGAAAGAAAGATGGTGTTAGTTCTGGTCACTCTTTCGAGTAAACCATATGCTGCTCAGAATAAGGCAACTGTAAGCATTATAGCGTTCGAACACTTTTCTCTTTCAGATATGGGGCTGTACAACGACCGGAACAGTACACGTACATTTACCTAGCACTTCAACGCATGGAACGCCTCCTCCCTGAAGAAGGCAGTGAGAATGCCACAAGCACATTCCCGGCCGCGTTACGCCTTTCAGGTAAAAGTCTTTCTGCTTTGCCTAGGCAAGCAAAAATTTCTGGATATACGTTATTCAAATGTCCGGAAACATTTTTTGCAGCCGAATTAAGTTATCTCCTAAGCAACTTGAGTGTTATATCTATCGTCTAATATAGATGATGAACGTTTATCGCACCTGTTCTTAAGAATAATATCTCGTCCACATTCATTTACTTCTATGGGGCTTGATGGCTTCTGATAGAACTTCTCGCTTGTGACATTTCATCTTTGTAATTATAGAGAGTATTTCCCGATTGCCACAAGTATTTCATTTCCCGATATGCGTCAACTTTGAGCCATGAAATTTGCATAAACAAACCTACAAAAATGCAAATGCATCGCATTGCAGTCTTCTTCATAATCCTCTATCTTAGCATGTTGTTCTCCGTGATATTTTTTTACAATTAAAATTTCCCCTCTAGACATAACAGTATATAATACAGTGAGCTCTTTACCAGTTTATTTTTTTATTACTGCAAAAGAGTGCAGAAAACTGTTTCCTATGTTCGCTGCATATTTACCTCTGCATATAAACAACACAAAAAAAAAACGTTGATCATATCTGCTTCAAACTAAAAGGTATACTACATAATTTAAAGCTAAACTATAAGCAAAGCAATTCGATTGCTTGCAGATGACCCATACGAAGAGCAGAGCTCAGATGAAGAAAATTGTTCCGACGGTTCGAAGACTTCTTTTCGCTTCCTGAATTCGGACTTTTGATTCTCATTATATCATGTCGATTAATTCTACATCATGTCGATACATTCATGTGCCACCTTAATATCAGCAATCGTTTACATATTGCCATATGATATTGTTTATTTATTTGTGCGTTTAGGCTCATATGATGGAGCAAATCTCCTTAAACTTGAATTCTGCCCGATTAACTACTACTGGAAAGCCATAAAATGGCTTTCCTAAATAGCATATTACCTCAATGGATAAAGTCGCTTTGAAAACAACGTCATTTTCTTCATTAAAATATTGAAAAAAAGGGAAAAAAAGCCATTTAAGCGATGAGTTGGAGGTCTCATAATCGTTTAAATGCGACGATTTTAACGAACATTTCAAAGGTAAATGAAACTGACAGAATTTCAGCAATTGTAATTAGCGCATCGTGCTATAGCGGTTGTATTCTATCTATAAGAGTTGGAAAGCAGTATACTCTAATTTTAATAGTGATTTGGGTTCATCGTCAGTGTGCTGTTCGAATGAATCGAAGAGGCCAAGGGGAATGACATGAGCAAATTGCTCATAAATGGAGAGCTAATTCGCCGTTTCACGTTGCTTACGTTCACGAAGGCTTGCCAAATTTGAGAAAGTGGACGAAAACATTTCAGAAAATTCTAGGCAGCATGTTCAAAAGGAAACACCTTCCAGAGCGAAAAAATCGGAGATCTAAAAAATTTTCACAAAAATTTTACGTCGTTCCTATTGTAGATAATTCAAGGTATGCTATATGTTAAGAACTTGTCTACAGCGCAAGCTGCGCATATCCATGAGAAAATAAAAGTTGGGTAAAAAGAATATATATATATATATATATATATATATATATATATATATATATATATATATATATATATATGATTCAAAACGTACATTTTGGAATAATAGTTCAGCTAGATTAATCTGAGTTATTGTCACAGAGATGAATAATTGAATTACTGAACAGCATCCCCTGTATGTGATGGGTGACGCATTAAAGTCAGCGATAGCGTTGTGGTTCATTTTAGAAATCCTTAGCTGATGAATTCTTCACCTCGTAAAGCATTTATTAGCACGTTAACAATTGAGCCTTTATGGAACAAGTTTTTCAGTGATAACTTATGAAAATGTTATGATGCATTATTCTTCAAGCAACGGCTTAAAGCAAAAAGTTTTTTTCACGTTTTTACTGCTCAAAGAAAACAAAACATAAAAGTTGTCACCTTTATGTTTTATTAATCGACTCTTGCATAAAGTGATAATGACATGCTTCTTAGTCAATATTATTACAGCATAGTGCTTATGTTAATTAATGGTCGGAAATTGATGCTATTAAAAAGAGTATAATTCATTTGATTAGCTAATCTTTGCTAGTAAAACAAAAATAAGTCTAGAAATAGATTAACTTCAATCTTTGCTAGTAAATTAGATTATGAATTTGCAAGCTAACATAAAACTGAATATGTGAGTTTCTCGATAGTGTTAGTCAGTTCATTTTGGCCTCACTACTCTTTTTTCTTATCATTTTATCGAGCCACTTCTCCGAAATAAAATGAGTATTTCAATTTTACAGTTATATAGATTTTTAAAAAATTACTCCTTTACGTATCTATGCAAGTTTATAGTTATTTGTTCTTGGAAATTTTACGCTTTACCACTACCGTGATATTGTGCTCGCGCAATAATTCATGACATGAGGAAGTCAATTTACACTTTTTCAAATTATTGTTGTTCATAATTTTGATTATCGAATAATTAAGTCATTTTTTTGCGCATTGTGCTTATTTCTTCATGCATTCTAATAAATCTTTTTTAAAATTTTAGTTTTGAGATGAAACTCTCAGTGGAATTCGATCAGTTCGCATTATTTGTTGTGATGCTTCAATTTTCACCACACACTCACCAACTCTCTCTTTGCGGAGCAAATCAAAAATAACAACGAAAACTCAGATGCATGGTTTGCACAAATGGAGAGGAATTGAAATTGCTTAGCAGCGACCACCTTATTTAAAACACCTTCCAAAAGGTCTATAAATTCCTTCTTCACCGAAATGCTCATGAATCTCGAGCAGCATCATTTAAGGAAGTGAAAATGCAGCACTCCTCTTATTCCTTTTTCTTAGAACCGGTTTATGTGATCTATCGATTCTCCCGGCATATGCGTTCAGTAGAAATTCATTTTTAGTTGCGGCATCGGGCAAGCTTATTCCACCGAAATTCAAATGGGATTCACCACTTTCAAATCACCCCAAGAAAAGTGAGTTGTAGTGCACTCATAAAAATTCGTTAAGCCTGCAGTCAGCATAACCTATGCACTCGAACACAGCGGATTCTACAATAGAACGTCGTTTCTACAAATGCTTTGCGATTTTGCAAAATAATGCTTCGGTTCAAAGATGTACAGAGAGAGTGCAATCAGTTTTGAAAGGAGATTCAGCTTCTTTTACGGTTTTTATAGACTGAAGTGGAGCAGAATTCACAATGAAACTACAGCTGTGATAATCTCCTTGAAATGGATTAACTGATCGGTGATGGTGAGACCCGACTGGGAAGGGTAAGGGGGAGAAGGAAGAGACTAAGATCTTCTTATGGAAGCAACGGACTGAGATAATTGCAATATTATTTACGAATTAAATTTGATAAACTTTGGCAAACTAATTGCAATCAATTTCTTATATAAACTAAGCTTCGAAGTTTTCATCTTCATGTTTCTTTACTTTAAAAAATAAAAAAAAAAGGAAGAACAGATTCTGGAGACATATTTAAGAGCTATCATGGAGGCATTCACATACGTGTGCGTGTATGTATGCATTTTTTTGTCAAATATTTTGAAATAGCGACCGTTGGGTACCGCATAATGAATATTAGCAATGCGAAATAGCGTTTAGGACGAACTGTTGCAAGTTCACGTCAAGTTCAAGTTCAAAAAAGTGTAAACTTAATATCAGTTTCAATGTTGAATTTCTGGAAATATTTCGCCTGGAAATCTGCGAACAATCACCTTCAATCAGTTTCTGCCTCTCGGTTAGTCAATAATTAAATCCTCTTAATTTCTGAAGGTCTTGATGTTTCTAATCAAACACGATGTCGCATCAAACGGTATAAAATCAGTCGGCTGGTTGTCTCGGCCCCGTCTTTATTTCTATGATTGCAAAATGTCGATCATCGATTTGATCATTACAGTCACTACTTTGAAGCTGCCATAGAGAATTGAATCATCGCTTGCTCTAAAGAATGAGTGACTCGAAGGGGTGCTGGAAAGGCATGAAGGAGGTATTTTCCCTATTCCAGTCATTTTCATTTAATGACAGTGATTTCTGTTGTTCTCTTACGTCGCTCACACTAGAGTCCGGCTGACTTCTATTCAAAATAGATCCTTTCTTTCCAAAAAAACATACCCAAGAACAAAAAATATTCCTATGTAAATAATTTTCTCACTAATATTAGCAATTTGATCGGCTATGAAATAATGAATGGACGAGGAGCATTTATGTTTTCGTTTTGCTTATGAACATGATGAATTCTTTATAGAGATTCATCTAAAACGAGTATTTTCGATCAAATAAGGTTAGATCGCTACTCAACTCTTGCAATATATCACTCACTTCATTTCTTTCGATCTATCATTATTAAACATATCATCGCATCAATGCAGCATAATGAATGCACCATAATGAATATACGAATGATCTGAGATGATCACAGCAACAGTTATGGTCTACCCATTCGTTGAAGTAGGCGTGTTAAACCACCATGGGCATCGATGATGAATAATCAGAGGGCTGAAGCGCATATCACTCAACAACGCTTCACCGAGCGGTTGCATGAGCTGCTCGTTGGTGTTATTTCTTTCGTGATAGTTGACGTTGTGAATGATGCGTTATATGTGTTGTTCTTATTGTACTAAGCATATAGTTTTATTTAATTTATAAGGAAGGTTGTTATTTGAACCACAAAATATTGCAAGTCCAGATTGTGGCAGATATTGAAACTGAATGCCCGAATTACCTCAACTCTAAGATCTTCCATCTGCATAAGGTTGCTAAGGAATTCTGGAAATGTAATCTTGCTCCTCTCAGCACATCGGTCCTTTTTTATGCTTTCACTCTGAAGTTTACTTCATCGTTTAATGAACTGTTACATGACACATTGCTTCGCCGAGGACAATAGCTGAAAAGCAACGGATTGCACCATTCATGGTTTACTACATTTTTCGTGGCAAGTAAGAGATTATGCTTTCCATTACTTAGAAGATTCACTTACTGTCTTCATTTGAAACTGTTGGAAATAAAGTAACCTCAGTTTTGACACTTATGGTACCGCAATCGAAGGATTTCAACGATCGCGACTAGCTCTTCCTTACCCCTTTTCACTTCCTTTTCTATATTATTTAAGAAAAAATTGCGACAGTTGTATAATGGAATAAAAAGTCGAGTGTTGGGAGGTTCTCGATGACAAACGGTCATAATAAGTGTACTGTTTTGGCTACTGCTTACTCTATGCTGCGTCGGAGGAATTTTGAAGAATGTCACTTCAAAGGAGATTTAAAAAAAAAAGAATTTATCGACATTCACGGGTTTCATCTAATGTGCTGGTGGGGCTCGTTCTTCGGTTGAGTTTCGGTCGAGGGGACAGGGTTTGAGCCGATGAGCGAGTTCCCTGAAGCACGTCTCATTGGATGAATTTGATTCTGCAAATTCATCGAATTTTCAAAATCAGCGCCACTCTCCGGAACATCATAGCTTTAGGCTATCAATTCCAGTGATCCCCAGAGATCTCGCATAAGCTAATATGTTCTCGCATAGAAGAAAATACTATTAAATCGAAGCTCAAAAAATCTTACGAAGTGTTCAAGATGATGTCGCGCTTATAAAGTAATAGCCAGCGACAATAAATTGCTGGATTCCGAAGTGGGAAAATATAAAAAAACGTATGTGAAAATGAACAGCAAGAAGGAACAAGACATCCACAAAGCTACGATTAAAACGAGTAGAGACATTTAATTCCTTAATTTATGGGAAGTGTCCAAATCTTTAGCACATTTTCGCCTCTGCTTACACATTCCTTCCCGTCCGAAATTTCTGCGAGCATTTCAAAAAAAAACCCCGGGATGATTTCTAGGAAATCTTAGGCATATTTGTGCTGCAAATTTAGACTGTAAAGTGAGCCAATATGGAGGGGAGCGTTTCAATATTGCTGTCGTAGGGTCGATTAAATGCGTACGATGAACGCGAGGTTGTTTAGGGTTACGGCGCACAGTGATTCCAGATGAGGGTGAGCGCGACCGCGTTCCGTTACGCGCGCCCATTGACTACGGGTCGCAAAGGTGATGGACCTTTCGATTCGCGGAAATTCATTAAATATGTGGCTCTGATCTGCGCACCCTTCACAGTGTTTCTCGTGTCTTCGCTTATCGTCAAGGTCACTCTCCTTTCGCCGGTAGATGGTCAATGCAAGCGAATCCAATTCGATTTTCTCCTCGTTTCGTCAGCAACCTAAATTTCGTTTATCGCAATCCTCTCGCTCATTTTTCAGCGCCTAAATAATTTTCAAAACATTGCTACGGGCATATTCATGACGATCACCTCAAAGTTTGTGTTTCGAACATCTTAGCGCCTCGAGTAAAAGATATCATATCTCTGACTCATCTTTCCACTACTAAAATTTATTATAGTCCCTAGTTAAATCTTGCCCTATCTCCAAAAACCTGTTGGTGAAATATGGTGACAGTTTATTTGTCGCGAATTCGCTCCGTGCAGGATCGGGCGGAAGCAAAATAACAATTATTTTCACCTTTTCTAATCACCTTTAATGCCCTGAGCACAGCTGCGCCTTGCTCGATTTCGAGAACATCACACCATTTTTGCACAGGTTCAACTCTGACCTGGAGCATCTCCCATCCCCTACCCCTCTCTTTCCCCTCCCTCCGCATCCGCGTTGCTGTGCGAACGACACCGCCGATATATGATGTAATTGCTTTCGCGGTACTTTCCCCTGAATCCCATGCTGTCTTTGCAGGCTTGACTTCTTCGAGCCCTCTAGATAGTTGCAATGGCAGCAAACTTAGGACATGAAATCTGGCAACACAACATTAACGGCTGGCAGCCCTCTACCGCCTTGTAGCCCGAAGTTGTTCACGTTGCTGCACCGAACTTCGCGAGCTGAAGAAAGGGGCAAAGTTTCCGTCATGTCCATCCTGGTCTATTGTTCTATTGTTCCAGATATTTAGTGAGAAGGTTGGGTTCCACATATTTAAACCGCGGTTCAAAAACTAGAAGAAAACTTCTGGATGTGATTTAATCTAGGCTTTCTCAAAACAGTTCAATCTTTCTCATTCTCATGACGATTCCATCCAAATATCCCTCAAATCCCACAATTTTGGGCCCTGTTCTGCTTGATTATGGTCGCGAGGTGTTCCGCGAAGACGAGAGCTGCCTTATATCCTCCATTCCGTCTCGGGAAAGGTCAGCTTTCTCCTCCGACAGTCTCACTAACTACCGTGAGAAAACGATTGAGGCGCACAAATTTATCTGCGAACTCACTTTCGCACTCCTGCAGATGAGTTGTCGTACAATCCAGGTGTGAACACCGATGTTCATAGGAGTGTAGGAGATTGAAGAATGGGCGTGTGAAAGTGATGGGCTGTCTCCACCGCATTGTTTTGAGCGGTTGGACGGTTTGGTCGGGATCCCTAACAGTTATGCGACAATGGGTAGAGGAAGAACAGAAACATGATCATGTTGTGCTTCTTCGTGCAACAATACGTCTTCAGGCGCTATCGCAATGTTTTTTCTTTGCAGTAATTTTAAGGCTATATTATGGCAGTACCCTCTCCTTCCCCTCTGTCGTCCAGTTTTTCTGAAATGTTAGCTCCAACCCCTGTCTGTTTTACATCATCGTTGTGAACATTTATTCCAGTATCGCATGTGCTTCTTTTCCATTTTGCTTGCAAAACTTCATAGTGGTTTTTAGTAGTTGTTAAATTGGAACTCACCTGGGGCAGCTGAAAACTTTTTTTTTATGTTCAGCTATTTAATGCGGTTGAAAAAAATTCGATTAGTATTTAGACATCTTCCCTTGCAAAATTTAAGTAGAATTAGGCCTGAGCAAGGGCGGTGATGTTTAAGATTTGTGAAGTTTAAAGCTTCACACCTTATTTTTGTGAATAGCATTCCATACATCTATAAGAGAAAGATTATATTAATTATTCTGCTCACTAGAAACTTAACACGGTCCTTTTCAAAAAAAAAAAAAAAAACAAAAAAAACATAAACGATATATAGAAGAAATCAACCTGACGTATATTATGCGAAACGTTTTCTGCAACTGAATGACAGCAGAAATATGCAGTCTAAACTAAGTCCAGTTTTTAGAATAAATTAGGAGACGTTATTGATAATGCAGCAGTTTTTGCGAATATCTTTTAAGAATCAGTGTGTTTCTTTCTTCGTTTTTTTTTTTTTTTTTTTAATTTTCGATTATTCTCAGATTTTCCCATTTTCAATCCTCTTTCGATTCGGTTTATCTAATCTTCACACCGTAGTTTTTCTTCTCATGCTTTTTCATATGTAAATGAATGCTCGCTGGCCGTACTATTAGATGTTACTTTATGTTTATGCAGTCATTTCGAGGATCTCAGGTTAAATCCCCGGAAGAATGAGTGAAATTTGCAGGTTTTTTTGGGCAGAGTTGATGTATTTCCGTCACATTTTCATCCTCACTGAAGTTTAGTGGTTCTTTTTATTGCGATGATTAAGGAAATAAGTTTCATTGTTTAAGTTTTGCATTTGTTTTGTTTTTCTTATTGGAACGCTGCGCATACTTTTGTGCTGCATTTGCTCCCGGATGAGAATAGTTGCATTCAACAATTATTTTTGATGTCCACTTTTGCCCTCTGTGCTATTTGATTTTACGATACGGTATACATGTATTCTGCTTGCCTTACGTCATGCTGCTACTTTATAAATGGGGTGGAGCCATTTTTGAATGTGGCAGTTATGCGTGCTTATATCTGTAAGCGCCATCACATTGGCGCTAATGGACTGAAACGTCGCTTTTTAAGGCAGAGTACAAGTCGCACCGGAAATATGAATCCTTCGTAAAAAAAATTGTCCGGAAAGAACGACTGATATATATCAGTCTGGGAACCAACGATTGTAGCATGAAGTTGCTTACTAGCGATTGATTTTATACGCGCATCCAGTCAGCGGTTTTCTAACTTTTAGCTAGAATTTCCATCCGATTGGTCTTGGAATATTGCACTTGTCTATTCGTTGATTTTCATAACTTTTTTTTTGAGAGAATATTTTATCTAAATTCATCATCATTCATAATAAATTATTTTCGCTCAATAGAAAAGCGTTTGTTTTGTACACTACGTTTGATACTTGCAAAATTTAAGACTTACTATTCATAAAAAGTGCTGTTAATTAATTAGGAATACCGATGCCGTTATCATACGAGCGGGGAATTTTGAAATGATTTCTTGCAAAATATCAACACTTCATTTGTAATATTCATAATTTTCTTTGTTCACTTGCAACAAAAAATCAAGTATTGCTGTTTCGACGTTCATTTACGCATTATTAGTCATTTATAAATTTATGAAAAAATGTTCTGCTTCCCTCGCCTACCTAATTGTATAAATCCTCCTATGTTTTCATGCAGAGAGTCGCATTTGAAAGAATAGGATCTAACTGGCTCATATAATCCTAAATGCTTTTTATTAGAATATTTGTCTCTCGTTTTGTCTGAGTTCATAGGAAGTATTGGGCATAACACAAAAAATGTGCTATTTTGTTAATTGTCATATAGCTTTTTGCAGTGACGCATTCCTTTGTTATGTCTAACACCTGCTATTGGCCAAGTAACATCATTTAAGCTACCGTACCCATAGTTTCGATGAATGTGAAAAGGTGAAAGCTATGTGAATGAGTTTCAGCGTGAGAATTTCGAGGAATGCTTTCATTTAATGTTCGAAGGAGAATGCGAAGTGCTTTTTGATTTGCGGGTTGAACGATGTGAACTGCAAGAAGACTGTAGAATGACGCCTTCAAAGAAACGTCATGAGAGATGCGAACCATTGAGTAAATGATTGCTGATGTTGATGAAAGCTGAAAGTACATGAAAGCATGCGCACAGGTGGTGGGGTGATGTGCGAAGCGAACAAAAAAATTCTCTTAGAGTGTAGATTAGCATACGAGTAAAATCGGTCTATAAAAAGGCCAATGCGATCGCTCGATTCGCCGTTTCGTTTGTGTGCACATGAATCGGCTCGTTGTCGATGCTCTACCGTAATCGTAGCAATCGCTTCTCATCCCGTCAGTGTGGTGTTTTTCTTAAACGGACGCCATATACCAGCCATTTTCTATCTATCCAGAGAAGAGGTGAATCGTATGTTGTAACAAAAAAAAAAAAATTTGGATTTCTATCGGGAGAAGGTGTAATGCAAAAGTAATCATGTGCACTATCGCTTCTTTGCTCATCTATGTTTCCCATAGTGAATTTTGTCTGGAGCGGTTTTTGCCGTTTCGATCTGATTTCGGGAAGATTTCTGCGAAAACACTACACTTTCGTCCTGTAAACATTGCTTTCGTATCGCTACATTCGCAGACATGTGCGCATTGCTCTATCTTTTCCCTGTCGCACGAACGGCTCCATGTTTGTTAACGATTATGCTTGCTGTATTGTTATCCCTACGATATAGGTTCATTTAATGCCATCTTTCTCGAAATACACTTTTCTTATAAATGAAACGGTTATGCTTTCATTGCTTGGCGAGCTTATTGATTGCTGTCAATGTTTTTCATAAGCATCACCAAAAGATGCATCTACCTATTAATTGTCAAACTGAAAGCAACCTTTATAGAATGATTACTAAGGTATACTATGCAGCATTTGGCGTCGCTATATAGCTGTATGTTGTTTTCGATTATCCATGAGGCGAATATTGGTGCGTATCCCACAATATAAATTACAATTAAGTGAAGCGGGGAGGAAAGTAATTCGGAAGACGGTTGCCAAGGAAATAAGCCCTTTGCTGGATGAAACAGGTGGAAATTCCCATTGGAGGCCACCCAACGATCCGAAAGGACGCAAACGAGAGCACGCCGTAGTAGGTGTAGTGCGTCACTATATAGCTTTGTCTTCGACTCTGTTCATTATATAAGCAGTTCATTGTCGCAGTACGTCCCGGATATGCAATAACGTGACATGTTTATTCTTATTTTATCGTTACAATTATTAGATGTTTGGGAATTAACACTTTTATGGGCAATTTTCTATTGCAAAAGTTTGCGTTAAATTTCTTGGTCGGTTGTGGGGGAGAGGATTCTTTACGTGTAGCGAAACTTGTCTCGCTTTTTGGAATGCAATGCTCAGCGCTGATTTTTCGAATATTTATAAAGCTTGTCAGAAATGTTTATCCATACCTCTAAAATTTGATTTCTGCTATTGGATTTTCGAATTTGAAATGTTCCATGTTTGCTAATTACTTCATTAGTTCATCATATTCCATTATCATTTCAATCCGCTAATGTTAACGTTATTAAATATCGATGCAGAAATTTATAAAGCCACCAGTATCTAGTATGTGTCTTTCAGTTTCAGTGATCTGCTGCAACTCCATGGACCGCGTTTAACTCGTCGAGTTTTGAGCATAGTTAAGCAATGTTTCTTTGAGTCGAAGTAACTCAAAAATGACAATTCCTGTGGAGTTTTGAAGTCATCCACGGCAATCCGATTGAAATATTTGATAAGAGTGCCTCTGAGAGTAGTACTTAGTTACACACTGATTGGACGCATATGCGGCAACGGCAAAAAAGAGGCGGTATTTCATCTCTTTCTGGCTTTGAAGTGTTGGCATAGGAAACTTTACTCCTGTTCCTTTATCATTGCCTTCCAAAGTGTATGCCTGTGAAACATCATTACTTGAAGATTTTGAAAGGTGTACATTACAACTGCTAGAGATGAAACTTTTTCGATTGTGTGCAAATACGTAGGGGCTATTTCGGCATTATTGGACATTGGACATATTGGCATTGGACAAAAAGCAATATTTTGATGCTTTTCTATCAAATGCAACGAAAAAGAAGTAATCGTCTCAAAGTGCTCTTGTCAACATTTTTTTAAATAGAATTTCTCGTCCTGAAACACCTCGAACAGTTCTCCACTGAAATTGTGAGCAGCCCCGAGAGAATAATAACTTAGGGGACTGAATGCCGCTATGCTCAGACTGAAGTGAAGTCTTCCACAAAGGAGAAAAAATTACGCATCACATAGCGGTTCCAAAGGCTGATTTGAATGATAGTTGTAATGACAACACATCGGAGCAATGGCTTCGTCTTCCGACACCATTTTGACACTTTTAACGGTTTAATGCCAAATAAGAATTTATAAAACTTTCGTGCAAATGTCCTCTAAAGTAAATCAGGAATTAGTTACCACCATCGTTTCATAGATGTTTTTTGGAGGGGATTAGGAGATAGAATATCAAATTTGAAAGGGGGAAGAAAGAGACGGAGCGTAGGGGAAGGACCTCGAAATTATGGTCGAATTGGGCGCTATGAAGAAAGTTGTGCGAAAGTGGTTTTGAAATGGAAAGGGAGTAACGTGAGCGACGGCGCCGATTCTATGAAGTTGACGCGAGTGACCTTCAGCAAAAACGAAAGCTGCGTCTTGATGCGCATTGCCATGTGCCGACGGCACGCACAAGTCATCCAATAGAAGCTGGGACCTGTACGATTGTCGAGAATACCCGCCTCCAAACAGCGCGGGTTTGTGCACACATATTGCGATGTGCACTTTTGCACTCCTCCTTCCCATCTTTCTCGTGCAGTGGAAATCCCTCCCCTCCCTAAATACTTAGTGCCTTATACGTGTTGTTGAGATGCGCATTATGATCGTCTGCATTTATTGCGAGATGGATGCTCTTAACATCTCAGAAACATAGTGCAAAAATGAAGAGAACATTTTTCACACAAATGTAAAATGACCTTTTCAAGGCGAAATAATTTGACGTTATTGTCTTGTGAATTTTGCTATTTTCGCTTCGAAATGAAACGAGGTGAGATGTGATATGTTTGCTGATCGCTTCCACAGTGATTTGGACAATGCAGCGTGTAAAACCACTTCCGGTTACTTGACGTGTAATTTCACATATGATTTGTATGACATTCAGTTGAGATTTTGAACTTTGGTCTTCTATATACTTTCTGCTAAAGTGACACTTTATAAGGTTTTATATAACCGTCTTTAGAATCTTCTTTTAAATAACAGTCCACATTCTCTTGGAGAAGTTGAAAGCTTCTTTATTTGATATGGGAACATTTTACTGAAGATTCATTTCGCTAAGACTGCTGAGAGAAAAAAAAAGGAAAATTCTCGGCAGAAGAGGTGATAAGAGAAAATAGGTCGGCAAGTCGATGGCGTAAGTCTATCCATCGTAGTTTTCCTTCGCATAACAATTCCACGACCTTCACATTTAGTCTTCCGGTTGCATGCGTTGAGCATGTAATATTTTCTGCTCTCTTCTTTGGTATGAATGCAGCGCGTTTTATTAGTTGTGTTTAATTCTCCATGAAAGTTGAGACCGATAAATATTCACGTTGTTTTTGTGAATGTCACAACAGGAATTCGAATTTCAAATCTACTTTATCGTTCGATTAGCTAAGTTCGATTGTAATTGTAAAACGTTTAAAATTTTGAAAATCTTAGTAAGTTTCATTTTTTGAATTCATTAGATCCAAAAGTGACTCGTATCTACTGGGATCGTTTTACGAGTTTCTGTTACTCAGGAAAAGGTAAAGCTATCAAAAAATCATCAAAAAAAAAAGAAAGTGTACAAGATGTTGTATACCGCAAATGGATTTAATATCGTTGACCTGTATTCTCGCTACGTTTCGGAGTCATTACTCCTATGATTTTTGACGTTTGTATATAACTTAGTCTCTGCAAAGATGTAAATAACTTTCGTGGGATTCCATTTCATCGATGCTCGGAAAGTGCTACTTTCTGTGAATCCTGACGTTTTAATCTGCCCATGTGATCGACTAGAAAAGGAAAGTCTGTACGAATAGTAACGAAAATTTCACTAAGGGAATGGACACCTTGAAAATGAATTGAAGAGTGATGACCGTCTTGTTATGGAAATAATCCTTATCATTCCTCGATTTGTGTTGAATCTTCGCAGTATTAAACAACGATTAACTCGTCTAGATTATGCTATTTATTGCATCTCTTCCCGTCTTTTCTAAATGCTTAGTCAGATTTATTTCAAAGCATTTATTTTTTCGTTTGTTATGTATTTGTTTTAAATATTTCGTTGTCTAGGAGATTCGATGACAGAACAGCATATTATAAGTAGGCCGAAAAGTATGTTTATGTAGATAATTGAATATGTAAGAAGTGTGCTTTAGGTTTTTGAGGAAATAGCATAGCTAAGAACTGTTTTGGCAATATAAATAGGTCCTGAGAGAGAAACCTACTGCAGCACGAAAAGAAAGAGTATGTATCAGCGATGACTGTGGAAAGAGGAGAAAGGGGCGAAGAAGAACGGAGGGGAGGGGGAAGGCGAAGGATAACATGAGTTCGTTGTCGTATAGTAATCCATGGTATGCTCCAAGTGGGAAACGTTTTAGTTTGGAGCACCTCTGTCGAGCATGACCTTGTCGCGTTCTTGTGTCCTTGAAAGAGAATCAATCGCTGGCTGAACCGGCGCACTACTCACCATGCGTACATTTCTCTTCCACGATCCGTCCGATTTTCATCCACCTTCCAAATTTACAGTCACATCGTTTTTCTCGAATGGAAACCTACCACATTTATTGTACCCATATTTTCGATACTTCGAATCTTGAAACAACTGTTCATTGCCCTATCTAGCAAAATAAATATTCTAAAGAAGAAAAAAGTTTGAGAATAAATATTTAGAGCTCTAGGAGAAATATTTGAAAGGTCGTGTAATTATAAATTCAATCGTTTATTGGATTTCATTGTTTTCTTCTTTAAAAAAGATTTTTCCTTCGCTGAAGCAATTTCTCTTGCAATTTCAATTCCGTATTTCGATGAAGACCATTTCCACGTTGAACGTCATATTATAGAAAATAAAATTCTTTGCCAACATATAGAGTAGATAGATGAGAGAGGACAGCAATTCTCGTCTATCTCTTTAAAGTTCAAGTTTTTTTTTTTCGAATTTCCTCAGATCATGTTCAGCGCATTTGTTCATACAGTGATGAAATTCTATAGTTCAATTGATTAATTGGTGAAAAAGTTTGCGCTTTTTTTTTTGGAAGTTATGAGTATGACGGTTTTATTGAAAAGCTTGCAGTATTTCTGCTCTGCTTGCTTTTTCCTTATTATTTTTCAACAATATTTATTATTAAATGAACCTCTTAAAGGACCCTTTCAATAAGATTCAATTGACCGCGTTATTCATGAAAAACTTTATCGAAGACAGTTCCTCCTTACTTATTTGATAGTAATTGTGGATGTGATTATTTGTAGGGAACAATGTGAGCTTTCTTGCAGTCGCAAACATTTTTGCTGCTGATGTTTGTGAAACTGAAATTTCTTGATAGTGAAGCTTGATTAATGACCGTTGCGCAGTGAAATACATTTATTTTTCAATAAACGAATAGCGCTTAGTTAAAATTATTGCACTAAGTTTGGTTAGAAAATTCAGGAAATGTAATACATCTTCAAAGAAAGACGAACACAATTCAGATTTGTGTAAATTGAAAGCTCGATAATGAACTAAAGAATTGCAACGTCAAAAAGTATGCGGAAAACTTTAATTCCTAAATTCTCGTTAGAAATTGAGATATTTATACTATTGAATACAAGAAGTGAACTAAAATCTTATTATCGAGCACCAATATTTGTAAGAAAAACTAGTAAGCATACTACGCTATCTATAAGTAAATGTGAGAGATAAATCGCTCAAAATTTTCTCATTGGCAGTAGTTATTTTTGGTCATCTTTTACGGCCTGAGTTAGACCACACCTATTTCACTGGGAGTTCTTTGTGCTGCTCCCCTTCTCCCTTTTCCCACTTACTCTACTTATATCTGTTATTGCTTCTTCAGTGCTAGGGGATGGAAATATTTATAGTGTCGAATATTGAAGAGAGCTTTACACTGTTACTGCAGCGGCAATTACTGTCTAATCATCACCTTCATTTTTTTCTTCAGTTTTGTTTTTTTTGGGGTTTGGTTCGAGATCAGGTAACGAGAGCAATTTTCAGTTTGCATAATTAATTTTGTAAGTGCCAAAGGTCCGAGCTTCGGTAACGACAAACAACTTTCACATCATCATCCTAGTTTGGTAAAAATTGAAATCAAGAGCCAGCTATTTGTATGCAAATATGTTTGAGTAAAATGATTCATTAAAGGAATAATAACTGAGTCAGTGGAACAGGCCGTCAAGTCTTGTTCTCGCTTCATTGCTTATGCTTTTGTTCCTGCTGTATTTTTTACTTAATTCAGTCTGTAAGCTGTTTCTTCATCTCTTTGAAAGAGATTGCGAGATAAGGTAATATGCTTACTAGTTTTTCTTTAAAATATTGGTGCAGATAAATTTAGGGGATTTATAACGAACAGCAGATATTGTTTTCTGATTGCCCATAGTTCTGATTACACAATTATGCGCATATTTTATGTGTAAGTATAGTATGCCATAAAATTTCAATTTTGCATGCGTGAAGAAAGCTGGAAGATGTCTCAGAGAAATTGGAGGAATATGCGCTCTTTGATGATACGTCAACCAAGTCAATCGACAGCAAAAACATTCAAAAAAAGCGCGTCATAATTTTATGCAGATCTGCAATCAAAAATCTGTGCTTTATAACAACGTGTCTAGTTGTGCGAAAATTCGTATCGGCGTAAAATTTCGGAAAAAGCGCAAAAAAATTGAAATTTACTATAGAAACACAAAATTTCACCTATCGGTTGGTTTTTTTTTTTTCTTCCCAACGGAAATTAATCACAATTGTGAATTTAATCGTAATAAGAAGAACTATGCCAGAATCTCGTTTAGTATTTGCGAAAGTAATAATGACATCAGAACAGAGGAGGACATGAGGTGAAATCCAATATAAAAATGAGGAACACATTAAGTAATTTATTTGTTCTGTGCGTTCTAATCGCACAAACAATTATATGGACTATAATGACACATACGATACCCAAGTTTCTAGAAGACGTGCTCATGGCAGCGCTTAAGTTTGATGGGCGTTGTGAATGGAACAACGCATTGGAAAGGATAAGTAATCAATGCAGTAACTAATAGCCGATGAGGATCGGTGCAAAACGGTGGGAATCACTTTCAGGAAGGAGTGCTTGTTGAACGCACTTATTTAGACCATCGTAAACAGTCACAACGGAACTGATTGAGGCACATGTGCACCGAAAGCGAGAGGATCGTGCCGCTGGAAATGTGCGCGCTCGCTGCGCTACTTTTGTTTATACGTGTTAGCGGGACGGCAAGCCCATAATGGCTTTGTCTCGGATGGATCATTTCCCAACGGTGCCCCACGATCGCTGCACAGCTGAACTTTCTCTCTTGGTGTTCCTCGTCGCTCAAATGCATCACTATTCCAGATAGCCTTATATCCACTCATTCGTCGTTAAAGGATTCCGCTTCACTTATTTTCTCCATGCTTAACGGTTATTGTGGTGCAGTTTGGAGCAATGCGCATTACGGTGGCTGTCTCTTCATAAGCATTTTTAATGCATGTCTTTGACTCGCGTATCACGGCTCGCTGCAGTTTCCTCGCATTACTTTTAGTTACTGAATTGTATTCATTGGACTGTGAGAGTCAGATAGATGAGTAAAAGTATAATAAAAAGCTGTAAGCAAACGGCGATTGTAAAGGGTCGCAGATAGAGGGATGCATGAGTGGACTGTGATGGCAGACCGTGATTCGCCGTCAGATAGCATTTATGAGAGGGCATTCCGGATCACTTTGGATAATCTTGATACGGGCGTGCGCCAAGGTCATTCCAAGGAGTGTCCAAGGATGTACACGCCCCTAGACGTCGCATACCTGTGTTACCAGCAGCATTCCTATTATAGTCTCCTTTCTTCATCGCCTCGCTTACACCTTCCCGCACCATCTCATTTGTCTTTCAAAAGTGGTTTTGCAAGCTTCTCCTTACAAGCATTATTTCATTCATTTTAGGACCATTATATCAATTCTGTTACTGTAATGCATGAGAGATTTTGAAGACGATTTGAATAGACGGAACTTCAAGTGGTAATGAATTCACAACCACGATAAATTGAAGTCATATAAGTTTTGCTTATTTGCTGACTTGCATTCATTAGCTGCTAGTTCTATCTCGCCATTTGAAAATCCTTACTTACAATATAGGTGAACACTAGTACGCAGCAATGGGGGGGGGGGGCGATACCTGATGTTCATATCAGCAGTTTCCATTCGGCCAGTAATACCGTTAATTGCGTTGATGGTAGTGTTTCTTTCAACGCCTTTCCGTTAATTTGACGCATTGACTTTGTATTAGTGGTTATGCTTGTGGGAGCCTTTTGTCTTTTTCCTCTCTTCGCTATCATTTGCTCAAACATTTTGCATAGCTCTTTCCGTTAGGTGAGATACATCTATAAGATGTCCGTACAGCTAACGATTCTTACACACAAATGCATTCATAGGTGTTGTTGCTGACCTTTAATAAAGGCCACCAATATGAATGCAAATTTTTACATTAAGAATTGATGTGTTTAGTAGGATCGTACGAGGTGAATTTAGCGATATATGCTTTTTTTCGGCTTTAGATAGCTATACTCGGAGAATCAGTAAAATATATCGGATGTTGATATTCGGTGTATGAATTTGTTTACTTTCTTGCATTTCAGAAAATAACTTTTATATACGCAAAATTAAATTGTATATGCGTCACATCTAAATAATTCTCCGAAGGATTTTTTTTTTCATTTGAATATTTTTTGGCCAAAATTTGCAACTATACAATTATATATTCTAACTGTCGCTTACCGATGAAAGTGCGAAATTGACGAATGATTTCTTTTCACTGAGATAAAATTGAAGCGGGATTATCCATATGTGACGTACTAGTTAATTCAATCCGAACTATTAATAGCCCAATAAAAGCTCTTTTAGTCTATCAATTTGTCTGAAATAAAGTGAACTTCCTTTGCACTACATAAAGGAAGATTTGGATCGCTTTATAAGAAAAAAAATTATTAGGTTTATTCTATTCTTTTTTATGCTTCAGTGAATGTTCGGACATTTGAATAGCAAAAGTAGAATGAAATTAGATTGATGCGATAGCTTAATGAGGCGGTAACCGAACGATGTAGTGGTGGATACGGCAGAGCATAGTTTAACTGATCCGGTAGCTTATTATCTCGGACACGGATATCATGCGCGATACCTCCGGATTACGATGCATCAGGACCTGATTTTAAATCCTCCCTCCGCTCCGATACGAGCAGCATTTCTCTCTCTCTCTATATATATGCGTGTATCTATGCATGTGTTGTTCGCCACTCGGGGATTTCGAATGTAATGTGGTTTGATTTTCGCGGGGGGAGAAGACGAGATTTCTCTGCTCACCCCACAATGGGAAGATCGGCTGCGTGTCCGGTTCCATGCAAACTCTCGCCGCATCGTCATGTCCCTGATATCTGCAACCTTGAGCATTGTGTTTTCCCTAGTTGTGGTGATGCTCCTTTCATCCATTTTTAACTTACAACGTCTGTGGCATTCCTTTCAACCATTTTCATCGTCTCGTTCCACTTATATTACTGCTTGCTTTGTGATAAAGTCACATACATTCACGCTTATTCAATATTTTGAAAGCACGATTTCTTTTAGGCGAAAAGAGAATCAAGAAGTGTTGTGTAATTTTTTCTGACACTTCTGTAGAAAGGGCTGAAAAATCTCCAATTCCAGAAAAAAATGATTTTTTTTGTCCAGTCTGCCATGTTCAGCACGTTGCTCATGAAAACATAACTTGCGCGATTAAAGCTAGTATGTGCATAAAATTCATCCCCATAAACTCTATGCATCAGTCTTTGTTGAACCTAAAAACTGTACACCTGCTTCGACTGATCCCCATAAGCTGTAGAAATGCTCTTTATTTGTCTTGTCGAGGCAATACTTAACGTCTATTGAAGCGTTCTTCATCAAGGCAGTGCTACTGGTGTATCAATGCACAGTAAGTTTTCTGTTGTGCTAGGGTTACTCTAGGTTAAATTTATGTAGCCATACATACGATGTTAGCATAAATTCGCATAAAAGTCCAGAATTGACTAAACGCAGAGCAAAGGTCCGATGTGGAAATGTCGAGTATGGGAGGCTGGTTTGTAAATGCGACGCGATATGGAGGAATGCTCTGAGCGAGGGCGTTGGCCACTTACAGTCGGTTGGCGTTGGCCGTGTCCACTCGTGGCGCAAACAGTTAGCATCGAGGCGCGTTGTGTTTGCGCTCCCTCTCCGGGCATCTCAACCCGGAAAAGAAGTGCGCTTCGAATGGGATTTGCTGTGGGCAGCAGCAGTGAAGACGACCGCGAGAAGTGTAGAGAAAACGCAAATAAAGTTGTTGGTCCACACAGAGAAAAGAGAAGGCGTCCGGCGACAACAAGGAATCAAGGTCACCTTCGCCTCTTCCAGTACTCGAGAGCGGTTCGCGGTTCGCCCGAGAAATTCTCGCACAGCCTCGTCTCCCCCTCATTACAGGCGACCAGTACATCGGGCGTCTCGTATCTGTTGCTGCCATACTTTGCCTTTGATGACGTACTGTTTGGTTCTACGATGAGAATGCGTCTTTGAATAACTTCCTGCCGTAGTGCTATAACGACCGTGTCGATTACCTTCACATAATTTCCATAGAAAAGAGTCAAGAACGCACATAGCGGTGAAAATAATTTAATTTCTATTGCCGTGTAGTTAATAGGCGATAAGGGCGCATCATGTATAAAATATTGTTGTGCTATAATAATGGTCATTTTCAGTAAATCAGGCAGACGATTTCAACAAAACGAGGTAACTCCACCCACCAAGTTGATTTGCGGCCGAGCTTGGCATTCGTAGGTTATTACGCAACGTCACAATGGCAATGGAGGATATGAATGCGTGTGCGGAATGCGGCTTTACGACAAACAATTTTGCCGAATTCACCGAGCATATTGAACAACATGAAAGCGAGCAACAACGTGCACCTTCCGGAGAGCCCACAAATCAACAGGTATGCTAGCCACTGTTAACTATCGTTTGCTTTTCCTAATCGAAGCACATCTTGTTACGTGTATGGTAGCCACAGAGCAACTCTTAACGCCAGTGTGTGTTTATGGCAGTCATACAGCGCAGTTTGTGTTCTCTCATCACATCCACTGTTCACTTCTTGCCGAATCAACTTGGCAGTAAGTTTGTGTCATGCACTCGATGCTTTCAGTCCACGTTTCTAAGGATACAGCATTCGCGCGTTAGTGATAGCGATTCAGTGTGCAGCTGTTTCCCTCTTTGTCTTGTCGAAGCGTGTCGGTAGTCCGTCGTATATCGTGTTTCACGTTTTTCTTTGTTCATATTAGGCGGCTTCTTTGTCCGTTTGTGCGCAATGCATCCTCTCGCAGCAAGTATCTCACTATTCCACGCTATAAGCAAACATCCTTTACCTGACGTTTAAGCCGTTCGTGTTTATTGCAATCAAAGCAAGTCAAAACATTTCGAGAAACTATGACGTTTTCCATTGAGCGATCGCCCGCTAGTGTCGCAGTGACTCATCTTTCTCGCATCACTCACCTCGCCAATTCATCGTGCTTTTAAAGAGAACGTAAACGGAAGACGTTGCTCACCTGCGACAACACGTTTCGCGTTTTACTTTATCGCCCGTTGAAGTTTTCTTAAGTAGCGTAATATGTATTCTTGAACCGGGCAGGCGAGCAATGAAAAATTTGATGCTAAGTTCAAAGTTAAACCATTAACAGCGCAAACGCATCTCGGTTGAAGCTGGCTGTTATTCCCGTTGACCCAGTAACTTTTACTTGTTCTAATGAACTTCAGGTTGTCGAACCTTGCCACAGTTGGGTTTATGCTTTATAATTGAATAATTTCATACTCATCGGTGAATTATCTCAAGACGTTGTGGCTCAGGGTTTTGTAAAGCTCTCTTGATTCGGTCACCACTTATTAGAGTAGTACCGGTGGCGGTACTTTTGGCTGAACATTCGTCTAGTTTCATCTAAAAATCCAGCCTTTCGAATTTCCGAAGTTTGGATGCCATTTTTGCCTGTGCAAAAATGCGCCAAAACTAGGTTTTAATTTTTACGTTTTCGTAATTTTTTCTGGCACTCGAATGCGCTCAATTTATGCATCAGAAATATATATATATATATATATATATATATATATATATATATATATATATATATATATATAGTTGTCCCGAAAGTTCTGTCGTAAAGTTAAAAAAAAAAACAGGGTTAAACAATGTAGAATTGTTATAAATGTTGCGATTGGCGGCGTTGCTAAGGATGAAGTGATTCGTGATGCCACAACGTCCTCTACTAATATAAGTCTAACCTTGGAAATTGTAGAGAAGCGCCTGCAGCGAAGTATTCCAAGTGGTGGGCGTATTGATTGCGTTAAGATAAAGCACCCGTGAATCTCTTCAATGAGAGGTAAAAGTAAGGAATCAAAAGACTTGCATTCTCGTTATTCCCATTTATCACATATAGAATTTCCCATCGTTGAAGTTTATTTTCTATTCAGCAAGGAGTTGATGCGAAGTCGAAAGATGGAAAAATCTCATAAGCGTTATGTGCAAAACGCACTTTCAAAGGAATGCCCGTCGTTAATCCATTACAAATAACAATAGCTCTTCATTGTGACAGTGCAAGAAATGCTAACTGTTTTGAGCAAGGAGAATACATCTTACTGCTTTCCTCTATTGCGATTGCCTTTTGATTTTAGCTGATATTTTACCTCCTCATTAGGGCCTACATCATTTTCTACAGTTTAATGGACGGCGGCTGAACTCCGAAGTGTTTGTTACTGAAAGCTTTTCAATATCGTTTCAACTAGGGATCTCTGGAAAAGGAAGTGAAGGAGTGATATGAATGCGTTCTGTGATTGGAAAAGTGCGATGAAAGACAGTTCTCTCTTGTTTGCCTGGCACTTTACACGCACAGTTGCTGAGGAAAGCTTCTTCGACTTATAGAAAAAAGTGCTCTAGCTTGAAGGTGTTGAAAACAGAGCCCAGATTTCGGATAAGCGATAGCAGCAGTACGTATCTATTTGCATTAAGCAATTATTTACATTCTTATGATCTATATGAGTGACCTAAATGAGTTCACATTGCTAGGCGATGAGAAAAAAAGATTAAGAGTTGCGAAATGTTTTCAAATTTTTAAGCAAGTCCTCTCAAGACGCGTGCCTCATTGATCCTTCGTTGCTGCTAACCAAATTTGTGCAGGCAAGAAATGAGTAGGCAAGACAAGTAAGCTGGTAAATCCGTGCAAAACAAGCCGTCTTCAATGAGCTAGCAGCAATATTGAAGGATTTGAACGTGAAAATGAAAGAGAGGGCTGTTGGATGCCTGTAACCTTGTTTGGCAAAGAGAACGTTTGAAAAGCACAGTTTCTTGCAGTTTTGAAAAAAAGATGGTGCTAGATAGTGAGATTGAAAGCGTTTTTTACTTTTTATTTCTCTTAGGCTCTTCATTAGTTTGCCTTTATAAACCCTTTACTTTACACTTGAATTCAGTTATGCAACCTTTTATAAATTCAGTACTCTGCACTTGGATTTCCCCGCTCCCTCCTCCCTCTCCTCAAATTGATGGAAAATGGAAAGCATAAATGAGTGAAGCGCATAAGCCGAAAGTGTAATTCTTTGTGCAAGAAAGGTTATTTTGTATGAGCTGAAACACATATACGTGAGTATATATTAATATATATGCAAATGCGCATATGTGCGTCGTGGGTGTGCAAATTTGTGCGGGTTTTTTTGTGCCTGTGCTGCTATACTGATGCGGAAGAGACGGTTGGGCATGCATTTAAGACCCTTTCTCCTCGCTGTTAATTGGAAGAAGAGAGTTTTTGATGTTTTACTATTCCCTCAGATTTTTCTCTCAAAAACGAATGAGGAGTTGCTCAGCAAGGGTTTCTTTTTTTACCTCAAAATTCCTGGATTATTCGAGCCATCTTTTTTCGGTCGTTGGCTTCTTTTATCCCTCACAACTGGGGAATCGTTGTCATGTGAAAGTAAACTTAAAAAGACGTGTTCAATAAATAATTACAATGCATAAAATATGCTTATTTTTTCACTAATAGCAGAATGTTGTTTGTCGTCTCGCCTATATTAACGGAACAAATTTCATATCCGTTGAAGACGTGAAGGTTGTACGCGAAGTGTCACTAAGGGGTGATGGTTTTAGGCAGGCGGAAGCAGTGGAAATCCGTAATGTTTAAATAATTGCCGTCATATCGCAATTTCCGGAGTGCGCTAATTTCACATATTTTAATTTATTACGGCCATCTATTAAAGATTCGCAAATGTGTTTGCTATTGTTATCTGAAAAAAACACAGCGAATATTCATTTAATAAAGTTTTTATTGTTACAGGGAAATGACACCAACTAGCTGTTAAATTGCTAAAATATGATGTTCTTTTGTGATCCTAAAATATATGGGTGTCGTTATGCGGTATATACCGGCATTTTTGCATTTGGTCATTGCAACGCCTCTATGGTTGCAATAAGAACATTGCAAAATTTGATTCGATGATCGTACTCTTCTAAATCTATACGAGCTACTGCATAAACATTCGAAAAATATCCTCGCATTGGTGGATGAAATCAGTAGCTATGATCCACCTAGAATTTTTCCTTCAACATATTTAGAAGGTCATCTCTTCAGTTTATTGGTCGGTATTGGTTTTTCATGGCAGCTTTTGGTAGTTAAGGAGATCAGTTGTGAAGTTTAAGGAATGAGGTGAAATTATGCAAATGAGCCAAGGTAGCAATTTATCTGAAGTGACCATGTGTGAATACGTTGAAACAGTATAAATTGTTGTAAGAAAATTAGATGAAGGACCACTTGCCACAGTCTAGTTCATATCGCTACCTAGAGTATGAAAAATCTCTGGGCATTTGAATGGTAACTGTAATACCGAAAATAACCATTTCTCCGCGTTGCAAAATTTGATTGAAGTCTATATGAAAATATACTAGAGATATATTTTATTCAGCATAGATTTCAAACGTAATTTTTAATTTTGCGGCTGTCCAAATTGCTGAAGGTGAAATTAATGGAATGGGTGAAATGGAATGTATGCCGAAAAAGAGGAAGAGGCGCAATATTTATTGAAAACGTACGGATATGCATCATAACCAGTTGGCAAAAGACGATTTCAGGAGTGGAGCGAGGATGCAGACGACTCGCCGAACCTGTCCCCCGAACAATCCCCTTTGGCGTCTGGTGTGCTGTCGCTTTCGCTTTCGCCCGTCTCCGGCTCAAATGCACCCGCCAAATCCAGCAAGACCGTTCACTCGTGTCCACATTGCAACTTCACCACATTCATGTCACAGCACATGAAAAGCCATTTGGTACGCGCATTCTCTTCCATCGTTTTTCTGGCCCTCATACTTTCTTCGACACTTATTTTATTCCGTTCTCGACGGAAATGTTTGACTGATATTTTCATCTTACATATTTTGCGTTTGTTGATGATTTTCTTGTGACATTCCTCGTTATTTAAAGACAGCCGAAATATTCGACTGATGTAGGGTGATGCCACTTTTTAGTTGTGTCCGGACATTCACACTCGCAATAATTGCACACCCGAAATTTTCCTAGGGTACAAAGACGGTGAAGTAGAGGTTTTATCGCTATATTAAACCTTCTAAATCACTTCTTGCACTTTCTGTAAAAAGATCGAAGGCACAAAGTGGTGAATGTAAATTTCGAGTAACTATCGTTGCATTCTTTGCAAGAATGGTCAAGTTGCCTTGCAAAGTGCGTAGTCATTTCATTTATTTGCCCACTAAAAACTGCGTCCACGTCATCTCATCTGGTTTTCAAATTCTGTAAGAAAAGTCAACTTAATGAAATTCATTTTCACATTCACTCAATTAATCCGACAAATGATATTCCCTTTTTAAAACGTTCATGCAGTGACATGGCAATAACTCTCTGATGAAATAGTCTGTTTGCTTTAATTGCCCGAGCTTCAGTTTCCACGATCCAAAAATATCTGCGCTCTTCAGGTGATTTTCACTTTAAGAGGTCGAATTTCTCATCAGTCTATCGATTTATGAGGCGCGTTAAATTTAGGTTTTCAAAGTTCTGTACACATTTTCCGTGCTAGTGTTTGAACTGTGCATTGAAGAAAATATTTGCTCTTCAGTGTTTTCCTTTTGTGTTTCAGCGGTTCTCACCATCTTTTACTTGTTTTTCCCGCAATTTTTTCAAGATTTCTTTTTCTCGAAGTTTTACGATGATTTCTGCTCTCCAAGGAACCATTGCATGAGAATAACAATGGATTAGAGATGATTTTTAATGCTTCGTATATATATATATATATATATATATATATATATATATATATATATATATATATATACATACATATATACATATAATGATTTAGACAAAGTACTGTTAACGTTGCGCACTGTTAAGCATTGTGTACCGAAGGATATGCCATATTCGATTGAGCATTCAGGGTGAATATTAAATCTGTCTCATTTATGTTGCCTCTAAGGTTC
Source organism: Baylisascaris procyonis (assembly GCA_037389465.1). Lineage (NCBI taxonomy): Eukaryota > Metazoa > Nematoda > Chromadorea > Rhabditida > Ascarididae > Baylisascaris > Baylisascaris procyonis. Next base: position 6,139,943 of record JAZARR010000059.1, read on the forward strand.
ATTTTTAGGTCAACTAGGTCAATTGAAAAAGGAATGTGCACAAGGAACGTGTGACTTTTAGAGAAAACAATGAGTTACTAACTCTTTTACAAATATTTTGCGTTCAGGCGTGTCTAAGACGTTTTTATGAAACAAAAACATTCTCTCAGTTTTCCTGTTCTGATATTATAGGACAGGTGTATTAGTTATAGTATCATGCGCAGAATTCTTTTATTTCCGACACCTTCAAGTTTTATTTATTTGTCTCTATTTCGGCTTTCTTAAGTTGAAAAAAAAACATAAGAAATATGTGGATGCAAGCGGAACGAGGGACGAAGCGGATAACGAAAAACAGCAACAAAAGGAAATAAAAGTATTTGATAAAATCATGAACGCTTAAAAATATGAACGAAGGTGGCCACATGTATCTCCATCTCATGTCTTATAGGAAGGATTCTTTTAGGAGGCACACGAGCGTCATCAAGGTCAAATGTATCAGTGCGATATTTGTCACATGCAGTTCAGTCAGAAGGCGAATATGCATCGTCATCGCATGCGCCATTCGGGTGTTAAACCTTATCAATGCAGATATTGCCTTAAGAGGTTCTTCCGCAAAGACCAGGTTCCTCTTTTGTTTTATACCATATTCAAGCTGAATCGCTGTTTTCGTTGTTCGTTGTTGCGAGATGTATAATGCTTGAGTGCGATTCCAGAAACTCGTACAAGTTCGCCTTCGCACCCTTTTTCAAATGAACCACTCTTCAAGCTCTTAAAGGAAATTTCTTTCATCAACTCTGAAAAAAATCCATTTTCACATATCTGGAAAGTTTTGTATTCTTGCTATGTCGCCAAAGTTTTGGAATTGAAATATTCCATGCTTCAATCAAACTTATTGGTGCTGCATAGCGAACCCGATTCAATAAAAATCTCGGAGTGTTTTTGAATCGACACTTTCGTTTATGATCACAGGGAACTTGTAATAAGCAGAGAGGGTCAGGTATTTGAATGCTCATTATGTGCGTATATTCAACTAGATGAATAGGGGAATAGGTTGCTGGGGGTGATAGTACCCTCAAGAAAGTTCGTAGGGAAGATTAATGTCGTTGGAAACTTACAACTTTGCATCATTAACGCTTTCATTTTTCACCGTTTTTTTTAATCTATTAAATTGAGGTTTTTGGACAATTAGGTATAATACTTCCTTGAAACCGCATAGGAGATGCAGTAATCTTCTTCTCGGCCCCCGCGTGTTGCGGGGGAAATTTTCGCACGGTGGTTCTAAAAATATTATCAGGCTTTGTTCAGAGCATGCAAGGTGATTAGAGTGTATCTGTCCGCAGATTTCATCTCAAAGTTTCCTGTTTGACTTGGAATTGCGAAGTGAGCAAGCAGTCAAGCAAACGTACTGATTAACTCACAACCATGATATTTTCATAATGTAATCTTGCACAAGAGAACGGCGTTTACAAGTTGCAATGAGAAAATCGAATGAGAAATTCTGAACTTAAGATGCAAGAGCACTCGATGACCCACATCAAGACCGGAGCAGATTTCGACTGTCCCGTGGCTATGTGTCAGCAACAATTCAGTCAGCATGCCGGTCTTCGAACACATCTAGATGAGGCGCACGCCATAGCACCCTCGTCTCCAGCATCTTGCAAGCGTTGCTCACTTCTTTTCGCCAATTCGAGACGTCTTCTTCTACACTATCAAACTAAGCACGACGAAGGCGACGTTAGTTCCTATCGTTTCATTTTGTCTACATTCATTTATGCGCGCTCTAGACAGTTTGCGCCATTTTCTACTGTTTGTAATCCATTTTTATATCCGGCTCTCAAAATATTTTAAATTGCGGACAAAATATTTTACGTTTTATTCGATGAACGATTTGCTGAATAGCTTAAGTTGAAGACTTGTTCGAAAATACCGAAGTATCGCACATTTACGAAATTTTTGTCGAGAGGACTGAGGTAATTAAGGAGGAGAATCTCATTGAGTAAAGAGGGAAATCTTATTTGGCGTAAATAGGAACCGTATTTAATGCCTTTGTTTTAACTTGCATAAAATATGATGTAAATTACTTTTAAAAGTTGCGTAAACGAATTGATTTCAAGCTTTCTAATTCATTTAAGTGCCGAGAAGTGATTCACTGCGAAGTATTGATGACCTAGGTTTTGATTGTCGATACAGGATGGGATCTAAAGTCCGTTTTGCGTTTGAATTCCCAGTGGCGATGATTTGTTGAGGTCGCGCATTTAATCACATCAGCTGCGCGGTCGCTGCATTAAGAATAATGTGCATGACGATCATAGGCTATTTCCACTTTGAATTTTTGTCTCCATAAATTGTCCCGAGGCGTATATTGCGTCATGTGTAAAATAAAGCCGCCGCAATGCCCCTTGCCCAATATGAAAAAAAGTGAAGGTCTCTTACACTATACATATGTTTGCAGTACAACTCCCGTGATTGAAGTGTTCCGATGTCGGAATGATATTTGATATCCATCGCATTTTCTACACAGCTGGGTAATGCCGGCAAAAGTTGGAAGCTCTTCTTGCTCATTTGTTTTTAGTACAAGTCGGGTGATGATAGTGATTTAGTTTTGAATTAATAATCCACTCAATGAAAAATGCGATGAATTTTGTGACCAACTGTTCCGTCTATCGAAACTCGTGTTTCTTATTGGGTATTTCGTAATATTTTAGACCTCTGGTGTAGTAGTTGTACCGTCTGCATCGATCAACGCAGTGAAGAGTGAGAACACACTGACGGCACCGGTGGCAAAGAAGCGACGTGCCAGCATACCGCGCAATCTGACAGTCGCACAGAATATCTCAGCGGCTATTCATCAACAGCTGAAGTTGATCCAACAAGACACTCTTGCAATGGGCACCGATAAGAATCCCGTTTGTTACGACTGCGATCAGGTAAGTTACTTCCTTATGTGGAGTATTGTTTTATAAAATCTGTGGAATTTTAACACTCGAAAATCTGGCATAAAACTGTAACGAAATCTAAGGATTTCATTAATAACGTTGTTCTCGATAAAATTCGGACAACTTGGTCAACACAGTTGATATGAACTGAAATGAGAGAAGAACTACAGGAACGTTGTGGATCTGCATTTTGGAAGTTTTGGTTTCTGGTGTATTATCCGTTTTTATGTGTACGGGCGATACTCGCTGAACTTGTGACTCGTTTGCATAAATCATTTGCGCGCAACTTCTTTTCGCTTACCCGCCAGCCTGAAAACAATGGATCGATGGCTCAAGAGGAAGCAGCATCCACTTGTCCTCTTGAAGGTTTTCATTAACATTTTACATATCAACTGAAGATGGATTCGATGATTGCAGTGTTACTAATATGCGTGACATCCTTGGTTCATTTTTCAAAGAAAACCATTTTATTTCATAAAATTTCTTTTCAGAATCCTTATACGGTGTCCAACGAGGAGCTGCTCATGTCATTATCGAACACTACGATGCCATCCATTTTCACGGTGACTCTTAATCGTTTTGTGCTTGTCGGCATCCTGCACTATTTCCGACTTCGAATTTTTGCATATTTCGCGTCATCTGTGAGGTTGCTTTTTAGAAGCACACTGGGGTGATGTCGTGTTTGTGCTTCTGTGTCTGTCTGACTTTCCGGTAGCTTCAGCTCTGGAAGTTCTGAATTCGTAGTTGCGAAACTTTGTGGTGTGATATACTTCACACAGTGACCTCTTGTGCCGTATGTCACATCTGTAGACCAACTTTAAGAGAAGTTATTATAGACACTTAAAGGCGCTAAACGATTTGCACGCATTTTACGTCGGTCGGGGATTGAGCACTTCGTCGAGCACTTTGAGATGGCTTCGCAAACTAATATGGTTGTGCCGTTCTGATGCTTTCAAATGCACAAGTCAGCTGTCATATCAGACTACCGTACAAAAAATAGGAAAAAAAACGAAGATTAGGCGTTTAGCAATAGGTTTTTTATAAATGCATAGTCAGCGTCTTACGCTATAGCTGACTATTTTAGTTCGACGCAGATTCAAATGCTAATCATTTTTCAATGAGCAGTAGAAATTATTCCCGTAGACGTGGACAAGCTCGCGATCTCGAGCTTGCTGTTAGAATGGTACACCACTGAGATACCGAAAGCATTGTCACTGACAATTATGTTTTGCTTCGGTTCCGCCACTTCTAGTGCTCAACAATAATGCAACGCTATCATAATGCCAACGTTCGTAGTGAAAGTGACATTATAATAGGACGGAATGCTTTGGCAAATTCTTTCTCAGCGTTTTGCAGAGAGGAAACGTATTCGCCAATTGGCGAAAGTTTTGCATGTGGTGGTATGACATGAGAGTTGCTTTGAGCTTGATTGTTATGTAACCTTGAAAGGATGAAAATAGGACCACTATTCTTAGTGTGGCGGTTTTATGAGTTTTTAGTTCGCAGCTGTAGCTGAGAATAATTTACTGTTTTGTTTTACGCATCAGTTAGCCTATGGAGGAATGCTGATGTTTAGATTTAACGAAGAAAACCTCCTGAGGAGCATATATGATAAATGAAAGAAGTTGAAAGTCAAATGCGACCTAACTCTGGACACTGCAGAGATTGAAATTTGAATATGGAATTATATTTTAGGATGTTAAAGCGGAAGCCGCCATGCAACTGTGGACTCGTGAAGGTAACAGTGGGAGTGAGAACACTGAAGAGCAGTCACATTCTCCCTCGGTAGACAGTGGAAGCAGTGCGGTGGATGGCGAAACTTGCGATAAGGAGCAGCAGGTGAATAACATTTCGCTTGCAAGATTTCACTCTTTTATCTTTCTTAAATTAAGATAGGCAAAGAATGTTCCAAATTTTTTCGCGATTTGATCTCGCCCAGTAAGATGCGTGTGTTCTAAAGCTACCGAAATGGTGACCAAAGAACGCTTATCCTTTTGGTCTGTTATAATTTTTTGGAAAGATTTTTCAACGAAAGCTAAGCGGACTTCTTCAAGAACAGATTTATGATCGGCTGCTATCGCAAGTTTTTCGAGAGGAAACACTCCCAAAAAGATGAGTTCATCGTGCTTTTGAATTAGCTAAACTGATATTCAGGAGTGCCTGCACTGTGGGATGATCTTCCTCGATCAGACGCTCTACTTGCTGCATAAGGGACTTCACTCGGATTCTGATCCGTGGAAGTGCAACCTTTGTGGACATGCTTGCGGTGACAAGTATATGTTCACGACCCATGTGATTAGCTCCGACCACAGCTGCTGAACTTTGCCACGAGCTATACCTATGGACATTTGGGGCTTCGACTGTTTGCCTCACCGGGAAGCCCTCATTTACCGTGCCTTCCGCGGATGTTCGTTGTGGCCATAGAGGCGGGTCGCTTTGAACGTGCCGGGTCTATACGCCAAAATTCCCCTCTTTTTCAGTTGTAACTCGTACCGATCAAAAAGTTTCACGTGGATGTTCTCATTTCTTAAAATCAGTAACGGCTATATTGCGCTTCCGGTTGGCGCTTCTATTCTGCAGAATAACTGAACTGTATTAGCCATCGTTTCACTCATGATACAGAGCGTGTTTAATCGTTCTCTTATTCCGGCCAGTAGATTTCCATCGTCAGAGTGATGTGTCGACGGTAAAACGTCGCAGATCTTGAAAGCGTCGGCAGAGATTTTCTGGCAAGGATGCTTGAAATTTCTCCATCCGTATAACACGCAAGCAGCGCGAGAAGAGGTGATTTCTTTTTATGCTGAACGTGTATGCTTTTTTTTTCGTTTTAAAAAAACAATAGTTGATGATTTTTCTCAGGTGGGATTATATGATCGTATAAGTCCCGATCGGATTGTTTCTTATTGCAGCCAAATCTTTATATAGTCGCCGTCGCACTTTTCATTTCTTTTTTTTTCTCTTCTTTTTTTTTTAATTTCCGATTCTTTTATTTCTTCTGAATAATTAAATGTGCACTTATATCGGTGGCTTTTATTGTATATAATAATAATCGCATATTTTTATATGTCGAATTCATGTTGGAGTTTTATTTTATGTAATCGTTGAATGATGAATAATTACTTTTTGTGCCAATCAGGGCGATTTTTTCACTCTTATTTTAATCTTTCACCAATAGTTATTCGTTGATAATTTTGAAGGTGCTTTTCTAAAGGGTTGTGCGCTTGTTCGTTTTCTATGTGTGTGTGTGTGTGTGTGTGTGTGTGGTTGTGTCAGTCTTTGCTGACTCTACACACCTTTTTCATTATTCATCGTTGTTGCAATTCATTCTTTTTTTTTTTTTGTTAATATTATCCTGCCATTCACGGAGCCCTTTTACCTCCTCGGAATTCCCAACAAATGTGCCGGATTTGCCTATGTAGATTTGTACATTTCGTTGGTGTCTGCGCTTGTCGTCGATGTTTGCTTCTCAAATATTTAAAACAGAATAAAATTTAAAATCCATTTAACGGATTCATCATTGCAGCAGCATTTGAAGGTCATATGTGAACTTATTTACTGAGCCGTGTTATTGGTAAAATGATGCTATCGGCTCGATAGCTAAATACATGTACATAGGCGATTGAGTAACGAAGATATGGTGCTGAAATTTTAGGCGCTTTTGATGTTTTCCGTTAAAGGTGTTGTTTTGTTCGCATGGTTTGCTTATCGAGGAGAAGTGAAAACCTCCAGCAGGGACCTCGATGTAACCGTATTTCAAATGAAAAATTGCGAATGTGCATCCAGCGATCCCAGCTGGGGATTTTGATTTTCATTGCTCGACCCTTGCTCGATCATGCCACTCCTCTGTATCTGAATGAAACGAGCTGAGCAAAAATGTTCGCATTTTCTAAATTTCCAGGCTCAATCGTTATATTTAAAATATGAATGCCGAAGTTTGTGGATTGGCATGGGAGGTTTGCAAAATTTAGACATTTATGTTTAACGCTCTCTGAGAAGATTTGGAGATGGGACGTGTTCGACCGGTCGAACCGTAATCTGGATTTTGCATACATTTTCCTTTCGTTTAATTGGTGCGATTCCGCGTGCCCTTCATTCGCGTTCCACCTCTGTCAGCGGAAGGTCGGTCGAAGGAGTGCTGACAGATAGTTGTCATTAGTGCTTTCAGTATGAAGTGTTGTGTTTAAAGCGTTTAAGAAACGTGTTGTTCCCACGCTGCCTCTGACGTGGAGCTATATGGCATAAGCGCGTTTACGAGATGGTAATCACTTATAGGAGTGGGCTTAGGGTTCTATGAGAAGTATGGGCGGTTTTTTGAACGCATTTTTGTGTTGCTAGCTGCTACATGTCTGAGTAAATTAAGTGAATGGAGAATGAACCAAGAGTTGTTGAGACGCCTGAGCATTTGTATTATCTCTTTCATGCTTATGCCAAGGGGTCATAATCTAAAGATCATGCATCGTTGAATCGGTTAAGCAGTTCAAATGATTAATATTCGAGCAGTTTGCGTTCAGAATTTACATATTTCATCGAAGTTTCCATTGTCAAAAGCTTGCTTGGTTGCCAACCTAGTCAAAAATTCATATAGTGATGGTGTTGCTTATTTAAGCTCGAGAGTAAAGAACGTTACGATCTTGTTGATATTTCTAATCAGAATTTCTGGTGCTGGTCATTGATTCTATCGTTACTCCTTTTGACTCAAGATTGGTTTCAATTAAAATTTGCCCCAATTGGTCGCTAGCTCGATTTGTACGTGTATTCAAGTATGGTCGTGATCTCGAGGAAGGTCGTGATCTCTGCCACGTGTGGTAATGGCGCACCAATCGAGGGCAATGCAAGCGCAGACGGTTCACAACGCGACCCAACGGGCAATCTCTGTGATGGTCCTTCGGGAAATGGCGACTGAGGCAGTGGCAATGGCGATTGCGATCGTCTGTACCATGACGCGAACAACCGTGCGGAAGACGGGCACAGTGGCACTGAGTTAGCATCAGTGACTGAAGCAGTGGACAAGCACGGTCGGCCTCACTACCAAGAATTTCTTTCACATTAACGAGTGATTTTTAGTGATGAAATGAGTTCTTGTGATTTTGGTCATCCTAATTTTGATTGGCGAGCTGTTTTGCTCATACTTGTGTTGTCTTTGACGCTAATCTCTCTCCTTGTGGATCAAGATTTGCCTCAGGAGGATCGTATATAAATAGATGCGAACTTGCTTGCTAAACGGTGTATGTTCCAATCGTCTCGTGATTGTTGTTGCTAAAAATAAACGAGCTTCGCTACTTCGGTGAGTTTCTTCACACGCCGGAAACGGTCCCATATACGATACCGGTGATTACAAAATCCATCGTATGATGTCACAATTGTGCAAAGACAACTTTGCCTCGCGCCAATTGGGGATCAGTCATGCTGTGCTTCTATGTTCTCGCCAACGTATAGTATCGGATTATCGCGACATCAGAATACCTTTATTGGAAAGGTTTGGAATTACTGCGCTTGTACACCGTTATCCCCATTTCGCTCACTCTCCACAAGATCAAATCCTGAAAAGTCATATCTGTAATATCTTTTCATCTCTCCATAAAATCTTATTGCATTTCTCACTGAAAGCCTCACTGACAATCGAAATATGTGGTGATTTTACTAACAAGAGCGTTGCAACACTATTGTAATCTGACAATTATTCCCACATTAGTACCACTTTTATAGCATCACTCCATCAACCTCTCATCGTTGTTCCTTTCGAATGGTGAACAACCGCTTATGGATCCGGAATTTCTTCCCTGTTATGTTCTTATCGGCTGCAAAGGAATGTTGCTGGACAGCATGAAATTTGGTTGCTTCGGTATTCTGATGGTCACAGTTGTTGAAATGGCGTTACGAATTTTGCTCATCTTACATAGTACGAAAAATTTTGCCAGTAGATCGCAACTACAACTGTTCTCTTGGTCTGACCGTGTTGTACTTGTAAGTGATCGATGGATGAGAGCTTTATTCGTCATTTCGCGAGTTTCATCGCTGGTTCTTCGATAACGTTTTAGATGAATTTCTTTGTTATCTCGTAACTCTTCTGTTTATTGTTTCACGAAGAATTTTTCGGTGTGATGGTGGAATTTTAAAGTATACTACATTTGTACTGCAGCGAACAGTTCTTCCACTCTGAGTTCCACTTTGTCTTTAAAATATAACTCTGCGGTTTCCCATGCGCTTCTTCTGCTTCCAAAGAACTTCAGAAAACATGAAAGGCAACGGTGCATTTTTCATGCATATTGCATAAACAGGGTCAGTTTAGCATTTCCTTTACGAAAAAGTTCCGAAAAATTCAATGTAACTTGGAGGAAATCCCGAATGAGAAGGCATATGTTTTTCATCGGGTCTAAAGGGGCAATAAACTAGAGCTTGTTGTAGTGGAGATGGATTCTGCTCGCTTTAATTCGATATCCTATTCCGCCTGTGCAAGTGTTGCATTCCTCGAGAACGCCGTATAACGTTTCTTCCGACGTTCTATATTGAATGACATCAGCTACTGTCCCAGAAACAAGACAAGATGGATTACCTGGGATTCGACTGTGGAGCTGACTGAGGAGTCAACTCTGGGATCCAGCTTTTACCTGAAATGAGTCGGAGCTACCGAGTTGCTCTCTCTTTCGGAATCAGCAGGAGTCAACTCCTCCCCTCGCAGAATCGGAGCCCGGACTCCAAATTATATGCCTGTTCGAGGTCGAAGCCACTTTATTTTGCCAGGGTTGACTGTCGCTACATCGAAGCATCATTGGATGGAAGTATTTATGTTCAATAGGAACGACTTTGAAACGAAGCAATCACTGAAGGGATTAAGTGCGGCGTTAGTTGGCTCAACGTTTGTGAATTATTTGTGATTGATCATCAGTACGTTTGATGCAGAGTCTTTAGCTAGCAGAAATTCTCGTCTCAGAGGCTAGCTGAGAGTGGATGAGAAACGAATATGTGCGTCCGTGTGGCTGGGTCAAGTCAATTGCGCAACATGACGCATTGCATACGATGCGCATATTCGGCGCTCACCTTTGCAAAAAACTAAAAAAAGTGTTGCGTATCATAAACGTTATGAGGTGATAGTGGGCGTATAGCCTATATTCGATGAGACAGGGAGGCGGAATACGCAAATAAATCATCGCTTAGCTTGTCAGCGATGATCACTGTCCAAATGGACCGTGCGGTCAGTGAGAAGTCTACTCCTTAGCAACTGTTCACAGCGGGTATCCAAATACCTCGGCCATCCAATTGACGAATCCATCATCAGCAAGCAACGCGCACCAAACTTCGTCGATCATTCTTCCTACTCATATACAGCAATTGGTCCTACAACCAGCCTCAACTAAAGCTTCTATCTTGTAGCGGTTTATGAAGATCTAACAAAACCGCTTTCTTGTCCTTTCCCCTCAGAACTATTGACTTTGTTAACCATTCTTCAAAAACAACCTCAGGATAAATTTAGAGAAATACTTTTTTCTTCGAATCCCCATTGCAGAACCAGTGCACTATCTGAATGGTATCAGATAGAAATGCTTCCCAGTTTCGGGCTAATTCATGCTTAAGCTACGATGAACAATTCTTATGTGTACAACTACTGATGTTGCCAGCAGACTGTAAAAGAATTCGGCTTCTGTCTCTAAAGAACTGGGATCCCATTGCTTTTTTAAAAATCTGGTCCTTATCAGTGCTTCCACGCTTAGATCATGCCGCTATCTTGGTCACAGTTCCCTTACCTCCGAATTCTGTATTTTTAAGTTCCGATTCCGACCTCCGAAAAATCTCATAATATAATTGCACCAGACCGACAGGCTTCTAGAGTGAAAAGCGCCCCTTATCATGCATTACACATAGTTGACATGAGGAATATGCTAAAAATCTGAAACAAAGTGGCAGTGCTTTCAATCACAAAGGTACTCTGCGACTGACAAAAACTGGCTGGATTACACGATCACAAGTTCGGATTGCGTTTTGTGCAACACACAGCTTCACATTGTGCACGTTCACATACAATCCTATTCGCACAGAACTGACTGAGACAGGACATAAAATATAAATCCTGTGTGGCCGACAGTGCAGGAGGGAGAAGGGATAAGCATTTGCAGCAATAGCGTGGATATGCTATGGCGAGGTGAGGAATAGGTATGGCACCACTCATGCAAATCACAGCAACTTGAAAGAAGTAACAACATGTTGAGGTGTTAAAAAGTTTGGCATAGTTATGAAGCAGCAAGCAACGATGGTGCCATAAAAGTCAGTTGTGGCACAGTTCTAGTGGATCGATTGCATATGGGGGTTTGCGTACTCGTCTTCGACTAATTTGATGAATTTGTGCTATAGTGCTCTACAAGTGCATCGTTTAGGCACGCAATGGCAACATTAAAAGCGAGGCCAAAAGCTTTCCTCTCAAATACGAAATGACTGACGTGCTAAGATGACAGATATTTGATCGCAGTACACAGTGATAATAATAGTAGTCTTTATTTCATATATCTTGACACACAACAAGATCAGTGTGACCACCGCTGCATTGGTGTTGAACGTTTTGGCCACGTGTGATGCCGCCCACTCGATTTATCCTCTCATCTGCTCCCAACTGCTTTCCCCTACTTGCCATTTACACGAGTTTCCACAGTGCGACACGGTGGCATCAAGTCGAAAATGAGCACGCCTTAAAAAATTCGACTCCATCTTCTCTTCTCTTCGCCTTAGAGCATTATGGACGCTCTGCGTTTTTGTGTCATACTTCCGCCTCATTTAACAAAAACTGTGAAACAGCGAAATGCTCCTGAAATCGTCATCAGCTGTAAGTGATTATTGCTTTAAATGCGATCAGTTCAGTACTGTTTCCCTTTCAATAAGTGATACTACGGGGATTATTTATAAAATGAGTACTGTTATCACGTTACATGGCAAACGTTTTCTAATATTACGTGCTTCATTCTAGTACCTTGCGAGGACCTCACTGGTGGAGGAGTCCTCCCTAGTGACTCCAAAGAGAACTGCTCACTTTTTTTCTCTTCCTGATTTTTACAGCGGGTCACCTCCCTTCTATTCGGCCGGATTGCTAGCAGACGGTATTTCCGTGCAGAAACTATTTCTACTTCTCGCAGAAGCACTCGCTGCTGTGCTGGAGCTCCATTCTTTTTCTTTCTTTACGACTTTCTCGCGTACGTCATCCGCGCGGCTAAACGACTACCCGGCTTTGTCTCATCCCTCAGATTGCTGCTTGAATTTTCCATTCGACGCCTTTCCGACCAAACTGCTCCTTGCTAAAAACTGTTTCTCCGCAGCACACGACTGTACCGCTTCCCTCTAAGCACCATTTGGCTCATTTGATCATAAGATAACAATAATCTTAAGCAGAACTATTTTGCCAAGGAATTCATGCCGCAATAGTAAAAATGTGGAGATATTAAAGCATTGGTGAAATAGAACACAACCTAAATAAGTCTAACGATGGTTCGTTTAAGATGCAACCGAGGAGATTGCTGGTTGCGATAGCTGGAGCAGCAGTGTCGATAGGGTGTCGCTAGCGAAACGTTCGCCTATCGGACCAATTCATCTTTGTCTTTTTTAAACAATAAACAAAAACGCGCTCGTTGTGCTGTTGCTTCCGCTATCGTGCAACTTCTATGTTTCTTCAAGCGGTAGCGCGATCCAACTCGAGCTTTACCACACTGCTGCGTTGATCAAATAAATCTGCTCTTTACAACTTCGCTATTTTTTAAATGCGTCATGCGAACAATTTCGCTCAGCCTTGTCCGGTTATTCGCTATTATTGCCTCCAGTACTTGTGATTGCGTCTCATTCCTGAAAATCTTTGGATTTATTCTTAATCATTTGTTCGGCTTGATTAAGGACAGCAATGGAAGCGGCAGGTTTGCCAATGTATTGTTAAGTTTTCCGGGTTTGTTTCTGCTAGAAATACTGTTCTCCTCTCAAGCAGAATTGCTTAATGTCAGAAAAGTAGGCATCCTCGTTCTTCGTTGAGAATTACGTGCTATTATTACAGGGAATTTCCTCGTAGTTCTCGTAATTCATAATTCCCTATAGGTCTTTGTTTGGGAACCCACCGCTATTCATAAATTTTCGAGTCGTCAGCTTATACAGAATGCATAGGTGCTCATGGGTGGGCTATCCCATTTATTATGACAGGTGTCTTTAATGAGGTTTTGTGAACGCTTCGAGGTTTTACTCTTTAGTGGAAGAGCATTGAGCTGATTAAAGACGGTCAATCGAATGAAAGAAAGAAACGGCCTCAGGATTTATTGAATACGGTAGGTGTGCCTTTCGTCGATGAATGAGCGTGTTCAATGATGGCTTACTGATTTTGTCACTGAAAAAAGAATGGCTTGAGAGCAGGCGTGCGTGAGGATGCTGGTTGTTAGCGTAAAAATTGAGATTTTGCACGCATTGGCGTTGTGGTAATGACTCGAGCTTAAGGGCAGGCTTTGCTGAAGCGAGTCACTCTAAGCTCTAATATAAAATGCGACACATTGCATCAACGGGCAGCGGCTGCCACAAATGCGTCTGTCACTGCAAACAGTTCGATTCGAGTTATTGGCCACCATACTCAAATGGCACTCGCATCTTCCCATCATAAATTTATCTCAACACACCATCAATTTCGTTGCAACTTTCGTGAGCGCATTTTCGATGTATAGAAATTCTAACGATCGCAGCAGTTTCATGTGCGCATGTTAGTTTCCACAATGAAAAAAGCATCGCTCGCACAGCACCTTACCCAATTTTACTGCTTCCTCTGTTTCCTTTTCCTCATAATTTCACAAATGGCATGCAACTATTGATACGGTTCACAAATTTTGATTTATAGATAGTGTTTTATTCGTTTTACATTTTGCGATTTGCTCAAGCCCCCATTTTATGGGAACATTTATGAGCTTGAACGTAGGTAAAATCTTTTCAAAAAACTGCATCATTTATGACTGTATGGAGGAAATCTTTCAATTTATCTATCATATGTGCTGACTAGCTTCAATTTTGAAACATACTGGTGAAGAGCGATTCTTCTTCCTCATTATGCATCGGCAAAGTAATAAATTTGCCATCATTTATTTCTAAGCTATCTAACAACGGGATTTCCCTGGTTTTCTTGGCAATTCGAAGGAGAGGAGAGGAGAGGTGGGGGAGGGGAGACAGCAGTTTTGCGCTACTAATCATCAATCTTATCCTATCATTCTTCGTTTTCTTCATTCCTCAGCACTTTCCTAGGGACTCCCAGTCTATTTTTCAGGAGCTTCAATTTTCGTTGTCGGATTTTCCAGAATAAATCAAAAATCTCAGTTCCTTATCCTGTTTTTTTGCGTTGGAAAATTGTAGTGGGCTGTCTCAATGTTTCAAACCAACCCATTTTGAATTTTTGCTCTTTCCTTGAGCAGTCAGATTTTAATGTATCATGTTTTACCTCTACTTCTTCCTCCGCAGAGGACTCCATTCCAGGTTTCTCTGCGGAGCTTTACGTGCTGCTGCTTTGCAGCACTTCATATGCCTCCTTCCTTCACCGTCCTCCTCTTCTCCCAACGAAAGTTCTAATTTTTACCAAAATCGACAGGTTTCCCCTAAGCTTAGCGGAATTGAAAATGCAATTTTTTCAAGGATATGTGTTCAAGCGAATGAACTTTCACGCTGGTTCTTGAAATAGTTGAATGAAGATCGAACACAAGGCTGATCGCCTTTTATATCTACGACTAAATTTAGGGTGCACATGTGTGTCTCTGAGGAGACGATTGCAAAAGAAGTGTCAATCAGCTGCATACGAAGCAATTCAGTCCCTTTGGTGCTAAGGCGCTTTCGAAGAGTTGATGAAGCAGCCATTTTCCGTTATGCTTTTCCGATCGCTAATGTTTACACGTCCATCGTGTTGCAAATACTCATGTTCCATCATGAAATTAAAAACGTCCACATACTCTCATCGCGTAGTCGCAGATACCCATGTGTTCTTCAACTCATCGAATGGCAAATATTTCTCGATCAGTTTTCTCCCCATTATCGATCCTGTGGATATGCTTAGCCAGGGTTCTTGCGGGTCTAGCTCTCAAATTGAATCACGTTCGCTGATAAAATGTCGAATGCAACTTTTTAATAGCTTTTTTTCGATTCTTTTTTTCTCTCGATTACTCGTTCTTCGATTCTATTAAATCCATTGTGCGAGTTCGACACTCTTATTCGTCCATCTTCATTGTAAGACTGCGCAAACACGATTATCTATGATGCTAGGCTGGCCGAACCAGTCCGGCCGATGTGCTTTTTGGCCGCTACCTTTTGGGTATCAATTGAGTAATGGTCAGACCAGCAAATGGTGGATCACTAGTCACTCGAATCAACCGATAGACTTAAATAAGCTGTTCTACTCAAGGAATCGAATTTCCTAGAAAGCATTAACTAATGTTTTGCGCGCAACGCATCGATTTAAAACAACAGTAGTTGTAAAAGTTTAATGGCAATAAGTCTTTAACAGAGACTGCTCAGTGATCAAACAGTTCCAACTAAGACCGTTTTTCAATGAACTTGCCCATTTGTTCAGGAAGTTCACCCCCCATATGACTTCTTCCTTTTGAGGTTCTTCATTAACGTAATGAGTGAGGTTAATGGGACGAGTGCGTCAGTTCGGTGATTCGGCTGCATAAACGTTTTTGCGAATGCCATAAGCGTGCAAACGAACTGCGATTAGTGACCTGTGTAGATGGATACTGCAGAGATGCTCAGAGAATAAAACCGTTTAAGAACACATTCCTAAGAGGTTTGAGGGATCTGCAGAAAAGCGACATCAATGGTGCTAGCAACCGGCGCAAATATCAAGTGATTTAACGATTTATCGAACAAACAAAAGTCATATCCAGGTGGTCATACACGTGACTAAAAATCCATCTGGGGCATGCGTAGCTTCTGCAACAGTTTTTGAAGACAGATGGTTAATGTAGTAGTATGTAAACTTAGATGCTTCATTATATGTATCTCAAAATTAAGGCGAGAACGCGCGCTATGAAGCAAGACCCTTCATCAAATAAACTCTTTGACTTGTTCACGAAAGGGCTCTTCTTTTTGCTCATCCATGCTCACTTGTTGATTTTGTTGAAAAGAGTGCAGCATCGGCACTTTTTTGTGTTCATGTTACTTCGGAAGTAGCCTTTCTGAGGTGTGTTGTGAATTTCGCAATAACATTTTTCGTTGGGGCGCAATTCGATGATCGATCAAAATGGGATGCCATTTTTCATACGGGTCGATGGGTCAATGATTGATAACTCATTGGGTCCGGGACTAGTCGTTTAACTTACACTGTGTAACGAACGTCAACGGTCAATAAGAGAATCGCTACACTGCGAACAAGAAGCATCGCTTCCTGACGAACGAAAGCACTCGAACGTTGCATATCGGTTTGTTTCGATGGCGAGACGCTCCAAATATCTGATGCATTCATGCATGTGATTCAACTATTTTTCGAAGAGGCAATCAATCGCATGTGAAATCTCAGAAAACTTCTTGAAAAGAGTAAAGTCACTGGATGTGTTTATCTCTTCTTTATAATGAAGGTAGGTAGGATCGAGAACATTTGTTTTCATGCGAAGCTTTGTTGTAACGAACGGCTTTTGCAAGTTTCACTATAAAAAAATGTTTCGAATGCTTTTTCTCTAACAAAACAACGTTTTCATCCCCTCGTAATGAACGTTGCTTTTGTATTTGCTGGATAGCTTTCAGCAGACATATTTCCCGGCAGTGAATGAATTAGTGCAACCCACAGCGTAATGTTTTATTGTAATTTATAAACGGAATTGTTGCTACTTTGGTCTACTTCTTTTTTGCTGCTGCTGCTGACAGAAACGATTTATAAGTTAGTTTGGCATGAAAATATGTAAGCCATTAAACGCGTAGCGACAAATGAAGTGAGTAACTTTAAATGTTGGCCATCAAACGATGGTATTTCGAAAGCAAATTTAGTCGTTTATTTGATTTATTCGTGTCGATGCGAAAGATTGATGGGGAAAGCGCGCCTTGCACGACGAACCACTGAATGCCTATTGCAAAATTCTAGCGAAAAGAAACGCGCTGGAATTTCCCAGAGTGCTGCTGCACCAAAGGCGTTTTTTCTTTTTGCTTTGGCTGCTTCGATGCTTTGCATAAAAATGCAGCATATATCTTAGTTCGCTCGAAAATCACTGCTATCAATGCTAAAGAGCATATTTCAAACTGCATCATACCTATAGCTATCAAGAGGCGTTAGTGGCACCTGGCATTGGGGCAGATATTGTGTTCAACTCGAGACTGTATCATAGCAACACGCTTTTGTCTTGGTCCGCACAAGATGTATAACACGTAATTATGAATTGCGTTCGATAATTTGCTTATGTTAATTATAACACCTATCTCGGGTCGTTCAACGAAACAGAGTAGATCGATCAGCTAAAGAAAGTGCAAAGGGACTGCATAAGTACAAAAAAAAACAAACTAGCGTGACTAGTGGTACAACTTTCTGATCAAGAAGATTTGTTTAATTCTTTCGTTGCTACAGTCTGTTTATATTTGAAGTGCATTATTACGATCGAGAAAATGTCGTCGTGTCGATGCAACATAGGGTTCGTGCTTTACAATACTTTTGCGAGAAACTAGAGCTGAACTAGTGCATTTTTTGAAAGGAATGAGAAGCAGCAACGGTAGCCTCCGTTCGCTGAGGCAATCTTTTAGACGTGTGCCTAAATGTAACAGTTGTAGGCAACTTGATTGAGCACTGTTTATTGGAGTGCGTCGACGATGTATCGAAGAACGTCGTATCGCCGACGGCACCATTCGGCGCCATTCGCGATAGTGTTTTTCGGCCTGCCATCCCACCATCAGCACCACCACCTCACCGTTATTCATCAACCTGTTGTGCAGTTGTGCACAATTGACAACCTCCTGCTTCGCGTCCTTTCCAATCAACTGTTATCCAGTTGTTAAGTGTTAATCAACTGTGTTGTTAAGCGAAACATAGTTCTAAAGCGTCGCATATCGTTTCGCATGAACGTTTCCTTCGAATGGATTTCAGTGCGGGTTGCTAGCCATCTATTAACTATTTGTGGCTGCAAGACATTGGGATTGAAAAAATGGAATTTTCTCCTTGCATTCATTCCGTGATCTAATCCTTCCTCGGTTGCCGATGTTGAAGAAAGGCTAAAAGAAAAATCAGTACTTCGCCTTGTAGCAAGACAATGCGATATGATACGAACAAAAAGCGTACAAAGAATTAATCGGAAACATTGATTGGGGAGAGCAGTATTATAGAGACTCAAAATGGCATAAAATTAGCGTATAATTGAGCAGAGGGGCCGAATCGATAGGATTAGCTACGAGGACAACATTGACACTCTTCACTTGGTCAACACCACTCAAGCATCTATTCTATTCGGTTGCACAAACCTCCCAACGTTCTTTTCACCGATAACGATTATATGTTTTCTTACTCCACGATTTTCGAAAACGCCCACTTTTCATATTCTTTCTTTTAAATGAGCACAAAGCGTAGGAGAACCTTTACGTGTGAGAGTTTTTGAAATATAGGTTTGAGAGGAGGTGGAATTGGTACGAGGAGGTCACAATTCCCTTTCGGTTGGAGAAGGGCGACAAAACAAGGTACGAAAACATAGACTTAGGATGAGATATCAGGTAAACGCCGTGCAAGCGTGGAATTTTTAGAGGGAGACGTACTCATTGCGTTGATTAGGGGAATACCTTTCTGCAAGTGAGTCGTGAAAGTTTCGGAAGTATTTCCTATGTTGGATATATCGTCGATCTGTTTGCTCGTCAATAAGATGCTACATAAAGGGTATAGAAAGCGACGATCCAAAAACAAAACTTTATTTTAAAGTTTCTTCTCAGTAGCACCCATTTATGGATAGTCTACTCATTTTTTACAGTGAAAAAGAGAACTCTGCCTCGTCCACTATGGATGAGTTTTCTTGAATATGTTTGCGGATAAGAATGGTTACATAGCCAAGAAAAATGGAGGAGGGGCGTGAACAATTCGAGGGGAGGTGCATAAAACGTTGGCTAAGAAAGAGAGAGAGGGGAGGCGGATCGCAAGCGATGAAAATTTAACAATAGCTATTGGCGGCACGGCAATCGCTCGTTGCGTAGAGCGCTACCACAGCTATAAATTCAAACAGATTAATTATGTCGCATGTTCTCTGCATCGACATATATTAGGCGGCGTTTCGTGTCGGCAGGTCGTAAATCTACGTCTAATTGTGCGGCGATTAGTTAAATACGGCCAATGGATCGTTCTCATTCATCTTTTGTGATGTTTAGAATGGCGTAGTGATGTTATGTAATCGAGGCAATGAATCTCATGTGTTAGTTCGCGCAGTATGCCTAGTCAACCCGTTAGTGAAATATGAACAGCGCAAACATATGGCGAAACCTTTTGAAGTAACCGACAACGTGTTGCATTACTTATATGCGCCATATCCGCATTTCTGCTTCAATTCTAGAAAAATTTATCAGCATTTCGCATTATGATCCTCTAATATGTTAGTATGCGAAAATGGAGGCAATTTCCACAAAGCTGTATAAGACAGGGATTCTTCTATTTAAACATCCTAGAAGTTAGCTCCAGTTATGGGCAAAAGTAATTCATAGCAATGAGCCGAAATAAAATTTGAGGAAAACTTTATGGGCGAGTATTTTATTAATGCGTGTTTATAAAAATAAAAAAAAAACGAGTACGACTAATTATATGAGGGTATCGATAGGACAGTTTAGAATAATTTATAGCAGAAAAATTTGAATAAACAAAAGCATATAATTTGTAATTGTTCCTTCGTTTTTTGTTTTATTTCATAGTTTCTAGTCCCAAAGCCAATTTGCTCTTCTTAGCCCTTACAGAAGAGATATATTAGTGAAGCACTTTTCCTCATTATTAGCTACTTCATCACAGAAGACAGCAATTAATTAAATTCTCGTAAAGCGTTAATCAACTCGGCATCATTTGTGTAGGCTTTAGCTGTTCAATTTAGGGCTTAAAATATTCTCACCTCATACAATTTATACTCACGAACAACCCTTTGTTACTTTTTTGCACTCATAGGTCGATAAGCAGAGTAGGTAAAAATGTTATTATTGAATGATAGCTTGAATATTTAGCGGATGACCTTCCGCACTCGATGCGGGAGGGCATCCTCATATGTAGTGGGAGTCTATAATTTGAATATTCATGAATGCCCTTGATGACTGACAAGGGGTACGGTCCTGTGACGACCACTCTCGACATGCTTTGATCGCTGGCGCACCGATGAGATGGGCCAGGTCAGCGCTGGTTTGGATAACCCCCCATTTGTCATCACTATGGTTGCCCTCACTCGAAACGATTTGCCTTTTGTGTTGTAGATCCCCTTACGCACCGGAAACGTTATGTTGTCAAGTAACGACTATTGAACGTTTGTTGCAATATTGCCACTACTTGCAAATAAACTTTGCTTATTAAGTCATTTATTAAGTCAAAAGTTGAATAATTCCCTGATAGGTGAAGATAGAGGTACTGCCTCTAAATTATGAAGCAAGGCCACTAAGATTGTCGCAAACCAAACGAATACCGGTGAAAATGTTTTATTTGCAAGAATGAAGCAGGCCAGTTGCTCTATTTCAGCCGTTGGTAACAATTGTCGAAATATTTTCCCAACCTAAGAATCCTTCTTATCAATCAGATTCTGCGTTTTCCTCTTCCCTTCATTGTATCCCTCCGCATGTTTCCTGCTTGTCATTCCTGGTGCCTCCTTCATCCACACTTCGGTATTCTTGAAACTTCTTTCATCTAGACACTGTTTTCGATCTGTTTGAAGTTGAACGTTCTCAATTATGTACTAGAATTTGATGATGTTTGCTAGCTCATCTACCGAGTACAGTGTTCGCTATTTCTTTTGCTGCACTATGAGCTCTTGATATCTTTGCAATTATTGGCACTGAGCATTCAATATACCATTTCATTTGTTTGCATCTCAAGGACAGTCGATTTACACGGATGCTTTGTGCGCTAAAAATATGGCAGTTAAACTGTTGGTTAAAGTTATTCTATTTAAATTTCATCTTTTATGCCTTTTGAAGGTTTTTTGCTGAGCCACTTTATGATAACATATCATCATACTTATGCGTTTGTCTACGCGTGCCCATCTTTTTAGTGTCCCAGCTTGAACCAAAAAAGACGTCGTGATAATAATACATGCCCTTTTCGCATATATAACCTGAATTTCCTCTTTGTGTGCTGGCTCTTGGCTCGGTTACGATCTGTCATGAAAGTTGGGAATTAAACGTTGTAGTAGCATCGATCAAAAGGAAAAAAATACCGAATCTTTTGGCAAAGGGTTGTTCAGCTTGTGGGAGAACCAAGTGCTTTATTGCATTTTTTTAAAACTTTTTTCTCGAATCCTCATCCAGCCGGTTGCTGTGATAGGACGAAGTCGCAAAAAGTGCATATCGTATCATCATTCCTTGCGCGCTCGCCCACTTGTTTCGTTTCTAAGCCTTCAACAAACTTGCTTTGCGGAAGTTCATTCGGGCGATATCATGTTTGTGTGAAGTTTGTTATGGCAACGTGTGCATCTTGCTGTCTGCCCGGTACTTTCAACTTAAGCGAACAATAAGGCTAGAGTTAGGAACTTTGATGGCTCTAACGTATGTAGTAGAATGACTTCGAATCCTCTAGCTGAAGTTGACCTTCGAAACCAGTTATGGGCAATGAAAGGTGTTGAAGAGTTTGCATGCGTTTCACATCAGCTGAATTTCTTATTCTGCCGCTTCCAAGTCAATGGAGATAAAATATTTAATAGGCATGTACCAGCAATCGGTTCGCATGAAATATGAAACCATTATTTTGTCACTTATGTTTTTTGTTTGTTTCTGTCTTGTGGTGTCGATTGATTGGTTCAACAAATGCAAAAGCGCACATCTTTTCAGCAAATCTAGCTCACTTCTTCTGTGCTTAAAATTATTAATGATTGCGAAGGTTGAATTAATAAATTTTCTGCTATCAAGTTTTCTATCACCTTCAATTTGTGTGCGTGATAGAAACGAAGAAGGAAATTCAATGTTGCGTCATTTGATAGTATCGGAACTCGGCAGTCTTAAGCAGAACGTATAGGGCAAGAGGTCTCACCATAAACGACGTCGACTTGGCAATGTTCGGTCGTTTTAAGCTAGACAATTGTCTTTTATACACTAACGTAGTGGAATGGCTTCAAAGGTCACAGTCGTTCTTCTCTATTTCATCTTTCTAGAGAGGGTACTTTTCAAAGTTCGGTGAACTTTCCAGTTTTGCTGTGCTTTTCAAGTTTTTTTCTTTGATAAAATAATGAGTGAATTCAATTCTATTTTATCGTAACGAATGAAACTTTCTATTTTTTTTCTTAAAAATTTCATTTCTCATTTAAGAAAAACTCAAACCCAATAGCATGGCACTTCTCCCGTCCCCCTTACATTGTGCAATCACCTAGCGGTCTCGGAGTTGGCACCTTATTACGCAGAGAGAATCCCAAAATGCATCAAAATTGCAGTACTGTTGCGAATGAAGAATCGAAGAACCGCGTTCCGATCTTTGAACCACAAAGTTCTCTCCGAATTTTTGTGAATGTTTCCCAAAAATCCGAGACGAGTATTTTCGGAAGAGTTCAACAAGGAAATCTTAACTAAAAAACTACAATGAAGTCTAAAACCGATAATAGACACGCTATCTCCCAATTTGAGGTTCTCTCTAGAACAATATAAGTAGGAATTTTCGAAACACCGATCGTTGTTATCGATATTCTAATTTTCTCATGGGGAGAGATGGAAGAGAGTCAGCACAATTGCCTATGCTCTGCATTGCTGAAACAGTCTTACTTCCTGCAAGCGACATTGTCATCAATTGCTTAGACAGAATTGTTGCTGTGAATACGCCATTTATAGGCTATTGCTACGTTAGCAAGTATATTGCATCTTTGTTAAATCCGTTTCTTCTTGCGACGAGAATCACAATTGCTTCTTAAGATTTTAGCCACGATTATGTCGTGTCCGGTTGAAAGCGGTTCCTATCCTGGTAAGGTGACTGGTCCTCATTGAGTCAAAATTCATCGCCCTATCGAAACCATGACGAGGCTCAACCCATCCTCATTTGGTGTTGGGTGGAACCTTAGGAAGGATCTAGATTTCGGTCGCGACCAAGGTCGAATCCGAGCTTAATCAGTAAGTAGCATCTTTTTTTGTCAATCAGGAAACTAGAAACGGCAATATTACATACGTAAAAATGCCTTCTATGCAATTCCTATCAGACGGGCAATAGTCGGCATCATTGGAACATATCATGCTTATAATCAATTCATTTATGGGAAGAAGCGGGCTGGTACACATTCACGTAGGGCTACACTTTGAGCGAAGTTGCGGAAAATTTCCTTTACATAACCAATTCATCAACATCTTTTTTGTTAGTTGTAGTAGCAGATATATCTGAATGTTTATGTTTATTTATTTAGCGAAATCTATGTGTTTCGTAGCCGTTAATTTGTTTGCCGTTAAAAAATACCTGTAGAAGTAATATGACACCTGTAAAAGTTACATGACTACTTTGACAATACTTAAGGTTCCTTGAATAAATAACTGATAAGTTCTAAATGGTTCGAATTGTGCTGTTATGAAATAACGCTCTCATTGCTTTCTTTTGCATGGTGTGATTGCGATATTACATTTGTGTAATTGTATGTTTTAGTGATCCAATAAAGTTCAATAAGTTCAATCGTGGGCTTCAATTTCTGAAGGCCGTCGCTTCTTGTTTGTTGAAAACATTTTCTCGGTCACATTTTTCTTCGCTTTTATTTCTTTATAGAAACAAATTAACGTCAGCATAGAGATCTATCGGCGAGTAAACGAAGGAAAATAGAGCCTTGCAAATACCTTTTCCATCCCCAGATCGAAAAAATTTGCACGTGATCAACTGCTTATTTTTCACTACTATGTTGTAATGCTATGAGTGCGAAAACATAAAATCATATGTGAAAAAAAAACACCAATTAAGTTCGTGAAGAAATTGAGTTGCGTTATAGTTCTGCAGCAATCATCGCTACCCATAATTAACAATAAATGAACACTTTTATATAGCTTTGAAAGAGTATGCAAAAGCTTTTTTTTTACTTGAACGAGGATCGACTACGGCGCACATAGATTTAGGGCCTCAAATAGAGAAGTGAGAGATGCGGGCCTGTCCAAAATTTTTGAATTTGTTACCATCGTTGCAAATAGTGCATAATTTTGAGTAACGGCACGATATAATAGTAAAGAATGGAGAATTTTGCTGTAAATTGCTAAATTTTCGAAGAATCCACAAAGGAGCCCTTAGAGTTTTGAGGGCTCATAAGGAGTTGCCTCTCTTCACTGTCTTGCATCATCTGATAGAGTATAGTGCTGTTTAATGTATGCAATAAATGGATGCCTAATAGCATCAGATGGAAATAACCGGGTAAAATTTTGCGCGTAATTTTTTTTCAAGAAAAAAAACGGCTTGAGGTCTCGACAGGGTTATTTTGCTTAGATATTTAATCTTTCCCTAGGTTGTAGATCATTTCTCGTAGATTGTTGTGCGATAGTCAGTCTCGTGAGGCTGTATTCAAATTTGTTCTGACTGTAGGTAAAGTGAATAAAAGAGGTTAATTCCATAACTCGTTAACTTCGAAACTAATACGACTCGTCCCCGAGGAAGTTGGAGCGTGTGGTTGGCCTAACAAAGAAGTTTCACATTTCGGTTTCATTTAGCGCCCTTTCTTGGCGCAATATTCGCATATAATCCGCCATCGTTTCCTCTTTGTTCAATAGGCAACCCCCAATGAAAAGCAACAAAAAAAATGACGCAATAAAATTTGCACGCTTCAAGGAATGGCGAAAGCGATGAAGTATGGCGAAGTAATATTGCAAAACGCTGTTGTTTATTTGTAGAAAGAAAAGGAATTGGTCGTGGCGGTTCAATGTGAAATGATGAATGGAGCTAACGTTAGAAGTGCCACAGGAATGATGTATGCGCCCTGTGGTGCGTCCAGCCGGTTGCTTCATTCGGCTGCATTCTCGTACTCGTGAAAATACTAAGCAGCTAAGCTAGACTCAATTCTGTCTTTCCACTTTTCCATTTTTCGCCCCTTTCTTTATCTTTTGCGGTCTCTTCGATGTATACTTTCATAAGGCAGTCTGCTTGGCTGATTGATAGTAACAGTAGCGATCTCAGTTGAAAATCCCAAGTAAAATCATTTTTGAGAGTGGGTCATGATCAGTGCTCTATCTGATCGGCAATCATCTTGAAAATTTTCTAGTGTTAAAATTGCGCCTTTTCTGCGTAATTTTATTTAGTTGCCGTTGATGTTGTGGACAAATTGATGGCGCGCCTTATGTGCTAGCGAGCAAGACTAAGCCCTGAAAGGGCTTATAATATTATGAAGATGCGAAGATCCTGATAACGCATCGGAGAGCTGTATTGGTAGCAGAATGAAGCAACGCGAACAAGTGTCTGAGTGGAAGCGTATTGATAAGGGAGCCGTTTGGGAAATGATAACGCTCATCGAAAGCTACCTCTTATCAGTTTCGATGTCTTTTCCACCGCTCAGAGCTGTCAGATCGTAAATTCTCTCTTCGTGGTCATTAATTTTGTCATTCTCTATCAACAGATGTGACGATCACTTTATGAATGATATCTTCAATTTTATAGAAATTATGAAAAATATGACATGCTAATAATTGGCGATCGAATATTATGGGATAGCAACTAGAACTGTTCTTCAAGTTTTTCTGAATGAGGAAGCGTTGTTTGTGCTATTAATTTTTTTCATTTTTTTCCATTCAAGAAGATACTACATAAATTTGAAAATTGTATAGCCTGTAAATTGCTCGGTTTCTCCATAATTTTATGGGATGTAACCCTATAAAATGTGTAATTGGTTGTATCGGTGTTGTGGATAAATTGATGGCACGAAATGTTAAGTGCTAAGATTGGGTGTAACCTTCGCGATGGAATTGTCAATTGAGAATTTCGTTATCAGACTATTTTTGAGGATCATTCGAACAAAGACGGGAATGAAGTTGGAAAGGAATTTACTTCGGTACTTCTTTCACTAATATTTACCCTGATCGCACGCAATGCCTCATTTTTTCACAATATTAAGAGATGTTTTTGCGAACACATATGCAAATGAACGTTCACAGGAGAAGCGACCCTAGATTCCGTTTAGCAACGGTTCTTTTTGTTGTTGTTGTTGTTGCTATGCTATATTGTTAATAGGTCTTATCGTTTTTTCGCTTTAATTTTATAGAGTACTTTTGAATGACTATCCTTTTCCATCATCCCATAAATTGTTAGCGTTTAATGTGAATAGTTCGATGTGAATGTTTGATGTGTTGACGATATAATTCGCAATATTTCGTATTTCTTCTTTCTATATGAGTGAAATTTTAGTCGTGTGTATATTGTTCGAGAAGCAAAAATGAGGTATGCAAAATGTAGCCATTACAGTTTTATGCTAATCAAGCAGTTGCTGAAACTCGAAAATGCGTGAATTACATCATTTACATTTGTCGTAATTGCCTATAAAGCAAAAGTTTTTTTCTGCCCAAATCTTTTGCCTATGTCTTTTCAGTTCTTCAGTGCGCCTTTCTCATTTGCTGCATAATCCGCTAGCTGAACCATTTTCCCGTACACAAAAAATTAGATCGGTTGTAATTTGCGTAGTATCATTGTTTATTAAGATGGAATAAATGATAGCTACATATGGAGGAGAGCAGGTATGATTAAAGAAAGCTGAAGAGTGGTTAGATTTAAGCAATGTATGATTAACGAGAAAGTATAAAGCAACTTTTGAATAATTTTATGTGTATTAACCATGTGATTCGAATACGAGAATGTTACTGTCATTGCGATCTACTGTTAAATTTTGTGACAATCCCCTCCTTAGTCACCGATTCAACTCGCATATCTTTCAGCGCTCACACAGCTCGGTGTATAGACTCAGCACTTCGTGGCGGCGGCCTCTTCCTTTTTTTTTGCCTATTTGCCAACATCAGTCAATATGAACTGGCGTGTTTCGACTGCACTTTTATCGGTTATTGCCGTTATCGGAGAGGCTGTACTCTCATACGACCCGCAAATCAGTTGGTTTTTTTCAAACTCTTGCTTGCTACGTTCATGATTGCTCTGTACATTTAATGGTCCTATATGTTTAGCAAATAATTGTTCTCGATGGTTGTGAGGTAATATTTAGGCGTTACGCATTATCGAAACTTCTAACCGTTGTGGCTGTAACATCTCTATATTATCAACTTGTCGAAACATCCCTTTATTGTAGCAAATGCCACTAGTAACGTTTTATGCTCTTATACCTCCGCAAAACCTATGGGAAACTGAGAATTTATCCATCCAACTTTTTGAAGAAGTATCCTTACAATGGTTGATTACCAACTTAGAAAACATTTCCGATGGAGTATTTTGAACGGAGGTTTCAGGCTCATTGTTGTCATCAGTAGAACACGGTTTGATTATTGCGTGGCTGTGAGCAAATTCTCTCTGTGTCTTTGTCTGTCTGTCTCTCTCCTCCTCCTCTCTCTCCCTAAATAAAGCTAATTTCTGATGGCTCATTCTAAAAGGATTTGTAACCTTCTGTCTGAGAGTCTCAAATAAACGCTGCGCGATTTGTAGAAATGTGCCACAATTATTGAAATACACGCTGTATTTTATGCCAAATTATAACTATGCGACGAAATCATGTGTAATACTGTTGTTTTATTTTCGCATGCGACAAGTTTTCTAGCAGTGCATGAAACTATTCTTAAACAGGTGTTCCTTCTTAGCTCGATCTTTTCCTCCTCGAGTAAGATCCACTCAGAAATGTTTGGGTAGTCATATAACCGCTGCGGTTCACTTGAGGGTATACGGTCCTCGAAGTAGGCCAGCAATGCTGTGGGTATGCGACCACACATCGCCGATTAAGTCGGAGAGTCCATTTATCGTAATTCGTTGAGAAAAAAAAAAACCGGCGTAAAGAATGAAAAATTAGCATCTTAGCGATAACAGCCTCTTTTAGTTTCGTCGTTGTCGGCAAACAGATATTAGTACCTCGATTTGTTGCATATACATCCGCGGATTGTAAAATTGCATCTCTGAATAGAATGCTGCAACGATTCTAAACCGGAGAATGTGTTTACCGATTCGTGTTGCAATTCCTCGCTTCACTTTCGTTTCTCTTAGCATCCGGCAAAGTCCATCTTTTCCAGTTTATGTTTACTTATGAAATATTTCCATAATTAAGAGCTCTTCATAGAATCTAAAAGTGTTCTTTCATTTTTGGCATTTCCGACTGGAAAAATTTTTTTCTTGTAATGTTTTCATCCGATTTGATAAGAATCGAAGGAATGAAAGGATACCATTTCTGGACCACTCGCTGAGAACGCCTGCCGCATTCTTTCTGGCATACGTTCCAGATATCAATAATACTAGAAATTTGGTGCATGTTCCAGAGAGCAGTCGTGCTGAAATCACTCTTCCACAATTTAAGTTCTTCCAATTCTCGTTGGTAAACGGAATTTAGCAATGATCCTCACTCTTTAATTTTATGTTTTGTGAATTGAAATCAGTTTTTAATGTACGTGGAACTCATGAAAAAATCTGAAACTTGCCTGTCTTTTTTATATGATAGAGAGATTAAAGGAAGTTGTTCCCTCTACTTCTAATGCCTTTAAAAAAGCTTATGAGCTTTAGGTTTTTCCTCTTTTCCACTTCCAGCTCACCCAACCAAGAATTCTAAATAGAGCTGCATCGAAGCCTGGACGATTGCAGAATTTCGGAATCTCGGTGTTTTTTCGATTTTTCAATCTCCAGAGAAAGGGCGTGCTGCAAGTTGTAACAAATTCGTTTTGCCGCCATCATAGTTGATGGGCGTTTTTTCCACAAGGATTGCTTGAATAATTTGTGCACTACATGAAGTTACATGCGTGGCTGGTTTCGAAACGTTTCTTACCCACAGTTTCTGGCAGTTTATCGGTTGGTTAATTTTGGAGCTCTTTGTCGCTTGCTTATCGTCCTTCTCATAGAAACTGTCATGTTTTCAGCTTCGGACGATGTCTTTGAGATTGCCGCCGAAATGATTTTTGATGTTGTGATTGTGGTTTCGTAAAGTAGTGTTCTTGATGTCATTCTAATTGCAACATAAAAACACACACACACATACACACACATGTGAAAAGCGTATCATAACTAGCTTTGTGTAATTTTCAAACATTTGCACTCGCCGTTTGGATGCTTTCTAAAATGTTGAGAAATTTATGAAATTAGTTCATTCAACCATGCTGATATCTAACATTTGCAGACTATTTCGATGGTACAAGCTATGCAGACAATTGCCGTTCAAAGCTTGAGCGACGAGTGTCCGGATTATCCGGTTTACTAATATCGCATCAGCTTTACGGCACTTTCCCATACAATGCATCGAAAAATTGCTTCTTGTTGATCACAGCACCAGTCGGTTATCGCATTCGATTGCGTGTGCTCGATTTCAATGTGCTTGGCGATCCACAAAATTGCGATAAGGATACTCTCCATGTGTTCGATGTGAGTTGCATTACGTTCGTTTGCTTCAACTATGGTTGCAATGCTAGCGTACGACTAAAATAACACCACTTTTGGCTTGTTTTTTGGGTCTCGATGTGCGGACGTCATTTTTCTCTTTATGCAGCAATATATTTGTTTGCATCGATTTCTTTCTCTTTTTTTCTTTTTGTCGAAGTGAAGCAGAGCGAATGATGCAGCAACGTCGCATAGGCGTTCCGATCGTTTGGCAGGTTGAAATTAAATGACTGTGAAACGCAGTAGGAAGGCTAATAAAATCGTCGATTTTCACAAATGATGCCACTGTGTCCTCACATCTATGGCGGCTGAGTTTTCGACAAACGGCACCTCTTAATTCATTTTCACGCGTTCGGCCATTTCTGCGAATGCTCACTCGAAAATTCGCTTTTGCAGTGCATTCAAATGATTGTAGGATAAAAGTTGAATGCAAATCAGGTAACGTAAAGTTGGTAGTATTAATTCTGCTATCCATAATTCGTGTGGTTATAAATGAATTGCATCGAAAAATTATTGTGATTATGTTGAGGTATAGATTCCAAAAATCCTATTTAGGAGTCATTGTTCATTGGGTCACCAATTGAAAGTGACAAATTAAACGATACATATAGAAACAAATACGCAGAGCAACGATAAAGGAACGATTTCTACGTCAAATGATGCCGATATGCACGGGAAAAAAAAGAAAGTCGAACAAATAATAGGCATTTCAGAAAATGACAGACAGCTACCGAGAACACAGCGTATGCGACTGTGTGAAACAAAATAGATTAATTGCAGCATGAAAAGGCAATCGATCCGTCTACTCTGAATGAAGCAACCCCAGAAGATACATCACCAGGGCCAATCGTTGGTCAATTCTGTGGTATAATACGTAACGCAAGTGAGCTAGCGATCTCAAGCGAGAATGCGTTGACGCTTTGGTGGCATTCAGATGCCGATCTGCCACCCAATCATAGCGGCGAGGGATTCCGTCTTCTATGGTCGGCATTCCGAAAATCGAATACTGGTATGTAGTGCATATTTGAGTAAAGAAACTGAAAATGTTTGCAAATTGAAGTATTGATACTAACTTCCCTGATGACATAGTTTCTGAGTGCTGTTGAGGCTATTATCCTTCATCACGTTTTACTGTAATGTGCATTGCTTCTTTTTTTAATAGAGTTTTTTAAGAAGAATCTCCACAAACAAAACGTGCATTGATAACTTACGACTATTCCATTTTTCGAGTCAACATTACTATTCAGTTGATTGTCACGTTTTTTAATGTTGCATATCTCGAGATTGTCACAATGTGTTGAATGCGTGAGGGAACCCATAGGTCGGTTACAAGCGTGCCGAATCAATGCTTTTTTCATGCTCATATGAAGTTGATTGAAACGATAGGGAGTAAATATTTCGAGAGAAAATAGAGCGCTTTTTCTCAAATGATATTGTTTATTGACTTCACTCAGTAAATATAAATCATAGAAAACGGCGTAACGAAAAGACAAAAGGCAGTGATTGGCTGGGTCAGCGTCCTTTTTCCATTTGATCCGTTGATGGGCAAATCAGGTTCCGGTGAATTTTTTTTTCGTTCTCATGATTACCCACTTTTTCTTCAAATTCAAGTTAGGAAAATATAAAGAAACAACGATTTGTACAAAAAAATCGATAGGAATCCAATTAAAAAATTTTGTTCCTATTGATTCTAGGAAGAATGCTAAGCTCACTAATCACCTCCTCCGCATTTCGCATGTGTATGAAATCACTTCATCACTTCAACCAAATGAACACAGTGAGCTCTACGAACATTAACTATTGTCTCTTTCTACCACCGTTTTTGCGCCATCCAGTTCCCCACTGAAATGAGGTGAATGGAGCAGTCAGTGGCGTGACATAGTGTTGGTCCCTGGAAGGTTTTCTTTCAGTGGCATATAACATTTTTCTCGGGCGGGAGGTACCTAAAGTAGGATGGCTACCGGTAATCATTCGTCTAAACTCCTCTATCTTCACTCTGAATTCGGTGCCCCAAATGCCACTACTATGATTAGAAGTGTAGTCTAGTTCGCGCTCAAAGTCAGTGAAGATATTGTAAGACAAGGTGATGAGCGGTCATATGAATTGTTGCAGTTGCTAGCAAAATTCATTGGCCCAGTCAAAAATCAATGTTCTAACTGAATCTGGAGCTTGATATTCTCATACATTTATTTATATGTGTATTCCAACTCAACGAATAATTTTTCATTGAACGGTTATGCATAGGCGTTCGCATTCATCGGTTAACTCGCAAGCGGAAATACAACGTAGGTAGTTTATATCGAATTTGCCGTATCGCTTCAAGAGCGAGTGACCACCATCAGAAGTGCATAGATCGCCGTTCAACTTTGCTACTTACTCTGTAGAGCTTAGAGATGATTAACTGCATTCTTTTAAAATGTTTGACTCAAACCGTTTCTTGCGAGGAATAAGGTTTCCGATTTTCTGTTAATGTCGTCTTTGGAGTGAGATGGCTTCGAAGTAAATTTCTAGAAAGTTTCATGAGCACATGCTTGGAAAGCGACGTCAAGTTTTCTTCTCCATCAGATGGATGCTTCCGATGGATGCGTAAAGTTATTGGATGCTAACTGTGCGTTTTAATAATGCTTTTTTAGGGGAATGTGAGTCATTTTCGAAGGTGAAACTCGTTAACGTCGTTTCCTTTCGACCATTTCATAATAACATCGCACGAATAAGTATTTCCCTTTTTTTTTTCTCAAAATGAAGAGATGTTCGATTGATTGTAGTGATACGACTGCTGGAAAGACCATATTGTGCTGAATATATTCGCATTTATCTGTGGAACACCTAAATAGAAGTGATATTGGAAGCATGGAAAGATACCTGATTCATAAAGTTTTAGCGCCATGCAACGCACAACGTGAGTTCACGTGCACCAATCACGAATGTATCCCCTCTGAATTGGCGTGTAACCGTTATCCGGATTGCAAGGATGAATCGGACCTCTCGCGTGAACGGCAGATCGCTCACAGATGCGACTGTAGGCTTTCTTTGATTCATTTGACCGCAGCGTTAACAAACATCCCATATAAATAGGCTTGCTGAGGTTCTTTTCGCCACCTTACGAAGGTAAATGCCATCTCAGCGAATGAAATCTTTCTTTAATGCGTTGTGAGCAACCAGGATAAAATTCCTTGTAATGAAAACACCTTCGACGTGAATTGCTTTGGGACATACTGATTGAAAAACGAAGCATTGTAGTGTCCACCTTCTTATATTTTGATAAATTTGAAGGAAGATCACCAAAACGTGCCATGCGTCGTCGAAAATGAAATCGCACTCAAATAAAGGTAGTTATTATCGTGTTAGATTTTGAAAAACATAAGGGTTTAAGGTGAAATAAGGTTTATCATAAAGCGTGCATGAATAAGCGAATTTATAAGGCTTTGCAGATTTGGATGACGATCCGCTTGGCTCGTTGACTGGTCTCACCCTTCTGCTTATATGTATGGCAGTGGTCAGCTGTTGTGCGTGCATGTGCATCTGCGCTTGTGTTTGCTGTAAATGCATGAAAGCGCCCGACAAAGCCTGCAACACGAATATCGTTGCTGAGCGAACACCATGCTGTGCAGATGTCAACGAACAACAACAACGAACAACACATCAACTTGCGCAGCCAACTCCACCTGGCTTTTATCCACCTTCACCGCCGACAATACCACCACCGAATAATGCAGCCACCTATTCTCCTCAAAGGACTCTCATTAGCAGGTTATCTGCTTCATGACAATTTCTGGAAGCAACATTTTCGATGCGCATTTCTGTTACTTCCCTCTTAATAAAAGATATCTACTTATCAGTCAAAAAATAGTAAGGAAGTAATTTCTTCGAAAATTCACATCAAAAAGTGGATGGTTTTGACTGAGTAAATTTCAATTTCAAAGTTTTTCTTGCTGAAATGAGAGCCGTAAGATGAACAAATTAAGAAAATTAAATTTTGATGCTGAACAAAAATGATACATTCAAATTTAATAGCAATACGTTCACTAACAACTTTGAGTTAGTTAAATTCTGATCTGCTGCATTGTGAGTGCAGAAAATTTCCACTTTTTTCTTGTCGAATATTCATGGAAATCGTCACAATATTGGAAGATATGCAATAGAGAAGCATGTACTTTTGTTAAAAACGCTGTGCGGTGATTGCGTGTGTGATTAAAATTTATACTACTGAAAAGTTTGCTGAAAATATACGCAAGTAGTAATGGAACTTTTTTTTCTGCGAAGAAGCGCGTTATGCGGTTGCAGAAAGGCGCTCATGCCTGATGTTGAGAGGAATATTTCAGTAATGAGCGGAAAGTTATGACTTTTCCCTAGAACGAGCCTGGGAAAATCGTTGTAACAATGTTTTAATAGGCGCAGATTTGAGGGCATCCATGATGAATGATGAAAAATGAGACGGCAAAGGAGGTTCTGAGTGAAGTCGACCTAAAACTAGCAGTATGCGGAAGAATTATTTGAGGTGCCGTCATATCGTCTAGATAACGTGGCATGCGAGAGAGGCATAAAATTTGTTTATTTCGCTGGACAACGATCTCCTAGCCTTACGTATGAGTGCGCATTCACTAGATCGCTACCGAAGTTTTTTAATTTTACTCTTCAGGGTAACGTTATGTTGCTCTATCATGCAGTGTTGAGATTCTTATGCGCTTTTTGCGATTTGTGACGCAGCCATAAAGATGGCGCTGTTGATCTTCATCAAGAGAGAGGAAAGGAGTAATTTTAAATAAAATATTTAAAGAATTCTTATTATGCCGTTAATTTCATCCTCTAAAGAGGGCATATGCGTAATTTGCAACAGAATCAATCTTTCAGTGGCTTGTCGATGGGTGCTGGTATACAATTTCCTGCGCAGCAAATTCGCTATAGCAAGCAGCCAGGCGCACAATATCCTCAGGCAATGATTGCGGCAAACGAATACGGCAGCCCCACGGAGCAGGCGAACTTATGCACGAACAGCGACTATGCATATCCAAGAAATGAAGCTCGACATTTGCTCATCTAGTATGCGTGTATTCGTACGTGCATTATGCGCTCGTCTGTTTTGTATATAGCAGTCCATAATTTTGCGGTTAAGGATTTAAGTGTGGCTAGTCAATAGCATATTGCATGTAGCTGCAGCGTCTTCTATGGGGAAGGGTGGACGATCTTTTCTGAGCACTTCCACACAAACCAGTCGTACTTACCACACCTGTAGGCAGCAGTGGAGGTGTACGGAACAGGAAATAACAAAGACTACATCCTCTCCACATTCAACCGACACGTGACTGGGGAGTTTCATTCGGTGCCTGAAACGAAAGATAAGCGAAATTTCGAAATTATAAGGTGCGTTTTTTTCTTGAGTATTCATTTCCAGTCGATCATTGATCATATCGTTCCGTTCGACTTTTCGTTGAAACATTCAAGATATAAATAGTTGTGCTGCAGAACTGGTTTCCATCCTAATAAGAAATCCTGCGGATAAACGTGATTATTACGCTTGAAGGCATTCCATCTGGGCATTCTGCCAAATCTTACTGGTCTAATAGGCTCGGTTGCTTTGTCTTTCGTGCACCGCTTGTTTTAAGGGATGCGTGAAAATGGTTTAAATTTACATCACTTGATTGGCGCAGAGGTAGGTGTAAGCCAAACCAAGGTGACCGATCTAAATTGGAGCAGTCAAACCGCTTTGACCTATTGAATAACGCAAGGTACCATTCCCTTGAGGATAAGTGTTGTTGTCGTTGAGCAAAATAATCTCACTCTCAGTAGCTTAACAATCTTGCAGAACCTGACACGGCAAAAAATGAGATGCTGAACTTGGACGGAAGCTGAATAGGGAAGCGAACCAATCAACCGGTTCAGCAACCGCAAGCTAAATTTCCTCATACGGGATGGCCGGTCAGCTAAAATTCGATCTCTGAGAGAGAAGATCGCTCCGTTTGACGGAATCACTTCTTTCTTTTGAAATATGACGTGGGTCTTTCATCGGATATATTATGTTTTTACGATGTGGATTGTCAAATTCTATCGCCCATTTTTGGACAATATCAGCTGGCCAGACGCCCGACTTGCATTGGATTTGCTGACTGCTTTTCCGCTCATATGTAGAATCAACGATTTTCTGCAAATTGTATTATATGATATGAAACGGGAGGCCTAAATGTACCGCGAAACTCTTTATATACTGGAAACTCCTATCGACGTTTATTTTACCGTGTCTGGAACAATCTCGGGAAAAAAGATTTCCAAATTTAATACGGGTTCTCATTTGTGTTATTTGTCATTTTATTTCATTCATGTATTCTGTTATCGTTTCATGAGCTTTTGAGCGTTTTCTTTTTCATGAGAATTTCTTATACTTCGCTTATGTGGTGTGCAGTTAGTTTAGTGTGTTCATCTTCGAACGCTTGAATATGCAGATTTTCTTGCATTGTCTCTGAATAGTCCTCAAATTGCTCACCGATACGATTGAAATAAAGAAAAAGAAAGGAGTTTCATTGAAATACTTTTTTTGCAAATATCACTCGCACTTCAAGCACAAGCTAACAAATATTTCAGCTATCAGTTGGGAAAGTTGTGTCTAGAAAAAGAAAAGGACGATATCATATGTATGAACTAGCAAAAAGTTAGCAATAACTGTCTATAGTGAGCAGGCAACACGGTGCATAAGTAAAACAAAATTAAATCAGAACAGAATGTTCTAAAAGTGAAACAACCAAATAGGCTAGACAAGCTGATAGAAGACGCAAAAAAAAAAATGGGGAAAACGCTTCCCTCTTCTCGCATTTCGCCAACAACTTCTGAAGGTGTAACGGAAAATTCGTTATCTGAGAACGTGAGTTCTGTTCGATGAACGTTTGAGACTAACAACGTACCTTTTAGAAAGCGTCCTTTAATACTTAGAGACCGGCACGAACATGCTTGTCAAAATGGATATATGCTCTTATGTGTTATAGCTCATATAAAGAGATGGCCGTTGTTCTTGTCCAGTGGGAGTGTGAGATAGGCTGTTGGCTAAATGTAGGCTGTCAAAAAGCTAGGACTACTTATCGGATTAGCTATGTAAATTTAACTCTGAACAGTGACTAGTGGTCTTTTTTTCTGCAGTTTGAATACTTCCAAATATCGGCTACCGGGGACTTTAAAAAACTGCACTTCGGAAATAACATGCTTTGAAATGGAGTTCTTGTCGCATAGCGCAGCCCTTTGTCCAGAGAATATCACTCGCTGCGGATAACGAATCGTGAAAGACGGCTTAGAACTACCAGTGAGCATGCCTTCACCTCATTTTTTTTTTTCAAAAATCGACCTCACAGCTTCTAGCGAGAAAGTTCCAAGTAATATTGTTGACCAAAATTTTTAGCTCTTCTGATTTGATTGAAACAAATGCCAGGAACCTCGAGATTTTTTTAATTTTGTTGATTTATTTTCAAATCTCGTAGGATTTTTGATTGTTTGTTGTGGCCTTTACAGTATGATTGCAACTTACTTTCTGATGAACCTGTTTTTCTATGCTGACTCTGTTGAAGGAAACAGATTTGAAGGGGGCTGCGCATTATGATTGAAACTTTGAAAACTGAAATATTCGTCTACTGGCGGCTTCGTTTTTCTCAGCTCTACAATAAGCTCAAAGCTGCGCTTTCCATAGGCCGTGCATTATTTTTAATTACATCGTACCCAAAAAATATGACCATTATTCCTGCTCGAAATCATCGCAAAGTATTGTTCAGAACTTGCCTCGCTGCAACTATCAGTGGACTGTACCGAAAGGCATGTGGCAAACAAACGCAGAGAATATATGAAACGCCAGGTTTTCGAACAGGAGGATTAAAATGAAGATCGCAATGAATTGGTTAGGGGAGGATATGGGAGCGGGAGCGGGGCGGTTTGCGAAGAACTCAGTGGTATAAGCACCCCTTTGATGCAAGCCACAGGAAGTTGAATTCTTTTGTTGCATGAGCTATAAGATGAAAATCTAACCGTTATGTACCGTCTCAGTACCGATGAGAACGATGGTGCGAAAATGTTCACAAATTAGGGAGAACAACAATTTAATACGGCGACACTAAAGAGTCTGACAGAAGCGTATAATATATTCCTGTTGAAGATTTCTTGCTCTTTCACCAGATTATAAGCACTGATGGGCACTTTTAATGAATCGCACTGTTGCGATGTCGCATCCGTGAGGACTCGATTGCATCTGACATCCATCGCAAAGACGACTGAAATCACAGTGCTCCTTTGGGGAAGGTTCAGTTTCAGAGGTTTTCCAGCAGTCCAAAATTTACAAGTCATCTGGTCGCATGGATCTCCGCAGAGAGTGAAGGAGGGTGGTGAACTCGAAACACTAGTGCACGCCCAGCACCAACTTAACAATGCGGTCTCGCAGAAGCCCTCGAAAACAACTTATGTGGCACAAATATCGACAGTTTATTACATGAAAGCTAATTACATATAGACACCATACCGAGCATCACGATTTTCTCACAATTCTCTCATCAATATTCACTACTACCTAGTACTGTCAAGCCGAAGTCTTCGTAGAGGAAGAATACTAGATTACACTTTCAGAATGCAATGTTTGCGTTTTTTGATGAAGGCTTTCAAATAACAGACTGAAAAAAAAACTGCGTTTTTCATTTGCCTCACTAAAGACCTTGTAAATTTCATATCTCATTATCCTTTCAGCTGGAGAGCAAAAAAAGATTTAAAAATTGATGCCACAAAATTGCGTAAGCATCAAAGAAATTTATTTTTCTAAATACTTTTGAGAAGTACATATATGGTGTTTTTTTTTTACAATTAAATAAACGATAACAACTTATCGCCGACGATGATCTTCCATATAGATAGAACACAATAAAAATGAAATCAGATCATAATCGTTACGTGAAAAAATAAAGCGGGTGCACAATTCGTTATAATTTACCTTTTGCTTGGTGATAGGTTCAATCAATATCGAATTGACGACAATTTTTGCTGACCTTTATCTTAGACCTTTACCTTTAAGTTCTTTATGCAACGTTTGTTCACATCGAAAAATATTAGCTAAAATAATGAAAAAATGACAGTATTTTTCGAAGCGGACGATATGAGAGATTTTTTCGATTTTTTTTGACATTCATACTCGTCAACGTAAGCCGTTAACCTATCACTCAAAAACCAACAGAAATAAAACAGTATCGAAACTAGAAGGTTGTACGGAATGTTTGTAACATGTTTAAAAAAAAAAAAAATTGCAACGAAACGTGATCCGCCATCGATGACGGTCGCACCCCTATAACCTTGCAAATTAATGTAATTTGCATGTAAAAAATTGTTGCGTCGGAGTTGAACCGCCAGACTATCCGGTTTCTCTCCTTTTTCTATTACATTTAAGCTGCAACAAAATCTATGTCGACTTACGTTCGGCTACAACATAGTATGCATCATTTTCATTGTTTAGTGATAAATCAGCAGAGATGAAGTAAACACTCCTTATTTAACGTGCTGCTTCTTTCCGAAGATAACACAACTGAAACAAGACGAGGAATACAAGTAAAGAAGTGAGCTATGGAATTCACTTAATACGTTCTTTTTGCAATTTGGCACATGATATCAACTTGCTGTAAAAGAAGGCATTCAAATACAACAACGAAATGCCTATCTATACGCATAACTCTCTAAAACAATCGAGCGCTTGTACAAATCCACGACCGAACATTCCTTTCTTTCGGACTCGATTGATTATCGAACAAGGTGACTTGTCGATTCAGTTGAAACCTTTTCATATACAGAA
This sequence comes from Baylisascaris procyonis, assembly GCA_037389465.1. Lineage (NCBI taxonomy): Eukaryota > Metazoa > Nematoda > Chromadorea > Rhabditida > Ascarididae > Baylisascaris > Baylisascaris procyonis. Next base: position 6,179,268 of record JAZARR010000059.1, read on the forward strand.
CTCACAAAAAGGATTCACTTCGAAAGAAATTAAGCCTGAACGATCCTTGATTGCATATTATGCAATCGCCATGGCTTCTTCAATTCACCAATTGAAACTGCGAAGGAAATAGACGTTTAGATACGTATGCGCACGCACACATATCGCATCGCCATACGAGGCTCTTGAGAAAATTTTGGAGGAAAAGAGCTCAACAACTGAAGGTGCAAAGGACATAACAAGAGGAGCGGTATGTGATTGTCACTCGGCTGAGTCGCCTCAGGTCAGAATGTTTCGTTCGAAAATAGTAAACGGTGAACATCGACGCGCTTCCCAAACTTCCGATTTGTTGGGCAGTTCTCAGATTCCTCAAAAAGATACCCGTTGTTGTGCAACATGCACAAATGCTGTTGTTGCTGCAAGGAGTTAAATTCTGCAAACGAAACGAGCTAGACGTGAAGTGTGGCGCAAATCGCCTTGATTAAGATTGATAGCCTTTAATGTGAAGTCGGAAAAGGCTATATCAAAAACAATATTAGTAGAGCACAAATCAGCGATCGATTTTGAGGTTGCCTCGCATTGCCTCGCAAATCGCTAAACTTCAAACGTTGTACAGACAGATAATGCTGTCGCTTAGATACATCAGCAGAAAGACTGATTTGGAAACATGTTTTTTTTTAAAACATTAAAAAGTTTCATTATGTGATAGTCCCAAGCAGGCAGTGTATAACTATCTCCTACCATATTCGTGGAATTGGATCCTCCTTCAGGAAAGGCTTCGAATGGTAGGCGGAAGAGAAAATTTTTATTCTGTTGCAAGGTCGTAACTATAGTTTGCAGTGCGTTTCAGCTAATCTAAAGCACTCAGTAAGCAGCAAGTAACGTGGCTGAGTCAAAATGAGTCGTCAGATTAATTAGAAAAGACATCCCAGTCAAGATCAAAGAACGCAAACAGCACCTACTGACGGCATACGTAGTAGTGTTGAATATTTGCGCAATTTCATGAGCACTGTTCAGTTTCCTTGCAAAGTCGCTCAAATTTCATGTCTCTTCGGGAATCTAAGCTAAGTATCGTTTCTTCTGCATCCAAACTCATATGATCCTATCCATTCACTCAATCAACCCTTAAGAAATGCATGCGTATCTGCTCGACGTGAAACAAAATGATTGTTTTTGAAGAGAAGTGCAATATTTAGACAAAGAACGCTTAGTACTACCTTCTCACCTCAACATTTCACCTACGACAACCTAAATCAATGAACGTTATTGTAAATTACAAGTATCTTTCATTAACCTTTTATCTAATCAAGCTTTCTTTCGTTACACGCAAACAATAAGTGGTAATGAGCCAAAGCGGATTAACAGCTAATTCCATCTGTTTCGATAATACAAGAATAAAGAATTGTCGAAATAGTGAATTCGTTTAAAAAAAGCGCGAGAAAACGAATTTTTGTAATAGTTTATATGATTAATGGAACAATTTGAGCAACCCAAAGCAGCAGAAAATAAGTTCATTACGCAAAAAAAAACTTTCCCAACATCAGAAAATTTTTTCGCATAGAAGAGAATTGCTCAGTTGATTAGAGAATTTTTATATGTAATAACTAACCGATATTGATGAAGAGTTCATTTCGGACTTTAAATTTCTCGAAATGATTGATAATTCACACAGAATGAGAATAGGATGAACGCCGAGATTTTGCACATGCGAAGAAGACACCAGACATTACTTGACAGATACTGCCACAGGCTGCCAAATAGAACGACCATGCAAGCTGATTATGCTGCAAATGGGCATTTCATTGTGTGCTAATTAATGCAATTAACAACATTATAAAAGAGTGCTTCGAAACGGAAGCTGTAACAAATGCGGAAAATGACCAAAAAAAAAACATCACTGCCACGCACGCCTTTTTTATTTACCGTTCGACGTGAGAGCAGATAATAAGTGAATGTGTGAAAATAATGCATTTCTCTAACTCAAAGCAAATGCTGCAGACTAAATTAGTTGACATCACGTAGGCTGTATTCTAATGTTTTTATAAAACAACGACTTCGGCGTTGTGATAGGACTACATGATGATGTGATGCGAGCAGAGGAGTTCTACTGTATTGCGCATATGTCTGATATTTCAACTTCTAAAAATACCACATTTCGTAAGCATTAAGAATTTATCATTAGCTAGTTCATATTTTCAGCACAGCAACTTTGCATTATTCCTCTCATGAAATCGACTACAGATTTCTTCTCTAATTCACACATGACTGACGAGAATTTCTCGATGATAGAAATACGATTACCGACCGGTAACATTCGAGATGGGCGAATTGCAGCTGAGGTGAACATACACTGTGAGCTTTCTTCGCTTATGAGATAGTATAATTTTGCGTTTGGAATTTATCATTTCGTTTCACTTGTGAGTGTACTCAACTGGACCTTTTCACTGCTTTTCTATACTAAATTTTGCCACGTTTTGGTACTTCTACACAACAGCTAAGCGTTTTTGTGCAGTGTTCTAAATTATCAAAGCGCTATTGTCTGGCTCAACAGCAGTTTTACTACCAAACATTTGGAGCTAGCCAGTCAGCCGAACTAACAACAGTTATGCAGTAATGCAATTTTCACAACTTCTTGCTTCTGCTTAGGAAACTAATGACTGCTTAATTCCATTCTCCTCGAGTAACTGTAACTAATAAGCATGCAAAAAAATTACCATCCTGTAGAGAGGCAAATCGTCGGGTTGTAGTATGCTGAATGTCAACGTTTGTCCCATCTGATTCTGGTAGGCGTACCAAATACATGCGCTGCCCGAACACATGCCTTAAACTTTCATTTTATTCCATAAAATGCTAAAATACAGTTTTTCATAATGAAAGAGCAATAAAAAATCACATTCACGATGTGAAATGCGAACGCTAACACTCGGAGCGTAGCTTCATTAACACTATTTCGTCTTAGCAAAGGAATGCATAAGTAAATGTATGAAACAAATTCCAAGACTACAGCTTTGTTTTAAGAATTCTCACCAATGACTTTCACCGGAAAGTATCCAAAACTCCTGCGAATCAGAATGATCGTCTATGGAAGCCACCTTTGAATAGAGCATCGCTCTTTGAAAGAGGTCTTCCTAAAAAATACCTACAACGCATCCATTTTGCCGCTTAAAAACGTTGAGATCTTACAAGTAGCATATAGTATCATCTCTATTTTCATACTCTTTATTGTGTACAAAGAGAACAAAAACACCAATCAAAATGAAAAGTGCGACGAGAAAACAATCCTGAAAATTGCATTCCTTACCTCTGTCTTGAGCAGAATTCCCTACGAATACAGTCTCATGTTTGATTGCAATCAAAACTGAAAGTGTTATAAATCTGTGCTAGCAGATACCATATTTGAAATGCAGATATCACCATTTAGACAATTATAGACATATGCTGTGGTTTAATGAGGTACATAGGTCGCTTTTACTCACCAGTATTTGCCGTTTTGTGCCGTCAGAGTAATTGCGCATATGACAAGCCCAACAGAACAGCGGATTAAAACGTCTTCCATATTGCATTTGGCAGACTGCACAAATGTGGTGATTATTTACGGCACATTAACAACGGAATTAGTTGAAACAAGATTAATGAGGGAATTACAAGCGAAATGTGAAGAAAATTCTCTGGAAAAATTAGCCGCAAAAAGAAAAGTGGACTAACCAGCAAAAAACACCCAGAAACTGAGGCAGCAGCTGCAGTGATTACAACAGCATGGACTGCACAGAAGACTCAATACAGAAAGCCCTATCGAAAGCAGCATCAACGCAAGAATCACCCATTCGAAAACTGCAATAAACGTAAGCATTTTAGACAGCGGAAAAAACTGGTCAGCGTCATTAAGTGTTCTTTTTCCGATCATGCAAACCTCCGTGTGAAAAGCACATCACGTCGACCTCTAGCCAACGAATCTGTATGTGTATGTATGTTTGTCCTGGTGCTCCAACTTGGAATCAACCTTTATTGTTTAACCGTTCGATAGCCGATTCTTGATAGTCGAAGAGTGCTGAACAGTGGAGATTTTGGATTTTTCAAGCAAACAGTAAGCATGAACCTGTTAGGCGTGCACTCATGCAATTTTTGTGATGCTATGATGACCGTGATAAATGTCACGCACTTTCTACTTCATTTCATTCTTCAGCATCTATTGCTTTCTTTAGCATGAAGCGCTCTGCGCTTCGTGTATTTTATCAGGTCCTGATTTGCAACCCAAAGGTAGAACCTTGCAAACTCATGTCCAAGAATTCTAAATTTATAGACTGAGGCTTGTAAAATTCAAATATTTAGCCGTTACACAATATTCATCGATGAGACAGTCAAAGAATAAATATTACCACTCGGGAACCACAGAAGCTAGAGACAGGACATTTCGATGGTTAAAACCGACATTACAGAGTAACATTTACAGCAACGACGTCTGCAGTGACGCATCAACACTGAAAGCGCTCAGAAATGAATGAGGTCAGAAAATTAAAACTCTGAGCATCTTGCAACTAATGAGGTTATAGCAGAACCGGTTGATTAGACGAATGAGATGCAAAAGCGTATATCATCACCACTCATCTTATACGTTTCTTTTTAAAACATAATGCTCATGTAGAAAGATCATTTTTTTTTTACTTGTAAAGATTTGTAAGAGCGGATTGCGGCAATTCAAAGTCCGTGCTTATTTGTGCGCGTGTCTTTTTATCTATCGTTAATTTCAACTAGCAACACAAAAGTGATGGTAATGGAATTTAATGATCACGAGTGACGTCATAAAAATGCATAAAAATCGCAATCTCGTTCACGTCCACTAAGAGTTATTGATACTCAATGACATCAAAAAACTTGCAAATCGAATATGCATTGCTTCTTGAAATCGAAAGAAAAAAAAAAACGAAATCGTTTAACTGCAAATTTGTAGTGTTGATAGATTTCTCAGAAAAAAGTCGTTAGGTTTAATTATATTTTCAGACAATTTTCCAGTATATTTGCATACTTGAAAGAGTTAGTTAGGCTCGTCGGTTGTAATGAAAAATGCTCATCACAAAGAGTGATTAGAACTTTTCATTTTCGCAAATGCTCTCAACACACGAAATTTCTGCTATATTTCATGCATTGAACAAATCGACTCAATCATTCAAAAACCACTCCAAAAAAGGTGTCAGAATGAACGATGAGACAAAAAGCTAACAAAAATAATGAAAGTAACAATCGAGAAGCTAACCATCGACCATTAAAAAAGTCGAATAATTAGCTTCCCCACTATGAGGATCAAATTGCACAATATTATTTTACTTCTGTCATTAATGTTTTTCTCCCCTTCGTCATTAAGAAGACGTACAACACGCTTTGCTTTTTCATTAAACAATTTCTACGTTTTAACAACGTTTAGTGGCAGATGGTAAGCGATGCCGCTCTATGAAATTGTAACTGAATAGCAACTGTTCAGCTGGATTATCAACGCACAACGAACTCTTAGTGTGGCCACGAAATGGCCAAACAACATAACAAGACATCATCCAAAATTCGTTGCGTTTGTGTGCAAAGGAATAAATCCTCGAAAAAAAAAGAAGAGGAGTCTTTTGAGAAAAAACTTAACTAGTTTACTCTTAATTTATTTCGTTAGCTTTCGAAACACACGCATAAACCAGTCGACATATAGAGAGATCAGTCTAACTCTGAGTCAATTTTGTGCAGCATTGTTAATCGCCTTCGAAAACATTATTGTTTAAGGTTATAATCATTTTTTTAAAGAAGTTTTCCTCAAATTTGAATAAAACTTTAAGCTGTTATTGCATATGGTTTCCGTTTCGAAAACAAAAAACAACATGAATGAAGAGTGCGCCTCTACTTACTGCTAAATATGCAATAGCTATGAATGCTAGGAGATGAAAGATTATAGAAGAAATGCTGAATTTGGAAGAATGTAACAAAGCATATTTGAGAAACGCAAAAAAAAAACAAACAACCACCTTGAAGTTTTTTATTGGAAATTGGTGCACGGTTACCATCAAAAACATCTGCACCAATACGCATCACCTCTTGTACGTCGTCGGTGAATTTTGAAAAACGATTCACACATTGTGTATCAATCAAATATCGTGTACATTGTTTCCACAATCCTCGATGCATACTCATCACATCTGAATGTTCCTTTCACACTTATCCTCACATCAATAATAAAACAAACGAAACAACTGGACAGATCCATTTACAGCTAATGAATTTTACCATTGTTCTTACTAGGTTTTTATATTCGATGAAAAAGCGGGTGCCAGTCCAAATGAACATAATTGCTTCGGAAGCGCTCAGACAGGCAGATCAAAATAAACAAATAAATAAATGAATAAATAAATAAAGAAATAAAGAAATAAATAAATAAAATCTAACAGCTGTAAATAATTACGAAAAATACGATAGTTGCATAGCCGAGTTCCAAATATGCAATTTCTGTTCATAAACATATTTTTATGCCTGAAGCATTTATTGTGCTTCGCGCTTTTATGAAAATATTCTCAGCAGTCGCAAGAAGATACCCAACCTCCTCCTCTCCCCAGTCCTTATAATTGATCGAAGTTCACGGTTTACAAAAATAATGCGAGAAAAATGAAATTGAATAAACCGCATATTATATCGGAATTGGCAACACAAACAAACTGCATAAACGAAAAATGAAACGAAACAAGCAAATCAAATGTATGTATAAAATTTGATCCATGTAAGATTCCCCAAAAAAAAAACTGTTTAAACTGACCGACGCTTTCGAGAGGCCGATGCGTTGACCAAAAGTCGGTACCGATTGCTGCAATTAGCGTACCGGTGCCGATCAACAATAACATCCATGCAAATACATGCGCCCCGGAATAGTGCATTTGAAAACGATGATTGCGACGTGAAGTCAGTAGTTCTCTCTGAAGTTGAGTTCGAAATTAATGCTGCAATGAGCTAAGAATTGCGTTGGCAATATTTAACCGCCGCTCGTTTTAATGAAACAGCTGATCAGCAGCAGGCGTTTACTACAACTCGACATGCTTTTGAGTGCCATCACGCCACCTCTCACCTAGCCGCATTCCACAACCGCAAAACAATTCATCAACAATTCCAGTGACGTGCCGATGACGTACCAAGATTCAAGATTTCACATTCATTTTCAGGAAAATTCAATGTTGGCGAGAGGTAGAAAAGAACCGAATAAAACTTGGAAACGTTTAGTTGACTTAGAGTCCAAGTTACTTGGTTCACCTTCTTCGATGATTACGCTAACAGACAATCTGCTGGCAAATTATCGGTGCATAAAAATTTTATATGCCGTATGTCATGATTTATAACAAACACTGCAGCAAGCTTTATCGACTTATCAACGAAAGTTTCCAGCATTAAATTCGATACCTCACAAGCATACAACATAGAACACTTTAAACGAAGGATGTCTTCATCAAAGAGTAATACACACAGAAAATAAATGGCACTCATATCCTCTTCAACTATCCATTGAAGATTGTTCCGTTCAGATATGCGCAATTCATTTTCTCGCCTCTTTCTCGGAAACCTCGAGAAATGACATGCAATCACGCGTCGCCCCAAAAAAATGCGAAGAAAAAAGGAATGTGTGAGCTGCTTGTAAAAGGAGAAATTTTGAAGCAGTTCTGAAGGAAAAGCCTTGGTTTATTTTTATTTATCTATCCAACCTCCAACTTCGAAACATCCATAAGTATATGTGAGAAGCACAAAACAGATACGAAGAGTTCAACAAACAAAAGAGTAAAGCACAGCTGAGCAATGAATGCGCAGTCCACACAATGCACAAAGAAACAAAAGACGAAAATCATCAAAACAGAGTGCGAAATGACCATCGCAAAAAATATAAACAATGGGGGATTGAAAACACTGGATTTGCTTCACAGTAAGCATCAAAACAATTTCGACTTCTCACAAAAATATCAAAACTATCTTCTTCTGCGGTATTTTCAGGGCGAATATTCCATATAGGCAATATGCTGTAATGAAGTGTAATCGGAATATTGCTCGTAGTAAACGTGTCTCATAGTTTTGTGATACTCATGTTCACATCGGTCATGCTCAAAGAGTGTGAAGATGTGAATGTGTCGTTTGAAGTGTCGTTGAATATATCAAGAATTTAGACAGGGCAAAAGAAAAATTCTCGCCAACACCAAAACATGCATGACAAAATGATTATTTAATCGAAACTCAGCTGAAGAAGCGACGAAACCGGATGGAAACACTGAAGATCAGCTGCAATGAGCGAAGCAGGCTGCAAGCCTAACAATCGTGCGATGAACGTGAAATGGCTAGCAGCGAGGGAATTACGCTGCTAGGTGCAGTCGTGACGTTCGCAGACAAGCAGCCGGCCACTCGAGTATCGCTCCGAGTACGAGTAATGAAATAATTTCGGCTGATATCTCGAAGGCACTTTGCTAGACGACGAGACGCGATCGCATTCGAGTGTGTACGCGCGTAGAGGAGGAATTAGCTAAAGAATTGGCGTATAGACCAACGCATGCTCACTTTTATGCATAGCAGAGTAACGCTACTTGAACGTGGTTTCCCTATATTCACGACAAGGTGGCAAACGGATGGATGCATTTCGGTGCATCTGATGGACGTCAGCTGAAGGAGTCAACGTTCGAGTCATGATGCCTCCCATGCGACCATCCCTCGTTTATGAAACATCGGAGAAATGCGCATACGACTCGAAGCAAATATGTGACATCGATGGTCGATGTGAGTGATGCATGCAAAACAACATATCAAACGACAATTAGGAATGCGTGAATCCACTCGATTTCCATCAATGCACTTCTCGAACAGATTATACATCCTGTGGATGAGTGCTACTCCCCAATGAGCTTATAGATCGTTGTTGCAGGCTCTTCATGTGAAATAGCATGACAGAATCACAATAAAAAGCATCATTATGATGATGTCCATGTAACGCATCCACTAATATACAGACATCATTTCGCCCATAATGTTTTTCACCTGACGCGTAATAGATGAAAATTTTCAAATTATACACCTAATAGATTTGAAATGCTTCTTTGAAATTCATGTGTCTAAATGACAAAGAATATGTTGCAGCCGTTTAAAGTAGAAAACAAGTAACTGAATCATCACTCGACTGCCACCTTAGAAAATAGGCGAATTTCCTTGTTGAAGAAGGGGTCAAGTCAGCGATGACCGATATGGAAAAATGCAAAATTCTTTAGGCACTGTAGTTAGGAGCGCATTGAAAGAACAAAATCGCTAAGGTAATAACTGCGCAGATGGATGGATGCACACGCGCATGCGCGAATATTGACACTTATTATGCAAATGCAGATCACGTTGAATTTTACCAAAAAGAAGAGCGAAAAACACATTGCGCCAGTTAATCCTTTTCTTTCCCCGAACAAAACATGTAAAATTGCCGATTTGAATTGAAATCAAGGGCGATTTTTGGAATTGTGCTATAGTCACCCGAATTTCAGGTTAAATTTTCTTAAAACAAATTTTCAAAGGTACAAATACTGCATCGTTAATGCGATCCACAGCAAACTACAAGATTGTATTGCTTAGAAGCGAATATGACTTGGAACATTACGCTTCAAAATTTTAACTTTTTCATCGGAACGTTAATTTTCTGTCGGTGATTTTATCTGCGTTCCGAGAGCAGATGAAAATATGGTGAGGACAGCTCCCTCACAAAAAGCATTCAAGTGAGGTGCACTTTTGAGAGTTGATCTCTTAATCAGAGCATTTGGAAGTGTGGACCACATTCATAGAACAACGCCGAATTTCTACACAAAGAACCGCAATGTCGATGACCGATAAGCAAGCGAAGTTTGTGTTGCACTAATATAGCTTCTTCAAGCAAAGATCATTTTTACTGGCAGCAACTCTAATGACAGAAGCATACTCGACGCTGTTCCGTATAGATGAAGCCGCTAAACCGATGCATGAAAAGTGACGTTGTCGAAAATGAGGAGTGCAGAGAATTCGACCAATTACATGTCGCAACACCACGTGAGGTTTGCGATTGGAAGTTGAAAGAGTCAGGCGGCATTTGGTGAGCTTGACGCTTGTTGCCACCACAGCTAATTAATGCAAAGGCAAACCGTGTATGTGTGTTTGTGTATGCGCACGACAATATTCCTATGTAAAACGAAAATTCCCCAGGGCAAGTTGTATATTTTAGGCAAGCGCACAGCTTATAAATAGCAACCAGTAACCTAAAAGCATAGCTCATCCACTAAAAAGATCAATATGTGCCGCTCAAAATTGCCAGAAAGCAAAAACAATTCATCCGAGTCGATCAAGCGACCGCTTGTCAACTCGACACTCAGCTGCCAATACGCACACGCTGACCTTATTGCACGACATACGCGCTTACTGGATGCCTGCACCCGTTTCGCATAGCACTTAAGAAATTCCAAGCAAGCGGCCATCACTCCAGATGCGGCATTCTCGCATATTGCAATCCGATCCGTGATTCTCCTTCCTTCTAGGTTGTCTCCTCCTTCTTGCAGAGCTTACGCTGGCTTCAAATTCTGCACAAGATTTGCTTGAGAAACTGCGAATACCAAATGAAAGAGGTAAAATTGGTTATGCAACCGAAATATTGCATTGTCTTACGTCCCTGCGATGTAAGATTTCCGAAAACATTTTGGTGGAAAAACTTTCAGTGCCATAAGGCTTGCTTTATCCCGCAAAAAGCAACAAAAAAGTTGCGGCAAAATGAGAGAAACTAAAGCTATAATATCCGACAAAGAACAGCGAAAATCACTGTATCTTTAATAGTAATGAATATTTAGCTGCGTTGTTAAGCACTCAAAAATTCACAACTCTCCGAGCGATAAATATAACATTCTTGAACACTGCACTGAATAAAAGTGATAAATTGAACGAAACATCCAATGAAACAGATTGACCAAACTGAACCTTTAGCACTAATTGAACAACTCACGAATAAACTTGAGCAACATCACTAGCTATGCAATTCAACAAATTATTCAATTTTCGAATGTTGCATTCTCCATTTAAAGCGCAGTGGAAAAAAAAGAACAAGCTTGACATATGAGAACGGCTAAGCTTTCTACTCTATCATTTAACAAAGTATCATGTTGAAAGCAAATCTAAAATGGGACAGATTAATTTATTTCCGCTTCCATTTTGCCCCTACGATGAAAAATTCCTTCGAAGATATGTGAGTATATGACTTGAACAAACATTTTCTCGTGTTATAGACTTTTGCTTTGTTTGCGAAATTACACAAAGAAATCACCACAAAGACTTCCTGATCATTCCGAACGAGAAGTGGTCGTCGGTGCTTTGTTCTTGAATTGATTCCAGTAAACAAAAACACAATCTTTGTTGAATATAAAATCTGGATAAAAGCGGATGAGTATAGCTCAGAATTCATAGCTTGTCGAAATATGCTTGAATAGCGCTAAACTGCATGCAAAAGGGGAATTTCACTGTGCCGTTTCGCTTTCATGCCCTCGCATTGTCCTTTCTCGGTGAGCAAAATTATTTGGGTGGAAAAAGTTGGGAAAGCAATAGCCGGATGTGTGATCTGAAATGATAAAAAGCTTCGTAAGCAAATAACAAGGAATCAGCTGATGGCACTGGAAAGAGGCCGCAATGGAGCATGATCAAAAAAAAACCTGAATGTCTTGATGTTACTGCATCAAAATTTATTCCACTGCTCACGTCACTCAAAAATAATGCGAGTAATTGCAATTGCCGTTTGTCTCGTAGATATTGTTCGAGACAACTTAGTGTGAACGCCATTGCATCAAAGATAGAACCGTCAATCGCATCAGGTATTCTTCATAGAACCATTCACCGCATCACCTATCTTCCTAACTCTTCACCTCCTTTTCCTAGATAAACATTTCATTTGTTGTGGTTTTGCACTCTCAACAAAAATTTGGAGCACGATGATATTATCTCTTTACCGTCTAACTGATACTTGCAGCATTCGTAAAACTTCATCATTATCTAAAAAACGTTCAGTCCACATTGTCCACTGATTTTACGATGCCTCATCACTGCAGTTAGATTTGTGGAACTTACTTTATTAAGCAGTATTTTGAAGGAAATTAGTTGAATATAATCGGATATACGTAACGACCAGTTAATGCGCTAATGAAGCAGTAAATTGTGTTTGTTTTTGTCAAATAGAAATTGTGAAATTTTCTTTAACTACAAGGATGGAGAACGACACAGGTGAAAAAGCGACGAATAATCTTTGTGCAACTGTCAGGTCCCCGCACGCGGACATATGTGAAAAAACATGGCAAATACATCTCAAAAAACATATTTTTTCGAATAGTTTGGATCTCTGATTCGATGTATCGCATCACACGATACAGCAGCTCGATGGCGGCTACAGCGTTTCAGATTTCTCTGATGAGATCAGCTGTCATGCACTCGGCAGGCAATGTTTTTTGATCTCATCGGTTCAATCAACAACTCGACCAACATCACTCTTTCCCGCTATCTATGAGTTCAGTAAAGCCTTTCTTGCTCGAGTTCTTCGGGACATGATAATGACCTACAAAACTGTTTACGAATTTGCTAGTAAAACCAAAAAGTTGACGAAATAAAATAAGACTATATAATGCAGATTGCCTTAATGATATCACCGAAATACCTAGTATGTAACCGTTGTGTCAAGCGCTTCGACTGACCTGACTACGCATATTTCTACTCGAGGGTTTTTCAGCATGCGGATGAGCGGGGGAAGGGGGATGGATGTAGAAAGGGAAGTGAGAAATAATAATGGCCACTATGAACCACACACCCTTTCTCCTCTTCCTCTTCTAACATTTCTGGTTATCATTAATGTAACTGTTGCTCTATTTCGGAGCGAAATTTGCTAGATTCAGCTTTATATACTATGGATTTTCAAAGATGGCGGGTCTATGGGCGATCTCATAGAACAAATAAGTGCACTTGAGTAGGAGTATGCCTATATGTGGTATCGTAAAGTAAACATACAAACAATAATGAAACACCGACATAAATTCCACTGAAACAAAAACACCTTAAAAATGTTCGCTGATTATTTGTGACCAGATGAAACACGTTTGAACGGAATGTGCGGTGAAGCACAACGCAGAATCACATACGTAAAAGGAGGCGATAAGTTGTATTACAGCGGATTTCGAAACGCTTCAAATTATTTCATTTAATCATTCAGGAATTTTTTGGAATTATCACAATCCACTGTAAATATTGAATTTTTCTTCTCGAACGTAACATCGCTTTCATATAATATATTCATAACGAATAAAGGTGGCACATGTAATTCCGCAACAAAATTGTTTCCCCAATTACGTTCAAAGTGCATGTCGAAATTTCAGATGGGAGGGACTTGTGAGGTAAAAATCTCAACTAAAAAAGGGCGATGTGTTTGCGCCCGAGGAAAGCATAGGCATTTCACATCGATAATCACTACTAATAGCACTTTTCTAAAGTATTCGCTTTTTCTAACTAAAAAGATAGATATTATGATTTTTTTGACACATATAACTTACTCAACTACAATATATAGTAAAAGTTTGAAGTGAAAACTGATGGAGCATTTTGTAAAATAGAACAAAATAAAGCAATTATCCTAATCAATAGAGAAGTCACTCATCTGAAAGTTATTAAGATACAAAACCATATCAGCGACGTTAGAGAAATAAAGAACCATGAAAAGGATAAAACCAACAGCAAAAATAACCATCGAGATGAAATCCACTATCAGCGCGGAATAACGACAGCAACTGCACGTTATCCTGAAAAGTGACACTGATGAAAGTGTTTTCGATAAATACTACGGGAGCAAATTCCGCTGTATTCCCATTGGGAAAAAGAACTAAAGATGCATATGCATCCAGCCTCGAGTCCATCACTTTTTCAGCAGTTAAGCTTCCGCTGCGGCTATTAACTGACGAATAGTGACTAGCAAACCGCATAAAAGTGACCACTTTGAGCTTTTTTATCGCTCCATGATTAGCAGCTCAACATGTGCATTGCTCATTACTATCTTTCTTGTACTATTTTGGTCATCGTCTTCACTACTTAAGCATCGAAGTAATTATTTTACGACTTAAAGAATGACGTAAATGGTCATTCTTGGACTTAGTGACAGCCGCGAGCTATAAGATTGACAATTTTTTTTCATGATACGTAAGTCGCCGCTGTTATAAGAAATTGCTATGAACAATGTGGATATAGTGAGAGTTTATAGTTTCATAATTCTGGTTTGCCAATCGCTTCTCGAAAGAAGTGCAACTATCCTAACAAGCATTATGCGTTCGTTAAAAGTAGTTTTCCCGCCTAAAACTATCAACGAAAAAGAAAATAATGATATTTCAGGGAACGGATAGGGTTTGCGGGCATGTTGATCAATAAGTATGATTTGAACCTATCACTGTGATTACTATTTTGATGCCTTATCGGTTATGCCATTAAGAAACGATGTCAATCCCAATGTGCGAACAATTCGGCAAAAAATAATGACACACATGCGCACAGAAAAACGCCTCAAGAAGAAAAGCATCGATTTAAAAACGCCAGCAAACGCCACCTTTTCTTTGTCTTCGATCAAGAGTATTCGACCTTTCTCCGAGAGACAACATTCTGGTAGTTGAAAACAGTTTTTTGTGCACATAACGAAGATCGAATTCGTCCTCTAATTCAATTCAGTTCTGAGTCAGATCAGAGATAAGAGAGATAGGCATGGATCTCATAAGAGGAGCGACAGCGAATATTAAAGCTGAACTAAAGATCTGCTCTTGCAATACGTTCTTTTGGCACTTGCCAATGCGTCAAGCAATTTCTCTATTTCCAATAAAAGAGAGATGTGCTACAGTAATGCATTTCTTTGTTAAAATGCATGATTCCTGACTCACCGAGTTTTGCGTTGTCTGAGGTCATTGAGCTCTTCATAAAGTGGTTCCAACGAATAACGTCCTTTCTTCTTTGGCATTCTACGGCAACAACGAGTAAGGCGTCGTGATCGACCCACACTTGCCATACATGTGACGACAACTAATTCGAAAAGTATAGCCAGCACAAATACCATCGTGCCTACTTTCCAAATATCTGCAAAAGCATCGCATTCATCACTTCACTGCACCAGGATTCGTTAGAAATGAGATACGTTACCAGTTATTCAGATATCTAAATATAAACCAATACGTTACAGTCAGATGTGAAGAGTTGTGTATATGTTACCGTTACATCATTGAGGAAACTGGTGGGTCGTACGTACGCTACGGAGTGACTTCCCCTTTTCTTGACTTTCTGCCAAAACTTCGAATTTTATCGGATTTTCACTAAGTCTTTTCTAATTGTGCCATAAATTTACTATGGCTAATCACACGAGCCTAAACTTTTGTTGGTGGTTGAAACCGATTTAAGTGGGCACTGAAATTTAACGGAAAACTTTTAGTGGTTCTAACAAAGCGGTAATTTCCTTCCCTGGTTCGTTTATTCTACTCTTGAAAGCAAATTCTTGAAAAGGCACTCTGAAACATCGTTAATTCTGACCATGCTACACACGACACCATACTATCTGGGAAAATATGATTTACAACAGAAAGCACGAAGAAGGTGAAAGATGTACCTATTGCAGTGATACCGCTCGTGCGTGGAAGATCTGCCATATTTGAGGAGTAATGCAGAAGCAGTAAAATAAATGCGCCTACATTCATGATTGCTCTCGTGATAGCCATTGGTCCAAGCACGAGAGATAGCCAACTACAAACACCTTTTTAATTACCGAAGATTGCCTATGGTTTTAGTAATTCTATATTCTTCAGTTATGAAAAACGTCGTTCAACTCCGGTTTGTCACACCCTTTTTTGAATACTTGCGATTTTGGAAGAAAATGCCGTTGCCAAATTTATTCCTAGAAAACTGAACGTATTGAAGAAACAACGACATCAGAACAACGCAAACATATACCTAACAACGATGATGAGAACGCTGGGTAGATAGAATAAAAGAATTGTTTTATTTGATACTCTTGAAAGGTGTATTTCGAGTATGAGCTCGTCATAATTGCCGTTTGATTGCGCAGAAATGTTGTGAAGAAAGCTTAAGTGCATCACTTTCAGATCGCCAACCTGAAAGAAGGCAACTCTGAGCGCCCCATTAGGCTAACTTATTAGGTGTATATATATATCAGTAAAATATGACACTGCAAGCAGCAATTTTTCTGGTATCCATCATCTTTCATTCTGGTATAGCAGCTGCCTTTGCGAATGCTCTCGCCCCAAATTTTTAAACCAATTGCAACCATTTTTTACTTCTTTCGCCGATAAAGTTTTGAGGAATTGCGTGATATCGTACAGTATGCTTTATTAATAATGTTGTTCAAAAGAAACATGGACATTTCTGCAATACAGGCATTTTTGAGACATAGGCTTCAACCTAACTTTTTCCAAAATTTCGATGCAAGATATAACGCTTACTTTTCAATTTAATATCTAATGAGTCATTGTGGTATGATGTATTCTGAAATTTGTCATTGTCTGATGAGCGAATGAGCCAGTAAACGAATCCCTTGTAACTATTGTGCCAATTTTCGAACATCCACGTAAAACGTGATCTACCGTCGCCGATGTTGGGGAAAACAGATAGATATAATTCTTCAGCTTAAAAATTCTCCATTTCAAAGGAGGCTTCTGAAGTAGTCGTCAAATGGAATACCGAATCGGCCTCAGAACAAGTGCATTAGTAGCTGAATGAATCGGATATATTTTTCTTTCGAAACGATGTGAAAAATTTTCGACAATTTTTCTCAGCCTTGCCAACAATCGAAGGAAATCACTTCTGTCTATAAACCAAATTGACTCGCCTGCTCGATGGGTGCAGCTGTAGCAAACGGTCTTTTCGCGATTTCAGCATTCCACTTCATTCGAAGTCGTTCTTGTGGAAGTTGTTCATTTTGAAAAATGAGCGTGCATGTGGTGTTTCCAAACGGATAGGAAAGCGCATCAGTCAAACAAGGTATTAATGCGTCAAACCTGAATTCAAATGATAAAAACACACTAAACAAACTATCTCCCGGTTGAACATTTTTATATGCTTCTTCTAGGCACTAGCTCAACCGCTAGCGACTATCAGCATGCTAAGAGCCACATTATCATCCCACTGCATTAATTATAGAAGCTTATTAGAAAAACGAAGACGTTTTTGTAGGTTTGAAAGACGATGAGAGGAAAGCGCAACTGCACTGTCGCCTACGAATGGAATTTGCAATCAACAGTACAGTTAAGGTATCATGTTCGGTTGAAAACTGACTGAAACTGCAAATAACATTCGTTTCATCCAATAATTTATCAACTCCATCACCGTTCCAATAGCATGCGGTATTTTGTTTTGAGAACGTTGCATTACGCTATGAGAATGCCATCGATCCTAAGCGATTTCCGTTTCGTTCTGCCAACCTGATGAACTCAAAACGACAATTCCGAAGCAAATTTGATTGTTGCATAGTCTCATCGAAAAGACCATAGAACCGGTTATGCCTACGTTAGTGAAGGCATCACACCTTTCAAAGTTGTTACAACAGTGCACAAAAAAGCGACATAACTGTGTCCACAGCAACATTCACTCGTAAATAAATGCTTGTCTAGTGAAAATGGACGTCAATAGTTATTACTATGTGAAACCGCAAAAAAAAACAACGATGGATTATTGAGAAAATACTACTTCAAATATTCGCTAAAAAGTGAAAGAGCAATTCTGGTTGGAAGAGCAGCCGTTGGTGTCACTCAACTCAGCGATGATCTCTAGCCTCACCTTTGACTATGGATGATATCTCCGTTGCTATGCACGATTGAGATCTTGCTCTCATCGTGGAAACGAGCCAAATCACCGTTGATAGATGTAAGTTGAGGTAGCCACATCTGGAAATGTTACTTATTCGAACGACCAATTATTTACTCGCTTAGTAATCTACAAAATTCAGGAAAATCTCATCAAGTCGCTTTGTTAGTGTTAAAAAGATGCATGATCGCAGCGCTCTTGTGGGACATATTAAGACGATTTGTGATAGAGCGTGTAAACATTTTTAGCTGGAAGAGAAAAATTTGATAAAAAATTTTAAGTAATTTGCTAATAGCTCACATGATTAGAGGTTTTTCAGCAATAGTTTAACATTTTTTCCAATCTTAAAGGAAGGATCACAACTTCCGATGAAGCACGTCGAAATCTATCACTACAGACGCCTGCCAGGGTTTCGCCAATGATGAGCAATGTCAACTTCTCAGACGCTGTGAGAAAGCAAGAACAAAACAAATAGCGGTTTACTGAGCAATAGCCATTCGCAAAAATCGTCCATCTGGCTCACCATCCGCGGCTTTTCTAAATGGGAGACCTTGCTCCGCATGGTCAAGCTCACCTTTGTTGGGGATCTTCATATTCTATATAAACGTTTTTCAAACCTCGGAACTTCTCACTAGGACAGTAGCACATGTTTCCTGATCTCATTCTGTCACTTGAATGAACTCCCTTGCTCCTTTAACCACGGTCCCTCTGTCCTTTCACGAAATGCTGATGCAATCTGCACTCTTAAATATTCCATCGCCGACACAACGCACCATGAACCCTTCGGCGCGCAAACAGTGTGCGCAATTTCTGGGCTAATATGTGACATCATAGCAACTTAGGGCGGTTGAGTGGATGTGAAATAGCGCATTGTTTCACTATGTTTCCCACTACTTAACACGTAATTTCAAGACGCCACTAGCAGTGCCGAAAGAAACACTTCAGGCAAGTGGTTTTGCATCTTTCGCTGCAGTTTTTTACACGAAGCCTTCAAGGAATTCCAAGGGCAAACGCACTGCAAATCTATTTGCAGTGCGATCATAAAAATATTTTACTTCACTAACTGCGTTGTCTTGCAAACTTTTGTATGAACCCCAATATAACATATTAAGGTTCGAGTGAAATAAAACAAGCGAAGAAGCCTACCTGCAGTAACAAAATACGGCGAATAATGCGATTTTACAAACTATTAGGGCTGAGTTTTCTTATAGCTTGTACAAACCCTTTACAAAATAATTTTTCTGTTGCGCAGCCGGCTGAAAATGGAAATCCATTCGACTGAAAATAATCTGAAAATTTTTGCCACCTTTATATGCCTGGAACTGTTTTCGTGGTGGATCGACGTAGAAGATGGCATAGAAGGATTAGGCTGAAGCTCATTTAGAAGTCCGAGTTGAAATTGGTATTGATTATATTGATTATACTTAATTATATTATACCGAGGCTATTGATTATGCTGAATTAAATCGATCAAGATTTTTTGAATTGAAATTGGTGATTTGAAATGTACGCATGCATTAGAAATAATTAACGTTCAAATCAGTCGGGCAATGTAGAGGATGTGAATTTCTCCGACTGCAAGAAGTGTTAATGTTGAGTCAGCAGTCGAATTTTGATGCTTCAAAACGTCGTCTTAATCGCACGATAGATTGTGAACTGTTATGAAAGATTTATCATATCTCATTGAGCGCCAATACACATTCACCGATGATCTGCCAATTAACAAGAAAAATTTGCAACCGTCGAAAATAGCGCGGTTGAGTGCAGTTTATCATGCGCACTTATCGTTCAACGTGATAAACTCATGAACGGCGGAATTCCGAGGTCGTAGAATCATAGCCAAAATATACAAATCTTTATTTGTTGGTAATCAGAGACTTGAATTTTCTCAATATATTTTTGGGACACATAATATTAGAACCGAAGAAAGAAGTTCAAAAATATTAACGCATTTCTAGTTCTTCAAGTTCAGAACTAATGGTACTGGCATGGTATGAGACAATTTCTGGCGCAGGTGTTTTTCTCCTAAACCCCGTTACTTTACTCGCAACTGTGAAAGTCACATATTGCCGCTAAATTAATCAAAGCTGAAAGTAATTATTCATTGTTCGTAGGTCGCTTTAAAAAATATGCTTTTTATAGCAGCGGCCAACATTAACTGTTCAGCATGACAGTATGCTCATTGGAAATACAACGGAATCCTAGTTTCGGTTCCAGAATTCATCATTTCACTGAATTCCAACTGCAATTCCGATTTTCTTAAAATGCGGTCATAATTCGTACCTTTAGTTTAGCGCCATTGATAGCCTGTCGGCACGGATCGGCCTGCTCAAATTTCAAACGACTGTCGCTCCATTCACGTGTCAGAAAAGCATCAACATGAAGCGAGTTCGTATCGGAAACAAGGTTCATCCTCTGAAGTCGCAAGCCAACCGCTACTGAGATCGGTTCTTCGCTCTCTGCGAACATAACGCTTGCTCAACCATGCGTTTGGCTGTGAGTGAAAAGAAAGTCAGCTGGACAAGCCCGAACCCACGACTTCCGGCTTTGCAGCTAGATCACCTAATCTACTGGACTTATCCAATAGTTATCCACTTTGTTTAGTCGACAATCCCTTTCATGACTTAGTTGCTTGCAATGAATGATTTTCACTTTCTATGCATTACCAGCAAAAATCAATCAATAGTGCAAACAACAGTCGATTTTTACTTCTTATGGTATCCTGATTCATCATTAAAACCGATAACAATACCTCCTAATTCCAGTCAATTTAGCTTCAAGCAGCAGTAGCTAATAGGATTTTTCTATTGCATTTACAACCTAATGAACACAAGAACAAAAACATTTTTGATGATTTCTGCAAGGAAAGTGATGCCTTTTATTTGATCCCCGATAAATTCCTCAACTCTCAGTGTCGTTTGAAAAGGCACCTAGAAGGAATAAGCAAAGCGATAAACGAAGAAGATAACAAAATATAAGCAAGCACTAAAATAACCCGGTGGAGTGAGGGTAACTCGTGTCGATAGTTGTTCGATGATCGCTTCTTCAATAGTGCAGTGACATACAGCTAGACGCGATAGCTGCATTAATAGAAGCAGCAGAATATGATAAATCAAACGCATTATTCGATGTCACATTCGACTCGCCACCTCGCCGTATTGCCCTGCTGCTCGTCGTCTAAAGGCTTAAGGCGAACACAATTTGGAGCGCGGCAAAAAATCGACACTTAAACATTGCTAGGCATTCCTCACCTACGGGCTTGTCTTGCCGGCCGTTGGCAATCACTAGAAAAAATAATGAGCCTTTCCAGTTGAATTTCCGATAGCATGTCACTTGCACAAACATTGATCTATTTATAATCGCAAAACTATAGACTTCAAAACAAATGCGCGAAGTTTGCAGCATCACTCGTATTGAAGCACCAGAATTGAGAGCATTGCCTTTGCTCGATTAACTTATAGTTTCGATTTAAGCCTCAATATAATTAATCTAAAATATTCACAGAACTCTTTGACAGGACATGGTCAAATTACTACACTTGAAAACATTGAACGCAGCATTGCTTTTGAACTGGTCGCCTAAAATAGCCTTTGTTCTTTCAATTTCTAGGGAATTTATTCGGAGCTTTTTACTCATTAAAAGAGCTGGCATAATCACTAACAAAATTTCATAAGATAGATGAAACTGCAAAATGATGTTTAACTAATGGTTGGGAGTAACGATAGAGTGGTGACGATTAGAACATGTTTGCGATGCACAACGTGGCAAGTGAGTGAGACCCCTAGTTTCTATTTGACACACCGTGTAACACACCTTTACTTGGTGTATCAATTAAACGAGAAAAATGCACGCAATCAATCTACCACAGAGGTATGACAATCAACACGCATTTCACATGTTCTTGTGAGGAAAAATAACAATTTGTTTCAAAACTATGACAGTCACCAGTAGTTTATTTTCACCTTACACTCATACTTATAACATTTTTGTTTTCGGAATACCAGACTTCAGCTGTTTTGTGGAACTTTTTCCTCTTCACGGCACAATTGTGACAGCTATTTGTCGCAACTTTCTGTCAACGTTTTCATGCCACTTTTATCATTTGCGACAGTTCCCGCGTCAAAAAACAATTGTCCCAACTATTTTTGACAGCTTTCCTGTTAGGATAGATCACCGTAACCAACATGCTTTCAATGGTATAAAGCAAACTTGACGTCGAAGCCTCCTCTGAAAGTGAATATTGTTACCAACAACGTATGCAACTATTATACTAGTTTCGAAAATTACCATTACTTTCAAAACCACCATAACGCATCTCAACATACTATTATTTGGGAATAGCCATTGATCCCCCTCCATTATGACCCACTTCGACAGATCTTTATAGCTTTTTGATATATATATATATATATATATATATATATATATATATATATATATATATATATATATATATATATATATATATATATATATATATATATATGTCGCTCGCTTGCGCTCTGTTTCAAATTTGCAGGTTTGTTAGTACCTGATGGAAAAGAACATCCGTCTTAAGGAAGGAATTTACACTATCTTTTGAAGCTTCAAAAGTCTATTTTCGCTCCCCGTTCAATTCACGACCAAGTCAAAAACGAGTGTTGTAAAATTTTTGTTGACTTGACTGCTTGCTGCTACCGAGAAATATGCATGAATAGTCCCAATGACTCCAAAAAAGGTCTGGTAGATCATCGGGGAGGATACCGTGGGAAATATCGTTGCGGAGTTTTGTAATGTAACAAGGACATCATGCTGATTATCGGCTTCTAAGTGTTGTATGTGCGAGTCAACAGTAATACACGCAGAAAGGGAGGGGTGCTATGAAAGAAGTCGGAGACCGGTCACCCTATCCGTATTGCAACAGTAATGAGCACCGGAAAGAATCGTAAACGTTTTGATCGTGAGCTATGCCTTTGTTACATGTGTTGTATTTGCGGATGATGGGACGTTAGCAAACTTGCTCGATGTAGAGCTTTGACGGAGATCGAAAGTTTCAATGACTATGAAAATTCGCATGTAATCCGGATCCGGATTGCTGAGAAAAACTTGAGTTTTCGAAATTGACAGTTGCCGATTACCTCAATACTAGCATGTTGCAGCTGCAGTGTTCCTGCTGTTGTGTGCTCAAGGATATGGTTTCTTCATCTCAAACATCAGAAATAATTGTCACCTTCACGGAAGGTGGTCGTAGACCGCTTCTTAAAAAAATTGATTTTAGTGGAAGGGAAGAGTTCATTACGAAAATTCTGATAAACAGAACCCGAAAAATTCAAGAGTTCCGACAGCAGCCTTAACTTTTCGAGCATTTGTGATAATCAGTTTGGACTAGATCAAAACTTCAGTTATCTCATGATATGCATAAAGATATAATGAATTTTCTTCAAGGCGACACATCACACTACCTTCCTTCTTCGGCAATTTTCTCTAGTGGTTGCTACGATGCTCTAGGCGTAAGTAAACAATTGCGAGATGCATTCGTTTGCAAAAGAACTCTTTCTAATATAATCTCCATAGACTGTGTCATTAACATGCGCAAAGAAAAAACTCCAAGGCCTCTGATATGCATTTGTGTCGAACTTCAATGACAGCAGTCGAAATCAACGGTTAGGCAGTAGCAATAATAAACTTTGGCAGGTATTAGGAAAACGCTCTCCGCTATGAAGCAAGCGCAAAAGACAACAGCGAAAGACATTAAAGGATGTTACTGCATTGTGCTCCCCCACGAAACCATCATAAGTATAGAATGCAAATTACACACAACTAGTGGAAACTTGTCGAAAATGATGAGTGTAACGAAAGATATTGCTAAATACTTATGCAAATTCTTTCACGTGAATCGTTTGGATAACATTATATGTGAGCAATCAGCAGAATGGAGAATTAAATACGCAAATAAATATGCACAGAAATTTGCGTTCAGCGGTTGATTTTCATAGATAGGTCTCTAACGAAGTTATTAAGCTCGTTCAGCCGAACGACAAAGCGAAAGATCGCTTAGAGTTGAGCCTCATTAATTGGATATCCACGAATACATTCACCAAGATGGATGCCAATTCACCACTCAAACATTTGCGCCATTGACGCAGACGCAAACACACACAGACACAGACACGGATACAGAATGACAGTTAACAAGAACAAAACGTGTGCATTTCCTAATTCGCAATACACACAGCACATTATTAGAATAAGCCATCGACTTCTCTATGCAGAGAAACCGATGAAACAAATGTGAAGATGAGGTGGAAAATCATGTGAACGCATAGATTTCACGATGCATTCCATATTATAAACTTCAACATTGATTTTACCAGGATGACTCAACAGGATCCAACGACAGTCGAAAATCAATTTAAATATTCAAGCGAAAAAAAAACCAATTTTGATAAAAATTTCAGTAGCTATTTAATTGCCCGTAATGGAAAGCTCGTCAAAGGCAAATATATAAGCTAACTGGAGAGAAGATCTGCATATGAAAGACATATGTGCAAAGCCTTCAATCGAATCGGATATGAAAGTACATAATTCACATTACACGAAATGGCAACATCATTTAAAAGGACGACCGCTGATGTGCGTAAAGGCCATGCTGTATACAGGCATACCCCTACTTATGAAAACGTTCCAAAAGACTTAGATGGGTTTTTTTCCGGAATTCCTTATATCCTCTGTAAATATCTCCGTAAGTACCTCTTCTATTCCACTGCATACTTGCAATATGAACTAAGTCGGAGCACAAATTACTCCTCAAATAAAATTTTAGGTATAATAATGAGCCGTGTGAATGTCAACTGGGCGTAGATGATTCACACTGCGTATTAATGTATCTTTTCTTTTGCATATTGGTGGGCCATAACCGTATCTCCGAACTGATCGCAAGTAGAGGCATGTGATAAAAATAGTATAGGCGCTCTAAAGAAGCATTGCGGATGCGTCTATACTGGTTGCATACTCCAAGATTTTCAACGCAGAGAGACTATAATCTTGAAAAGAAACGCATATTACAACCAAGTTTTTTTTCCTGGTTTGCCTTCAGTCTTACAAAGAACTTTCGATCACGGCATTAAAAAGAACTGGCCAGAATTTACTGTACGACGATACACTACCTAGGCACTCTCACGTGTGCTTCAGAGAATTCTGTGAGTCGAACGTACTCATAAATAACATCTAATGTCGCCGTTCGTGATACCAAATCATAAAGTACAAACGTCGAATGACAATAAAAGAGAGTGACGCGGATAGAGACGCGCAGACAGAGGTATATCACTAAACAGTGGTCTCGGGGGTGGCACTCAACTTGTACTGTCTATAAGTAAGTGTAATATTGCCAGAGTTCCCTGAGCCGCACCGCTCATCGTCCTCGTGTCCAGCGACGACCATCGAGCGACTCATACCTTCCGCCGGGGAGGTTGCACTTCCAGCTAGACTTTCGACGCTCTTCGTGATAGCACTTGCAAAACGTATGGAGCGTCTTTGGGGTGCTGAGAAGCTTCTAGCCTGAAAAGCTTCTAAGACAATCGTACGAATACAACAGGGAAACAACTGCATCAAGAATGCGCTCATGAATATATCGGAATATAATTAAGTTGAAAAGAACCAGTTAAAACAGCATAAGCATATTGCGGAACTGCTATTCATTCAGTGCTCACCACTGCCGCTGGCATTCTACGAGCGACTTGAATTGTCACCAGCAAATGCGTGCACAAAAACACATCATAACTGCAACATTAGCACTAGAAGCCTGGAGTGCTCCTCTCATTGTCAACAGTTCCCGACGAACCTTGACGTCATCGCTTTTTCTTATGACATCATTTGGTTCACCCTTAATATGGACAACTTTTCGAAGAAATTTTGGGATACTTAAACAACGGGAACTCGCTATGTGCCGAAAGATTTCGGGAAAACAATGACTACATCAGGCAATTTAATCGCTGAGAATTTTTTTAGATAACTTTAGCGAACTTAAGAGCACCATGAGACTTAAATAATCATAACAGCTTAGGTCAACTGCTTTTTCGACGGAAGCAACAGCGCCCTTCCCCTTCACATCTCCTTCCATGAAAGTTCCTCTTTTTGAAGTAAGAATATTATAAGGTCAAACTCGGTAATTACACAAACCTCGGCTCCTTCCCTCCAGTGTGGTTTTCCGTGAGTCGGACCTTTCGTAGAATCCATGGAAAATTCTTGCGAAACAGATTGATCTTGTGCATCGGCTTGCTGCTGCGTGAACGACTGACGTTCAGCGGTGTTTAACTGGGATTCGCGACCGAGCGATTTTGTCCTCATCAACGGACTTCTCGGCGCCTCTTCATTATCGTCCGATTTCCTTCCTTAACAATGAGTTCCTTTTCCTCCCTTTCTTCCTTTCTATTCACAAACAACATGTGCAACCTCATTTTATGTGTATTTTCTTCAGTTTCTTCGGAGAACGGGAAGAATAGCGCACCCAAGACAAAATATTCAGCTCGAAAGAGCCGTCTCAACAAAAAGTATCCTCTGCCTCAAGCTCCCAACTCGAACTCCCCTTCATCATTCTTAACACAGTTTCAGTCACTCTAAATATTCATCTAAAGCCATTTCTGATATCACTGTTGTAAATCCGGTGCAACTCTATGAATCAGCTGTATTTCAAGGGATTTTGTACACTGCTTAATAATAAACGCAACCGGTCGCAGTCGAGCAAATTTCGTCGTGAGAGACCATACAAAGCGAAAAAAAGAAAAAAAAAATTCAGCACACTCAATGAATAACGAATGAGAAGATAGTCACAGAATCACCACAAAACGCCTAGTGGCATGCATAATTTCGTGGTCTTTGTAATGAACTTTTCAGTGAGTATATTTCTAAGGATTCATTATCTTAAACCGTATTTGTATTAATGGAAGTTATCAGTTAATAACCATACAATTAATACAACAGTAAATAATAATTAACTGTAACAAAACGTCAGCGATCAACGCTTGCGTGTTTGCGTGCTTTAATGCATCACCGATGGAAACCTTTGACATCGCATTTATTTTAAAACGTTGATGAATTAAAATGAAGCACATATCTGAGGAGCTATAAAACTGCGAGAAAGGACTGATTTAAAGTGCGTCAAAAATGCCTAATATGTGACTGAAAACCAAAAAGACAAGTACAAGTAACAACACCCGGATACCACTTCAGCACTCTCACCTTTTTGAGCGCATAGATATTCTGCCCAACTTGTGCTTGCAGCAAGTAGTTCGTCCAATGTGACGTTGTCGTAATTCGGCGAATCCAACGAGCGCATCCACGAATGGCTGTAAAGCTCCGAAGGCTGCAAATAAGAGTAAACCTCAGTGAGCGGCAGCATTCTAAACAAAATCTACTCTCCGAATTTTCAATTCATCGAGTACAACTGCTGCACCATCACAGTGAAACAAGAGCCGAGAGACGCAGATGACCGGCGATGCGATTCCTATCTTGTCTGTTAATCGTGTGCTAGAATACCTTTCAACAATTTCATCAATGCTAAGGCACTTCTCTAATTCTGAACTGACGCAGTATTAGACTCTGCCTCATATCATGAATGAAATTAGTAAGTGCAGGAAGGAAGCGAGCAAAGAAACTAAGTAATACGCACTTTTTGCAATCCTGCAGTAGGACAGTGGCCGACTTCACAAACGCTCAAAAATGAAAGTAGATAAACATTACATTTCTCTTCAACATATAACTCTTTAAGAAAGGAACTTAAAAGCTCATCCTCGAATACAAGCAACACATCAATCAAATTTGGAAACAAATAACGAAGTAGAAAAGTTTTTAGATAGATGTATCCCGCATTCCTTTCCATTTCCCTTGGTCATATAGCTAGCTATTTGAAAATCGGGAAATCTATGAAATTTTTCATCCAAATGAACGCCTCGATGTCACAATTTTCAAAGCTCGAAAGTTACACACTTATACATGAACGAATACGATGAATGCATTTCGGGAAATGAAAATTTAGTTCAAGCTAAGTATAAAATGACAGACGAATTATTACCGGAGAGGGAAGGTCGGCCATAAGCGTCGTGTGTGGCCTCTCGTAAGATGTTGATGGGAGGCACTGTTCTGCTGGTGTCAAAATCGGCTTCCTTGGCACGTTGGATTTCGGTACGGGTCGACGTTCTGCCGCTGCATCAACCACCTCGCTTTCAGTCATTCCTTCTCCGAAGCGCCTCTCAGCCTCTTCAGAAGATTGCAGCCAAACGGGTTCCACGTCGGCGCTCCTAACTGAAGACTCTTCAGCTGGCTGAAATTGAACAGTTGCGTTACCGACTACTCACGTCTTTTTTTAGAGCATACACCTCTAATACTTGAGACTATAAAGATGATGCGAAAAAAACTGAAGCTGCACATATATGAGATTCGTCGTGAACATAATGGGAGAAGTCATACAAATAGGTTGTCCAATGCATATGACTCCTTAAGCTGATAGAGAGGAAATGAAGTTTAGTTTTAACAACTTGTGAAATTAGTTAACTTGAAAATGAATTATAACGAATGAAGCTGATCGCGTCAACAGAGGCGAAACAAAGTTCAGCAATGGAGAATAGAACTGTTAACTTTAACCATAAAAATCAACATTCTGAAGTAAGCCAACTCTTACTAGTTTTATTACACTAATCTTATTATTCTCAACTTGGAAGAAAAAGCCAGAGCATAACAAAATTAACATTTCAAAATTAGGGGTGGAGTTGCGAGCATTGCTACCCTCTAGGGAAACTCTTACGTTGATGATGAAGGCTTCAAGAGCGGGAAATAGGGGATAACAACCATCAAAACCTTGAGGCATCTATCGAGACCAAGCATGCCTCGTAGCCATGTAACTCCTCGTATGCGGCATCACTGTCTCCCAGAAAGTTGTTTGACCTATTAAGGAGGCACTGCGGCTTTCATATTTTAGTAGAAATACTTTCATTTCACCCTCGGAGATGCTGTAGCGATGTGCATATAATTGGATACCACATACATTAACGTGCAAATACACCGACGAACATACGGGCGTACACATCTATGAGCACCAACATTTATCGTAATATTTACATTGAATATCCCGAGCAATGATCTCACACTCATTTCCCTCTAACCAACGAAAATGTCTTCAGGAAACCTCTTTGAGTATGAATTCCGCATGTATTTGAGCGGAAATTTCAAGTAGTCAAAAAGAAGCTAAGCACAACCTTGCAAGATGAATCTGACGGCAAAGACGAAGTGAGGCGATGAATTTTTTGCGTTGCCATTGAGGAAATTCGTTTAGGCGGCTGCGGAGGTCTCAAGCATTTAACAACGGTTTCCACCGACGTCGGTGACGAACTTGATGACGCTTTGACGTTCTCAGGCACTGTTTCCCTGCAAAATTAACAATAATGAAATCTTAGACTAGCAACTATTTCTTATATTAGCAAATGATACCTAATAAAAACAATTGATATCTTGAAGTAATAATCGATATGCTGCATTATTAACTGATAAATTGCAAACACCAACCGAAATTTTGCGTTAAAAGTTCTCACTTGCACTAACAAGTTAATAAACGATATTTCATGCTAACAACTCATATACCACATTAGCAACTAATACTCCGCCTCAATAAATGCATTAGAGCACAAAATCTTGCATCAACAAATAAAACTTCGCATTCACAACTCATATTTTAAGTGAACAAGTGACACCTAGTTTTAGTATAACTGACAAGCTTCGATATCAAGTGATATCTTACATCAGCAATTATATTTTGCATCAATGAATGACGTTTTGAATTAATTATGGACACTCTGTATTGACAGCGAGCAAATTTCATTTTTAGCCGGTTTCTTGTTTCAGTAGCTGAAATCGTGTACTATTCCTATAAATATTGAAACCCTTCTTAAGTGCTCAAAGATGTCTAGATGCGTTGCCAAAAAGCAATGTGTTAATGGTAGCAACTAACTTGTATTGCATTAGCAGTCAAAATCTTGTACTAGCAACAAACATTTATTCTTAATTAAATACATAATCATTACGTATATGTTGCATTAGTTAATGCCATTTTGTATTAATAATCGACAAGTTCAATTAAAAACTTGCGCTAATAACTGGACCTCTCATTAGATGATAGAAGCTATTTCTTTCATTATGAACTCGTCAGATTCTTTGGAAATTGAAACAAGGATCATTTCAGCGTTCTTTATCCAATAAAAATAAAAGCTTGCTACTTCGAGCCACTATGTTTCTCCAAACAGTGACCTAGATATATCCAACCGGCATGCTACTCCAACTCCAACAAGCCTCTTGCAACTCAGAGCAAGGCCCACCCCATTGGCCGCCACCGGGTAGTACCAGCTCCTTGTCTCCTCATTGTGAAACGACACCTGATGGAGTTATCTTACTCATTCACCATGCAGTTCTTCTTCAATCAAATCGCACGTTCATGCGGATTTCTCTTTCAAAAATCGCTTCTTCGCCTCGCGACACTTTTGCGAAGCACTTGGCTTTTGCGCTCTCAGATTTTCCATCTGCTACATTCGGCAAATCGCCACCTGTTCCCGCATTCCAGGCAAACTGCTCCCATGATTCCTTCATTCGAACCTTTTCGTTCACAAATCGTTCCCCTCAGTTCAGGCAGTTTCTTCATAACACAATAACTTCATGCATATAGCAAGAAAACAAAAAACGACGCTCCAAAATGCAGACAAAAGCTATGCAACGAATCTAGGTGAACTGGAGTGAAAAGAATGCCTTGTAAGTGAGAGACCGGGGAAGGAATATAGATTGTTTTTCTCGATATAGCTTATCACTTCGTCATCGGTACAGTACCGAATCGACTCCCTCCTTCGAACGGCTGTCCTGAAAACCGATTGAAAACCAAATTCGATATAACAAAGTTAATCAGTCAATTAGGCAGTCAAGGAAGAACACAACTAGACCGTGTGTTTCGGGAGAGATATTGAAACTTTTAAACAAATATACTATTCCTTTATAATTAAAAGAACTGAAAATAGCGGTCTTACGCTGACATACCATGTCCAACTAGTATCATTCTATTTTATTTGCCTGCTTCACACACTACACGGCTAATCAAGAAGATTTTCCGAAGGATCTTATAAGTAAACTCTGTGGTATCATTTTGAAGTAGTCCCACAGAAATTTCATTCAAAAATTTGAATTGCGCTTGAGGCGTTGTTCTTGAACTTTATAAATGGGCAACTGAATACATACTTCATTTAATGCGTTTTTTCTACGTGCAAAGTGATCTGTACAATCCTGCTTAACGAAGAGAATGAGTTGTCAAGCAGAAATATTAGGTGAATGGAGTCGGAGGGCGTGTAGAGAAAGGACCTCTAGAGACCGAAATTTGCAATTCCATTCTATTCCTCCCGCCGCCCACCCCCCCCCCCGCGTCCCGATACAATACATGAAGGAAATGAAGAATTGCAGCTAAGCTGAAAAATTACAAGCATAGCCATTACCTTAACCGTGTCGAGCTAATATCGTTGGGGCACGTTTCATCCTCTATCACGTGAATATTTTTCTGCAACTGTCAAGCAAACTGAGTTACAAGATCCATGCTGATCACATAATCATATTTTTCAAATCCAAAAAACAATGCCACACAGACATCGTCACACAACACAATACTCTTTAACTTATTCACAAAGATACGTTTCAAGGGATCGATATGCATAATTATTACGTAAAAAGAATAAAATTTGTGTGAAACGTTAACAATGGTACAGCAATCATTTGCTATTCAAAAAAAAAAAAAAAAACAAACTTAACCTCACATAATATTCACTGAGAGAATTTTATGAGGTAAAATAACACGTAACATTTGCGTTATTACGAATATGCATATAGCGATGTTGCACTAAAATCATCGAAATTTTATTGTTCTTAACTAACCGATTTTATTGCTACTTAACAAAGAGCAGTGTATAGTACATACTGATCCCTTGGAATGTAGTTTTTTTTGTGAATGAGCTATAGTATATTGTATTCTACGACAATGTTTATGTTTAAAGAAGAAAAAAAAAACACCTTAATGAGATCAATATGCAAAAAATATCTCACGCAATCATAAGAACTAAATTTCAGATAAATCTAAAGAATATGCACATAATTGCAAATGAGAAAGATTAAAAATATGCGAGAGAAGTTAACATAAGGTTCCTCTTCCACGATTACACAACAGCCAATTAATCGGGGTTTAGAATTGTTCCATAAACGCGTTAACCTAACCATGCAATAAATTTTCTGCATAATTCGTCAGCTGCCACACGATTGAAGCAAAAGATTTGAAAGAGTATCTTCTCAAAGCTGAGCAAAAATGAGTTAAAAAATAGGCATGATTTTGCTCTCCGTTCAATGTTTATTTGCGATTCCATAATGCGTCTTTTACAATAGATAAATGGGAAGTGGAAAAACGTGTAAATGTAATGGACTTCCACAATGCACCTTTGCAAATGCAAAAATGTAAAAACCTCATAAAGCAGATGCCCCTATCAAAGAGTAAGAAAAACGAGTGAGTAAAATTGAGGTAAGTTTAAATTTTAGATTACCTGATGTTTTCTTAGCACATCGACAAGATAGACCGTTTTCAAAGGATCGCTATTTGTTCGCGCAATAACAATTAATCCAAAATCTCGTACAATCTCCTCCACCTGCAATATCATTCATTCATAGTATATTTCAATTGTTGTATGCTGAATGGGACAAATAGATATACTAGAATAGCATTCATTTGTCACCATTAACGTTCTCAACAGATTTTCTTCAACGTCAATTACTCGGCACCGCTAATCACTGTGATGAGAACAATGATGCGCGCATCAGTCTTGAACTTAGAGGACAACATTTCGACTTCGAGAACAACAAAGAAATAGAGAGAAAGAGAAAGGAAGAGGGCGAGATAGAAGAGGGCGACAAAAAAAGAAGGAAACAGAAAAAGGAGGGTGGAATAGGGACGGAGAGAAGGAAAGAGAATGGAAAAGAGAAAAAGGAGATATAGAGGGAACGAATGAAAGAAGGAGAGAAGAAAAAGATGGGGAAAAGCGGGAAAAAAGGGTAGTAGAAGAGAAAGGGGAAGGGGAAAGGGAAGAGAAAGAAAGAGAGGGAAAAGGGAGATTAAGAGACAGCAAGAGAGGAAAGGGCGAAAAAGCAACAATAATTATGTGCAGCTTACGTGTTCCGGGTTCCAGATTCTGTTTCCCGCAGCATCGGTTTTCGCGAAACTTTCGACAACATCACCGCCACACAAAAACATCAGGCGAATTCCAGACGGCCCATCGCCATACTTGCGTTCAAGCTGCTTTTTAAAATGATTCAACACGTGCAACGTTCGTGTCCATTCGCTCTGTGAACACTCCCATCCGTCCGCCCTGCAGCCAATGTGTTTTCTTCAGGTGAACTCACCAGTAATGAGCTCTTTGTCTCCAACAGGAAGTCAAACTTCATCATTTTTGAGAATGAACCGCATGATCGAACAAAAGCCAATTAAAAAAAAGCAAAATTTATTAACCGCTGAACGGCTCAAACGTCTGCACAAGACTCAGGAGGATATCTGCAACTGGAACCAAAATTAGCAAATTCCACCTCTCGGCTCACTCTCTCTCTTCCCGTCTGGACCAGAAATCCGAGGTCAATGTATGCAAGGCTCGCCTTCACTTCAACATTGTTCGTCATGAATGTTTTTCCGTCATTCGTAAACAATGACTCCCGAAAACGAACGATGCTAGCAAAAAAAGTCAGTAATATGGGAACCTCCCTTATATTTGACAGGTGGCAGCATTGGAGTTTTGAATATGGAAACCCAGAGTATATAAAATGTACTCTAAATAGAGCGACTTAGAAAGAAGCTATTAAGGATGCTAAATAACTTGACAACACTCATACATTCTGAGTTCAGTATCCTTTTCCCCGGCAAAAAGTACTCGGTGGAGAACGCAAGTATGCCTCTGCCATTGCTAAGTATACCGCCTAAATAGCATCGACTTTGATTGTACCGGTAAGGTAGTTAGCCGTTGTTAATAAAATCACAAGTAAATTCGCAATTTTTCCGCAGATTTTGTTGATTCAAAGTGTCTTTTCGAGATGTTTTATTTCGAAACACGAAATTGAGATATCCAACTGTAACACTCATATTATTCATACTTCTTTCTACATTAGCACACTAGCAAAACAAATAATCCCTCTAATGGCCTATATTGCATGAAAACTTAATAGATTTCAAAGTGTTCGCTCTTTAAAAAATCTGTACTGGAAGTTTTTACGCAAAAACAATAGATGAATGATAGAAACTCTCCTCATAGTTGTTAGGCTTTCTAAAAATGGCACTTCATCAAATTCTCCTATCGCCTCTGATCTATCTTCTACCAACATCAAGTAGACTTGCATATAAATTTAACGAAGTCTGCGTAATTGAATCTGCACATGTCAACACATATCTGAGTATTTCTAGTTTTTAAAATCATGTTCCATTAGATTGAATAAACTTTTTAAAATTTCTTCCTAACTTGGTGGGATCCTTAAAAGCGTTGAGCATTACTCGCTCACCTCAACCATGTAGAATTGCGTACGGCGAGCTGGACCATTTTAAGGCGATGCTCAGCAGTGAGTAGATCTGGCTTACCAAATGAATCGGCAACAGGACTCAAAATACCCTCGACAACGACACAATTGTGCGTCTTTTCCAAGTAGTCACGAGCCCTCACTAAATAATCTCTTATCCATTATGCTTTTCATTAGGTTCACTTTGCTGATAGAAGATTTCTTTCCTCCTTTTTTTTAAACAGTTTTAATCGCCACAATACGTATACAGAATTGGGAACTATGAATACGAAAGGAGAAAGTTTTTAATGCAAAAGTCTAATAAAAGTTCGATATAGCTGATGGCCATCACTATATCCTCATCAGTAATTCATTGCATATTGCGGAATGAATACAATTCTTGAAAAATCACTCTTTCTTTTGCGCTGTTCCACAACCGTAAGAAGTACCTTCTTTGGCAACGAGAAATGATAAATGGTCGTTTAGTGACAGCAATAGAGAATAAATTTTCAGCGAGATCTCGTTTAAAGGCTATGAAATAAGTTGACAAATGAAAGCAATAGGCAATAGAATTTTCATGAAAGCAGATGTAATTCCAAACAAAATTTGGTGACACATCAGTTTTGCGAGAAGGAAGCAACGTGAAGTTGCAAGAAAGAGGGAGTTTTTTGCATGTAAAAAACGATTAAATTAAGGGCAGAATAAGCTGCAAATACGGAGAATGTTCGCCGTGATGCAGCTCTCATGATGAAGCAAACGAATATTTTTCTCCAAATCATCGTATTTTGGCATCAGACGGAAGTGCTGCAATAAATATCTCCACCACTTCTTATTTTCTAGTTTCACTGAAAACGTACTATTCACTAATCACTCACGAATATGTCCCATCATCTTTGTTACTTCCTGCCCCTATCGTATATTACAACTCACTTAAACAGGGACTCTAAAATTATATGAAGGTACTAAAATTTCGCCATTTCTTTTTGACAAACTTTTCTCTACGCAAACGATATGTCTATTGCTCAAAATAAACCTTCGAGCAAAGCAAACGAAAGAATACGAATGCGATTATTTGAAAATTCACTACACATCTATGTCGCATTATGTAAATCTAAATGAACCCACCGAACATTCTTAGATGCATATAAGTTGGCGGATTGAAGGAGCCACACGCGAGCAGAGCGACACGTCGACCATAAACTTCGGAAACAACTGCGCACTCACCCTCACCGTCCATGAACCATACGCTAACCTCTACACCATCGCCGTTTGCTTACTCTACTCGTATCCCTTAATTACTCCTTAAGTTTATTTTATATTACAGTGCTATGAAAGAAATCGCGTGCCACTGAAAGAGATAAACTTTTTGACGTAAAGAACTCATTTAACGAATGACTGATAATGACTGCAGCATTCAATCAAATGAGATTGCTTTTCTCATTCTTTTTTCCAGGTAAATACTGCAAAAAAAATGTCGGAATGAAATACAAAAAAACGAACTCTCAGAATTGAAAAAAAGCTCCTCTGTGCTTTTGAATATATTAATGAGAGAAATATGGATAAAAGTCGGCTATAATGCAGTCAATTATTCAGTTGAAGATGAAGCGATGGCAACTTTCACTCACTCACTCAGTGTGATGGAATTCTTTTCATATGTGAAAGACTTGAAATAAAAATGCAGATTAACTGATCGAAAGAGGCTTTGCAGCTTAAAATATCTTCGATAGTGCATAAAAGTGGCTCTGAAAACAAAATATGTTCTATTTCCTTAGAGTCAAGCCGACCTATCTAATAAGAAGCTGATTCATTTAAGACGACATCGCTTTCTCGAAACTTCTCCTGCCCCTTTTCAAACCTTATCTCTTTGAAGTTTTCATCGAAGAACTTGCCTCTGCAGTTCTATCGGATGTCTCAAAACTCTCGAAAACTTTAAATAATTTAGCGATAAAATTGCAAAGCGTTTTCTTCATAACTCTTTATTTCTGACGGCAGGTGAAACCGTACAAAATAGTCTTCTTCAAAGGTACCAACAAGAACAGCAAATAACGCTGTTCGCCTTTTCGTCTAATAAACTGACAAGGCCTTCTTTTGTATTTTTTGGGCACTTCTTACTTACAACATTCGCCAGTAGGGACACTAATAATGAAAACGAAGCTCAAACATCGATTAAACATATCGTAAAGCTTTAGATAAACTCCAGGGTCACGAATTTCCCTAGATTTTTATAGGAATGTTGAAGGAATTTACTGAGGCGAGTCATTTCGATTTGCAAAATTTTGAATAAAGTAGAATAAAATGATATAACATGATTGAACTATAGAACAAAGCATATTGGAGATTAGCATTACAGAAGAGAAGAGGCTATTGAAAGGGAACTGTCTTTTCTCGGAAGCCTACAAGGGATGAGGTTTGGTGATGGAAGGGGTGCCGGTAAATTTGCCACGGGTTTTCGAATAATTCACTTCTAATAAAGATAATCGACACTAACCCGTAATCGAAGCTCATTGCCTAGCTAATAAAGACTGCAAATCTTCACAAAAGTCAATAACAATGAACTTATCACAATTAGCAACATTTATCAATACTATATTTAGTTAAATGTTGGCATATACTTTCGCAAATTTACAATCGCACGTTCGTAGCGACCACAGCGCGATTGGTAGCAATGGCTTGCCAGCTTAAAGATTGGTTATTCGAAAAATGCAAATAAAATGAACGTTAAAAATTGCGGTAAAAGAAGTTAGTAAGATCCAAGCATAGATCAAAGTTGCTCTCTTCTTAAAATAAATACTGCGAAAACAAACGATCGCCTCCTAGAAATAAACAAAAAAAAAAACTGCTTCCGCATTGAAACATCCGCAACATACTTCATTTGTTAGTTCAAAGCACGCGTTAAAGCAACATCTGTCTGTGCCGATACCGCACCGTTCTCCTTCATTAAGCTCCAATCCAACTTGATCGTTACGAAAACCAGCCTCACCCTTCCCTTCGGGGCAAAACAAGGTCTTCAAGACGGCGGTCCATAAGCGCAGGTGTGTCAGTGGCGGAAGAAGGCGATCTTTGAATTCAAAAAAGGTGCGCTACAAGCGCATCACAATTTACCAACAGTGAAATAAACATGATAGTTTTATATCACAGAATAAACAAAACGGATCGAATAGTTTGAAATCACAGAATAGATGAAAGGCAATTTTTAACGTTTAAACTTTGCTGTTCTATATTATACTTTCCGTGCTATCCACCAACTACTGTTTATTATTGAGTGATTTCAATAGGAAAACTCAATTCTTAAATGATTATATGAAAGGTCTATCCCGTAATCCATATTTCAAATTTTTTTAACGAGATCAAACTACCCTAGAACATATATTGTGGTATTAGAATACAGCATAGCTCGATGTGCTAAGAATATCAGTGCTCAGAGCACCGTTCATTCCGCATGGCGCGAGTTAAACTAAACGCAACATTAGGTATGCAAAATTTGTTTCGTTTATTCTTCGCCGAAAAAAAAAAGCGAAAAAGCATAAGGAAACTATCGTTTCTCTTATTGAGGGATGAGGATGTGAAGAGATGCTCCTCTCCATTACCGCTCTCCTCTCATGCCTGCCACGGCAGCCCTAATGATGAAAATCTCCTTGTTCACAAGGGATGAGATCATTATTGCGCGATTTTTTCTTCGTCTGGAAATTTCTCTTTTCGTTTTTTTTTAATTTTTAAAAACTTGATATTCTCAGCTTCGAAATTTTTTTGAGAGAAACAAGTGGATGCACCCATCTATTCCCGATAATATCTGACTCATTGCTCCGACTCACCGCCTACTGACATTTTAAAAAGTATTCTTTCATATGGTGTTTTGAAAGTTTTTTTTCTTTTTTTTTTTTGACGCACTCAGCATCACCGATCCCAGGTAACATACTATAGAACGAACAACCGATGTGAAATTCATCTGTGAGCACTTGTGGACTACAGTGATGTCCAACGAAGACACATTGACAAAAAAGATAACGGCGCTTGATCGGGTCGTAATGGTCTCTAGATAGTGACACTGCCGTAAAATAAGAAAGTTGAAAAAGCGATGCTAAATTAGATGAAAATTTATGAAATCATTTTAGGAATTCATTGTGCAACTCGATTTGCAATATTGCTTATTGGGCAATAGTTGCAAGTATTGCGATGATCGACTCATAAAATTGCTCAATTACTGTTTAAAATTAGTGAGTTAAATTACCATACAAATATTCGACAAAATCGCCGGCAATTTTTTGCGACTCAAATTTCGCTTTCTCTGCTTATTGTGCACATAGTGAATATTACATTGCATGCTTAACAAAACGAAGAGGCCAGATGCTGCTTCAGAAAAAAAAAAAAAAGAAGAAAAGCCACTATTTGGACGCTGATTTTTTTTTTCTTCTTTAGTCCTCGAAGGATTTCGTGCAAAACGATGCTCTTCTTAGAAGCAAACCAAATGAGTGAAAACAGTGTTTTTTCTCCGATTTCACATACCGCCATAGAGACTGCAAAAATGCTCAAGAAAATGTGGAAAAAAAACCCACTGCGCAAAACTTTTTCCTTTGCTATAAACCGCATCCACGTTTGCCTCATTTCTGAAATTTTTCATCATATCTCTAACAGGAAGTAATACTTCCGCAAGTGTTCTGGTCCCATGAATGGAACGAGAATAGATATGGTTCACTTCTTCATTCAATTTCCTCTTGAGCTGTTTCATGAAGCAAGCTTGAGGCGATGAACGCGACAGTTGGGAAAAAGGGGGTGAAGAAGGTACGAGGGAAAGAAAAGAAAGGGAGGAGGAATCAGTGAGGAAGAAACGAGGAAAACTGTGCCAAAGACACCAACGCGATAAGCGTTAGCGCAGATCAGCACGAATGGTCAACCTCTTGCCTGATTAGATGCCAATGCCAATGCCAGCAACGAAAAAACAGGCCCACCAAACGAAAAATGTCCATCATAGCTATAGCGGTTCGGCAGCTAACATTACCCGGAAACGAAAATTCCCATGATGCTCATCAGCGAAAGGCTTCAAGAGTGCATCAAAACTTTGGTATTCTCCGGAAATGCATAAGTGCAAAAAAAGAAAAGAAAAGAATTTGAGGTAAAGTTTCCTCAATGTCAGTCCCTCAAACTTCTCGATTCTCGCAGTGCGTTAATTCTTGAACAGTTTCTTAACATGTTTGCAGCATGACGTCAACAATTCACATTCTGATGGTCACGCTGTCTCATGCAATCGCCTTTCAAACAACAATTTTGCTGGAGGAGACGAAGCAAAAAGAACATGAACACCAATGGGTGCTGACAAAAGGCAAATGGCAAAAATCAATAGGCAAATGAATAGAAGAACGTCAAAAATGTGCAGCTCGGTTTCAACGCTAAAGGAAAATAAAAAGCAGACATAAAAAAGAGATGAACAGTGAGATCTATAAGCAAATTAAAACATCAAATCTATCGAAGAGCACAGCTAAAGCAAATTGAAAGCACTCAACAAATAACCACTTTCCTATGGACAGACAGCATTCGAGATGCGTTTGCTGAATGAAGCACCCCAACTATTATTAAGCCAACAGAAGACCTCTTTTTGTACATAAGCATCTCATTCACGCTTTTCGGGTATCTGTTGTGGATTCATACTGGCACCATGATATTAGTCTCAGCCGCCATTCTATCAACAAACGTTTAGCACTCATATAACAATTGCATTCGGTCT
The DNA here is from genome assembly GCA_037389465.1 of Baylisascaris procyonis. Classification (NCBI taxonomy): domain Eukaryota; kingdom Metazoa; phylum Nematoda; class Chromadorea; order Rhabditida; family Ascarididae; genus Baylisascaris; species Baylisascaris procyonis. The sequence goes on from JAZARR010000059.1 coordinate 6,219,397, forward strand.
CTTCGCGAAATGATGCCCATTATTGTAGATGTTGGTAACGATGCAGCACGAGCGATTCAGTGATTCAGATACTATCCTGCTCTAATGGACAGTTAGCCAAATATACAAATTACTAGCAAGTATTCAGTGCTTTGAACTCAGGATTATTCACTCATAATTGCATTCATTTCCTCTGTCAAAGTCACTATCAAAAGTGGACAAGCGGTACAAAAGAATGCGCCTGCCCCTGCCAAATTTTGAAAGTTAGGCAGTGCGCAAGAAGAAGAGAGTGGCGACGGCAAGAAGAGGAAAATAATAAAAATCAGTGCGAATAGTACGAAATCAGTCTCTCTTAGAACTTTCCGCTCCACCGCCTAAAATTTTTTTCTGGCTACATCCTCGTAATTGCCCCTTAAAATATATACTGAATGAATAACGCCAATAAGGTATTTTCGATGATGAGGCATCATCATATGCAGAGTGAAAGCAAATTCTGTTTGGCAACATGTGCTGCATCAGATTCCATCAACATAGCGGAATTACAAAAAAACACATTCTCGAAAACAGCACCCTCCCTCTTTAATTTTCATTCAAGGCTCTGCTGCTTTTCAATTATCCCTAAATGGGGATTTAATATATGTTCCTGGGAGAACCCGCGAGAAATCGAGTTGAGGTTTCATCCTTCTCCGGGAGAAATTGGAAGGGAAGGGGAATGGTGTGGAATAATACAGGATGCGCATAAATGCAAATGAAAAGCCTACGAAGTTCACGCAAGATAGTTATATCTTCAATCAAGTTCTCAAGGACAAAAGCAAAGACCAAAATAAAATTATGGTAATGACCGACTGTTGGTTAGGGAATTTTTGGGTGCGAGAAAGTGAAAAATCAGGTGTCCACAAAAGCAGCCAGTAAGATGGTGAGGAAAACACGCTATATCGACTCTTTAAAACTGAATGTGTTGACAGGCATAAAAAACCCCATGACTGGGAGTGAAGAAATTCTAGGGAAGTCCGCAAAAGTACATACCCCTCTCCCCTGCTACCCGATACAATGGAAATGAAATGATGTCATCACAAATAAAAACTATTCGACGAGGACTCTAGTTAATGCCCATTTCATCAACTGGTTTGTATAGCTCTGAAAATGTGGAAACTATTAGTCAAGGTCCGCAAGAATCTTCTACAAAACTTAACTGGCCAGGTAATTATCCAATAAAAAACAGCTAAACAATAGTAACGACGATCGTGCAATTATATTGGGAATGATGGCATAAAAAGAACGACGTAAATAAATGCAGAAGAGAAGCAGATGGTGAAATTAGCCTGTGCTGGCCCCTCAACTCTCAGCGTTGATAATTAACTTGAAAACAAAGAAAAGAAAAGAAAAAAACTTGCCAGCATCGTGCAATAATATAAATGCAACATGGAAGGTAACAGCTCCTTCGTATTTGAGTTCAGCCATAAAGACGAAGTAGGAGAATGAATGAAACGAAATTTGGATAGCTCAAGCACACAGTGGAAGAAAAGACAGGAGATGAATGACTGTAAGGAGGGGATGACGTGGGAGTAACGTGGTTTTCAACTAAGACAGCGCAAGCGAGCGATGCAACGTTCCAACAATCAAACAAACATGCCGATGTTTTTCTCAAAACTCGAGCCGCAGATATTTTCGTAGATATTAAACGCATGCTGCCTTATGACTCTAATGGAATTCAAAAACTCCACTACCTTCTGCAGTCTAGTTACTAACTAAAGCTCCACTTAATATCAGTCAATTTTCTCGTTGAGATCAGGTCCACATCACTCTTAGAGCACAACTCTAGTCATAAACATCATTACATCGAAGTTCCCACGTGAAATGACTATGGCATTTGTCGTTTCGTTGTGCCGAAAACAATCGCTGACAAGTTGACAGATCATATCATAATTGTGCGTCCACCTGCCAACCCTCCGCTCATTCAACCCGTTGAGCTACTTGTCATGTGCTGCCAGGAATGATCTAATAACCGAAATACTTCTTAAATTTCGATAAGCAATACAAATCTTTTTAGGCTTGAAATAAATCATTACAAATCTTGTGAAATCTTGCTGTTCGACCAATCAGAGATGTTACTGGATACTCGAAAAAAACTTGAGTTTAAGAGTAGGAGGGATGACGTTGAGCGAAAGAGTCCGCACGCATCAAGTGTCCTTCTCTCAAATTTATAGATTTAACAAATGGTCACTTATTTTTATAGAAAGAGAAAATTGCACCGAATAAACTTCATGATTTTTAACATCGCTGTGATGAATGAAAGAACAAAAGTTGTTGGTGATATCATGAAGCAAAACGAAGGAAATTGCTCAGGTTCCTGAAAACATTCAATGAACTATAAAAGAAATACGACGCTTCAAAGTCCAACATCCGGTCGCCAAGAAATTGTATTTGGAAGGACAGCGCATATACATATATATATTTTTTTTCTTTTTTTTTTTGTGAACAAACTACATTGAAAGGCCAACTAACTGGCGATGAACCGCAGAAGACGAAAAGATGGGACACAGCATGCGAGGCGATGCGAAGTGAGCCGCAAATTGCATTTAAGTATTTCTTCGATACGCCCTAGACACCCATAATCGCAAAGGAAACTGCATACGCATTTCGAACAGCTATGCGCTTCAACATTTTCCACATTCCCTTATTTCGCCTCATAATCGTTCTATGCGTCGATAGTGATCGAAAAAGCAATTTTTAAATCATTCATCCCACATTCAGAACGAAAAGGAATATAGGAGGAAAAGGAAGAGACGAAAAAGAAAGAAGGAATGAGCAAATTTAATGCAAATTTATCAGGCCGTGATCGTGAACGAATTGTTCGTTGAAACATTTAAATATATTTATAGCAACTACAATTAGTTCAGAGAAGAAGACGGGGGATTTGAAGAACTATTTACCCCAACATAAGCTGATGATAGAATCCATATTGAACGTGCCACAAGCGCGATATGAATGTGAATTATTTTTCATCTCAGAAGCAGAAACGACTCTCAAATGGCACTAACAATAAAAATTGGGATATTACACCCCTCTGGAACACCAATACCTTCCACCTGCCCCCCCCCCTCTCAACCACCGCACAACCTAAACTGCGTACTTAATTCGCAGATGTTAGAAATGGGTAAATATATCTCACGAAAATGGTCCTTCGAAAAATTGTTCTAGGTTCGACCTATGAGCTATGAAACTCGTATATGCAGTTCCCATCTAAAATTGTTCGATTATCACTCCTTTGAGCTAGACTTCATAAAATTTTTCAAATTATTTTTTAATTGTTTCCGCAAGTGTCAAGCTTGAATTCAAATTATAATTACTTTCCTTTCCGAGTCATTAAAGTGCCGGAATAAACTTCCTTTTGATGACATCTCAGCGTTTAATCTCTTCGCGTTCACTAGTCGCCTTAATTATGTAGATTTCGGGGAGATCTATGAGTTTGTATTTGATTGACGCCTATTTTTCGATCACCGTGATCGCTTGCTTTAATTCTTCTTTTGTTTGGTTTATGTTTTGAGTGTTTTTACTCACAAAATAAAGTTTAACCTCACTCTCCCGACTTCTTTGATAACAATTTAATAGGCAAAATAAGCCAAGAATGACCATCTTGCATATAGTCACGTATATATTCGACTGCAGTTAGCGGGCATAATTTCTATTCAAACATATATATATATATATATATATATATATATATATATATATATATATATATATATAATTAACAAGCTATTGCATCAATTATTCACAGTTCAGAATAATATGTCTATAAGTATCACAAACGTGTATGCTGTTATGAACATATAGGAAAATATGTAAGCATGCAAGTGCTAAATACAGAGTTGTTGACAGCAGCAAAAAAATGTTGAGGATATTACATAATTCTCTAAAAATTGCTTCAAAATAGTGAACAGTCATATATCAGAAAAACTTAATCCCATGTCAACTTCAAAAAGCAAGTTTATATATACTTACGTCTAACTTAGAAAAATATTGACATAATTCGTGCGAATGCTTAAAAAAACGAACATGACATCTAAAATCACTTCTCAAATCGCTATTCGAAGAGCTTCATTTAATGGAGAAGACGACTGGAAAGAACTGGAATATTAGGAGAGATGCTTTCTTGAAGAAACGTTAAATGTAAGGCTCGGTTCTCCTATCCGGTCATCGGTTCCTTGTTGGACACCCCGACACAACCTAACATTTTATTGCTCGAAAACTGCCCCACCCGACCCCACGAGCAACTCAACAGTACACCCAGCGAAACACATCCCAAGTCGAAGCGATGAATAAACACAAACACTGCTCAGAGTGGGCAATGACATCTCTTATGTACCTTCTCATAGTGTCAAAGCGATACTTATAAGAGCAACACATAGTGCAATCTATTCAATGGGAATAGTCCAGCTGCTCTACCACCATGGTCGAATTACTCAACGATCAAAATCGTCACATAAAGCCACTAAAAATTAGAAAAAAAAACATTCTGCACCTTCTGTAGAATTGAAATGAAAAACTGAAAAAAAGTGTCATGGTTTGATGTTTTGAAATTGATAAAGGCTTACTTCTTCTTGATTTTTCTAAAAATTGGAAGACTGAAACAATGATATATGAGGCATTAAATTTTTGGCTGTAATTCATGAAATCCATCAAGCAGAGAACAGTTTTTCATTTTTCCCACTGTTTGGTGATGTCCAAATTAAGTGTCGAACAATTCAAAAAGTAGTTCATTAGAAAAAAGATGATGTGAAATTTTTGCATGAAAAAAATAGCATATCTAAATCTCGGAATGCACATCTAAATCTTGCAAAAGAACCATTACGTAAGTGCTTATGAACATATGCGTTGAATGTTGAGTAATCTAAGCACATAGTTGCATTTATGCACCTCAGATGCGCCACTGGAAATACAGAAGTGTCCGGGACTCATAGTTGGAATAGTTAGGTATTGAAGTATTCCGGATCGGTAAGGCCATATTAACCAGAGCAGTTTCAACAATAGTCCATCAAACTTAGGCAATATTTAGAAGACGGCTTAATTCCTCACGTCGAGTTTCGAGAAATTAAATATTCCCGATGATATCTCTGACCATGGATGTATATGAACGAAAAATCTTAAACAAAAACTGCCGATGAGGAAGTTATATAAAGATGTACCCTAGGAGAGAACGCATACGCAAACGCTGTGCAAGCTTAACGATTATAGTGGTCGAAGATGCAATTTGCAAACACCTTTCAATTTGGAAAAAAAAAATACTGTTCATCAGCCAAATTTTTTTCAAATCGTCAACTGGTCATTTGCTAGAAATCATTTCTATGTAGCAAAATCCAAATCTGAGCGATAAAATTGCTGGCAGAGATCTTTTTAGTGGCACACAAATAATCAATCAGAATTTCGTCATGGGCGATTTCTCAAAAAGGTTTCCCACTCTCCAGGTGCTAGCTTACTTTTTCATTGCGTCGCGCTCTATGAAAATCCGGGAATTTACTGTTATTTCCTCACGGTCTTTGAGTAACTGAGACTGAAAGGAGAGAGGAAGCTGCCCGCATGTGATATAGATGCCTCTTAATATAACTATAAGAACAACAAAAAATGCTCCCTTCTTCATCAAAAAAAAAAAAAAATAAAAAAAAAAAATAATAATAATAATAATAATAATAATAATAATAATAATAATAATAAAATAAAATAAAATAAAATAAAATACAAGTTAATTTAGCCATATCTCAGCTATGGCATGCTCACATTAAAAGTAAAAAAAAATGAATGCGCCGAGCAAAGTGAACACGTTGCATTGATGAAACGAGCAAGCAACCAGCTTCACAACATATAACTATGCCAAATCCCATAAATATGGATGACGCCAAAAATTCGATTAGATCTCCAAGCGTTGCCTATTTCTCTCGTCTCGTCAACATGCAAAAATTCCAGTCCCTTTATTGAATAGGCGTCTCAAATGCAAGTATGTGGTCAAAACGCTTGTCGTTCTCTATGCGGAAGCTGATCACGACAATGCGCTCTACTGGCTAGTAAATTACGCTCTAACTGCAGCACCCTCACTGATCATATGGGATTGTTTCTTAAGCGATGACGTTGAGCCCTCTTATACGTATCAACTCTGAACACTTCAACGCTATCGATTTTCAATATCAACTTTCTTTTTCTTCTAGCTCACTTCGACAGGCATTAGGTTATGTAGAGCGCATTCTAGTCAGTGTTACTGCAATTTGGGAGAGAAAATATTGGACATCTTACGTAAAGTGTTCGCCATTCCACTTTCCAACTTATTCTAGTTCATTTGAAATGTGTAGTACTGATATCTTCCGCTTCATGTGCTTGCATCTACGCAAATCTCATATCCAATGCATTTACTTAACGACTGTCTAATATTTCCTTTCCTTTCCTCGACGCATTGTGCGTTCTTTGCACCTTGCTCGAATCCGCAATCGCATTCTACGGACATTAAAATAGCTTGATCGCAAGCAAGCGCTAATAATAGCTACTTACTGCTATGATGGATAAGATGGTTTTAACGACGCGATCACAGAAAATTGAAAACTTTTGACTCGTAAGTCTTTCATGTCAAGTAATAATCCATGGCTAATAAAAGTGTCGAAAAGATGAGGTGGGAGTTGTTTTGAGATTTCTAAAACACGAATGAGAATGGATGGGTGTTGATCCAACGGGATATGACTGGAGCCCAAAGTGCCATAAATTTGCCATTCTTTATGTCGCACTGAAAAGACTCCAATAAATTTGCTCACGTAGCAGAAAATCTAACGTGCAATTGCTGCAGAGAGCGCAATTCGAATGAATTATTCAAACTGCCTCATTGTTTCGGCAAATTTTGCGGCATATTTCTGTTGAGTTGGAAATTTTCTTCCAATAAGAAAAATAGTGGCGTCAGCTTCACCTCCATTTACGATGTTCGAAAATAATATGAGCCGCACCTCATCCAAACTTCCTTCCTTTTACCTTCCCCTCTCCCCTCTCTCCCTTCCTCCCTGCTTTCGATGCCAAACGAAAAGAATTACGTCCCGAAACATATCGACGAAGGTAAGGTTTGTTAAGCTATCTGCTTCAGGTTTCACTACGCACTGAAAAGGCTTGCATTAACAACACAAACTAAAATAAAGCACTCAATGAAGTAAACGTCTTCAATATCAAACTTTACGAGCTGCTGCTGCTTTCTTATCAACAGTACTACGAGAAATTCTACTCCGATCATATTTAAGCATAGCCTCTCTGTTCCTTCTCAGTTTTTTAAAGAAATTTCATAGCGAGCTGTTTTTGTTTGAAATTTGCGACTCGCTCTTATGTTCTGAAAATTTCAGCCTCTAATTGCCAACCTACCAGAGATCATATTTCCCACTGTGAAAGCCAAGATTGAGCGGTCACACTGCTGATGTTTATTCAGTCAGATATTGATTGAGGAAACCGATAAGTTAAGAAAGTGCATAGAAGAATTTTGCACTTTTCGGTGAATTTTACCAAGTTTTATGAAATTTGCAACTGCGTCCAGTGGTTTTCAGAAGATCCGAAAAATTGCAGCCAAAGCGGATAGCAATTTTGATAGAGTAAAACTATTCGGAAACAACTTCCGGCACAATCAAGGTTTGAGGGCACTTTGAACAACAGAAATGCGGAGCAAGTGGGAGAACATGAGAAAGAGACTTTTTTTTTTTTTAATGAACCCATGACATATTGCCACTCGTGAAAATAAAAGCATAAACCAAAAAATTGGAAATAATTTTTTAAAAAAGCTTCCTTTACGTCACAGTTACTGCAAAAGGCTATGTCACAAGGGGTGAAAAATGTTTTATAAATGTGGATTCTGAGTGAAAGAATAATGAAAAAACTATTAAAATAATTTCCAAACAATCGTCAAACATTAGCATCATTGGTGAAACATCATACTGACAGATCGTAGCGTAGATTTTGAAAAATTATCATAAATTTATTTTCTGCAGCAAATGGGAATCCCAAACGGGTTGGAATAAGATCGAACGGTGGAATGATACAAGTTGCCAACAGGTCGTTTGTGTGTATGAAGCCGGTTACATAATAACAACGATGGTAATTTGATCCTGACAACACGTTGAACTCAACAGGCGCTTACATAATGTAGTAAACAAAATACTGATGAGATGAGCCTTCATATGTATATAATATGTATTTGTATATATGTGTACACTTTTCAGTGGACGCTATGAACATCGAAGTGTACTTAAAGAGTAAATTTACTGTTTCAAATAGCGGCATTTCTTGCTAATACACTAAAGGATGCAGTAAAGCGGCAAAACTGCAATGTCTAAACTCAAGTCTGTTCCATTTTCTATGATTATCCGTCCAATTTATGCGAGCTCCTTTAGAAAGATACAACTGCTATCAACAATGCCAATAAATGCGATAATGAAAAAAGAATCACATTCAAATGCTATACATTAACCAGCCACTTTTATAATTTTAAATATCGCTAAGAAACGCCTCATTAATGTGGAGAAATCCTCCTCAAAAAAAACTGAACTATTGCTGATTTTCATAGCAATCTTTCTATCTGCCGAATGATATTAAATGTTAATAGCGAAATAATGTGCCGAAATTTTCTTACTGCTATTTTTTGGGATATACAAATTTTTTAGAGTGAATGCGCAGTTTTTCAGGAAGCTAATGATCCGAACGAAATTTTGTCTGACAACCTCATATCGCTGACAACAGATAGCATCATAACAGACTTCCCAGCTGGTAGTTGAGAACACCAGACAGACGCCTAACGATGCGTCCACAGATGGCATTTTGTTGGACGAATGTTGCAGGAAGATGAATGAAACTCCTGGAGGCCTCCAAATAAATTCACCAGCTACCTGACATCCCGCAAGGGGATCACTTTCTGGACAACCAAAGACCTTGGTATATCTGATATTTGCGATTAGGAGTACTGAGTGTTGATTTGGATCAGGTGTTTCTTCGTAGTGTTGAGCGAGATGCAATTTAATAGCAGGAGCAGGGAGGGGATTGTAGGTAGGAAAACACTGGCGGAGACAGAGGCGACGAAGGGAGAGGGAAGAGGTTGGTTCTCTGGGTTGGCACAGAGTTTGATAGTAACAAAAATGAAAACAGGATGTGTTCATTGCTGCAATGGTAGCTACTGGAAACGGTCAAAGACATATCGTTTCTGATCATTATTATGGCAACTAAAGAACGACATTGCACTGTAAGTTATTAGATTGCAAGTTGAGATCCCAGAGTGAAACGAAATGGGAAATACGATCTAAAATATTCAGCGATGGGAAATGGCTTCGTCTCGGGGGATGGGATGAAAGGTTCTATTGTTAGAATTCCTTTTTGGATGTTGACGCTTGGCCAATGTATAGTCCAACCCTCTTGATGAGTGCCTATAATGCCTGCTATTACTTTAAAAAATATCATATCCATTTTTCCTATCCATTTGAAGAATCCATCGTCAGATGTCGTTGCATTTTGTACCCGAACCTTGTGGGAAAAAACAAAGAAGATACAGATTTGAGTTGCAGCACATTCGAAAGCAGCACGTGGCGATCGACGAGAAAGCAAACGAAGTTGGGATTTTTAGCAGCCGATTGAATGTGTGTGCAGCGTGTGCTGCATACACCGCCCATCGAATCGCACTGTGTTCAAACGCGATACGCGCCGCTTCAAACTGTTCCAAACGCCCGTCAAAGCATCACCTCATGGACAACGAAGTCAAGTCGGCATCATTATACTGGAATCATAACTAGTGACGGCGATCAATCGTTTGTTGAGGATCGTGGAGAGTCGGTGGGGTTTGCTTCGCTGTTTTTGGACGGATTTTTAAAGTGAATAATGGTGCCTTCACCCTTTCAATCCACACATGCGACATCATACGGCTACTATCAGAGTGGATTTAGCTCATGCAAGGGAAACTATTCTCAAACATACAATTAAAATATCATTAATACTCCAGATTTACCTTTGCGTTTCATGAGGACGCTGCTACTGGTCTTCGCTAACCTCTGTGTCTTTTCTTCGTCACAGTCTTATATTAAGCACTATTCCAAATGTGCTTAGAAAACTGCACTTACTTTTCCGCTATCTGCAAACCCCTCATTAAACCGCATCTTTAGTTACCTCCCTATCCATCATCATTTTGCAATCTTCTCGGAACTATTTCGAGAAAATCAATTTTGAGTCATCATAGCTTCTCCAATATCATCAGCGACAGTCGTAATATTTTCCTCAAAAGGAAATTCAACACTCAAGCAGCTCGTCGCATCAAAGGAATATGGCTCTTAATGACGGCTGCTAATTAGATCTGACTTATGTTGGAAATATCCCCGTCATAACGCAGACAGATTTCTCTGGAAGCATCCCATCCGAAACTTTTGCTGATGGGTCTCATGGAATGATAACGCTATTTCAGCCCAGTTAAAGGTGACAAAGTTATAAGATGAAATTTTTTGCCCAACTTTCTCCTTATTTCATACCCTGCTGAGTGGTATCCCTTTAATGTATGAATGGTAAGACGAAAAAAATTTATAGCGTTTTTTCAAAGATGAGAATCCTTAATGAAGAGAATTAAAACGCGTGAATACTATGCATGATTAGATTCCGTGCAACTTCGAGTAAAATAAAGGCCGACTAATAATTATTCAGTTTTATGAAAGATAGGATATTGGGAGAGGGTTTGCTTGATAACATAGAGGAGTAGTAAATTATGTTTTTGAAGCTAGAAAACGTGTCATATTTTCGAGTTTTATGGCACAGACAATGGTTCATCGAAGGAAGGAAATGAGAAGGAAAGGGTTTGCACCTAAAGGGATTAGTCAGAATGCTTAACGCTTCATATGCTCAAATCTCGCCTTCATACTAACGTATTTCAACATTAAAACTATATGCTAACTAGACAAAAAGTCGGATATTCGCGTGAAATCCAAAGTCAATACCAAAGAAAAACATGAAACACGTTTTCAGCAGCTAAATGCAGCATCCATGCAAGTTTTCACTCGGAATATTAGAAAGAAATCATTTAAAGAATGAAAGCAAATATAATTTTTGCATTTGCAAACAAAATATTTTTTATGCATCCGATGTTGTTTGTTTTGCTACACGATGTTGTTGTTGTTTCTTTGTTTTGTTTTTACTATACGCCTCATATGTTTGAAAGCTTCGCACCGCATTGTTAAATATTCATTTTACAATAAGTGAGACCTTAGAAAGAATCGACATCGGCTGGCATACTCTTGAATAGTGCTTCGACGACTACTTAAAAATTCAAAAATCTCACGCGATCGCATTCTAATGCTTCTTGAAGTGAAACTGCGCGATGCTTTTTAACAGCAAAGAGCTCTAGGAAGTCATCATGGGCTCCATTAGAAGACCCACCAGTTACACGATCCCGCATTCTTTGCAGAGTCCTTCTATCGAGATGATATTTACTGAGAAGAAGGAAAGTAAGGAATGCAACAAACTTATAGCAAGAGTCTCATGTGTTAACTTGAAGTGGGTGCTTTGCGTCCGTTGCCGTTCATATGGTATGCACCAAAGAAAAATAACTGAACAAAACTAAGGCTCCTCAAATTTCAATGGTCTATATTGGCTCAAGAAAAACAAATTTCAAACATAATAAATCTTTCCGATAGCTGGAAGACCCTTCTCTTATAGTGCAAGAGATTTTCTTCATAATGCTGCTTAGTGCTTACTGTGAAGGAAAGCGAAGAGGGAATGTAACAAGCACTCATTCGTGACGGAGAAATTGAAAAATTTTTCCACGCAAATTTCTAAAACTTTGAAAAAGTTTTTGTGGATAGAAAATTAGCAGATATCATGAATGAAAAAAAAAATATCATGAATGAATGAGTGATTCATGAATCCATTTCGAAAAAACACAAACAAACAAAAATGATTTCCGTTTATAAAAAGAAATTGAGGGCAGCCGTCAGGTTGCATCACACAACGGTGAGCACACTGCGTGACATGAAAAGCTTAAGAAAGAAGGCTGCGAAGGGTGCCCTCAAGCCTGCTACTTAAGATGCAATCACTTCAACTAAAAAGCCAAATGATAGCAAAGTGAAAGCAATCCTCTATAGATGTTTAATAAAATACCTTGGGGGGTTCAACTGTGGAAATCAAAATGCCCTAATTCTGTCACATAGTGCTGAAATTACGACTTTAGTTTCAAATAGAAATGGAAAATTTGAATTATATATGGGCATCATTCTTAGCACTCCTCGGAAAATTACTTTTAGCTAATAATTGCGACTCATTGCGTTGCACAGAAAAAATAAAAATAAAAGCCGCACGTTTACGAATGTCTTTTTGACATTCATAAAATCTCAAAAATATTCACAATCTGTTTTCGACGTCTGATTGTCAATTAATTCTCTTATAAAATTCAACACTTAGGGTTGACTTCCTCCTGAACGTGTGGAATTGCACACATGCGAAACAAACAATTATATGTCGAAGGCTGTACAACAGGGCTATACAATAAAAGAAGTGATACATTTTTAAACGCATCAGCTCTTCCTCAATTGAATGAGCCCATAACCAGTCAAATATTCTATAAGAAAAGCCATTTTCATGTGCGACATCCAAATGTCGCATCAGAATTAATTCATAGCTTGAAAGCGGAGATAGGCGGAGGGGGGAGGGGTTATTTTCCTCTTTCCTTGCCAGTGACAACGGTTGTAAGTAAAGGACGCAACGATTGGAACTGTAACGTACGCCCTGGCTGAGTTCACTATGATTTATGCACGTTACGGGCTCAAATATTGTCAGTTATGCATTTTTGACAATTTCTGCATAAGTGAATCGATTTGAAATTTTAGTAATACATTCCCATCAATCATAGATTTAAAAGTGGTTTTAAAGCCGAACGAAACGCAGTGAAGTTTTTTCGAGAAGACTGTGTGCATTAGTGAATGATTGCCGTTCTTCGCCAATCGAAAGTGCGCTCTCAAAGATTGCAGCTAAGAAGAGATTAGTGAGAAAATCTACGTGGTGAATTCTCTAAGGAATACTCTAAAGGTGAAATCCCGATCTACTTCAATATTCGATAGATACCTTTTTTTGGTTTCTTAAACGATACAATGAACCTTTCGAATATCGTTTCGACGAGTGATTTTATGATCGGCACAACATGAAAAAGAATTGAAATTCGAAAAACAATTGATCGATACTCTTTTGCACTTTTTAAAGAATCGATGGCGAAAAATAACTGAAACAAAAAACAGTTGGATGCTTTAAAAATTTCATCCATTAACAAATAGTCAAGCCCTCCTTATTGCACAAAGGATAAATTTTAATGATAGAAAGATTAGAAAAAAAAACCCATAACTTGTATTAAATAGTGAATGACAATTTCTCAGGAAGAGAGATGGAGAGAGATAGACAGAGGAAAAAAATCAAATTGCCTGACACTTTAGAGCGGATGGGAAAGCTGTCAGATAGCGTGCAAAATATAACCACGCTGCAATTCTACCTATATGAAATGGGCAGAAATGCTGGAAAAAATTTGATAATGCGCAGCTCAGATAAGCACTGATATAACATTTTGTCATTGCTAACAATGGCCAATGATTGATCTTTGCTGCAGTGTCGATGGAAGGATTTGTTCGGATGCCAAAAAATTCTGCATATTTGCAAGCATAGTTAAATCCGGCTCCAATTGCAGGTGGATTGGAAACGGCTACCTGAGCAAGACTTGAAACAGACCGCGCTTATACACCATAAAAATCGTTACAGACAACAACTGAAAAAAAAAGCATACAGAAGATAAAAATACGCGCAATAAAAATATAAATATGTATCCTCGTCAAAAAAAAGCAAAATACCTAGCGCCTCTTCCGCAAGTATTGGATACTATACCATCCAAAAGTGCTTCAAAGTTAAGTGCAATAACCTGAAATTTAGTTTGCGCATAATACATATGTTTAGAATTTCATTGCCGAGGGTATTCTAAGGCAGATTCACACTAAAAAACAATTCCGTAGCCAGCCTTTGAAAATGTGAGCTTATAATAAATAGACGAAAAAAAGCAGAAACTCGAACATACTATACGGGAAATTGATTCTCCTTTGAATATCGTAATGCAAATGGAACGGACTATGAGTTCGAGGTAAATCATACTGCAATTTGCAAAAAAAAAAAAAAAAAGAAAAGAAAAGAAAAAGAAAAAATGCAATAGCGATATTTCTTCTTCGAAGGAACATACATTTACTTCCAATCACTTCACAAAACGTTGTGTTTCCATTAGTGTTAATTCGAAAACATTGATGTAAAAAATTTTCTTTAATTTCTATAATGCAACGCTAAAATCAAAGAATGAAATTAGATCCATAGACCGCTACATCACCCGCTTGCCGTTCGCCAAAACAGCCGAAAGAAATGCCCGCAGCCGCGCCCTGCGGCAATCAAATCGCATTCGGATGCACGGTCTTGCTCATTGCTTGGTGGTGGTATTAAAAACGTAACCAGTTTGTAAACCCAATGCTTTAACTCATTCAAAGCTTTATAAATCACACTCCATTTAATTCAGCCTATGCTTTTAATAGCAATGTTGTGGGATTTTGAGTAGCACACTGGCAGTAACGTTCACTGTTGTACATCCCACAAAGCAGCTCCAGATATATCAGAACTTTTATATGAACTTCTCCAGGGCGTTCCTAACTCTTGGTATTTGTAATCGTTATATACAAAAAAATGCAAGAAATGGGGCGCAAATGCACGTTGATGTTAATCGACTAGATCTGTTGATTGCTATGTTGGGTTCGCGAAAACATATAAAAAAGAAACTAAATTATGACAGCTCTCGAAAATACCGCAGCCATCGAGTGATTCACCAAGCCAGTCTCATCCTGATCGCCAATTGCGACCGTTTCTGGCGTGTGAGGGACCTCACCGAGGTAACGAGTTCGTTTATTATGACCAACAACAGCCACGCGACTATTAGAAACACACACGGTTAATGAAGCAAGATCGCAGACTATTTATATCTCCGGCTACGACCCCTGAGGCAAATCATAATTCACATGGGGGGAGATCAACATCAAGATCAACACAGGCATGAACAAAACAACTTGCTAATCAAAACGAGGATGACTAAAATCACAAGGACTCATTTGATCACTATAGATCACGCCTTAACATAAACTGCTTCGCAATTTATTGCTCACGTTGTTGAATGATTCGCTTGCCCACGGGATTCGATGCAAGCTGCCCTAAAGCGTTAACGACATATTTTTGAACGATAGCGTGCCCACTCGAGTGGACTTGCGAATCTAAGAACCGTAGGACAGCTAACGTCTTACCCTACGATATTTCTTTATTAAGTCTGGCACTTAATGTTATACCCATTATTCTGCTACCCAAGGGCGGATGGACTGAACATCACGCCTTTATTGCGTTTGCATCAAGCTAGAAACAAGAAAAAATCCTTCAATTTCTTTGGAAATTTTCTAAAGTGGGATTTTGGATGAATATCCTATTTTTTATTGTAAATTGCCAAAGACTGACGTTGACGACCATCACTCAGTTTAAAATGGACATGAAAGCGGCATTCAAGAAGAAACTATTCAGTCGTTTAAACTCATGAAAGATAGGGATAAATAAATTTTCCACCGATGCTAAGCTTATATCACCTCTCAGCGACAAGCTAAAAACGATGCTGGAAGAACTTCAGAACATAAACAAATTGCAATAGATTCAAAGCGGAGGACAGTATGCGGCTTTATACCTGCAAAATATATTCAAAAAGCCACGCTAATGATAACGAGACAGTTTCGAGAGTACGCTTACTGTACTCATATGCCCATGTATGCGTGTCTAATCATCATGTTTCATCTTCATAGGAAATGTATGATCGCCGAATGCAATCAGAAAATCACGGCAGCGACACTAACTCCAAAGAAAGATCGGTAATATTTACCGCCATGCCCCGAAATTACAATCTGTATATTTGAATTAAGCACGATGAGTGAGATGGCTTGAAGTATTTAGTTTATCCTCCTTAGGCTACAGAACTTCACAGTTGTAACCGAAACTTCATACATCCGATGCGACAGTCGCCGTTTTCGCTTGTTATGATGCGCTACGAGCTCCTCAATGCCTCGAGCTTTTTTACTAATAAGCCGTGACCCGAATATATATAAATATATATATAGTATGATCCGCTACGAGCTCCTCAATACCTCAATCTTTTTTACTAATAAGCCGTGACCCGAATATATATAAATATATATATATATATATATATATATATATATATATATATATATATATATATATATATATATATATATATATATATATATATATATATATATATATATATATATATATAGTATGATCCGCTACGAGCTCCTCAATGCCTCAAGCTTTTTTACTAATAAGCCGTGACCCGAATATATATAAATATATATAGTATGATCCGCTACGAGCTCCTCAATGCCTCAAGCTTTTTTACTAATAAGCCGTGACCCGAATATATATAAATATATATATATATATGATACGAGCTCCTCAATGCCTCAAGCTCTAATAAGCCGTGACTACGAGCTCCTCAATGCCGTCAAGTATGATCCGCTACGAGCTCCTCAATGCCTCAAGCTTTTTTACTAATAAGCCGTGACCCGAATATATATAAATATATATATAGTATGATCCGCCACGAGCTCCTCAATGCCTCAAGCTTTTTTACTAATAACCTAATATATATATGTATATATATATATATATATATATATATATATGTGTATATGTGTAGAGCACATTTCAGCAAAAGCCAAGTACAATTGTGTGGTGAATATTAGCTATGCACTGAAGTGACAACCGGCTGTTCTCAACAAACAATGTGAGTAACAAATCTCTCTTACGGTGTACACAGCTGCGGATGGTGTTGAGAAGTTGAACCGATAAATAATTGCTAAATTTTCATTCTAATGAAGGAATAATTCAGAAAGGTGATAAAATTTATGCCATTCTTGGAGCTTTCATTTATCGGATCGACTGCGCTGTTGTATTGCGTCATGAAAGGTGATATAAGGAAATGATCAAGAACACACTGCGCGAATGAATATAAGACTTTGCATGGAACCAAGAACGCAACTTTAATTCGATCCCTCCTCACCCGACCACTTCATAACTTCCTGCCTTTCAAAATTTAGAAATATCGTCATTCGCAATCCTTGAAACGCTAGTTTCCCTAAAAATTAATAAATAGTGGTACTTCCAGTAAAAGAAGATATCTTTAAGGTGTATGTGATCATGATGTAATCGTAGACCAGTGTCTGTCTATATGCATACATGATGTAATCATAATTGAACTGCTCATCTCTGCGTGTCCCGATTTTGCAGAAATTTCTTTAAAAACTCTAGGAAGCAAATCTTCTCGGAGCTTTTTAACAACCGCAGGCAAATCTTCATTATACATCAAACATTTTTTATTATATCATTCTTTGGCATACCTTTGTTCAGTACGTTTTACCTGTATTCATATGTAGTTATTTTATAAACTATTACATTAGTGTTTTTCTCGCCAATACAGAGAGTAGAAAATGGATTTTCTACCATTAAAATGGATTTTTTTTTCAAGCGAATTTCTACCATTATTGATCGATAATGGTTGTTATGGCTTGATTTTTTGCACTTAATGATTGAACCGTTTTACGACTGTCTGAGTGGATCATTGGAGTTTTTCATTGAGCAATAACATTTTCATGACTTTTAAAAATTCCTTAGCTCTTGAATGAAATTTTTTTATTACATGCCATCAGATATTTTTATCGCTATCGAACGTACTGCTGTAGAGTTCATACAACGTTGCTAGATTTATGAACATCACTGTATATATCCGATATTCGCATAGCCACTCTCATGTAATAACCCTTCAGAGACACACAAAGGAAGGGATCTCAATTATCCTGTGCATATATGCATCGCTTCCCAGGAAGTGTGAATTGTTCCACTCAAACGAAGTGCTTGAGGTATGTAATATGCGCACAACAAGGCGTCCACAATACTCGCAATTAAAAAAGATGTTTTTGTAAATAAGACAAATAATCGTATTCGACTTTGCCTCATCTCAAGGATTATAGGGTGATTGATGCATGCAATCATATTGTAGTAGAAAATTTTACCAGTGTTCCTATTAATAAAATTTATAAAAATTCAAAGTGATTAATTCAGTAATTCTAATTTTATGATTGCAGAAATGTGTTAGCTCTTAATTCCATTTGCATATAATTATTTCTATCAGTGTAAGCATCAAATTTATTACTCGATTTTGTGAATAATAATATATGTAAATGGCGGATAAAATCATAGACGAGAAGAGAATCACCGGTCTTTTCATTTTCCTTTTTCTTATATTATTTACATTTGAATCAACTTTTGCATGATCATCAACATATTGATATGAAATTGCGATGGGTGTTAGATCGTAAAATTCGAATATTAGGTGAGCCTACCAACTGGTTCAGTGCATTCGATGCAAACGAGGTTTGTTTAATTTTGTTGAGAACCAGTTTTTCGAAGGCAGCCTTTAGAAGTTTCAATTAATTGAACAAAAAATATAATCGCTGAATAACTAACGCATTGCATCATCTCACCCAATGTTTTGGTCCACAAAAAATTTATTCGTAAAGCACTCCACTATTTTGTTCAGTGTCAAGAACGGCCAGCACACCATTCATTCTCTCCCCCCTCCCCATTCTACCCTCTGTTTACTGCTTTAAAAAATCTTACCACGCTTGCGCGGAAAGTCATCGGGGCGCAATACTCGTTTCAGGCATATGGGCAACTGTCTATTCTACAAGGGGTCGGATGGCTTCACTTTACTCACATTGAACAATAGGGTGTTGGGTTGATATGAAACAAAGAGTATCGTACGCCTCATGATGAAGTACGATAACCCTTACAAGGTTGTCATGCGTGTCCCTCAGCTTTTCTGTTCTTTCTGTCAAACATAGACGGGGGATGGGAAGGTGTGACAACAGCAGAGGAACGTTAACCACTGCAAAAAACTAATGAGCATCACTTCGATTAAGTCGACGTCCTAGTCACATCTCTATGAAACGTTCTAACTGCACTGAAGTGCTCCTTGCAGCGATGTCATAAAGGAATCTCCTAGTTTGGCAATAAGTTTAAATTTACGAAACGTTTCCCTCAAATTCTTTTGTTTCCTTTGCACTCTCCTATCCTTTGTTCCGACGAAACACGTTTCCGATCTGCGAGGTTATACGCAACAAAGATCAATGATTGGTTAGTCATAGTGTGTCAATGATGACGCATCACTCACAAGCAAGTCATCGTTCCTGCACAGGGTGCTCTCAAAGATTGCAGCTGTGTGCACGATGGATGAGGCAGAGTAGTCGGCATTGCTCTCACAGATGGGTCGTGTGCCAATGGGCGCGACGCGTACCACACGAGTGCGTTGTGATGTTCTCTGCAATGCTTTTTTTTATATTCTTTTGCGTCGTTATTAAGATGTATATCAGGTGTCATAAATATATACTAGCATTCAGTATTATTCAATGATTTATTTTTGTGAGCATATTCTTCTTACGGTCATATCCTAACACTAACTGCATCCAGCAATATCCTAGCACCTCGACTGTCATTCGCTAACAGTGACTATCCGTTGTTTCGAGCGGAAGTCAGTCATACTTAAGCGCCGTTTCAAGTATTGTAAGGTGCTACGAAGACCTCTGACACCTTTTTTAGACGATGCATTACTAGGGCGTCTTATTTTAATATGTCTCTCACTGGGCTGTTTTCCGGTTCTGGCTGATTCGCTCTCTTCCCATTCCCTTCCCTCCATCACCAAAAACTGGATGCAATTTTACCTTCGGAAGTGCATTTGGTCCGTATTTCTACAGTGTCTAAGTACAAAGGTTACTGAGCAACGAGCTTGCTGCAGCAATTTATAAAATGTGACAACATTTTTTTCCTGGCTGGGTGAGTGATGTGTGCAATGTGTCGTTAATGGCGCGTTTCGGGCAGATAGGACTACTCCTTCCCGCCAATACGATAAAATATTAAGCAAGGAAACAGTGTGATGACTTTGGAATGTTGAGTATTGAATATTGAATGGTTTGGGTGGTCCTTTTTTTGCAGTATTAAATAACAGGATGGTTTTCCTTTTTTTTGGTTTTTTTCGCGATTTTAAAGCAGAAATCACCAGAGACGATAGGCATCATAAAAATAGTGAGCAGAAACAAATTGTTCCTCTCGATCAATCGTAACAAAACCCCGAAACCCCGATTGATGACTTTGCCAGTGTTTCTGTGCATGGGATTGGTGCTGAAAGGTTTTCAAGAAAGTTGGTATTTAGTAGGGAATCGTACGAAAAGGAAAATATCCCATCGCCCGAAAATATGCGAATATTGCCTCATTTGAAACTTTGCTTGAATTAATACTTGATACTGTATTAATTAGTCAATTTGGCGAAATAAGTTGGTCGACAGTTTGGCGATATGGTTGTGATATCATTCAATTTCCATGTGATAATTATATCGATGACTTTTTTGTTACAGCTGCTTTCGTCTAATCCATTTTAGCGCTGTCGTTGCATTACGTTTTTTGCTTACATAGGACGATAATCATTCATTCATCCAGATGCAGGTCATAGAACGGTTGAGTGAATTGGAAGCTATGAATAAGTGGATGAATCATTCACCTTTTCATATTGGTTACTGGGCAGTCGGTTGAAAGTAGGCTCTAACCAGACTCTTTTGCTTCGTCCTATCGAGTCAAGCCACCCAGCACCCTTATCGAGATGAAGACGATAGAGTAAGCCCCGACTTTCTTAAGCAGAACAACGGTGAATCGACTCCTCAGCATCCAATGAGCAAGAGACGAGCTCAAGCCTGACCTTCACATGACCTTGCAACTTCTCTTCATAAGCGCAATATGCAATGTGAAAAGGCTTTTATTCATGATGAATGCTTCGTTAATTAAAGTAAAATAATACAAAGTAATAAGTGAATGATTTTGAAGTGACGGTATATACGCACGAAGTGACGTTATTGCTAGCATGGTGCATAAATATTTATTGATTTTGATGTTGTCACCCCTTTAGTTTATAATGTGTCAACGAGAGGCGTGCTTAGTGGCATACGAGGAAGCGGTCTTGTCGATTGCCTTCCCGACTGATAAGGTGCTGCTGACAACTGATTTTACCAAAATGGCTGTACGATCATTGTACGTCGAATTGTGCGACTAGCCGCTTGAGTGCTCTTTTGAAAGAACGCCACTCGACCTTCGTGAGCAGATAAGCGACACGAGAAGCATACTGCTTTATACTCGAGTGGCCTCCTCATTATCTGTTTTTTTTTCATTATTTATTTATTCATTGGAAAATTCCCAGGTAGTGCCAAGGCAGGCGATGTCCATCGAATGCACGGAGTTTAGAAGAAAGTGTCCCTATATCCAGTAGGTCATGAGAAATAAAGTTTAAGTTCGAATATGTTGGAGTGATAGGAGAGGAACGGTGGCGTGATCGGACCAACTTGAAGAAGGAGAGGAAATTGATTAAAACGGTACTACGAGCATAGCCGTAGCCACTACTTAAGCATGCGAGGGGAAACATGGGTGAATCACGTTTGCGGAAAACGTGACCAACCTACGTTAGAAGAGAAAACATAGCCTCCGCCACGAGAAGGAAGATATGGCGAAGCTATGTGATGGACTATGGGCATGAGCATGGGACAGAGTTTATTTCTTACGTGTTAGTTGGATTATTTAGATTATTTTCACCTACAAGCGCCTACTGTGGGACATCTAAGTGCCACTGATATCTCTTTCTGTACACGTCTACTTCAGTGGCTGCTTGTTCTCGTTTCTAAAGCTTATCTTTTGATGCATTTATACATGATAGCTCATGGTGCAAATTAAAAATTTCGGCTCCTTCGTACTCATCAATTGCGGAATAATTCGATTCATACTTCGACCACCAAGCCTTATTTTGTGACCTGTTTTGGGCTATGTTGCTGGAGGTTTGGTATCCCCGCCGAAAGAAGAAGTGTACGAGATTGGAGCTGATTCAAGGAGGCTTAACTAGATTTCCATGCAAAAAATGTAGGCTATTTGTGGCCTCTTATCGAGAGCGTATTTGTTTACGAGTGTTGGTGCGCTTCGACCTCACATATACATCAAGTCCTTGTACGTGTTGCAAAAGATTTTATACGGCGTTCCTCATTTTTACTAATGTCCCTACTTTCGCAGCATTGTCGGTGATCGTAGCCGAATAGATAATCTTCTTGCCTCAAATTTTCTTACTGCTAATCCTTTAAGAGCATCTGTATATTAGTTTCTTTGCTCCCTGTTATGTTCCCTATTTCACTCTAGACTGAGACTGCTTCTTGTGCCGGGCACAACCGTTTTACTTTTCCGTGCTACTATGGCTGCCTTCGATCTTGCCCTTTTCCATGCTTCTATATGTTTTTTTTTATTTACTCGTGTTTTCAAGATATGTCTTGTTATGTTTGTACATGGCGTTCATTTGGAATCTAGTGTTCTATACGTTTCTGTTTGCCACTTCTGCAGAAATTATGTCGGGATCAAAAGTTTCATGCGTTTTCTACGTTCATTTCCTTAAAATACTTTCATAAATCATATCATTTTTCGTCTATCACATAGGAAACGGTTTTTTTTTCCGCATATGGTAGTTGATTCACGAGTTTTTTTGGCAAATAGCGCTAAGAGTTTGATATGTTGTTCGGAAATAAGTCATCTATGAGAATCTCTTCATCTCCATTCCAGTTTCAGCGTTTTTTTTTCATTTCCTTTTCTTTTTTCTAAATTTACCGTGTTTTTCAAAATTGTTGAGGTAACCTCTTTCACCATCCTGACCTTCTACCATCAGGGAACTACTGCCTATATGTAAAACAAAATCTTTTTGCCATTTCAGATACACATATTTGCTGAATGGCAAACAGTTTCACGGACTATTTCCACTCAACGATATTTTTCTCATTTAGAAAGTGCGCACGTCACTGTGTTCGTTATCTTTGCCAACGCAAGATTGTTGATGCTGATAGTTCCTATGCGCTTCTTTTTTTCAGAGCCGAATAATCGTTTTTATTGTTACCCGTAAAAAGATGGCAGGCTGTCTAATGCTGAATTTGATTGAGGCACTCTTTATTTCGTAATACAAGGTTATATATTTTCTAAAATTTTTCTCGATAAATTTTTCATTGAGTAGAAAAATGTCTGCTGATTCAGCGGAAGAAAGGCAGAAGGAGTGGGCGCAGAGGTAGAGGAGATCATTTTCGCAATGCAGTTCAGGAGTGGTAGGCGTGAGATGTTCCCTTAATCGAGACGCTTTCTAAATCACTTTCATTATTAAATTCCTCGCATTTTTTACATCTTATTGTTCCCGAAGTTGTGAAGATGCTAATGCTAGCTACCTAAGGTGAACATCAAGTCGCATCATTTTTGCAGAAAATTTCTCATAGAAATCAAAAATTGTTTAGAGTCTTTTGTTATAGGCAACTTTTTCGCATATGATAACCATTCTTTTGATGACCGTTGACTGCAGGTTGATGCAAACCTTCAACATTTCGCATATTAAGCGCATGCTCTACCAATGTTTTCATTAGTCGTTGAAAGATATAGAATTTTGGCACGTAGAGAGCATTCCGAATTGAGTGAGAGGGGATTTCGTATCATAACACCTCTCACCAATGAATCATTCCTTGTATCGGCTTTTCAATGCTAAAAAGCAAACATGAAGTCGCACATGTCATAGGTGCGCAGCGGTAGCCATAACGTATTATTATTGCACTGTTATTTGTCATTTTCAGCATTGGTTAAATGTGCTGATGATCGCGTGACTCTACAATTTGACTTTATTGTTAGCTTAAAGCAGTTTCCTTGTTTCAGGCAAAGGTATCGAAGATGGTGCACGGTTGTGGAAATAGAATGGTGAAATTTCTTTTCTTTTCTGCCAATCTTTTGATTTGTCTCTTTGGTGGCCTTATTTTTGGCTTCTCTATGTGGGCAAATCTCGATAAGGATTTCGCCGCCAATCTGGAGAAGTTCGCTAAGAGTATTCATCATGATAATCTCAACGTACTTGCTAAGGTAATTGTTGTCTTTTCTCTTGTTTTTGAGAGTCAGATTTCTTATTTGTCTCAACTAGGACTTCTTATTCTAGCATAGGTGCATTAAAATCCTGATTAAAGAGACCTGCAATCACTGTGATAACGATTGACTTACAGGAGAGTGTGACTCGAAATGAGGGGAGCGGGAAGTTGATGGCCTCAAATATATAATGGGAAGAGGGTGGGTGAGGATTTGTAGGCGCCGCATTCTTTCTTCTGGCCACAGTTGCGGGTTGGCAGCTCCACATATGGGTGTCATCAGATTTTCACTCCGTTCTATAAACTCTTGGGCATTTTCTGGATCTCTGTTTCCTAAATGTTCCACTATGATCACTTTAGGAATCGAGGATTATTCATATCTTCTTATTTCGTGTATTGCAATCCAGTCTTTTAAAACTGGATGTTCAAATTTCGGGGAAATAGATCGTGGGAGAATATTTGCGGGATTTGAGATGATGGATGGATAAGAAATGAGAAATCAGCGTTAATACTGGGATGAAATTTTAAATCAATTCGAGATCCGATTTTCCAACGTGGTAATCCAGAGTTGTGCATCAGGACCTATCCTTCAGTTTTTATTTTTGTTCCTTCTCTATCTTGCACTTTGCGCGATTTTTTTGTTGCAGGAAATGCATCTTTCACCTATCTGACACGTTTTCTCACTTGTTTTTCGAATGACTAGAGATCTATTTTTGTGTGTTTTTTTTTTCAGTACCAAGCGTCTCTATGGGTGTTAGTTGCCGTTGGTGCACTTCTCTTCCTCGTCGGCTTTCTTGGTTGTTGTGGAGCAATGTGCGAGAGCACTGTTCTTCTCAGCCTTGTTGGTTTTTCTCACTGCTTATTTTTGTAGTTAGGTTTTCGTTTACATGAAATGGTAATTATGTTCATATATATATATATATATATATATATATATATATATATATATATATATATATATATGTGTGTGTTTTAAGGTGATAGTACTTGAAATGTTAGAATGGTTCAGTAAATATGTAGCAAACATGGAAGTGGAACTTAGGATGCCATCAAAGTTGATCTCTTTCGTGCTAGGATGTAATCAGCTCCAGAGTACTAATCCAGATGCATACAATAAGTTTAACTTGTGCAATAGGTATCCTTCCAGTCTTTTATTAGTCAGTAATGACTCGACTACAGCTTTCTTTCCATCTTAATTGCTGATATTATATATACATTCCTATGTAGTTGTACATGTATAACTTTGAAACACGTATCCTTAGAAACAGGAGTTACTTTTTTAGATTCAGCAATCTATATTTCCTGTGAATTGAATAAACTCATATACCGCAATTATCCTAGTTGAGACAATAGGAAGAAACTAACTGATTAAGTTTTTCCAGTTCTTCGTTATCGTTCTCATTTTGACGGTGATCGAGTTGGGTGCGGCAGTACTCGCTGTTGCAAGTAAAAGTGAATTCAAGGATTCCCTTCGAGTAAGTTCTGATAACTTATTTTCTGGATTGATGTGATCCTACGATTTGACTAGCATAAGTGACACATTTATTTGTTATTCACGTCGGTTAGCTAGAAGTGGCTACTGTCGCTAAAGTAACTAAGATTACGCCAGCATTGGACCTAATGAGCTGAACTGCGAAGGCTAACATATCGCATTGGTTTCTGTGATCCCAATTTCACACTTTTTAATGCTCGTTACATTCGCAGCTCCTTCAAAAGTAATATAAAGTGAAGCAGTCTTCTTTTTGATTTTCATTGGTTTCTTAAACAGACACAAAAATAAGACTCCATAAAAAACGATAGAAGGCCTTCGAACGGTCGTGCTGTTAAATAGTTTCTGCTGGTGGACCACCCTGCACTTTGGTGCAGGGCTGCGGTATACAGTTGTCTCCGTATAGCCTTCTTGAGCAGGTTGCTATAGATCATGAGTTGCCTTCGTGATCTTCCTGACCGTGGAGGGGGGAGGAGGGCTTCCATAGCGCCCTACTTAGGCACTTTTCGAGCACTTTCCTTACCGAGTGGAAATGCTTCACGGATCTTGCACAGACGTGTGGTTTATCTCGTTAAATAGACTCGCAAGACACTTTTTTCTTTCCCCTTTATTTTCCTTCTTCGTTCTGTTTTCCCCGTTTCAAAAAACCCGAAAAGTTTTGTTTTACCTCTCAAAAACCCCCATAAAGTGAGTGCGCGTTGAATCATATAAAATTCATTAGGGTTGAGAAGGCGATGCGAATGTTGTTAATGTTAATCATGTTTTGAACGGCTATCATAAAGATTTAAAAATTATATCATCATTTTTGTATTCCATCTTCTAGTGTTATTCTGTTGAGTTTTTTTTTTCGATTTTTAGAAATTATTGGATGAGTCGACAAAAACCGAAGAATACAGGGCAAATTTGAAGCCAATCGAAGACTTATTCCAGTGCTGTGGGGCTACAGCTGAAACGAAGCATTTGTTTGAATGTGATCAAAGCAAGGTTTGTCATAATGATTTATTTACTTAGATCTCAAAGGTTGTAGACGATCACCACATTTGATCATGGTAGGCATACTCCCTTGTTAAGCCTCGGCATAGTTTTAAGTGAGGTTAGCTGTAATTGCATTTATAGTGTTTTGTAGTTTACTCTTTCACAAGGAAGCATACGAGTTCTCTAGTTGTTGATTGGGGTGTCCTATTTTGGTCAAGGCTGCAATCGGGACTAGAGTTGCTCGTGCTCGTCATATATGAATGGGTAAACTGCAGTCTCTAACTTGTTGTCGATGGATTATAGATTTTATTGAACCTCCTTTCTTCGATAAAAATACGAATTTTTCTTCGTCGATTCTTTTGCCTTATCATGGAATATCAATGCTTAAATAATGAACGAGGTTTTTTTAAAGGAAGACTGTTTCACTGTTATATCCGAATGGATTGAGTCGACTGGTGCAGTTGTCGTCGTAATCGCGTTCATTCTACTAGCAGTCGAATTATTCGCACTAGTATCCACATGCATTCTGTGCAGAGCGTTCCGTGAAAGAAGTCCATACTATTATGCTTAATTGTGTATTCATCGCAGCTGTCTCTTCCTTTATCCATTTCCATTCTTCTTTTGACTAATTATTTGTATCCTTCGTGAGAACGTGGAAGAGAGAGGTGATTTCTTTGCATTTCTGTGTTCATTTTTACTTTTTCACCCTTTTGTACAGGTTGTTCCTCCTTTTGTTCCATGTCTTATCCTTCCAGATTATCCTGTGGAAGTTTGCATCCGACGAAATATTACCCGTCCTTGATAGTTTGCCATGTGAGCGTGCGTTTTGGGTGTTGTTCAGCGGAATTTTCCTTCGCTCTTCCCTCATTCATCTCTATTGGTTGGCTAAATTCATCATATAAGAAATCTATGCTGTTGGCATTTGTATTACTTGATAGGTCGCTGAAATCTTCGCAAATTTTCTGTTTTAAAAGCACTCACATTACTTATTTAGATTTCTCGAGAGTTTTTCTATATATTTATGAAATACATTAACTGAAATTATGATATGTTCTTGAAAATTTCTTCCCATTCCACGTTGCGCGGAATTACATTCTCTCTGCAACATCTCTGGGGGAATTCGATAAAATAGTATTGATTGTTTTGGTTCAAGTAGGACGTGATCCCTTACATCTCTATCGAAGATATAAATAAACCAATTCATTGAGAATCGCACTACCCGCCTAGCCGCAGTTGAACATTGTGTATAAGAATCCTTTTGAGTGTTTATCTTCTTCTTTTTTTTTTCATTCCCACATTTCATTTGGATTGTATGAGGGACGCAGAAACGTCATTGCTTGCCTGTACAGTTGTTTGCCACATTGAACATATTTGATCGTCAGTTTTAAAATACGACTTGAAAATGTTTTGCTCTTTACGTTATGTGAAACTTGTGCAAATGATAGTGTTTCGGTACAGTGAAGGATCACGACGATACTTACGAAAAGTGAGTTGATCTGCCAAACTCTCGTGAATCGTTTGCTGAAGAAAGTGCTTCAAAGAAAAAAAATTCAGCAATCTTTCGCGAGATCAACGTTCCCTTGTTTGGGTTCCATTGTGGGCGAGCTGCTCTAGAACACTGTCATTGCCGAGAATTCGTCAGATCTTACTCATAATTAAGCCTTATTTATCTGATTATGTAGACAATTCATTTCAACCGTCATCATCGTTTTTGATTGTATTTTCAGTTTATTTTCTATGAAGTTGTTTCATGTGATAAAAACGATAGATTGTTTCATCGTGTGTGCTTTATTGTGAAAGCGACCCTTTGTGCATGTGTACTACAAGAGCGCGTTGATGCTTGAGAGTACCGATGCTATCGCTTCCCCATGTTTTGTTCTTTTTGTAGTAGTGCTCTTGCAGAGTGCATTTATTCTAAATTTCACTCCATTTTCGCCGTATTATTCGGCTTCCACCTCAATCATATATTTCTTCATTTTTTGGTGTTTTTTTTTTTAAATTGTTAATACTATCATATGTTGATATCATCTGAAAAGTTGTCGTATTTCGTTGCTAATAAAGCTTTTATAGCTATAAACTTATATATCTGTCGACAGATTTGGTGATGCGAGGGAGTGGGGGAGGGAGGTGGGAGTGAGAAAGGGCTTAATTTAATTGGAGCAATTCAGGTTGCTAGTGTCTCCTGAATTCAGTTTGTGACGAATGGTGTGTCTAGCAAAACGCTGCTCTAAAAATGAGCAGAACGATGCTTTACTTTTGCAATGATAGTTTAATGAAATGATCTAAAATGATGCTTCAGCAAGTAATACATTTTGAGGAGTTGTTGGTGGTAGTTGGTAAAGTTGTTATCACAGAGCTGCAGTGAAGTATAGCGGAACTAGTGCAGAGGTTCAGTGCGGAATCATGAGGCGCAATAACGACAGGCTGCTGTTGAGAAATAGCGGTGACGGTTTTGTTTCTGTTGTGTTGTGGACTGTAAGCGAATACTTGCAGTATGCGGTGTATGCTTGAGGTTTCCAGCTTAAGGTTGTGAAATTCTGGAATAGCGAAGTGTCTAAGTAAACGAGTGTCAGAAGTTATGCGAATGAAATAATCGGCTCCTTTTGGTTCGATTGCAGAGTTTGTAGGTATTCAAATAAACTATAGGTAACAGTGGCGTGCTCAGTTGACGCTTGGTCGGTCGGTACCTTAGGTTAGCGGTCACTTGGGAACACCCCCTGGAGTTTCCTTTTCTTAAATTTTTTTTTGTTGATTTGTTGGTCACATTCGTGATTTATGTTGAATAGGAATTTGTGCGAAACTTTTTCTTCACACAAAGATATGCCTCATAGTCAAATATAAACCTACGAAACAACAATAGCGACGAATCGATACGTATTGTTGTTATATATAGATGGAGATGTCTAGTTTATTTGAACGATCGTTTCGATTTCTTATGAATAGCCAATCAACAGACTCAGAAAACATATTTCGAGTTGAACTGAAGAGGTTGTGTTGTTCCACTTGTTCATCCCTTATAAATGCCACATTTTGCCGTTCTTCGTTCTTTATGTGTATTTCGCATTTCATTTTAAGCAATTTTAACCTTTCCACCATACAGTTTAATGGTACTCCTCTGATATAATTTATAAGCATTTATCAGTTAATTTCATTTGTTTATTTTTTGAAATCAGCTGCACACCAATTCGGCACCATATTAATGCAGCAATTCTTCCAGCTTACGATTATCTAATAAGACCACTGAAATGCTTTTATAGTGGTTAATCTTATGGTTAGAACAGTTACTGCTGCAATCCACAAAGAAAACATCTAAAAAATTAAAGCGGTGTTGCCAACGAAATACTAGAAGCGCAGAATGCCTTAACACTTTCTTTATTTAGAGGAACAATTTTCAGCATATATAATGCCACTTCAACGATCGCTTGCGGCACTCATGCTCGCCTCGTTCGTCGCCCCGATCGTACACGTCGCCGATCCGTTTGACCACGTCACTTCTTGGTCAATGAAGGTGATCGCCACTGAATCCCAACTTGGGGCATTTTTTTAAAATTTTTTATCACAGAAGTAACCAGCAATGTTTATACCTCTAGAAGTCTATATACCTTCAAGTTTTCTACCAGTTACCTACTTGCTCAGCCATTATCTCTCTGTCCGTCACTCTCTCCTTACTTATCTCCTCGCCATCCGGATAGACAGAGGACAGTCTCGCGAACATCCATTAGATAACAAGGAAGGACTTATAGGATGGAAAGGGAGAGGAATTGAGTAGGGGAGAAAGACTCATGCATTTGTCACAAGTGTAAGTTAGCATTCTCTCAAAATTTATACTACCTAACATATGCTTTCATCATTAGCTTTCTCACAACACGGTAATCTTACCGAGTTTTGCGTAATTATTACTTAACTCTTTCATAACCGTAATTATGACTGTTTGTTATATGCCATTACAGGGCCTCCCATGTGGTTTACCAACATTCTTTGATAAACTACCAGCTGACGCCCAAAGAAATCTGAAAGAAATCTGGGCGAGTTACACAAGTGCAAATGAATGCATGCAAGAATGTTTGGCAACAAGGTGAACATGCAAACGATTTCTTTTCGTTGTTTGTAATAAAATGAATGATTTCGCTATGGATTAATCTGTATCGCTGATCGGAATGCGATACGTTTTTTTGCGTCATTGCCAACTTGTTGATTTCAAGAATCGGCATAGTTTTTGAAATGCTGCATATAGTGGGGGTCGAAGGAAAGGGGGTCGAAGGAAAGGGAGAGGGAGAAGAGGACAGAAAGTATTTGCTTTGAGTTCAAGAGAGGAAATCAATTAACGAAAGTAGTATTACCATTTTCGTTTCTTGTTTGATTAAAAGCATCAATCACATCTTTGCAATATAATTTAAGAAGTGTAATCGAATCGTTGAGAGACGATATTCGGGAAGAGATCTTCGCTAGCAGATGTGCTCCTTCGTTTCTTGGTAACGTCTCTGAGACAGTTCAAAATGAATTCCGTAAGGTTTGGTTCGATCATCGTCTATCGCTGGCAGTGAAAGAGCCTCTTTTGAAAAAACTTGCCTATTCTCTCCTTAATCCCAATCAGGTAGATATCTTTAAAAATTTTTCTTCATTATTCACAGGTTATAAATTATCGAGTAATAATAGAGATTTTTTAAAAATCGATATAAGTAAAAAGGTTTCTCAAATATTTAAGCACCTCATCTACTTCAGTGGAAATGCCGACGCGTCATCTTTTCGTGATTCTTAAAGATTGAGCTTATACGTGAAAGAATTTTGTTCGGTTGACTGAAGTGTACGTTATGACCGATGCTTCCATCCATTTTACCGCCAATTTGAACTGAAGTTGTGTTAGAACACAAATTGTTTATCGTCACATACGTGTGGCTCTCGTTGCGCCGCCAAACTCTGTGGTTTTCTAGTTGGCACTGTTCGGCAAATGGTTGGTACTGCTACAAATTCGAAAAGAGGAGTTCGCAAGGAGAATCAATGGGCTATCCACTGGTGGTCGCGAAGCACTCGAAAGATGGAGAGACATCAAATTCCAGGTGAGATTTTATATCGACGTTTGCGAGAGTTTTTTCTTATTGAAATGTAGATGAAAAGGCTTCCAAATGAGAATGCTGTAATGTCGGTTTATCGAGTACGGACTTATACGATTTCGGGTTAAATTATAGTCTTCGGAGACTGCCTACTAGCAATTTATTTCACATTTTGCTGGCTCAGTGAAAAGACTCAATCTAGCTATTTTTGCATTAGCGCTGAGAATGACACAGATCTGTGAGAGGAAATCGCCTTTGACACATATTTTATTTCAGCCATAACCGATATTAGTAAAAGAACAATTTTAGGAGAAGGAATTCCTCACAAATCTTCCGAAACCAATCCGTGATGAGCTCGAAACTTTTTATGGTCATTCTGGATGGAACGAGGTTTATATTCTCATACTCTGAAGGATACAGGCGTATATTTTTTGTTTTCTCCGGTCCATGAAGAAAAAGTGAGCATGTGCTGAATTCATTTTTCTGAAGAAACACGTTGTGAATCCCTCAGCTATGCAAAAGGCATTTTCTCCTGAGTCCTCAAATTCGACCTTTTAAATAGTGTTCCATTCCGCTGGATAGTCGAAGAGCCATGCTGTGCTTATGGAAAGCAGCTAGCTAGTGTCATGCTGTTGCAAGAATCTAAGGCTGCTTTTTCTTCACTTAAATGCTGTCATTGCAAGAGATTCAAAGCATCTGTTGATCTGTTGCAGCAAAGCTCTAAGAGCACTTTGAGTGTCTCTTGCGTGAAGTTCAGAGTATTGCAAATCTGACGTACTAACACTTGCAAATGTATTCAAATGTTTCGAATGGACTGAATTTATTTAAGATGGGAAATATTTTTGGATCATTCAGAATACTTGTTGCGAAGTGACAAAGATTATTAGCGATACTTGCTTATCTCCTTATTCAAAATGAGATCCCTCTCACTACAACTCTGAATCCATAGCAGTTCCTAGAGCACTTTATTGGAAATAGTTGTACTCCAGTGTGAGAAAAAAAACTTGGTATTCTCGCAGCGATCCGTTTATGAGGAAAAAACCACTTGTACAGATTGAGGCCGGCATTAGTTAAAATGTTGGCTTTACCATAAATTGGTCTCAGAATACAAGTCCCCTTGGAGAGTTTAAAGTTGGTCGTACAAAAAATTGATGTCAAAAATGATGCATTTCTTTTATGAGATAAATCCAACTTTTCCTTCTGGCGAATTTCTTTGTTATCTTTCATATAATGAAAAACAGTAGTAAAGTAACGTATTAGAATAACACAAATCCCCTTTCGACATTGTTGTTGACCTTGAAGACATATACTAATAGTGAACATAATAAAAGGTTGCTGAAGCAAACGACGAAGATCAGTCGAGCAAACAATTCTCGGAGAATGCCAATGAAGGAAACGATATGCCAGTCAATTTGAATACCGCTTTTTCATCCGGTCAAATTGAATCGCGTCCAACCGATGCTAGTTTTACTGACGCTTATTTGGCCAAGCAATTGATCAACGATGCCGAATGTAATGCCTATTACTGGAAATTCTGCTGAGTTGGTTCGTATGATATTGTTAATACGATCTTGTTGCATCCCAATCCGCTTGTTACCTCATTTTCTCACGATTTTCATGCTTTAGCCGTTGTTTTTTTTTCCTTAATTTGTAGGTTATTGTATGTGGAATTTTCTATTTTCTTTGTAACGTGAATAAACGCTTAAGAAAGAATATCTCATTAGAAAAGATTCATTTGCTCACATATAGTGTGCGCTGTAAGAAACCTCGACCGCAGCATAATCTCTGCTAAACGTGACATTTGCTAATGGCTGAAGTATTGTCTTCGAGGAAGCAAGTGAAACCCGATCACAGCACCATCTCACTATACACTTTTTATTAGCGCACAGCCGACAATGTCGCTAAACGCGAACTGATGGTGGCAGTCTGACAAGCGATACCGATACTCACGAGGAAACATTTACATTCTTTTTAGATAAACCTTGGTTAGTGCCCTTTAGCATTTCAAGAATGGACAGCTGTTTATGAAAGCATCAAGTTGTTCTCTCAATGGAAAATTATCAATGTCACTCAAAACTGATGTGCTACTTTCTTCGATTGCATGTATAAATATCGTTGAAGGTTGATTCGTTAAACAAGAACGAGTACATCTTAATGGGTATGCAAAGAATCAATTCTTTTAAATCGTTTTATAAACGAATCGAAAACTTTAGAGGTAAACACGTAGTTAAAAGAATATGAGCGCAACAATAGGCAAAGCATCAGACTTCTCTGAAAACACCTTACCGCATTACCTTGAAGGTAACAACAGGGACTATAGATTCCTGAAACAACTAATAAAATTCGCAGAACTATTATAAATTTCTTACGTAATAAAAAAATTTCCCGCAATAAGTCTTTTTTTTTTCATACAATTGAACTCGGAGAATATTGTCGCTCAGCGACGCTTTGCCCATACTCATTAGTGGTTAAGCTTTACATAATTTCATTTCGCTCAGCTAAAACAACAACAACTTAGAAGAGCATACTAATAAGCTCAATGTGTATGTACAATTATTATCACACAATAAGCTCACTTGTGACTGTTTGGAGCGTTTGCAACAAAGAAAAAGAAAGAAATAAACAAATATCGTTTCAAATACAACATACATCTTCTAGCTGCATAATTTGCTATAATTGAATGCATTGGTTAATTTCATCGTCATTACCATATTCATAAAAATTTACATAATGGTGATGCATTTATAATATATTCGCCTATAGTATGTATGACTTAACAAGTGAAAAAATGTATTAATCGCACTTGCAATGCAAAGGCTGCGTCGTAACGATATATAAGTGATTCGCTAGTAAGTTAGCCCAACTATGAAAGAATGCGACGACGGAGATTACTTAGTCTATACTTTTTTGAATTACAGTTTTGAAATCATATCATTTGTCGTTTTTATTCGATTTTTAAATTGAAAGTTGAAAAACAATTGAAAAACATTTCTTTAAAATAGTTAAACTTAAAGGCAATTAGATGCAAGTGAATCTGATGAATCTATTTAATTTCGTTACTTTTCTTACTGAGCATAAACCTTTAACCTACTAAAATTGCCACTGTCGCACTTACAGAGAAGAATCTATCACAGTTTTTATCTATTTAAAGAAAGCGTTGAATGCAACTTAAACATATCCCCGAATCCCTTTCGAATTTAAGGCGACGCACCGTTGACAAGAGCAAAGTAAACGAGTGAATTAAATTGCTGTTCGGTTTTAGTAAAAGCGCATCGTTTGAGATCAAAGCGGTTACGGTATCTATCGTTCGTTGTGATCATAACTTATTGTCGGTACGTTGACAGTTTTGCATGAAAATTAATTACCTCCTAAAAGCATTTCATCCCATTTTGACCCATACGAATATTTCAGAACTAAAATGTTGCCGTAATATAGAATTTAAAGTAGATGAAGGGGAATAATGAAATAGACAAGGTAACAGCTGCCCAACATAAACTACCTCATCTATTCCTCTATTTTATTCGCTCATTTCGTAGATAGCACAGAGGTCCCCTTGCAAAAAGTTTGCATACGATGATATGCTCTCCGTAGAGATAAGTTGGCGGTATCAGTGCCGGACACCAAATGTATTATGAGCAGAATAGCTAACTAGGCGTTTCATCATATCCCTCGCTATTTATTACATCACGCCTCATGAATATCTTTCCTATGCGAAATAAACAATTATTGCACCTCACATTTAGTGTCTGCCAATTGGATTGCCAATTTATCGCTCAATGAGCATAATTGAGATGTATCACCGACGACTGGATAAATAAACGTTCGTCTAGAGACAGGTAATTAAGTCGACGTACCGACACCATACAAGATGAGTTAAAACAATCGCAATAGCTATAAGACAACAATGATTAGCTCTAAACAAATACTAACTGAAATAATTGTTGAGCGACTGAATTTGCTTGATGCGAATATTTTTAATGTGATTTTTGATTAAAGAGAATATCGCCTGAATAGAAAAAATTCATCGAACTGATTCATATGCTATTCTATCTCTATATGATACGCACAGATACTAATATAAATAATTCAGACGTCATGAATGAACAAAGATCACACTATATCTACCTTATGCACGATTATCTCCTTTGCAAGCTGGGTGCAATAAAAGGAAGTTGTTGCTCACTAAAGTCGTCAAATTCACTTGAATTGTACATGCTAGGATAAGGCTGCAATTTACATTTTGGATAGTCAACTTCAAAATCACGCGCATCTGTACGCATCGTATCACCAAATGTTTGCGCCCAATTTGGCTGAGGTGAAGACGCTTCATAAAAATTACTTGAGTCATCGTCGACATAATTTCGATGAACCAACGTCGGACGTCGTTGATACTGCGATCTGTAAACAACTTGTTCTTAACAATACTAGGAAATAATAAACGACAGAGGTGAGCTCAGCTGTAATAGGTAACGTGATCAACTTTTGTTAGGGGATGAATAACCAGGAGTTTAGCTCTCCTCGCAATCTCTCCCCCTTTTGCATCCTTTTTCTAATAATTTCGAATAAAAATATGGAAAAATGCTTGCACAAAATGCTACTTTTAGATAAGCAAACGACGATTCATAAACTACAGCAGGGGTGTAAAATAACTCTTTTATGACTAGTACTTCCATTATTCCAGTTCATCCGCCCCGGATCTCTCTAATTCCTTCTGTCGATCCTGCAATACCTGGTTCTTCACTTCTAATTTCACTCAGTTAGAAGTGAAGAACCAGGTATTGCAGGATCGACAGAAGGAATTAGAGGGAACTTCCACTTCCATGGGAATTTTAAAGTTATGATGGGAATCAGAGGAATTTCCCCTTTCTCCCGCGATAAACGAACCTCACGAAACTTATATAACTTTCTACGGAGAGGAAAACGAAAGCTTGTTATAAGGGAGGGTTTTGCTCAACTCAAATGGGCATGTTGACGTGAGAATGCATTTGACGCATATGTCCGGATTTCTTCCGGCATATTCCACTAAAATCAGCATCCACAGAAACGACCGCAGTGAAATTTTAGAAGCCAAATCAAAAGCACACCATCTCAGAATCGGCTTCGAAGCTTACTGCAGAGTCAATCTTTTGCTCTGGAAGCAACAGGAGTCAGAAAGTTGGCTTTTCCCTGTGAGTGGAATCAGTGTCAATGGACCCTTTTTCTTTCTCAAGTTCGCAGTTGGAGACTGCAGTCTGAAATCTGGGGTCCAACGGGGTTTGTCGAAGACGTTCGTCACTACATCGAAGCAATACTGCGGCCGAGCATTTTTCTTCGGCACTTCAGGAGCAGCGAGTACGGGATGAAGGAATTGCTTAGAGAATTAAGTGTTTGCTGGTTTGTTGGCATTATCATTGCTTGACAAAAAAGTCGGTATGCTATTTTTTGGCACAATAAGGGCAAACCTTAATAAGAACGAGGCAAAAATTTTTAGGTTTAATTTGAACGCAGATGACAGCAATAATCAAGTATGCCGTTAAGCAAATCCAGCGATCGTGTTTTTCGACTCCCTCCTTTAGTGTGTGCGCTGCGAACCACCGAGAAATATGATTAATGCCCATCTGCGAAATGCCAACAAACTTGAAATCGGAAATCTCGAAATTTACGAAGACTAAACTTAAAAACTTATTCAACTGCTTCCTCTATTCTTAACCAATATCCAAAGATACTGAAATAAATTCCATGATAACTTGTGAAGAATTCTTATTTGCTTTTATCCCTGAAGTGTTCCATTTTATATATTCACGTTTTGCTCCATCAGAGATCACAACACAATATGTCTCACGTTTTATACGCAAAAATTTATATCCTCTCAAGAAAGATGGGGTTATAGCGCAAAAAAAAAACAAAAATCAAAATTTTAAACCTTCCAGTTTGAAAGAAGACTGAGAAATAAATTAATGACATACTTGCGTGGTCGATCAATGGTTGCTACAAACGCATTGCTCGATCGTTGTGATGGGGAATGTGCACCAGCGAGTTCCTGTGCTACGAGTAGCGGATAACGTGCACTGCTTGCAAATGTCGCTTGGCTTTGTTGTTGTTGCTGCTGTGATGCGGCTACTGCAGCATACGGTGAGAGTGGAGCCTGTGGTGGGGGCATATTCGGTGGTGGTGGTCTCGGTGAACGAACGTTTGATACCGGTTTCATGGTATCTGCAGTTGCGGTGACGCTCGAATCGCATCCTTTAGCGCTCTGTTGAGTTCGATAGAGGAAGTAGATCGCGTATCCAATTATGAACACAAATAATACAATTATCGGGATACCCGCGTAAAAATACACACTCGGAATAGCTCGATGACGCTCGTAACCTGTAACTTATCCATTATAGCACGCTGTTGTGCGAAAATGGCCATAATTGTAGGCGAGAAGAAGACTGTAAATATCGAATCGAAAACGAAGTTGGCAAGCATCGAACCGAACAACACGAATACCGATTAGCAACTAAAGCACGACAAAATCATAACTCATTTACTTCACCCGTTTGGAAAATTAGCTGCGAGAAATTGCAGCTGAAATCAGGTCGGTCTCACGACATCATTGAATTCACATTTCACCTGTTATGAATCGGTCGACAAGAAATAAAGCAAACATCTATCAGCTAAAATTGCAGTCTTCAGAGATCAGTCTACGCCGCGGTATGCAAAATTTAGGTTCGTGTAAAATTAGCAGTTCAAAAAATGTTACTATCTAATAAAAGACGAGCAAATAAAATGTGTTAGTACGGTGTGTTTATCTTTGAAAATGGCGCTGAAACTATGCGTGAGTATTCTATCAACGTGGGGAAATACTTTTTTCGATGAACACTATGATAAGCCTCTGGCAAAAAAAACGGGTTCATCATTGGAGCTCATACTCTCTTGATTGCTCGAGATCAAACATCGACTTTCCCTCCAAGAAAATATGCAGCCAGATTGCAAATAAGTTTCACGGGGTTTTTATTTTTTTCACTACCCTTTCCGCATAATCAGCCAACGCAAAATATTGTAGGCTAAAAGTATTGCATTGCCTATGGCTAGCTGCCGCTTGCATGCTCTTGATAAAGGTGGATGGTCTGAGCAATAGTTAGTTAGGCATGTAGTATTTTCACTGGCTTCTTGCATAAACACTCAACAAACTTGAAAACCGATCTGTGACTAACTGTAATATGCAAGGCACACACATAGCTTACCTGAGACAATATTTAGATGAGCAGATCGATACATGATATCACCATCGGCATTTGTAACAACGCAAATGTATGTGCCAGCATGACCAACGTTAGCATTTGGAATGACAAGTATATTGCTATAGACGCTATCGCTCAGCTGAGCTCCTGTTTGCGGTTGCTCTAACAATAGCAGATGCATGTTGTTCGCATGAATTAATGTTGCGTTTGCATCTGCACGACGAACAGCTACTGGATCATCAACACGTTTCAGCCACTAAAAACGTTTGATATCATACATTTTTGCAGAAAATCAACGTTATTTGTTGTAAGAATTATGCATGCAGAATTCGAGCTTAGTAAAGTTTCATGTATTTTCTTATATTCTTTTTTTTCCAGCAAGGCAACAACACTTTTACTACTCACAGCATCGAATGTTTTACTTGTATCAACCTTTATATGCACTTACTATGGAAAGCCAGAATTTCTTCGCAATGTTTTTTGCTCCATTCAAAATTTTGAGCTATTTATAGATCAGTTATATTTGTTTGATATTATCGCCCAACAAGTGCTTCTTATAGGTGATACAATATTTAGTCTACACACGAACTAGCTTGTTGTAATTCCCAACAATAAACCAAAGCGCCTATCGTTCTAGGGCAGAAAAGAAATTCCGCTGGCAACTCATACGATCTGTAACGTTACAAATTGAAACTTATAGAAGATTTGTTTGGTGTTGAAATACTAAACAGGAAGGCACTTTGCAAACGACGTGACATTTGTGAGCTCTCGATGTCTGCATGAATAGCACTTCGCAAATATAGATGAATAGGGCTGAGGATCGTTTCGTTGCAAAATAAATGAACAACGCGACCCTTCACCATTAGGCATGAAGAAGTTAAGTGGATATATGACATGAGATATAAAAGAACTAGCTGGTCGTTTAAGATGTGCTTAAAGCATGCGTGCATACCTTTATAAGTGGCTGATGTTGACTCTTTACTTTACATTGGAACTGTGCTGTATGGCCAACTCGTACAGTACTATTGAAAGGTTCATCGATGATAGGTGATTGTTCCAGCGCATGATCGCTCGCAGACCAACGACTTTCTTCATCGGCGTTGAAGAAATCGCCCACTCGAACGCGAAATGTTGCTTCAATAGAGCCATGTTCGTTCTCGAGTCGACATACGTATTCACCCGAATCGCTCGTTTGTACGTTTGCAAGTGTGAGCAACGCCGATGTATGATCAAAAGTCATCTCATCTGAAATTTGCAACAATATTCAATGACCATTAGTTTTCTTTGTTCAACATAACTGTGAATGGAAGAATTGCTAGCTCTAGCAAGTCACGCTTAGAACTGGCTAATTTAAAGGTCACATTAATTGAAAGCTGCCATATAAGTTGTGGAAATGGGCAGAGGTTAAAACAATATCAAAGAACTATTCAGAATGCAAACACTCAACATAATCTACTCGATTTTAGCATGATCTCAAGCTAAAGCCCATAAATTCAATACTAAAGAGTAGATTTAGTTTCAGCACATAAATTTCATTCCGCTAGTTATATGTATCCGCACAAGAAGAGGGTTCATGTCATTCGTTGAAAAACTCGAACCAGAACT
Source organism: Baylisascaris procyonis (assembly GCA_037389465.1). Classification (NCBI taxonomy): domain Eukaryota; kingdom Metazoa; phylum Nematoda; class Chromadorea; order Rhabditida; family Ascarididae; genus Baylisascaris; species Baylisascaris procyonis. The sequence goes on from JAZARR010000059.1 coordinate 6,259,814, forward strand.
CTGGGAAGAAAGTTAGCCGGAAAGTTAAGTTGTTAACAGCTGCCTTCATTGTCCAACCGCATCCGCATTATTATTAGCTCAAATGCGCAAACAGAATCACGATGTAAAATAAAGAGCGCCCATAGTCTCGCAACATCTGTAGGAGAGAAAACGATGTGAGCCAATATTCCATGCCTCTTTTCCATGCTACCTGATTATCATACTTTCACTGCTGCTTTTCGATATTCGACCGGTGATTTGAAACGAAAAGGATGCAGATAAAACCCAAAAATTTCCGCTCTCTTCATAAGCTGAAAGGTAAAAGCGATTTTCAAGGCTTAGGTGCATCAACTACCAGAAGAATTATTCCTACCATTGACTACATTAAGCATAACTCTCCGAATATATCGCATTATTGCATCTATTTCCAAAATTCTATTCCAAAATGCTGAAAGATCTAGAAATTAAACGAATCCACTTTTAAAGAATCAACAGAAAGAGCATTCATTCATATCAAAGAGGGACCTCTTTCGATCGGTTTATCATTTCGAAGCCAGATGATCTGCGGCAAAGGGTTCCCACTTGCTGGACATTTCAGCTGCAACTTTCTGCCAACCGACAACCGTTGTGGAGCCAACATTGAACTTCGCATTTCGCTTTCATTGAGCCATTTAGGTGGTGATGCTAAAACACCAATCTTGAGCACTCGTAATTGTTTCTGTGCAATGCAGCCTATTATTTTAGGCCAATAGCAGTTAATTTCGTGAATTGAAAAAACATCCTCCAATCCGATGGCAGCAGCGAAAATATTAAAAAAAAAAACTTTCATAAATCTACAAATACAACTCCATTATGTGTGACGATGAAAGCATTCGTTGCACAACGGAATGTGGTATGCAATATTCAAATATTTCTCTTCCAATATTTATAATCAGAACTTGATGCGATATGCATTCGTACACTAATCGTTGAACATCTGGCCATACGCTTGAAGATTGATGCAATGCGTAACGCACAGTAAGCAGCCAAACAAAAATCACGTGAGAGTGACTATGCAAATTTGAAACATGCCAGAGAATACGGTAACTATAATGGGTTTTGCTGCTATCAAGCAAAGTGATAGGGGAAGTCAGTTCAAATATCGCTAAATAGCTCCCATAAAAAGTGTGTATCTTTTTTTGCGTTAAATCTATAAGCTTATGTGATGGTATATTCATTAAAGCGTATTTCTCTAAACGATGTGTTCCCTATTTGAGTATCAAATTGTATTACGTCGTTCAGAGAGGGTGATTGCTTCGTCGAGATTGTGCTTCATCTCATTTGCTGGATCATAGACGTGAACAGCAAAGTCGAGTTCTCGATGCCCAAAGCCATTCACTGCCTGGCATTGATACGTTCCGCTATCCGAGATTTGTAGATTTCTAATTTTTAGCTCGCGATCCGATCGCGTTAGTTTATAACGGTTGTTGAAATCGAAAGTGATCTAAATTGAGTACATCACTTGAATTGTTTACATACTCTCAAATGAATATAGATTTGTATTTTGATTATATTTAGTGGCTTATGATCGCTTCGTTAGAAGCACAAATAAACAATCAATAACAGTTGAAATTTAAACTGCTGGAGTGTTAACAAAAAGCATTCCTGACTGTTGATTTCAAGTTATATTCATTCACAAAATTGCGCTGTACTAAGGAAATGAAAACAGGATTAAGAGCGCAAGAGCCCAGCGATATCAGTAGGCAGTATTTCCAATAAAAGACGCCGAGTGCAAAAGCGTTCTTTTTCAAGAAAAAACTCAGTCCACCATGGATTAAATTTATAAAGCTCTTAGACAATAATAAACGCTAAAATGCAGCATACAGATATATAAAATATACCCTGAAGTGATTCGAAATCAATTGAACAAGTCATACTCAAATTGAACACACTTAAATGGGTTATATTAGAACAGGTGAAAAGCGAAGAGGAAATAGATCTGTTCGGAGAGTTTGAATAAGAAAAAACTCACAATAGCATTAGAAAAAAGTTTTCGTCATAAGTAAGTTATATCTCTATTGGCTGTGAAATGCTCACAAATAAAAGCGAGTGCTCTCCCATTGAGCGCCCTTCAACGATTGCATTCAGTCAACGTTGATTGATGGTCATAGTTATGCATGTCATACTTTGTCTTATTCAGGCACAACGCTCCCCACTAGCGATTTCAGAGTGTCTTCTCTTGTGTTCCGTTTCGTTTATCAACCCCATCTCGTTATCCGTCCGAGGTAAATTGTGCCATCTCAGCAACCATCCCCCTCACTGAGTGTCTTCTCTAGCTTTAAAAATTGATTATTCTTATTCAAGCGAACCAATTCTATTCCTACTCAAGCAAATCAATTCCGCAACAATAGCAATTAATTAATGCGAAAGGTTGCTTTAAGCAGGGTGATTTTCAATCACAACATTGCAAATAGGGGATAAATTGGTAATAGGAGCAACGAAATATGATCTGCATTGAGTTTTTAACGTTATTAGAGGATGCTTTTCTGAAAAGTTAATCAATACAGTAGCTTCGTAAAAATAAAGGGAAATTACGTAGAAACGCAGTAGAAATATTATAACAACTTAAATAAGCTTCGAATTGCAGAATGAGGAGCATCACACTATGAGGCTTTTCTGATTAGTCAATAAATCAATACAATTTATTCAGCCTATAACTTAGTCAACAAATTCAGTTATACTAGGCGTATGAGTGAGCAATGAAGAAGATGTCGCAGCTGTTTAAAAAAAAAAAAAAAAAAAACTTATCGCTCGTTGAGCTACTGAATGAACACTGACTACTGAAGATCTGGAGTGGAACATATACAATTATTGAAGCTCTGATGTGTTTCATTAAGTGCAAACAAACTTTCAAAAAAAGTGGTTACTAAAGCGCGACACCTATATTCGATATTGCAGAGATCAATGCATACCTGTTCATCATCTTTCTTCCACTGAATCATGACTAAATCTGCATCGCTTGCTTTCACTGGACATATTAGTCTGAATTGCTTTGTCCCAAGTGGGACTCGAAACCTCGTTTGAACGCTGTCGGAGAACTCCGGTGGTGCTGAAATAAAAATTTGGAGTGCATACCTTTGAAAATAAAACTTCCAAACGCCTATCTTTAATGATCTCCAAATGCTTCCTGAATTGCTCCTATTGCGTAGAGATAGTAAAATTGACTTGAATCGTCACCCTGTTTGGCATATTTTACCGAGCATTATTTTGTATGATTTTCTCTGCACAAATGTTCGGCTATTCGGCTAAAGCATCCAATTTAACGTTTAGAAAAAAGAAAGGAGATTCTTTTCACTGATACTTAATGGTCAGATTTTGAGGGCTATTTATGCGCAAATTGTAAAACGCTGAACACTTCTGCGCGCCCTCCAGCACTAATTTTAAAGCAAAAGCCATATTATATAATGAATTCAAACACAATAAATTCGCTAAAGCTGAATATGCGCAATGAATACCAAAACTGTTGATCCATAAAACTTTATTAGCTTGGATTAGTTCGTGGTCATAGAATACAGTTACAATGGAATATCACAACACAACAGAAGAATATGGCTCATGAGTTGAAAGAATAGCACAAACTCATATATGTATATATATATATATATATATATATATATATATATATATATATATATATATATATATATATATATATATATATATATATATATATATATATATATATATATATATATATATAGACATTATTTACTATACATGCAAAACGGCAAATTGTTGCAATATCTTTTTTGTGAAAACGCATAAAATGAGTATGAATGAATACCATTCAGGTTGGGCGAATGAAAACGCCGTTTGCTGCTGATGCAAAATCAATTAATGTAACAGCCATAGTCATATTTTCACAGACCTATGAGTTTGCGCACCAGTCGGCAAAATCAGCCAACGCCAAGCCATAGACTGAATTATATATGGCTTTTCTCGAAGTTGCTAAGTGCATTCTGGATTGATCACTGCGTTTTTGCGTCTGACTAGTACATGACGTTAGCGATGTGCTACGAATCGACATGATCGCTTTGGTTGCGTGGCTGCGACGGCCTCCAGCCTTGTCATTCGCATTGCTGCCACTCCAACTCAATGAGACGTTCGGATTCGTTTCGACATTATCATACGCAGCCATCTTTCTCCTTTCTGCATAAATCTAACCGATTCCACTCGCAATTAGTTCATTTTTACAGAGATGCGCATCCAATTGATGTTATGCCTGAATCCATTTCTCATATCTGGTTGATAGAACTCAAGACCGATTTCTACTTCAGAAACAATGCTAACCTGCATAAGCGCGGTTGGGAATCAACTTAATGCTGCATAACTGGTAGGCAGTAGAATGCGAAAGCTGCACTACTGTCACATTACAGTTCAAATCAATACGTATGCACAGAAAGTTCAGGATGACCCATCGGAGACTGGATATGCATTTCTGTAGAAAATTTGCTGCGTTAGAGAAAATATGTATAAAGAGATTCGAATGGGTTCTGATTCAAGAACAATCTTTCATCACTAACTTCATACACGACTTTCAAAAGTTCAAATTTGGACAGGTTAACATCAAAAAAAAAACATGAAAAAAATGACGTCTGCCATAAAATGCTTCTCTCCAACATCACTCACATTGATGGCGATTTTCGCCTTTAATGCGTTTAGTGCACAATATTCGTGCATAAAGTGTTTGGATGTCAACGAAACAGGTTTACACGAAACACACGTTAGGATGCCGATGCGCTTCCCCTAAAATTCAAAACCAATGGGAAATTTGGTTCAAAAAGTTTGTTATTGAAGGTATATTTCATTTACACACACTTCAAGAGGTTTTTGAAATGTAGAGGTATTCCACATCGAGAATGATAACGCCCATACAACAGACATCTTCAGCGTGGCTCATCGTTTTTGACATGCGCATTTGACAGACCTGCTATTACAATTGCCCTAGTGGAAATCTCGCTGACCTTCCATAAGAGGTTGCATATGCAGTGAATGACAGCAGAAAAAAAGATGCACTAGTTTGTGGTATCTTTGCGCAAAACATTATGAGTTGTTTGGAGAGGAATTCGAAAAGAAAATATTCACAACATTGCAAATGCAAGTATTTACTTAGAAACCACAAAACCACTAAAAGGGGAAAACAGTTTAAAAACAAATTTATATTTTCAACGAAAAGGAGTCGTTTCACGAAATTTCAATGAGCAAACATAAGAGTGCATACAGTTTTTGAAGAGTGTTCCTAGGCTTGAAGAGTGATTTCTAAAATTTGGCATTGTAATTGAATAAAAATGTGTGCTAAGGAAAGCTAAATATATTTTCGCGAGTTTCACAGCATCTAGGATCGAGGCAAAAAAAGGCAACAAAAATGGCAACGCAAAAACTTGAGCTTTCAGAGTAAAGACTTGCAAAATTTTGCGGAGAAAAAGCCAAGATAAAGCAGATGAGTTATAATCTGCTAATAACTAATGCACATGATGCAACAATTATTTTAGTACTAATGCACTAACGGGATGAAACATTGATGATGGTATGTAGTGAGGCAAGAGTGCGCAAGTTGCATTGCCATCTGCGCTCATCAAATTCCCCCCCAAAAACGGCCACTTATCGTTCCCATAAGGTCCACTTATGTCTTTCACTGAGGCGAACAACTGTGTGCCGAACACATGCAACGAGGTCGAGCGTCGGCTTCTCGAACGATGACATAACTAACGATGCACACAGCAAAATCACAGATCGGCAAAACTTACTCCTCATCCTTAGGTCTTAAATGGGCTAGAAACTAGCTTTGAAACTTCAAAGTTTTCAGCGATACTATTTCCTAACTTATGGTCCAACGTAGGTATGGTTCTTCCCCAGCTTTCGAAAAGTCAACGAGAATAATTCTCTCCTCCCAGCCGCGCTTCGAAAACAGCGAAGGGTTACGCGTCTGTTAATAGAGCAACTCGCACTTGCTTGCCCATTGTGTAGAAATTTATTCACAAATATGAAGCATTCTCAGATTTTCTTGAGCAAGACTTTCTTTGGTATCTAAAAAATCTTTTGATTTAAATAGTTTTCGCTTTGTGCAGAAAAAAAGAGCGCTGGTTCCCTCTCTGCGTCTGTTAATCTGCAAATTTCAACTCAGACAATATGAGAAAGCAAATCGAAAGAAATTATAAGATACAAATTCGTTGCTATTGCAGGAAAAAAATCAACTGATCCCTTATAACTGCATAATCCGACTCACAACTGATTAGAAATTTTCATTTAATCGGAGGTCACTATCCCAATTTCCATTGACGATCAACTTCCCATCCAATATTCATGACAGAACCAAGTGAAAACAAAGTTTTCGTCCAATATTCAAATATCTTTACGTTGCACTAGCTTTATATTATGTTTTATCTTGCAGTGCACTTCATTAATATTCACTTGAGATGAACAAAAATAAAAGACTAGTAGAGAGGCAGAAGACTTTAAAAAAATAGTTTACAGCTTCGAGGAGAACATGCGTAGTGATGAGGAGATTTGAACTGCCAAGGAACTAAAATATAGCTATCATTTAAATAGGAGAAGATTCAAAGAATGACGAATAGGAGAATGCAAAACCCACTGAGGCATAATATGGAACAAGTTTTATTTATTATTGCCCAATGCATATGTTATATGCATATAAGATGTCTTCCCCCGCCATTCGGAAGGAAACGTTTCAAGATCAATCGGCAATAATATGAGCAGTGCAGCAGATGCTGAAATCCGATAGGACGTATAGCCTGGTGACTAAAAGCGGTTAGCGTCGTTGAAGAGGCACTCGATGGCTAATTGCAAATGAGGGAAGAAGCAAATCGTTATGAGTGGACACAAACAAGCTCACCAAGCAATCAACATCTTACAGACCCCATCAGTAGTACCGCTACGTTGGGCATAAACATGACCCAGGTGAATAGTAAAAATGAAGAATTAAATCGTGCATAATATTTCACTTACCTCGCATTGTGCAATAAAGGAAGTAGATAGGTAGAAAACATTTGAATAACGCATTCATAAATAAATAAATATAGAGGAAATTAGATTCGTAGAGATTCGTCGACAAGACAGTAGGATAGATCGATGCACAACAATATCGCAGCAGCAATAGAAGCTTTAAAGCAGAGTGCTATCTACGCTTATTGAGCTGCGTTTTGAGAGAATCTGCACTCCACTCGTGATGTGATAAGTGACCTCATCGTTTACCACCCGTTTGCGCCATTAATTTTCACAACAAATCGCCTAATCATTCTCGCCTTATGTTCATTTTTCAACTTTATTCTAGCGCTCACCATTAGCGCCTATGCGCATGCAACAACGCATGCGTTATCAGTCTAAAGAATGTTTACCTGTCATTCTGCACACTACGCGTATAGTGATCTTAAAAGTTCTGCTGATTTTATTTGCTTGCTTCTCAGGGAAATAGCTCAGGCATCCAGTATCAGCTCTTTTTTACCGTTGAAATTTTTTTTTCTCAGAACCACTTGATGACTTAAATTGACTCTACAGCAATGTTTTCTGTTCCTCTTATGGTCGAGCTGCTGACTGAGAAGACGGCTCTTTCTATGCAAAATTTTGGACCCTACAGCTACTGACGGAAGTAAAATTTGAAAGAAATTGTCTACTGAATGGCTGATGCTGTTAGGCAAAAGAATTTCAAGATGCGCAGGTAAGGATGAGGTGCAAGTAGTGGCCAATGCAGCAAAAGCTATGGGCTAGAGCAAACATAGACAGAAGAACAACAGGTTGACGAGGTTGACCTCTGCACTAGTGTACACAATAATCAACAAGCTCTTTCATTTACTGTTCGTCAACAGTGTTTGTTCGGAAATTCTACATTCATTCATTACAAATCTCTTTTTACTGCCTAAGCTCTGATGCGAACGCATCATAACAATAGGATATGCACTCAGGTGTACTTAGAAGGTAACTGGAGTCAGCGGGAGTGTTGCTCTCGTTTCAAAGCAGTAAAAATAGCCTCAAAAATTGTGTGAATATAGATGAAATGATAAAAATTTGAATAATATGCACTTTCTCATATTAGGCTAGTTGAGTTCATAAATGACATTATGTTTGATTGCAGAATCACTTGAATGCTACTTTCTGTATATTTTGGTAGCATACTCCCGATATTCTATTAAATCAGTGCCTTTCACCTTTCCGATAGCAACCAGATATATCGCCTTTGTTAGCTACATTCGTGTTTAAAAGTGCTACAGCGCCAATATCCATGATCGAATGTTCGTTGAAGAACAACTGTTTCGAGAGAAAATATTCGTTCATCCTAACAACATAGCAATGATATACCACTGCAGACATTTTTAACAGCACTATGTAATCTATGAACAAGGCTTAGCTTTAGAGATCATATAGTTGATCTTAGAACAAGAATTTCTTCAAATGAACATGATAGACATCTAGATAAACCTTTAAGTTCTCATCTATAAAAACAGCGAAAAAGTTCATGAAACTTATTAAACATTGGGCATATAAAAAAATATGGAAATACACATCATTCATCTAGATTCATATCAGATAAATTCACGTTGAACCATTCGATAAATTGTTGTGTTTTTTTTTTTAGAGAAATTCAGATAAAATTTCCAGAGATTTTTATGCAGAACATATTTTCCAGTTTAAGTTTTTCAAAAAGATTCACAATCGATAAGAATATTGATGCGCTCTTCTCGCGAGAACATTTAAAAAGTTTCATTATTTAGAGCAAAACAATGCTCAATCATCTTAGAGACTTGCCTAGACAATAATAGATACCTCGAGAGTGTTCGGCTTATGAGAAGCGCCACTGTCGTCAGCAAAACCCACAATTATTCCACTTATGGCGAACGATTTTCAAAGCAATTCAATGTAAAAATAACAATCAGCTGTTTGTTCAACAATATGCAAAATAAGCGAAAAAAATTCAAGTCGGATTGCAATTCAAAATAATCGACATAAAATTAAGAAACAATCATAATTCTATTCCGAATTCGTTTAAATGCTAAAAAATATATGACAAGAAGAGAGAAAAAAAAGCCAAAGAAAGAAAAAGAAACGAGAAAATGAGAAAATCTTTGTGAAGAGTGTAAGGATGAGCGCAGTAGCAGTAAGAGGAAGGAAGCAAATTTTTCGCGATTTCACTCGTCTGATTGGGGTAATGCTCAAATGCACGCAATTGCTTTCTCTTCTTTTTTTTGCATAAGAGAATTGCCCCTCTAGTACATCGCTTTGTTCGATCGGTTGAGCCCTACACATCGATCATTCACTGTGAAGAATGCAGTAAGAATTGCATCCAGCAACACTGCTCTATTCGCTATTCTCTTCTAGAAATTTGTTAATGCACACTGAAAATTATTCGTTTAGGAATGTGCATATGAAACTCTTTTTATGTCGATGGAATGCCCGCCATCTAGTATAACTGTGTTGAATAGATAAGCGCCAATGAGGATTAAAGGATGAGAAAGGAGGAGAGAGGTGAGTTTAAGCTTGCTGGAAGAAATGTGATATCAGAATTCTTCCCTCACTTTTTTGTTGGCTTCAAGTTAAAAAAAAAACACTATTTTATGAACGCATCTTTTAATATGCATCTATAGTGCGATGCCGGAAACAATATGATAGAACATAATGCCGTTAAAATTTTTTGCTTCACGATTGCGCATTGTAATCTTTGCGGGCTTCTATTTAGCACTTCATGTTTGGCATTTCAAAATTATACGGTGGCGCATCTTTCGGTTGCGATGGCTCTTATCGAAGAAACGCATCGATATGAGAAGAGATTGCAGCGAACTCAAGACGTGTTCAATTACTTCTACATTTGTCAAATCCTCGATGTGTCTTTCTACCTCTTTTAAAAACTTCAACAATTCATCCGTCAAAAACTACCGTAAAGCCCCAAAAGCAATTCAATATTTTGGCACTAGACGTATCGTAGCTAAAGATGCGACAAACTGCGCATAGAAAGCATAAATCATTGCTGCATCACACGCGGTAATTAGCCGCCGAACAATTCAACGAGCAACTAATTAACATAATGACCGACGAGCGTTTAACCTTTCACTTATAAGAGCAATATGCATTTACGGTAAAAGTGCTCCACGAAAAACTAGCAGATGTGAGGCGCGCAAACGCGCATCAAGCGCAAACAAAACAAAGAACACACTCACAAAGGAAATGAATTTCAAATTCTCATCATACGGTATTTAGATAGTATCGTTCGTCAATGACCGTACCTATGAAGATGCTAATGGCATGCAAATATAGTAAAGCATCCACTGAGCAGCCAAATGAAAGCAGAATAGATTTAAAAAATTGAATTAAATTTCCAGTAAAGGGAATATCCACAGATTGTAGAAAATAACAATGCATCATGGCCTATTCTTCTTTAAGGTAACCACAAAGTTTATGGGGCACACTTTTTTCGTATTTTATGAATTGCAAGTTTGCTTACTTGTTTGGCACAAACGGCTTAATCAATACTATATAACTGCGAATATGTTGATATTGCACGATTCGAATCACTTCAGAAACGTTTTATAAGTTGCACTAACCTCCTTGTCCAGCGTTGACAACATTCGGTGGTGAGCCAATAAAAATCGCCATTATAAATAACGCATTGGAAAGCAGCAGATTCATGCAGAGTGCTGAAATGATCGAAAATATCATTTGTTTGATGAGGAAAAAAAAGAAGGAGAAGAAAACGCGATCAGAGAAAAAAAAATGAACGAACAAATCATTATGTTTCATGTATTACAGAACGAAATGTGATAGGGTGCGAGCTACCGTAATGCGAGCCGCCAAGCAGCCATAAATCTTTATTAATGATGTTGGCGGCGTACGCCTCGTGAAGATAAGTTGCGCCGAATGAATTATGAACTACTCGCACGTATTGCGCGATCGCCACTTCCGGTAACGCTTTCAATTGTACAAAAATGCAGAAAAAAAAGAGCAACACGCAAAGGAATAAATTACCAACAGACTGCAGTTTTCTTTTTATACAATTAGTGTTGCTGAGTCAATTCCGTGATTTATGTCGCACCGGCTTTGTCTGTATGTATGTGTATATTCGTGCGTGTGCATGTAAGTATGCGTATGTGTGTATGTGTGCTTGTATGTGTATGTGTGTGTATGTGTCTATAAATGTATGTATGTATTTATGTATGTATGTGTATATGTCTGCGTTTCTTGGCTTTGTGCGGCGTCAATGAAAGGCGCACTAAAACAAATAGCGAGATGTTTCGTCGTAAATCAAATGACGACAACTCTGCGAACTAAATTCACGACTTATGGACTATCTACCGTTGAAACTGCGCCAAAGACTGAGCCAAGATTTCCAGTGCTGAGCAGATGTTTCAAGGTAAGGTTCTTAGTGACTGAAGTAAGTCCTCTTATACATCGATGTTCCCTGAATTACTGTGCATTCATCAACACAAACTATCAGCATCAATATTGAAGGTGTGCATAGAGAATTATAGTCGACGGAAATATCTCTAAAAAAAATATTTTTTTTTAATTTGAAAGTTTCCTTCCCTAAGCGCTAGGATAAGAGCATAAATGAGGCAGCTGTTGAAGAGAGGGGCGAGTCGCGGGCCAAGATCCCGTTCATTGTTTGCCCATTGCCTCAAGGGGCCTTCTCGAAAAGAAAACGAAACACTATTTTGAATATAAAATTGGAGCATATTTTTCGCCACTAAAAGACATCTTGGAGCCAAATATGCAGTTGAAGGCAACTAGAAGATAAAAGGTGTTTCTGGCATAAATGACGGGGAAGGCAAAAAAGTTTTTTCTCCATGAAATGCTTCGTGAAGTTATAAGAAATTTCAGCATTGATGCTTAGAAAAATGGATGAATGCTATAAATGAAATACACTTCAGTGAAGCCGGCTTCGATTCAACGAAGCATTCTCTTTATCAAAAGCAGCTGTAAAAATTGCGTTTTTGTCGCCTTCAATGTTCATTGTTTACCGAGTCTAAAGTGCGGCGAGTAGGGGGCTGGCTCATTCGAAGCGTCAACTCGCAGCATTCATCTCAAAAGGGTGCTCCCTGAAAAGTGTTTGCAGCAAATCAGCGATGCACCCAGTTCCAATGAGAAGCAGTTCATCAATCGCGACAAGCACCATAAATTTCGTCAACACGAATGCAAATAGCGAAAAAGCAATGAATGCGCTGCCAAGGCGAAGATTGAGAATGAAAGCGCTTTCGAGAGGCACTTTTCAGGCTGGCGCCCATCAATCGCGCCGCTGAGGTAATGATAGTGATGGCCTCTTACCTCGATGAACGATGACACTGCCCTGGGCACTCAATACTGCTTCTCGATACGATTTATGAAATGTGAATGTCTCACGAGAAGATGCCGTACAATCATCGAAATTCCCAGGGGCAGGTGAATGAAAAATGATGCGGACAGCCGGTTGATCGGTAAATCAGCTGCTCGCGCGGAAATTATTTATCGTTGAAACAACAAGAGCGCGCTTTTATGGTTGGTTGTTAAGAAGTGTGTGCCGGACGAGTAATTTACGACTGTGCAAACGTAACACAACGTCGAAGTGGGCGACGCGCTCGACGCTGACTCAGAGCGCACACAATCAAAAAATACTTATATACACACGGTACGCATCCATAAAGCGCAACTAATAATCAGCTAAGTGATAGCGCTCGTCGCTGATAATAAATAGTGTGAAGAGGCACGTTGCTATAAAATGATTTATTGCGCGCCGGTCGGTGTGCGCTTCCGCAACAACACTTGGGGTGTGCGCTTGGCGCGGTGTGTGTCCAACGACGCGGGTGGGCGGAGTCCACTTACCTCTTACTTAACTTAGCACTCGCCAGACGACGATGTGTCGTTGATGTAGTTCACTGACCGCGAGAAATGAGAAATCTGCGAAAAACACTCCAACTACACACACACACACACACACACACACACACACACACACACACACACACACACACACACACACACACACACACGCACACACACACACATACATACATACACGCACAGATACGCCATCAGGTGAGCGGTGTGGCCGCTGTGGAGACCATGCTGGCGCCCATTTCGGTCATCATGCGTCCCTCTTCCATAGCGTTCTTGTCCCCTATCCGCCTGGATTGCAGGCGTGCACGACTGTGTCTTCCGATGTTGCATTCTGTGGTATTTAGGTCTTCCTTATTTTCTGGCCGTATGCTCATCGATCGGTCATTGTTGTCCCCTCCAGGTTTTCGGTAGTTATTGCTGGACGAGTGTAATTTTGGTGGGGCAGACGTATGAGCTGTCGTAACGTCTCTTTCAGACTGCATATGAACAGTGTACACGGTTGCGCGTACATTTCCACTGGAATTTAATAGCTGCGAAAGATTCATCTAGCTGGAGCGCCTGATGTGATTTCCGTACGAAGCTAAGGATTAAGGTAACAACTGGTCGACTTCGTCATCAGTTAGTAATCAGTCGTTCGGCAAATCTTCTTTCTCGCCGTTTCAATTCGTCATCATGATAGATTAAGAGGTTCAATATAACGAAACGAAAAAATACTTTCGATTTCATAAAGTGATTAAATAGTGCATTGTTCATGGAAGTGTCACATCGTTTTACGAAATCTTTTATGAGGAATATGCGGTTCAAGGTTAGACAAGTTCTCGCGTTTATAAGTACTTTTGAAAATGCACCTTACTCGCTTCCTTTGACAGTGGCGTAGATCATTTTGGAAAAAACGCCAAGAGACGACTGCAACAAATCGATGGAGCCGTGAAGCATTTGTGTCTGAAACGATCGTTGCCCGACTCAAGTTGTATGCAACGAGAAGTGCTCGCTATATTATGGAACGCGCTTTCTCAACGAGGTTTGGCAATAGCAAATTCACTCTAGGAGAAACGAGGAAGTATCCATTGATTTCAGATTCAGCTTTACAAGGGTGCGAGACTGCAACATCACATTGCCAGCCTCTTTGCTAGGCATGCTCATAAGCAAAAATTGTTGAAGGGGACGGCGATGGGAAGAAGGGCAACAAGCAGACCAACAACTAGAATGCAAACGGAAAAAAGGTAACTCAGAAAAAAATTTCTTTTAAGCGAGCAAAGCGAACGATCAATCATTTGGCTCATTTCTTGAATTGCTGGCAGTCTGGGTAGACTTTAAGCCCCTCTCCTGCAGCTGTGCTCACGCTGCTAAGTGTTGAAGTCAGTGTTGTGAATTGATCTAAAAACTGATTATAGGAAGGAACTCCATCATGAATCCTTCCTTTAATGGAAAGAGCTTCCTAGTCCATTCCTTGGATTATTGTATTGGTGGCAAGTTAATGCGTTCTTCGTTGAAGCGTTCCCTCGTTTACAACATATTGATTGTTAATGGCAAAGCGTTGTGACATATACGACCTCCTTATACATGTACGACTTCAGCTAGTCTTTGAGGATAGAATTCAAGAGTATTTCATCAAAGTTTCAACTTTTATAAGCTTAACCGAACATATTTTCGGTGCTAAACGCATAGAGGAGCAAAAATTTCAATGAGCAAAAATTTATTGCGCATGATAGAAACAACTGCTAATGAGTTCATTGAAGCGTTGGCTTCGAGCTGTGCAAGGCGTCAGCAGGTGACATACGATGCGTGTGAATCAATGCCGCCAGGCAAACTCAACTACTCGATAAAATCAGAGCAAGTATACGATTTATGCGAACTGGTGATTGCCTTCTTGTGAATCGAACAATTCAATCTGCAGTAGCGACAACTAGGCTCGAATGAGTAGCGCCCTTCCTGACGCTCTCAGAGGGAAGCCACTTCCGAGCGTCCACTTAGCTGTGACTGATGAAGCGCCGCCTACTATTTCCGATTCATTAGGAGCATTCTTGTCAGTGATCGTTAGGCGCATACGAAAATTCAACCCACTTATTGGATTTCTATATCGATGATTATATTTGTAGTAATTGTAAATATTTGTTGCAAGAAAAAATGGATTTGAATATCCGGCATGAGGGAAGCGTCAGAATGACATAGATAGCTTCATAAACAATGATGAGAAGCTGCAAGATTTCTTTCTGAAAATTGGAATTGAGATTCTTTTCTTTTGAAGTGATGATTTTCATAATTTATTTTGCCTTGATGTTATCAATAAATCGACTTTATTGACATGAATGCACTTACACAAGCTGTAAAAGAAAAGTTGTTAACTAATGCACAAGAGGAATTAAAATATGAACACAACTTCGTCTTCTTCATTGTTTGTGGGGCGTTAAAACCACATTTTGAAGTTTGGTTTCTAATAAAACCTTGAAATCGAATGCCACTTATAATGACTGCATAAATAAATGAGATGAAAGTTAGTGAAAACATCCGAATAGATCATTAACGCTATATTTAAAACAAATCTTCGAAAGCGTTCATATGGTGGATTACTATGACCTCTGGAGACTTCGTATGTGGCATGCTGTGCTGATTACTTTAGATGCCTTCTTAATTATTGAATTTAACCATCACCTCCTTTCCATTACATCATTTACTTAGCGCAACAAGCGGAAAGCACATTCTTAATTCGAGAGCATTTTCGCTCATCTTTTTTTATCATGAGCAGGACGAATTTCTAACCTTGCCGCAGAATTAGAGAATTAGATTGCAGAGCCTCTGACAATAAATCTGGGATTTCAACGAGCTTTTCGTGGGCAGTGCTACATTTGTGCCCAAATTTTAGGCAAGGAATAAAAAGAGTATATAGAGTGCTTCAAGCAAATCAAGCAAAGAAATAGATTTTTCAGCTTCCATTATTAAGAGGGTGCGGAGATCCTCCAAAGTCCATTAGTGAGTTTGAGGAGGATTCGCTAGCGATTATAATTTATTTCTGATATAACCACTTGTTTGATGCATTGCGCGATTATAGCTTCTGCCTGCCCTACTTCATCGTCTGTTTTGTGCGCTAAATGTGGTGGGCAGAAAAGTAAGCGCATTAGGGTGTACAGTATTACGCCAGATGAGCTCTTGAGAACTGTGAAACCATCAAGATTGCGTGGGAGGGGAGAAAGGATTGTTAGAAATGAAGAACGCTGAGCAAGTGCAAGAAAATGGGGGACATTTGCAAAAATTTTGTTTAACTACAGCAGTGACGTACAGTAGCGTTAACGCATGAGAGCAGGCACTTTTCCGAACTTAATAAAAAAGAGGGGGTTTCTTGTTAACGAGAAGTGAGTGGGAGAGGGGGAGGTGGAGGGGAAGAACTCAGATTTAAATAACATCTCCCGTGCAAAAGCATGGAGTCTCAGCCTTCAATATGGCAATGTTGATGGCGCATCTCGGATAGACATTTTTCGAAGACTTTTTCTGCTGAGGTTTTGGCCTTAAAAAACCATTACCAAAGCGATCACCTGCAAGAGATCAGGTCTAGAGCAAAAGATGTAGGCAGAGTAAGAAAGAAAGGACCGGAGATGATAGAACGGATGTTTGGATGGAAAACGAACATTTTCATATATCTCACTGAGGGTTGCCATATTTTCGCTACTCTTTCTAGTGCAGACGATTATACAAACTATCTATATGGCTTTTGACAGTCGAGTGGTTCGCTTGGCAGTCGTCTTCATGCCTGGCTTAGATAATCGTTCTCTTCATTCCAATCCTATATTCCAGGTGTGCTTCATAGGTGACATATTTGTTGTACATCTTTCTAAATGTGATTTACGAAATCTGTTTGATGGTATTATCAGTTCGGCTCCTCTAATTTGCTTGACATTGGAAATATCAACTAATCGCCCTGTACTCTTTACTGACACATTACAGTGACTTCTGCACTCATTGTTGCAGTAGATATTTCATTTTCCAGGGGCTCCTACGATTAACGTCAGCTTTTCTCCCCTTTCGACACCTCGACGTTCCCTCCATAAGAAAGCTCTGCATCTGCTAATTGCCCCGCTTCCACTAGTTTAGGCTTTTAAGCCGTGACAGACCTGGCAGTGATTGTTGTCTTAGTTGGTATTACATCAAAGCAATTCTCTTATCCGAAGTGTTGTAAGTCGGCCTGGCAATTCCAACAGCTCTGTCACTCGGCGTCAAATTGAATCCGACAGAACCAGCAAACGGATGCAAAACTCCACTTGTTATGGCTCACATTAATAATCAACTTAATGAAACTTTATTCTCATCACTAATACTTTTGGCCCAAACTACAAAAGTTGAAGAACCCTGAGCAACCGAATCTCCGATACCATTTCATTTGTCACTGTCTCTATGGTCGCCCTTACTACAGTTCTCCGGAACGTGTTAGATACCTCCATAATAATGTCAGTGAAATCTTAAAAATATTGCATATTCCATGAATGCCTCAGGTGTAATGTGGATGAGGCGGGTGAACAGGTAGATTTCATGGATGAGGCAGAGGGATTTATCTAGGAATGTTTCCTACACATATTCGTAGTATGAAGCCTCCTTTCATATTTTCGTATAGGTCATCGCATCCCAAAGTCGGCGTCCTGCTAACGTTACTGCACATGAAAAATCAAGGAAGCTTCTCTGATCTGCTGTCGCTGCCATCGATCAGTGGATGTTTCGAAATTCAATCCTTCCACGCCATTCTTTATTACAAATTTACCTTCATTTTGTTCTGTTCATTGAATTGTTATACGCACACGTCTCTTCTCCCATCTTCGCCGACTATTCACCATCATCGCGTAACTCTTTTCATTCGTCTTCTGCTAAAGTGCACTGTTGGTAGGTATTTCCCCGCTTTTCCACATGTTCTCGCCTTGCCTATGTATTCGTTCTTTTATCTCTGGTTCTTTCCTATTCGGCCTATGTGCATCTTTCTCCATAAACTTGGTCCTTTGCACATACCCTCATTGATAATGATTTTATGAGCCGAAACGTTGTATCATCAACATTGTCATATGCAACGCGATTATCTCCTCTTCAGGCGTCTACATGACCTTGCAATTATGAACTAGATCGCACCGGCACCCCGCTTTGTGCTTTTTGCAGAAGTTTGCAAAATAGCATTAAAACGGAAACGTCGTTCCAGTCGGAATATTGGAAAACAGTTGGTGATGTGCCTGTTTCCGGAAAGGAACTCTTCGAAAAAAGTCTGCACCATTCGTGGAAAATTGTAAATAGCTGCGAGAGAATACACGTTATGTGTCATAAAGTAAATCATCGAATCGCTGGATGGATGGGTCAGCTGCTGCTCGTTGACAAGTCAATATTCGAGTCGAGTGTAATATGTGCTTGAGGACAACGTTGAGCGATGTGCGTCAAAAGCGCTATCACTACTTCGCAACGGTCAAAATTTTTGCTCTCCCCATTAGTTTTTACTTGGGTATGCGAAATAATTTTTGCACTTTGTTAAAGTGTTAAAGATTGCCTCAAATGCATGGAATAGAGCACTTAAAACGTTTCTACTAAACTAAGTTTCAATTTTCAATATGCAACGAATCATGTGCAGTTTAATTTAGTCTCACTTGTGATAGCTAAGAAATGGAATGGCTAAATTATATGTTTCGTCAAGAGCACATAATTTGAATGATTGAATTCATAACTGATATAATTTATCCCTATAATCTGATATTCCGTTTAAAACAGCTGCGCAATCAACAATCACTGTTCATCAACGGAACAAAGCACGAGGTTTGTTCCTGCCACTTGAAAAGTGTACATCGCAAAGTCGTTGTGTGCTACCGGAGGGGTAAAACTGAACGTCGTCGTGTCACTAACTGCTATCGGGATAATGTAATGTAATCTTTTTAACGACTACCACTTAATGTAGTTCTCATAGAGTTTTCTTTGCATTCTTAGTATGGAATTATCCTTTTTTCTTTTACCTATAGACAGCTGCTCCGCTATTTTGAGGGCATCTGGTTGTAAATATATCGCAAAGTGAATCAAAAGCGTTATTTCCTAGTGTGCAATAGAAGAACTCGATAACTAATAGGTATGAACACATTCTGATGGAAGTGAAACCCATTCCAATAGGAAAAAAGCGCTTTTGATGCTTTAGAAAAAAAAAAAAAAAAGACAAAAAGAGAATGCGACAAGGATGAGTAAGGAAGCTGTAGTTTTTGAAACGATCAATAAAATAATCACCATATGCAAAATAATTTATCTCACGAAAATTTGTAATAAATGAGTGCAATCTTCAAAGTAAACAAACGTGCAGTAAATTTTTTTTTTTTTTTTTTTTGTAGACAGCGAATGCCTTAGATTGCAATCGGCAATTGCAGCAGTTGTTGCATCTGACAAGGGGTATAGGCTAGGTAGTGCACGGAAGATGTTCCTTTGCGCTCGTTCAATTGTCATCACGTTTACATTGTTGCGAAGTGCATTCAATGCATCAAAATGCATCAATTTCACTCGAATATTCTCTCTGTTAAACATTATAGAGCCTTCTTCATCGAAAGGATTGTTTTGTTGTATGAAGTATTTGGATTTAAAAAAAAGCATTTTTGCCGCATTTTTCATTCATTAGTGAAGCACTTTTAATTTCCGTTTTCTTATATAAATGAGCTGAGAAATCTCGAAAATGCTACAAGAATTTCTTTTAACGACATGTAAAAAAGGCGATAAAATCATCCTTTTCTTTGGCCGAATTCCGTCGATCGACTATAACAGTGTGCTGAATAAGTCCAGTTATGGAACAACTGTAGGTCCTTGGTAATAACTGCGATTCGATCAAAATCCGGCTCCGTTTCAATTGACCAATTAAGACGCTCAAGCTCATTTCCGGCAATCAGCAGTTGTCTGCCATCGAAAAATTTCAATGAGCTGAGACCGCCTAACAGACTCTTCTTGAAACTGGGTGTAGCAAACGGGTCTGACTAAAACTGTAATTTTATCGCAAAATGTTGAAAATATGCTCGGTAAGATTCAATTTCTGTTTTTTTTTTTCAGTTCAACCGCATTATTGTCGTACCAAATAGGCGAACAGCTTTGTGCCCTGCAGCTTGACGTTTGATTAAATCATGGACCGATCTTTTCTCTCTCTCTTCTTTCCCGAAAGAGTAATGAAAACACATTGAGTGTTCTTTAAGTTCTTTTGACCTCTAAATTAAGATAAGTGGCAAGCCCGCAAAGTGCGGCTCTTTAAGTTGATCTACTTCTCATTAAGTACGAATAATCTATCGCATGGCTAGTAAAGAAGTGAAATCTGCAAAGAAATGAGTGCCTTTATTTGAGTGAAAAACTTGACTATGTTATGGCAAACTTGAAGAGAACCCGAAAAAGTGTAAATTTCAATTTGAATCAACAATTTGCAAGGACGAAATGCTTTTACGAGATGCCTGCAAAAATTTGTTGGATAGCTTTATACTCTTTTCTCCACTTTGTGGAAAAATACTTTTAAAGCGGCATAAAATTATTCTCTTGCGCTTATTTCTTTAATGAAACGAATATGTAATAATTCGTTTGATCATCTAAGGTGTTTTCAAAATTTCTTAACACAGTGATAAACTTTGTTCGCGTTTCCAGCTTGTGAAAACTGGGGAATCTCACTGGATTGCACATTGGCTTCATAGTTTATAATTACGATCCCTTTCTTCTGCCTATAACGGCGCAAATTTGTTCATTTTAAAGGTCATTTGGTGCACACAAACACAACAATTTAATAATTTATTCACTAAGTCGGTTTCATAAGCTTTTAGCGCATACAACTGTTGCAACGTAGTCGAATATAGCAAAACCTCGACGTTCCTGTGAGTCGGTATTAAGTAATGAATGTCCTCCGATACTGCTCAATACGTGCATGCAGCAAAGGGCAAATAACGCAGCTAGCAATTTTCGACGACTTTTTAACGATAGTGGAATATTTCACCTCTTAATGAGGGTCACTGTCGATTATAACACGAAAGACACGGAAACCATCTGCAGAAGAAGGAACCTCGTCTCCCAGCCTGAGAAAACGTTCATATCGGAAGCTGACATGAACCACATGATGTTTTCGTTGGAAGCATTAAACTGTGAAGGTTTCGACCATTTGGCTAGTGCACCTTAATCAGAACTATGCAGGATTATGTTTAGGTCATCAGCAAAGCACCCTATGCTACTCAGGATGTTGTCAAAAAAGTCGTTGATGTTTATAAGGAACAAAACGTACCGAGAACATTCCTTTATGGGACCACACTACGCACTGGACGTGCAGCTAAGTATCCGTCTTGAATTCTCGCTTGAAAACTTCGACCACAAAAAATATTCCCATTTAGTTGAGTAACTGACGACGACATATTTTTTCGTTTTCAAAAGCGTGGCGGAGCATGTCAAACACCTTTAAAAATTACTACAGACAATTTCGATCTGAATTCTCATAATCAACGCAGACATCCAATCGTTGGCACTTGAGCGTCGACATATAACAATAATGCAGAACCGTTTCAATAATGCAGAAAAATGCTGCTAACACAACCGTGGGAAATATTTTATTCTAGAATATGACCAGTTTCAAACTAAGCAAGGCACCAAGCTGGTGCAAGTCTAGTCAGACAGGTTTTTGACAAAGGCGATGAAAAATAAATAGAAATTCGAAATAAAATTGTAAAACATGCAAATAAGAAAAGGAAACAAATGCGGCAAGGATTAGGCTCCATCGGAGAGAAGCTCAAATAGAACCGACATAGAAGGAACCGTATTCCAAAACTTTTTAAACTTAGCAAAAGCATTTGAAAAGATAAAACTTGTGAGCTAGGCTCGATATCGCCAAACACAGAACTCGCTAACAACATAGGCGTCCCTCATGGCAAAAAACCCACCATCCCTGTCTATCTGATAAGATTTCCTTTGTCCTCTTTCGACCATAACGATAGCCAACTTTTGTAGAGGGCTTTACGGCCGTGTCTGTGAACGGGACCCGCAAAAACGGATGCAGAATTCCTCTGCAGACTTACGAATGCCACACCTTCTTGGTGAGAAGATGCCATTTGTTTTGATTAGGAAGAATGTGTACTTGATATATTATACTTACGACTGCTTCTTTTTGGTTTTATTCGAAATGCCTGAGCAGGACGCAGAAGAAGCATACAAGGAATGCGAGAGTAGAATATGACAGACAACTCAGAAGGAACCAGTGTAACACTGAGAAAGGGAATGGCAAATCCGAGGAAGCATGAGAATCAACGGATGCATTTGAATATAGCACAACAAGTAGAATGAAGCGGGAGCATACTTTAACAATTCATCACTTAATAATAAAGCAACACAATTGAGACGTTTCGCATTATCGATTAAGCGGAAAAAGAAACCGATTTTCGGGCTCATTGATAGATGGGAGCAAGCACGATACCTCCAGGCCCGGCTAGTGTTGTTTTTCCCATCAAGTAATGATCAACCTATAATCAGCCAGTTAAATATAAACGTTGAGAAGGATACGTTAATATCGCAATTCCAAAAAAAGCAAAATAACCAAGCACAACAACTGTTATTAAAGAGCAACAACCGCGAACTATAAGAGCCAAACATCTTCCAAGAACGGCTCGAACGCTCAGCGTGATTGTTCTGCGTTCATTAACTGAAGGCATTATGACGAAGGAAGATCGCATATGATGGGTAGTACTAGTGAACGGTTTGAGTGAAGAGTGGTGGGAACACTGAGGAGAACGAGGTAAAGAAGTTAAAGGTACGGCATCAAAAACGGCTCAATTGGAAGGTGCAGTAATGGTTAATAAGTAGGTAACCGAAGCGCGTGAAATATCGCGTGAAATATCTAAGTGTAAGCACAACACCAACCCCTGTTGTTCCCCGAACATGGAAGATTACAATTCTTAATCACTCTAGAATCCAACAATCCTTTTAAAAGCGTTGAAAAGCACGCCACCACAAATGTTAGATATTAGCATCAAGCCGCATGTGTGAGGGAGGGGGGAATGGGGGAGAAGAGCGCTGGGGAGAAAAGGAAGGAGCTTCCCTCCTGTACAGCAAGCAAAAAGCTCAATGAGGAATTTTACCTCCTATATGGAATTCATATAACGACGAATGCCAAAATGCATGAACGCTTTACGTTCCTCAGTCACAATGCGAATGGAGTGTAAAATACCTCTCTTGTACTTCTTAAACACGAGTGGAAGATCGCATAGAGTTTAAGCTTAAACGCTCGGTTGCATTTCCACTTGTTGTACATGACACGTTAGTCTTCCTAAAGCTATTGTTCCCCTGTCAGCACTGAATAGTGTTTAAGGGCACGGCTGCGTGAATAAAGACCACTCGTGAAAATACTATGCAACTTGAAACGATATTGACCAAAGTGCGCTACATAACGCATCATCGAGCATATGAGGTGAGAGTATAAGATGGCAAACCTGTCGAGCGGCTTGACGACCCTCATGGATCGCCCAAACAACAAGTGACTGGCCTCGACGACAATCCCCTGCCGCAAACACTTTCGCTACCGAAGTACTATAGCGATGCTCTCCGGTCATGATATTTGATCGCTGATCGGTCTTCAACCCAAGCTGCTCTATGGCAACCTAAAATTGTTTTTCTTAACGATGCTGCGAAAATTCTCACCAGCTCGGCTTATATTCTATCAAATATTATATATTCACATCTGACATAAATACAAACCAAGCGAACTATCTTTTTGCAGCAGTGCATGTATCATCAGAGGGCATTAGACGGGTGAATGCAATAAGGAGTTAAACGACGAATAAGAAAGAGCTTTTCTGAGTAGGAGAGGAGGGATGGTGGGAAGGGGGGATTGGTCAGTGAGCGGACATCAAAATAAAACGGAAAAAAACATGTTTATGGATCCGGAGGAGCACCGTACTAAAAGATAAACAGCCAACCTTCTCAGGCCCGATGAATCCCATCGCAAGGATGCACAGATCGCAAGGATGCGTCGCCTCAGTGCCTTCTATTTCAAACATCTTCCACGCGCCATTCGCATCCTTCTTCCACTCTACTTCAACGGTAACTAAGCCAGTTATCACCTTTATACCCGCCGAATTTTCAGCCGCGATGATTTTCTGGAAGAAACATTACTTTCAATATCCTTCATCTAGTGGAAAATTCATTTGCAATCACTTACTTGAACTAGCAGTCGTGCAAAAATTGAAGCCCTGTTGCTAAGATAACTGGAACCAAGGCAGAGGGCAAAATAAAGTGTAGTTAACCTGAAGAACTTTGCATGCGGCCGGCGTAACATTAAAGTCTCCTAGATGCTGAGTCATATCACATTATTTCGAGTGAATCTTGGAGTTAGCTTAATGTAGTATGAGCTATTTTTTCGCACCGAAATTCGGTAAGCCGTAAAAATATAATCTCTCAAATGGTGAAGAACAGAAATATGCAACGTTTCAAACGTTCGAAGAGTTATTGATGCTTATCAATAAAAAAAAAAGGTTGTTTCACTGACGTGGGGCTTCCTCTTCGTAGAGATTTAGAGGCGAAAGGCCACCGCACAGATGAGGTTTACACCAGGGTTAAAGGCAAAGAAATGAAAATGTCTTCGACAGAAAACATTCCTAACCACTCATTTCGTGATTCTAAGATATAAAGTTTCTATGACAAATGTTGTTTTACTTTGCCGCCTCTATATTGCAATCCATAGAATACTACTCCAACATCAGCAACAATTCAACACTCCATAATTTAATACTCTATTCTTTATTAAGTATATTGCCCCAATTTTCGACAGTCCACTAATGAAAATAATTCGTAGCGAATGTACTTTCGTCGAAACTGCGTAGGTGCGAGGATCTTTGCCATCCAATTTCAGCCGTTCTTCGTGTCCATAATCGATGCGGAATATAAGTGGCCACTCTGGCCATGGATTATCCGAATTTCTCGAATTCGGTGGCTGCGGCATGATTTCGAATGCGCGTATACTTTTCGCACCCTAAAACGGAAGCGAAAACAAAATCACTATCAACATTTCATAAAAAACTTATTTCCGATAATTAAAATAGAAATACCTCAGCGACCGTTCGTCGATCAGAAAATTACTCTTGCAGAAAACACTTAAAAAACCAGAACAGAACGATAAATGAATATCTAATGAAACTGCCAATAGACGGCTACAGTTCTTTTCGACGTTCATTAATAATGCATTTGCAGGTTGCAAATACTTCAAAGAAACGAAGAACAATGTGCTACAATGAATTCCAAATTTTACTACAAAAATGAGCAACGAAAACGCCCCATATAGATGGAAAAAACTACTGAACCACCATAAAGGTTACAGCCTAACTACACGAATTGCCAATATGGTGCAGTATTAGACACCTATCTTTTTCATGTTTCAGCACGAAAAGGATAAACACAAAAGGAGCAGCCTATTCATAGACATAATTGAATACGTCGAGGCTGTTTAGCACTTTTGCAAATATGACGGCCTATCATGCATGGAAAAAAATTATGCCATAAAGAATCTGAATCACTAAACTAAAATAAGAAGCTTATGTGAAAATTGAGGCTGCTAAACATAAATAGTAAGCCATTTCTCCATTAAATCTGCCAATATTATGCAAGTTTCGGACCAGGTGATAAATCAACGCTATTTAGGTGTTCTTTTCTCGGATCTTGTTTCATTTCTTTAGGAATGCCATTACTTTGAAAACAGGGAAGCACTGAGATCCCAACATTATGCTGAAGGTTTCTACAACTTTCATTTGACCTGCTTTTTAACATAACTTTATTCAAAAAAATTCCTGCGCCGATATAATTCGGACACCAGTCGAGGGTCTTTTGTGAACGCTATTTTTTAAAGAATTTGTTTTGCTGTGCAGTATCAACACTTTTGCAATGTGCATATTTCTTTTCCCTACAAATACGTCTACTATTCAGGAGTATTTACTTGGGCAAGGCCATTGAGACCAGCAGTTCAGTTAGTGCAGAGAAGCGCCTTAAATAAAGAAAGGGCACGGGACATGGTTCAATGTCCAACGCATTGACTCTGGCTCCAGAACACAGCGTAAAACGTTATTTAAGTCATACCAGTCTGGTGCATGTACCGATGCAATCTGTGGCCGTATCTCCACCGCCGAGAATAATAACGCGTTTGTCTCTGGCGTCGAGTCCATCCCATGAAACGTCGTCACCTGCACGCCTTCTCTGACTTCTTTCCAGAAACTCCATCGCAAAGCATACTCCCTTTGCATCTCTGTTCTCCACTGGCAGATCACGTGGCGTCGTCGAACCAGTGCATACCAGAATCGCATCGTTGTCCTACAGTACGACTGTTTTGTCATTTTAAAAACTACAATGACAACGTAGCAACTTATCATTCACAAATAAATGAGAGCAAGTTTGAACTGAAATGCACTAGGTCGACATGGCTAGGCTAGTCGACAAAACAACCAAATACAATGGAAATATGCCTCTCCGTGCAGACGTCAATTCCTGCGTATTTTCATTCGTACATATGAGTCGAAATCAAACTTTCCGGTCGATGCCTTGACCAGTGTAGCTCAACCAATGTACATATAAATATTTTATATTTGATTGTAGCCTCAGTCAATGAATATCATTTTTGAAGTGTTTCACTACTGCACGTCAGATGCTCGAACTTTCATATATTAATTCATGTGCACATTATTTGAATGCCATAAAAAAACGAACTGGAAAAGATGTTGCATACTTAAAGCAAAACGCTTGTACCTTAAGTAGGAAGTTGGCCGGCACATCTTTTCCAATGTCTGTGTTAGTGAGGAATTTCACTCCCTCGGCTTCCATAAGTTTAACGCGACGATCGACGACAAACTTATCCAATTTCATCGTCGGAATGCCATACCTGAAGTGCAAAATGCGTCTCACATTCACTAAACTTCATTTCCCCACATTTCATCTCGAAATAGAAGCTTCGTGCCCAAGACGCTCAGCAAAATTTTCCTCAACCTCGAGCTTGAATCATCGGACTCGAATTGTTCAGTCCCGTATATAAAGCATGATCCAACAGCTATCACAACGGCGATTTCATCCGAATCCTAATTTGTTCGGGTTCTCTCAAAAACTTCGATGACAAAATTAAAACCAATAATTTCTCCACTAAAAATTACCCTAATTTCTAATAACTATGGCCTAAATAACAAACATCAAGATTTCGATTTTCCTGAAAAACATTACTCAAACCAATGCGAGATTTTAAGCAGAAATGACCCTCTCCACCTCTTACGCTGGTCAGGACGACGAAAATGTTGCAAGAAGTGGAACTCTTGATAAATTACTCATTATTTTTTAACCGTTAAAACTCATCCCTGTCCAGAAATTTTGAAAATTAGAATTTGGATGAAATTCGGATTTGTAGCTTGCCATTTTCATTCTGCACGGGAGCTACAGGTTAAGCTTCACTCCCAAGCTGCGAACTCTTTACAGTGAGTGGAGGGCTTCCGGATGGAAGGTAAGAGGTAGGAGGAGGAAGGGAGCTGTGGCCACAGGAACGAGTTTAGCAGTATCTGCTCGAAGTATGCGTGAAAGAGATGTCAATCAGATTACAGTTTAAAGACAGAAATCGAATAATTTGCATTCCTCTGCTGAATTTTACAAAATTAAAATAACCAGATGTTAGAAGTTGGCGGCCGAATAGTCCAACAGTGAAAACTGTATTCAGGGAAACAAGCTTTCAACGAAATCAATTTCAAAGGCGTGGCCTTTTAAGAATGAGCAAGCATTTATACTGAAAGGATGTGAGCAAATAAAGCTTCTGCTGGGAACTGTTTGCTTCTGCTTTTCGTTTTCGTGGTGCTGTTTCTGACCGCCAGTGGGGTTGGATCGCATCCGTTAAACTTGACGATGATGTCGATTTGGACTCACCTTAGGAGACCACCCACGCGGTTCTTCCTTTCATACACAACCACGGTGTGACCAACTTTGTTGAGCTGTGCCGCCGCAGCCATTCCTTAAACCGAAATCATACTGCAGTCAATGATTATATTGCAGTCAGTGATTAGAAAAGGTTTCGGCAAAAGATGAAATAAAAAAGATGAAACATGATACTTTATCACAGCATGACAAGATAATGATGAAACAAAAACAGTTCTTTTTCGCTAACCATTTAGCTTGCCCCACCTCCACCCATCCCGAAAAGAAATCTCCCTGTCCTGAGCACAACATAATAAAGTGGCTTCGCACGTCTCCTCCTTCCCTCCGCCTCCCTCCCGAATCCTCTACGTCTTAAAATTTCACGAAAGGCAGAAGTTTTTTTCTTTTCCTTCTATAAGCGTCCGCTTCGAACATACGACGGTCATAAAAAGTTGCGAAAACCATGGACTTCGGGGCTTATCAACAGAGAAGTAATGCAAAATCCCGAAAAAACTTCATTTGGAGCAACGAAATTCTCCTAGGCTCTGACTTTCTGGACCCTTCCTTTGTGGGCTTCCAAACTCCGAGACAGCTGGAATTTAGTTTCATATCCCTGGTTTTCGCCAGTCTTGCAATTCGAAATTTGTCTTTCAGTGGAATATTTTATTCATTCTGGTAAAATCGAGGGGGCATAGGAAAAAATGGCGATGAACATTTAGGTTATCTAACCTAATTAGAGGATTGGCGTGGAATTTCGAACTGGCTTTTGCAGTGAAAATCAAGAAGGTGACTTAAGCTTCTACTTAAGGCAGCTGCTGTGGACAGAGCCGAGTGGCCGAGATATTAGCGAGATCTGCAGCTAGCACCGAAATGGCTCAGAGAAGCACAATGACAACAGATCAGGTTATTCATTCCTGCAATGTATCAAACGGAAAAGGACTTGATTCATGATCCTTCTGTAGGAGAAAATCTTTGGATAATTGTTCAGCAAAAAAAGATAGGCACGTTAGGGACTTTGGCTTACCGGCTGGGCCACTGCCAATAATGGCGATTCGTTTGCCAGTACTGACGGTTGGTTTCTGTGGCTCCACCCATCCTTGAAGGAAAGCGTAATCGATAATTGCGCATTCGATACTTTTTATTGTCACAGCCGGAGAACTGATCGCCAAACAGCAAGCTCCCTAAGACAAAATCATTATTCAATTCACAATAGTCCTATGACCGTGTTTTCAAACCGTGACAAGGCATACCGAAGCATGACTTCAGGTTACTCCAGCTCGAGCCTAAGCTGGAGCCTACAGTAAGAAGCTTCAATAATCTGAAGCCATCTACAGTATATCAACGTGGTGCCTCACCACTGCTCACAGAAGATCCACAAAAATGCCCAGTTCATCCTGCCTCATTCCATAGGCAACAAGCACCAAAGGGAAACTGAAGTCAAATGCATCAGGCTTCAACGTCCAACAAGCTTATTCTCCCAATGCAACTGTTCAGAGTAATATTACAGCTCCACTGAATTCTTTTCAGATCAGCGAATATCTCCTCAAATATCATTCCTAATCAATAACCCAACTTTTACGAAATAACAAGCTAGCACAAAAGAAAAACTTGCCGCAAATCAAAGAACACATACTTACGATATACACAGATATCGTCGCAAATCAAATGCTGTTGAAATCCTACCAACTTCAGAAAAAATACGAATGGAAGCCGAGCAAATATGGAGGAGCTGGGCAAATCTAGATACTCCATTCTTCAAGAAAACGATACAAGATCATTTGGAATACAAAACGACGGCTTCAACTGTAATCATTTCTTGCAATATAACCATCACAGTGGATGCCAATTCATTGAAGGGAGCGAATGAATTACCCGAATAAGATATAAAATGACTCCATATGGTTTCCTCCCAAAAATGAAAGCAACGCTGAATGCTGCAACTCAAGTGGGGGCGGCAGTAGAAACAAGTGGGGGAAACGAACCTCACAAGGTGCAGGGCATACACGTCCCGTAAACTCGGGGAAATTATTTGTTTGCAGGAGCTGCTCAAGAGCCTGGCGCCAATTCTTCTTGAACACATAGTCATTCCACTTTGGAATAATGTTACCAAGTGGGCAACCCGTATTGCCCTGGCAGAACGGCACACCGCAATCCATGCATCTGAATAGCAGAATGCTTGAAAACGTTTGAATCGTCGTGAAGAAAACAAATAACTTAAGAAGGAAAAAATGGGCCAATCGAAGATACATTTCCTAATACCGCAAACATAAACTTGTGTGGACGACTACCCTCCCCTTCTTCACGTTGGAACCTGACACTCCCATAGGTCTCCTCAACGCATCATTAACAATAAAATACACATCAAGAACGCACCGATGGGACAAGACTGATTGCAAAAAAAAAAAAAAAATCACCTGGCAGCTTGCTCGCGAATATTTGACCTAACTGCTTCGTAGTCAGTGATCTCTTGCCAGTCGTTTACCCGTTGTTCTGCGAGGCGATACATCACCTTTTGACGACGATATTTGACGAAACCTCTGTAATAATACAACACCACTCCTTCTAAATCAGAAGACACTGGATGCACGGCGAACCGAATCCTTGCAGAACAGCACTCACGAAAACGTCAAACACTGCACTTAAACGAAACAGCAACTTGTGCAATAAAACATGAAAAGCAGTAAAACTGCTCTCTGACCTCTCCGCTAGCCTTTGCACTACGTATTTTTTCATCAAACCTATGGAAAAAAAAGAAATCTCAATATTTCATTCATGTTCCACGCGTCAGTGCGTCAGTACTTTCATTCTTTTTGACTGGCGGATACTGATCATCTAGAATTTTCAACTCGACTGCTATCCCATTCCAGCGCTAGACTTAGACAGTATAAGACACCAAAACAACCGCAGTACTACGAGATGGAGGATCGAAAATTAACGGCGGCCATAGAGTGTAAAAGAAGTCAAAATGTAGATAGATGAAACTATGGACGAGTGAAGTGTTAAAAGTAAATCACTTTGACATCTGTGGTAAAGTCTCCTAAAAAACAAATTATGATATCTAAGTTGAAGAAACCTTAGTTTATCGAGCGGTTCATCAGCCTTTTTCGGAACATTGAAAGGAGGAATGTTCTCAATGTCGACGGTATCGATCGGTCTTTTGAACTCAACCACCTCCTCCGGCTCCGAATCACCTGCGTCCGATTTTTCTTCATCCTCATCTTGCTCCTCTTCGTCGGCTGCATCTTGGACATCCTCTTCTTGCTCGAAACCGGCATAATCCTCAGGACGCGCCGATTTAGAAAATTTGCGACGACGTTGACCACTCTGGCAAATATACGCTCAATAAACCAGTGAAAAGTGAGCAAAGAAAAACTTCGATTCACTACATTGAAAGCCACAAACAACTGGACTTATTAAATCTTTGCCCTAATAAGAAGGCATTCGAAATAAGATCTTGGAAAACTAGTCAACGAAAAGAGTTCATTTGTATGACCTATGCACCTAAAACTTAACTTCCTCAATAGATCTTTTGACTAAAAACATGGTAGAAATCACGTCGTATCTATTAAGACTGAGGGAAAAAATCTGTAAAAATCTCGCGAAGAAATACTCTTGAATGAGTGCAAATGTGTATAATATGAGGAAATATCTGAGAGTGCAATTGCCTTATAGGCATATCAACACAGATAACACAACACACCAACACAACTGTTTCACATCAAACCTTTGGAATGGTCAAGTGATCATCATCCCTTCTTTTGACCTGGAAACACAAAGCGACGTTATATTACGATGTAATGCTTCATTTTCGCTCACCAAAGAATGAATGCATAAAGTGCTCTCGAACAAAATTAGAATACCTCAGCGAGCAAACAATGGTGATGAGCATAAGTCAGAACGCCTTCATAATCATAAAATAGAAACCTCCAAAACTGAGGAAAAAATAAATAAGGAATTGTACGATTCTTGAATAACAACAACTCCTTATAGTGATTATAAGTACTTTAGCATACGAGACAATAATATTCTAATATTCAATATTAGCCGACAAATGCATTTTTTTCCAAGTTTTTAAAATCAAAAATATACTAATTTCAGAAATTAAGTGAAAAAACCAAATGGTTTAGTTCATCTTCAAAACATTCCTTGTTTCACCGCTAAATTGCATCGTCTATTATTTACCGCCGAAAAGTGAAAACAAATTGAACGCTGAAAGGTAAACGCTGAATGCATTCATATGCAAACACCGCTTGTAGATGCTAGTGCTTATTCTGCTTTATGCACTCCACCATGCTAACAAATTACTTACATTGCAGAGCGATTTGTCACTGAAATCGCATCCGTAAATGCCTTACCGATCGTAATGACTGATGTTCGGAACAGGCTGACAAGTCTCCAACAACATATCACATGTTCCGAATAGATGGAACGCAGGACATAACGAAGTCTTTCGTAGACAAGAAATTCGCAAGGAAGAATGCAAGATGACAGTAAACCGCAGTCGACGATGGCTTCGAATTAATGGGCGATTCTACACAGGCATATAGTATTTTTTAAAATCTATGCAATGAAACTGCTGCAGTTTTATGGGAGCCGTTTACGCTCGAAAATACTGAGTGCAATCGGATATAATGTGCGATGAAAAGGAAAAAAGAATGAAGCAAAGAAATTTACATCTTTCTTCTTTCGTACGGAAGCTGTCTTGCGTCGGATTGGTTCGACTGAAATTTGCATATCCATCGAGAGTGACCTATTACGTGGCGCTGTCAGCCCTACGGCCAATTCATCATCTTCATCTCCTTTCTAAATGAGCAAATGGAACGAATATAGGATTCTTGCATTACATTTATATGTGCAAATTTTGCCAAGCAAAGCGCTATATAAGCGTTTGGCCGAGAAAATGGATTATTAAAAATAGCTGCTTTGAGGGTGATCAAATTGCTAGAATATAAGCGATAAGGAAGGTTCAAGTGGCAACAACTACCGTTCAAGAAAGCTTGGAAGAAATCGTATGATAACCTTCTCATACTTTAATACAAACAAAGCTATAAATTATACAAGACTTGTAATTCACTAAAGAATGCGAATCTTTTCAGTGTTCGATCTATGCGAAACTTCTAAAGCCAAAAATAATGCCATCCTGAAGCTGATCCAAAAATTCAAAAAAAAAACGAAAATTCATCGTTATGTTACTTGTAGGCTACCTTTTAACGTTAATTTCACCGAAACAATGTTGAAAGAATTTGAAGCAAAATTTGGCACAATAATCTCAGACCTCAAGTTCTGCCTTTGCTTCTGCAGCCTCTTTTGCCAACTTCGCTAATTTCGCTTCTTTTGCCGCTCTTGCTGCTTCCATTTCAGCTAACGCTCGTTTATAATCTTTTGGGAAAATCTGCAAATAGAAATATTCCCACATTGGCGAAAATTCATACTTTCTGCTAATGAAATATTACAAACTATTTTTTGCGCAGCATTTACTGTGCCAACTTAGGCATTAAGCAATGACAAATTCCAGTAATTATCATTAAGTTCAGTAACTGATGAGAGTAACTTGTAAGCAAAAGATGAGAATCGGAGGCGTACAGAATATCGGAAGATCCGCACTCTTTTCATGGCGTCACATTTCTCCACCACTCTGTTTGCGCAAAAGACACTCATAAAACGAAACTCGATTGAATGGAACACATAGAAATGATCTTAACTATGCACAGAGGTGATCTGACAATGCACTGCTTCGTAGATACTGTCGACTTGCCCATTCGAAACAGCAAATGGGACAGGACCAACGAATGATCAAATGAAGAATAGTGCGATAATATCAAAACCCTCTCAACCTTACTGCGCTCATTAAGTTTCGTTGAAATCGAATGCCAATGAAACATTGTTATCACTCAAATTGCACAATGCGAAGAATTTCAGCATTTCAATTTCCTATGAACATACATAGGAATCTGCTCATCATAAATTGATCAACTCTACAAGTCTTCAATTAAGGTGAAAAATTGGCGAACATAAAATCAGAAGAAAAAAAAAACCTTAACAAAACTGGCGTGCTCCTTTTGCCAGTTGTTGAGAATATCTTTGCCCACCTCTGAACCCGTTTCTTCAACGAATTCTGAGATTTTCTCTCTCACCCATTTCAAATCCTCTTCAGTTGGTTCATCGAGGTCAATTGTTGCCATATTCATGAGACGTGTCGCCTTTCCATCGCTGAAAGTTTACACCCAACTGCAACGTCACGTTCAGGCTTCAGCTCGAACTATAGCCGTTTGGAGTCTCTTGCTCTTAGGTTCTGCGAATACCCACGAACATAATGGTAAACGAACCCTTGAGCAGAATAAGAATTTAAAAAAAACAAAACAGAGATGTTGTAAGAATCTAGAACGATCAAGTGAGGCTACAACCACTAACAGCCTTCTTTCTGTATATGCAAGAATGCGCGCTTCAATGAATCGAGGAACTCTTCTTATTAAGGAGGCAACAGCTATGTTCATACAAAAAACACGATTCTGCTGAAGAGTGGAACGGTGAAAAGCGTTGGCCTAAATTAGCCAAACGCCTTGTGGGGCCTCCGAAATCGACCACATTATACCATCCCCGTGTTACACACTCATGCAAGGCGATCGCTCACCTATGCATGGAAGTGCACTTGAACTGAGAGAAAGGTGCACCGGTGCCCATTCAGTAATGGTTCGCATTGCCGAGAATATAGAAATCTTGCTTGCGACAATTCCCAAACAAGATTCCCAGAAAGTTACTTATTTTCACACGATACATGGAACCCAAGCATAGCTACAATTCAATGCGTTTGCTAAAATTCAACGTATTTGACTCAAACTAGTGGCCTACTCTGCAATAACACTTTCAAGCAACTGTCAGCGGTATCCGTTATAGCGCTGCACTAACAAGGAGGAATACAGTTCTGATAAAAGAATGTCAGACAAGGATAACTAATATCGGTTGAAACTTTTCGCCAACGATTCGCATCAAGCACCATTGTGCCATTCTGTTCGTCCTCTATCGATACCGGCAGCAAAGCCATGTTCAGTGTTCTCCTTCTCTTGTCTTTTGTCTACTTCTTGCCTCCTTCTCTCTCGTATATAAATCCTCCAAATCTTACGACAAACAGAGTCTGCTTACATATTTCGCACGAAAGCGATGCCACCTGACATAGCGGCAGCGAAATTGCGACCGATGCTGTGCAGAATGATAACTCTACCACCCGTCATATATTCGCATCCATGATCACCAACTCCCTCAATTACAGTTGTAGCGCCTGAATTACGCACTGCAAACCGTTCACCACCGATTCCACGGAAGAACGCCTCGCCTGAATTTCGTTATGCATAAAACAACGAATTAATCTATGTCTAAACAACGTCAGTAGATCTTGCTCATCCAATTCAACGAAAATCTGAATTCAGCAAATCGTTTAAGAAATGCAATAAAAGTATTTAAAAAATTGTTTCCAGCAAACGTTAAGAATCAGCAGAAACAAAACGATGCTTGAAGAAAAAAATGATGCAAATAAATTAAACCTGATGTGGCGCCATATAAAGCGACGTTGCCGATAATTGAGTTCTCATGTGATGGGAAGCGAGCATCACGAGGTGGACGCACGACGATTTTTCCACCCGACAAACACTGCAAACGTATGGCGAAATCTGAGAACAGCTTGGTATGAGTGATAAACCAGTCATGTTTGTCAAGCGATACCCACCAGAAATACGACTCGTTAACTTGAAAATGGCGAAATTTTGATGCTCTTATGCAACATTAATCCGTCATACGAATTTAAGAGCACTGGAAAAACATCTTCAAAATCGACAAGGAAGATAAAACATCCTCCCCTTCCCCCTTCAAAAAGCGGAAGTATTTGCAAAAGAAAATTGGCAATGTCCAAAAACCGACAGGAAAATGGTTTAGAAACACGCGACAATCTGAAATGCTACGTTAGTATACCTAAAATGCAAAACACAACGGAAACTGATATGTAAATAAGATTGAAAGAATTAACTTCAAACATTGAAGAGATACTCAAAACTAGAAAGCCGAGCCTAAGCTACCAAATCTTTCGCAAAATAATGAACCGATGGAGATCTCGGTTCCACTTTTCCTCTTCGAACTTCGAAACATTTCGTACAGCCCTTCCTTAAGTGTTGAATAACATTTCAGCATATTTGCTTCTAGTGATTTAATGCATAAATCTCCCGATAATGAAATTAAATAAAAAAATTTGCAAACAAAATTAAATAAAAGAAGAGGTATCAACCTTGCCAACATAGTCATTGGCATCCCCTTCGAGGTATAAAGATACGCCCTTTGCCAGCATGGCACCAAAACTTTGACCGGCATGACCGTATAAATCGATGCGAATCGAAGAATTACCGGTTAGGCCATCCTCACCGAACTGCTTCGATATCTGAATGACTTGCACTGCAGAAAGTAACAAAATAAATGGAGGTTTAAAAAAGACGCCTCTTGACATATACCTTGTGAGTGATATGCAAATCACTCACTTCATTGAATCTGCTTCGTAAGCTATAATGTTCTTTATATTTGCTCATTCGGATTCTCCTCTGAACATTTCGTAGCCATTTTATCAGAATTCAACGCTGCCAAAAATTCTCTTTAAGTGGGAAGAATTTGAAATGTAGAAATATAAATTCGTAGATGAAAATACTTCAGCGAATCGGGCAATTTTTTTTCCTTTATCGATTACAATAAATTCCAAAAACATTTCATTGTCGGAAATGAAAGCATTCAAATCAGTTAGCGAGCGAAGCATCTAGGTACTACTTCATGATTAAGGTTCTATTCAGTTCAAAATGTGCTGCAACTGGACGAAAAGGCCAAAGACGGTTGCGTAGAAATTTCACTCCATTTTTATTTATTTGCGTAATATAATGACGTGGCCAATGTATATATATATATATATATATATATATATATATATATATATAATGAATTGCGCTTATCAACAGGTAGATGCCCATATGCGTTGAAAATTAACATACAGACAGTCCTACTGTTTGTGCATGATGATATGTGTTTCGCGATCACAGGCGTCAACCTCGAACACGAGTTATATTGGAAATTAATGGTACAAAATTTTCCGAAATTTAAAGATGTCGATAAACTTGCTAGGTTGTGTTTTTGGCTAAGTAGCCTGAAATCGTTTCACTTTCGTGATTCAAAACTCCGACGACGATGAATGGTCACTGGAAAATCTGGCTCCTCTTAAATTCATTGAAACAAATAACTAAGAATCATGAATAGTGGACGTAACTTGTAATTTCACCTATTTGAGTAGCAACAACGGTTTTATCGTCGAAGAAAAAAAAAAAAAGAAACAGCTCGCTCTTAAAAACTTCGGTACACACAAACTAACGAACCAGATAACTCAGTCTCGTTCCAACAGCACGATCAACGTTTTTGATCAATCGTTGCTTGATATGTTTATGGCCACCATTATTGCTGAAAATTTCCTGAGCTTCTTCGATTATTTCCTTCTCCAGATCGCTTATTTCAATAGTCTGCAAATACATCTTTACATGATTTTTATAGCAATTAATTGAAAACAACAAACCAAATATCACATTTGAAGCAAAAAACAGCATTCTCTAAAGATAACACAGGAGTGAAAGCATAATCGTAAAAATAGACGAACCTGTGTGATGGTTCCACCTCTTATATCGTGATTAGGGAACATATGTTGTGCATGTCTCAGAATATAGCCGAATTCGAGCATTGTCGCTTTCTTATTCAATGGATTCGGATTTGCATACAGCAGATCAACACGGCCGACCGCATCCTTAATGCGTTCATTCTAACAATTTCACCACGAAACGCGTTTAAGGAAATGATTACTAAACAAATTAAAGAAAAAACATATGTAAAACTTTTATATCATCCACTACGAGTATCTTCTTGCTGAGCTGAGCAGTCTTGAGGAATATTTTTGAAAAGTTCTGGTAATTCGGGTCAATAAAGGGTATATGAAGTCATAGAGGATATTCACGGCTCATAAACTGTTACCACAAACAAAACGTTTACTGCTTAAGCATTTTATCAGAACTTATGACCAGGTATTCTTTTGCAAGCTACATTTAAGGTACTTGTTCAACAGAAATGTAATGAAACGTCTTCGTTCAGTCCGCAAATCGATAAGCAATAAAACCGCTGAAAGCTTGCTACAAAAAAAAGTTTATAATGCAAAAAAGAAACATATGCAAGACTGCAAAAATTTTCGGATAGTCATGGAAAGAGAACGTCTGTTTACCTGTAATTTTCGCAGACCAAGCTTAGCTAGAAAATATCGTACTTCTTCGGCGACCATAAACATATAATTAACCACATGCTCGGGTTTACCGGTATATTTTGCTCGTAAAACTGGATCCTGAAAAAGAACGGTTGCTTGAAGCAATTAAATCACCCACTGGAAGGTTTATTTCTAAAACTGTGTCAATATTTTCGCTGGGCCATTACCACATCTGCTTAGTATTAGAGCATATTGTTACAAAGACGGAATATTGTCTATTGTTCTGTGGTGAAAAACTGCAATTCTTTCTAATAAATTGCACATTGGAAATTTTTGGCTTGAAATTTATTTAAACTGAAGTAGAGACTCTCATAACAAATCATTTTTTGAAATGTTTAATTAAAAATAGCCCCTCAAACGTGTGAAATATAAGTTTAAAGCATTCGATTACACCAGGTATTCGATTAATTATCCAAATATTACTGCACTAGTTAAATGCAGTAGAACTTTCAGTTACACGTAATAATCACGTAATAAGACTCTACTATGAGTATTTAGAATATAAAAGAATAATTCGCCTTTCAAGTCAGTCGATAGATTTCTATAAACAGTTAAAGCAGGAATAATGAAGGCACTCATTGAATTTTCATGGATGAGGCTAGTAATGAAAATGAAAACAGTTTTACGAACGACCATGAATCACATTCCTTAGTAGAGAAATTATCATATATTTCAAAACTTTGCCACAGCAGCGCCACATTTCAATGAAATTTTTTCCTTTAATCTCACCTCATGAATAGAGCATTCATTTATTAAAATGCACTTAATAAGCTCATCATTCGTTTTATTCGGCAAATGCATTTGAACGTGATTAAAAATTATAATAGATAAGAATACAACGTTGCCTAATTGCAGTCACTCGAAGTAGACAGCATCAAGAGACAAACCTGTGTGGCAATACCAACTGGGCAAGTATTCAGATGGCATTTTCGCATCATGGTACAACCGAGAACAATTAGTGGTGCTGTCGACATACCGAATTCATCTGCACCCAATAGAGCAGCAATCATAACATCGCGGCCTGAAAATTTCCGTGTCACTTTTCTTTTCAATGGAAAGGGATGGATAGTTGGAAGCAAGGATAGGAGAAGGCAAGAGAGAGAATAACAGATTGAATATTTCAGTTCCCCGAAAATTATAATACTTGAAAAACACTGACAACGACGGCATTAAAGAGCTGGTCACAAGCAGCAATCAAGTATATAGTAGTGGCCACTCTTATATTTGCAACATAATTGGTCAGATGAGTTTCCGGTTGCATTCATACTTAAAAACCACAGAAGAAAATTTTGATTTCCTGACCGCGCCATTTTCGCGAATGTTTAAGTCATCTGCTCTAGATGGCTTATTGGTTACGCTCTAGAAAGCTTCAACATTTAGCGTCAATCTTATAAGAAGAGTTCTGAAAACGTTCCGATGCATCCAGATATTTAAAGAAAGCGATAATTTCAACCAAATTGCTTTCGCCCTCACCTCTATCACCAAAAACAAACAAAGAAACAAAACCTGCAGTGTTATGGTTAAAGTTCGATTCTTCAAATATGTTTACGTTCTTGAACAGTTATATGGTTGATTACACTAAGTATGAACAACGTGAAGGACCCTCCAATCAAGCAAACTGCATTGAAGACAGTGAGCCGGAAGCCAATACTGCCTAACGATTTTAAACTTCAGATGTTGATAAGTGTCGCAGGTTTGATGACTTACTAAATATTCTATATTAGGCGAATTCAACAGCTTTAACTTCACAAATTCTGAAGCTTTCTTTTGACTGTTTGAAAATACGGTGTCATATTTCACTACGTTTACTGTCTGAATCTGCTCATAATATGAGTGTCTTCTTGAATAGTAGAAAAAAAATCAATATTTCTTAAAAATGGAAATTCGATCGCTCCGCTTCGCCGTGATGGATGATAGAACCTCAGATATTTTGAGAGCCCTCAAAAATATTTTCAAGAATATAAATGGGGAAAGCGGTAAAAAGGGGTCGGAAGATCGGAAGAAATTTGATACAAAGTGCTAGAAACTTTTGGTAAAGAGTCACCGGTTCTAATTTGCCCATCCGCTTGCACGACGACGCGAGAGCGAAGATTATTCATCGTTAGAACTTGATGCGTCTCAGCAACGCCTAACTCCCATGGAAGGCCGGCATGCTTGATTCCTGTCCAGCTGTAAATGAACCACTGGCGACTTATAGTGCCATTAGACCAACATGCCTAAGAATATCGTTTGAATGAATTCGAACATTCAAATGCACCACTGGAAGCTCCTCAAGCATCTTATATCCCACTTCTGCATACTTCGTCCCAAAACATATAGTACTGGGAAATCTCACATGAACGAAATTTCATCTGCAAATTGCAGGATGGTTTTTCTGCTATCCTATTCCGGCTAGTGAATGTGCGACTCTCAAAATAATGCGAGAAGAAATTCAACACAAAGAATCTTCTAAAGCAAGAGCAAGATTCGGCCTCAAGTACCTGGCAACACCTCGCCAAAACCTAAGAAAAACCAGCGTAAGCTGAAAAATGCGCAGAATGTGATGTCACACCTTGATGTTTTCAAGCAATTTCAGAGAAATACACGAAATAAATGAAGAAAAAGGTGGACAAATAAGTACATCATAAGAGTAATAAGAGTACACATCTCATAAACGCACTTCAGCGAACCACATTTGAAATAAAGATATGCGTACCTAGATGCGCCAGTACCTCCATCGTGACCCGATATTGTTACATGGTCACCGCTTCCTTTGACGACTCCGGCAGCAACGACACCAACACCAATTTCGGACACCAATTTGACACTGATTCGTGCCTTCGGATTGGCACACTTGAGATCGTAGATCAACTGCGAGAGATCTTCAATGCTGTAGATATCATGGTGAGGTGGAGGGGAAATGAGACCAAC
Source organism: Baylisascaris procyonis (assembly GCA_037389465.1). Lineage (NCBI taxonomy): Eukaryota > Metazoa > Nematoda > Chromadorea > Rhabditida > Ascarididae > Baylisascaris > Baylisascaris procyonis. Next base: position 6,300,744 of record JAZARR010000059.1, read on the forward strand.
GCCGGGTGTCGAGTGACGAGTATGCGCGATTTCCGCAGTAACCTTGTGTCCAGGTAATTCGCCGCCCTCCCCTGGTTTCGCACCTTGAGCCATTTTGATCTGCACCTCGTCGGCATTCGCCAAATACGCACTCGTTACGCCGAAACGAGCCGATGCCACCTGAAGAAAAAAGATAACTCTACAATTATGCGTTGCCAACGTTGTAGCCTCTAACGAAAAGCTCAAAGATTAAAAAAACTTTTTCTCGGAAAATTTATAAGCCAATGTTTCGACTCGTTTAGTTGTAGCAATGGCAAATCCCTCGAAGTTAAGTTCGTTGTATGCCATGCTTACCATAACATCACACAACTCATTTAAACAAGACTTTCTACACCGTTACTGCGAAGAATTTACTGCTTTCCCTTGCTTACAACGTCTAAGAAGTCGTTCTAAAAGATAATCCACTAGTTGCAAGCTGAACATATTAACGGATTAAAACAAAATTTTTATAAAAAACGATGATTCGTTTCAATAGCATATTTATCGACACTCATTGGCGAATGCCCTTCAAATGTTTTACGTGAAGTAATTAATTCAGTCGAAATGAAAGCCCAATCGAACAGCTCGATCTGTTAGTCTTCTAACAATATCGCCTTCAATTTGCTGTTGTGCACAAGCTTCAAGAGCTTGTTGACCGCTCTCAATCACTATGCAATGCACTCGGAAGACGTTTAGCCTTTATTAACAACTCATTAGTGGTCTAAACGCAAGTAACTACTCAATTAATATCAGCGAGCAAGTAACGCCTATGCTGCATCTTTGCAATCTGCCCGGTGATCGATGCTGCTAATAGCATACTTGTTTTTGAACTTAACTGATGCATACCCCATACGTTAAGATGGCTCCACTATTCACTAGCGTTGACATGAATGCTCGATGAGCTTTATTATATGTTGTCTCCTACAAAAGACTACCTTGCCGTATCCTAATCACGCCAATTACCTGAGGCAGATAGTTCATAGCACAGCACTATAAGATGTTCTGCAGATGCTGCTATTCAAGTAAAATTCTGTCAGCAATTAAACAGTTACATAAATGAATCAAAGCAACTATTAGATACGTAATCAGTTTCAAATGAGACCTGCTTGATTGCGGATCGCATATTCAGGTCCTTCGGCTGATCCTTACGATATCGTTCCGGCTTTTCACCTCCCTCACCTGTATTCGATCTGCCACCGATACGATTCATTGCGATCGCTAATGTTGTATGTGCTTCCCAAGAGATACTTCCAAACGACATTGCGCCTGATTTGTGAATTAAATTATTTCACGCTCAACATAATCGAATGCTTATGGTCACCTAAAGTTTGCTTTAGTGACTTTATTTTGGCAAGTCCTTGAATAGTGACTGTATTTTCGTAGGTTTTTAGATTTTGGAGTTTGGGAATACCGGAAATCCTATTATTCACACTGGTTCAACGTGGTGCACAATCACACTACAAATCGGCTTAGCTTCATTTGACAAGCTCAGCTTTTTTCATGCGTGAGGTAAGTGGTGTTGCTCGGTAGAAATGAATGATTGAGGTAAAAAAGAGTTGCGTTGCAAACATTCGGAATGTAAGCAGATCTTCGAACAGGGAATAGACAATATCCTTTTTTCCATACTGCTTCTAAAATATTTTTCTATGAAAGAAATTCCTATGGAATGAAAGAAAGTTTGCTCGACAATGCAATAATACAATAGTTCAATGAGTTGCAGTTTTTTTGCTTAATAGAAGTGAACACATTGCGAGAGAGCATACCAGTGACAAAACGTTTGACGATCTCACTAGCTGGTTCCACCTCTTCGAGAGGAATCTGCAGTGTCTTGCCGGTTTTAATTTCCAGCTGACCACGTAATGTGCACATCCTCTGCGCAAGATTAGATGCTACTGAAAAGTCGTGATAACTTTTCTTGTCGTTGAGACGAGCGGCCGCCTATAAATTTTCAACAAAACTTATTAATTATGCAACAGCAACAATCCTTTGAAACTTTGAGCCAACTATTAACGAATTTAATAAAACAGAATTAACCAAATATGTGGCCGATAGTAAAAAAACAGATGGAATTAGCAAACAAGAGCTAAAACAAATAAAAAAGACTTAAAATAAGAAAATAACTGGACAAATATGAGCATGTCAGAAAAATTGAATAAGGAAATGGCTATAGTTAAAACAAGATTAGAAACAGGAAATGCGTGAAAACCGTTTCACGCTATAAACATTGATGTGGGCAAGCCTCATCACGACGTTACAATGACTGCGCATAAAAATATCACCTTTAAAGTTATGCAAATATTGTGCAAACAGAAGAAACCCTATGTAAGTGGCAGGTAAGGAAACACGACTGGCCAATGAATCAACGAGCGATCTTGGGGGTCAATTAGATATGCGAAACAACGAATTGTTAATAAAGAAATGGAAGGATGAAACGAAGCAATATTCTTGCCTGAAGTTTTGCGATATTAACCGGTTCGTTGATATGTCGCTCTCCACCATCCCTCCAATGATATATACCCGGGCTAATCAGCGTACGACTATCACCTTAAACAATCACGTCAGCAATATGAAGCCACTCATCATCACGATGATCGGGCGTGTTGCAACGTTCTTCAAATTTTTTTTTTCAAGGCAAATTCGTGGGTGGTCTTACACCAGACATCACGAAGCTCCGAAAAGGGACACAGGCAAAGAACCACCCAGACCTCCCTCTGCACCGAAATTCACGAGTTTTCAACTTATTTCAATTGCTTCTTGTTCGGCACATGCAAAAATGCACAACCGCGTCATTGACAAGATACCCACCGTAATTGTATTCCTTATCGGAAACTGCTGGATAGGCATTACGATGAATTTTTAGCGCTTCGGCAGCCAATATGTCGAATGTTGCGCCATCGAGTCGAGAGACAGTATTCGTGAAGCAACGATCAACGACTTCTTTCGCCAATCCGACAGCTTCAAAGATTTGAGCACCCTACAAATGCTGCCGTTTGTATTCTCGATCGACGCATCGGAACATATTAATTTATACAGAGCTAGGTATTTCGCAACGCGATGCTTCATTTGGCTGTCATATGCGATTATTTTCAAGTAAATGCAAATTTCTGAGAAAATTTTGATTTTCAGTAACAGCTTAGGGCAAAGAAAGCAGTATTATCGCAGAAACAAAATTTGGCTGCAAAATGCGACCACAATTTAAACTGCAGCGCAGAAACGCGACGAGAGTTTGCTCTCAGAGTTAAGCGGATATATCAAAACATCAAATCTTGTGTTGATTTTTGCTCACTACCTTAAAATGATTAGCCGATCATAAGTACTAAAATTCCACGAGAGGCTTCGATAAGCTGAAACAAGGTGTACCCTAGGAAATGCTTCTGATCAATTTCAAATACCACGAATTTTTAAGTACCGACGGTCCATACATAAAGGATAAATATTTGTCAGAGTCATTATATGAACCCTCTGAGCTAGAGATTTTCACAATGCTCGAGTCCTGAAGTGCCTTTTTTCGGTTTATGGTAGCCATAGAATACGGTTTTGAATATCTTCACATTGCATCGACTATAAGGGGCACCGTTTTTTACTCGCTCTTATGCCTTAGCCATAGAGATGACCGAAAAATTCACTAAATAAATATAAGCATCAACTCTTCGCTGATGCGATGACTGTCACAGTGGGGAGGCAGATGAATGGGAAATACCAACTAGTGCTGCATAGAACCGCTGCGAATAGCAGTAATTTACCTTGTAACTATGAAGAGTGCTGATACCCATTTTTGCCATAACTTTGAATATTCCTCTCTCGATACCCGCTTTATAACCTTGATAAACCTGCAAAAATAGCAACATAAAACGTAATACTCAATGATCTTACGCAACAATATAACTACACGTCTTTTTCTCACTTCTACAACAACTAATTCGACATGAAGAAGACATTTGCAAGGAGAAGAGAGAAAAGAGATGCGATAATTCCCACATGTTAAACCGAAATAAAACGACTACATTCCATTTCGAAAAAAAAAAAGCTGAAACCCGACAGTTCGATGAGGTGGTAAAGTTTTCTGCTTAAAATTCTCTGCTTCCATCATACTTCTCTTCTTTCAGCTATCAGTAACAGTAATCCCTCTATCATTTCGAAATTGCTAGCCGCGTCGGTGCTTATTCATAGCAGAATAAAAACGATCTAAATAGCTCATGAAAATGTGGTATACCATTGGTTTTTATTGTTGTTTAATGCTATTCTATAACATTCGAAAAGAAATAAGAGACACTACATGTTTCAGTGAATAGACCACGATAAATGAAACGATATTCTTAGCTATTCAACTCAAAACATATTGTAAAACTATTTGTATATAATTAGAAATGCGTATGGAGATATATAGAAGAATGCAAATGATTTCGGATAGAATCAACTCTAATCAATAAGTTACCCTCTAAAGTGGAAATATGACCGTTGAAACGGAAATAGAACATAGCAAAAGATCAATTGCTATTAATAATTTAAATGAACAAATAAAAATTTCATAAAGTACGTTTACCTGTTCATCATTGATATCACTATCGAAGAGACCCATATTACGTAGTCGATGGCAAGTTTCATAAACAAGGTATGGACAAATCGCATCCGCTCCATAGCCTAATAAAACGCAGAAATCGTGCACCACTTTCACTTCACCCGATTCAACGATCAATGCCACCTGGTAATGAAGAAAATTTATTCGCTCTTTTTCACATCAACTATATCTATTATTTTTTTAAAACCATTCCAAGGTAACACAGGAACATGGCAACGAAAAAAAAATGAACGTTATCTCAGGATGCGACGAGATGCATTTTTTGGAGGGGAGGGATGGAGGGGAATCTAGAACGAGGAAATAAGGGACCCACTCAAATTTAAACAGCTCCTTCTAGAATTTTTTATCATTCTGGCGAAATGAGAAGACTCCAAGAACAGTCCGCTAAAATCAAAAACTGTTTCCGGATTGCTGAAGCAGTGAAGTGCTGCAAAGCGTAGTCTATACTATGGAACACATGCTGACATGCTGTGTCAGCACTTCTTAGGTTGGTGAACTTTCCAACGATCGAAATCTCTTCCTTCATTCAGTATGTGGAGTGCTTGCTAATTTTATACTAAGTCGGTTCCACAACACAAAAACATTATTTCTATTGATCGGAAGCTTTCTATCATGACACAGTAAAATTGAAACCAAGCGTATGGCCGACGGATTTGAAAAAAATTTGCAGATCGCTAGATATGGCTCACCTAAAAGACCTGCTGGACAACATCCCACTGTATCAAATCTACTAGGTGAAACTTCCGCCGTCATCCCTATTCACTCCAAACGCCACACTTCATAGACATGCATAAAAAAGCAAGCGTTGGACTGGTCCAGAAACCTCAAAAATTTGCAGCCATTAGAACAGAAATAAGAGCTACAATGTAAAAAATTGCGATAAACAACCTTCATTCTAAGCCGCTGTCGTAGAAGGCACTGATGCACAGCGCCCAGGGCCAACAACGAGCTGATGGGTACAAGCTCGCGACTCACTCTGCGGTCGGATAGCACGATCATCTGAAAGCCGTCGAGCGCAGCCGCACATGCTTCGCTGCAGATACGATCCAGCGCCGGCAAAAGACCCTAAATAATACAATTTCTTGACTGCCTGCAGAATCAATAATGGCAATCTAATCGAACATCGTAAAAAAGCGAAAGTCAGATGCTTCGGATGTGAAACGTAAATCATCGATCGATTCGATAGATCGTCAATGATGGCCATGCAGTGACGATTAGCAGATAAATGCTTGGCAGCCTTCGGCAATTCACAAGCCGAACCCGATGTAACACATTTCAAAATTGAGCAAATTCAGTGCATCAATTTTATAAATCGCAAAAAAGAGCAAATCGAGTAGCAAAGATCGCTCAAAAAGTTGTCAAGAAATACCTTCGCACCATGCCTCGTCGGGTAAACCGTATCGATCACCTTCGTACGCCAACCTTTGTACATCGTACGCTTTAGAACCTAAACAGGAAATAAGCAACACAAGTCACCGGAATGCATCCACGCCGCTATAAGGTGAAGGAGAAAACCGTGCGAGCTGAAATGAAATCACCTCAAATTGCATCAAATGGTTTTACGGCATATCGGAAGCGAATTTCGGTGATCCTACGAACTGAACAGTTAATGACTTCAGTAGCTGCAAAACGTTTAAGTGAGCTGCGCAATCACCCATTCGTTATAACGACGTTGCCGAATGTCGACTTTGTGTTTACGAGTTACCGAGTCAAAGAAAAAACCGCAAGCTAATAAAAAACTGCTTCTGAATGACCTCAAGCTCGACGAGCGAAAGGACTGGTTGCTCGAGGATCAGCCTCCCTTCAAGTTCTTCATCGGGCTCCAGCAAATTCGACTCGGGTCCAATGGGGCAACGAAGTGACATAACGATCTGCTCGCGAAACGGATCGATCGGCGGATTAGTCACCTGTATACGTGAACTTTTTTGATTTACCGTAACCGCAGCAATTAATCAATCACCAATGCTTAAAAGCTATTTCTACTATTCGCGTTCACATCAACAAAAAACTAGCAGCTAGACGTCACTAAAGCGCGGATACGACCATACAAATTTGGACTGAAGCTTATAATATTCTCCCGTCGAATGGGCGAATCTCATTCATGAGGGGAAGATTCCGTCTGATAGCGACTGTAAAGTTTTATAAATTTGCTTTTCAACAACTTTTAGTGCTCACACAAAATACGATGAATGGACGAAGTAAAAAGCTTAAAACTTTCATAATGAATGAACTGTACCTGGGCAAAGAGCTGTTGGAAGTAGGAGAATATTTGAGGACTGTAAATCGACAGACATGCTAAAGCAGCATCGTTACCCATTGAGCCAAGCGCTTCCTTTCTAAAATTTACTATCTGAAAAGCTCTCCAGCGGCAATCGGAAATATCCTACCCACTAGCGTATCTCAAAATTTCCGACTCGGATAGTAGGAAGAGTTATTTTTCCTGATTGTTTAGCGAGTTAAAAAGATGTGAAATTGTGGAGTGGAAATTTTGCAGATAAAAGGAACAAAAAAACGCGCATAAAAGTTGATAAAAATCAGGAAATTCTTCACAAGTGACTGAAATAGCAGTGAGTAAAGGAAGAGAAGGTAAAATGGCACCGATGGCCTCTAGACTGCATTCCCAGCTGTGGTACACGAATAATGAGAACTAAAAATGAGAACAGAAATCAATGACAGTAACAGCAGTGAGCCGACATTTTCTCTTCAAGCTTAAATCGTTACTAGGCGTCGCCAGGAGCTTTCATTGCTTCAGATACAGATACAAGATTGCATAGGTAGGTAAGATTCACGGAAGTGTAGACTTCATGGTTAAGAGACACTTTGAACTAGAGCCAGTTGAAAGATACAATAGCGAATGGCTTCTGATATGTCAAGCATAACGATGCTGATAATAAACAATAAAAAATAAATATACAACAAGGCAAACTCACTTGTCTCTGATCATCGGAGCGATGAGTAGCGCAAATGTCTCCGGAGTGTAGGAGAATGCCATAAGTCGACGGTCGGCATCCAGATGTACATCTTTGCGACGCTTCTTCGGTAGACCATTTATGTCATCGGCGACACGACCGTCGGAGATTCCTTGTAGTTCCAGTTCACGTTTGATGAGGTATTCGTTCGTGATCGCTCCAAAAGAAAGCTGAAAACACTTCTTATTATCGATGCAATCAGGCATCCGCTTCAGTTAGTGTTATCCATAGTTTGTAGTTTCGTGTTGTACGAGCTATGAATCCGTTTCCTGTTGACATAATTAAAGTAGACAATCGTTCAGCTTTCAAACTGTAGTTGATTCGCTGCAATTTTCACGATATTGCTGCACTTGTGTATAGAACTTCTATTCGACACGACTGTTGCTTTGTGTATGTTTTGCCTTTTTTTTTGCTTTTCGTGCTTACATGCTTTCTGTGGATTTCAACATTTCGGGCCGTTGACATAAACAGGTGAATTAACTGTGCTAAAATTAACCACAAATATAAAAAGCAACGGAACAGCTTCTATGACTGGCAACCATGAAGTGCCGCCACTTGCAAATTGCACCATTCCTCCTTCTCTCTCCTTCAAAGATTTCAGGAAGTGCACGGAGATAGGAATGTGGGCACAATGCTGGCTCACTTGTTGCTGCGTCAAGAAGCATGTGGCAGAAAAGGAATATAAGACGAGCAAAGTCGACTTAATACAACTAAGGTCAGTTGGGAGTGACAGCATGATGGAATGGTCTGTGGATTGGCGAGTAGGACTGTAGTAAGACTAACAATATCGTCCTTACGAAACTGATCCAAATACATGCGTCGAACACAGAGCTTCTTGTGCGGTCGAGAGAGCGCGATACGCATCTTGAGGTCGCCATCCTCTTCAATTTTTTTCTCGAGTGTATCCACTAAGAGCATACGACCAGGCCGAAGCCTATCCTGCAATCCGATTTCATTATATTTGCATATTTATCAATTTATCAATAGTAATATAAGTGAAGCTCTACGCTCTTGCTGTAGAATTTGCAGAGTTCGTGAGTAAAAGAAGCGAGACAAAGAAGTGAAATCTTGGCAGAGGAAGGAGACTAAGCAAACTGTATCGATATTTTGAAAACAATGAAATTGCATTTATTCAGACCAGAATATAACGAACAGAACCAAGAAAACATTTGAGAAGGATTACTAGAAAATTGAGAAATTAAAGTTCTAAAAAAAAACTAAGATGAGCTGCCGCTCCAGCAACTCTACCAATTCACCTTCTCTTCTCCCCCGCTCCATTCTTTTGTAAGCAAAAGCTAGAAATTCGGGAATTATATAAACCAACCCTAAAGTCAACCCTAAATTTTTGGAAGAACAAATAATTATTTTTCTTCTACATCCTATAATTTAAGAAATAGCATATTTCAATATTCTGAAATATAAATGCTCTTAAAATGTGGATAATTTGGGGAATATCACTTTCCCTCTTAACAAAGTCCTCTTGAAACTACATACAATGTGTAAGCCAAGGATTAAGTCCAGACTCGTAATGATGAGGATTTTCGTTCTTAATCCATATCCTCAATTAGAATTTTTTTCAGGCATTCGAGAGTCGTCTCACATCAAAATTTTTCTATATATATATTGGATCAATCGCTCCTCATATGATGCCAAAGTCCAACTCATAATTAACAATTGTGCGACGCGTTGTAGTTGTTCCACGCTGAGAGACTGCTCCCTTGAACTAAGAATGCCGGTGCGTTTATCACTGGCTCAATCATGAGTTCGGAACGACTTGGGATACTAGTCCTGATAGTCAGAAGTGCGAAGAGGGATGAGGTTTTAACGCCTCGATTCCCTCTTCTTCCTTCTATCTCGAATGGTCGCATGAGCAGCTTTTCTGATGCGAATGCATGTTGTGATGTAGAAATTCTATGCAACGAAATTTATGTGCGTCAATTTCTTTTCGTTAATTTTTTGTAAATTATTTTACTTATTTCCTTTCGTTGAATTTATATTTTTCGTCAAATTTTTGAAATCAACACAGTATATATTTGCAGTTATATCAATTGAATAAATAAAAAACATGCCGCAGTAAAGATGAGATCATTCTCAAGCAACAACCTTTTAAAATTTTCACTTTGCTTCAGTTAACAATTTCGGTAGCAAAAAAACTTCCAGCAATATTCACATTTGGCCTCCATTCGAGTGGAAAGTGCAAAAAGATCAACGAGAAGGAGATCGTTATGAAATTTGAAGCTAAAAACCTTATTTGAAATGACGTTGTGAACCGCTGAAGACAGCCTGTAATTAGTTCACACATGGGTGTGCACCATGAAAATCTATCAGATGACATCAGCGCTCATTAACAGTGTTGCTACTTCCGTATCGTGCATATGTGCGTAGGTTTAGTGTTGCATATTGCTACTTCCAACAAACCAAGCAATCCCTTCTCTTGGTTCATGTTGCTTTCGTTACCTTTGCATTCTTCATTCCCTCACCCTCGTCTTGGATCAGCTCGCTTTAACTTTTCCACTCCTCGACCCCTTCAATTCTTGCTCGTTCCCTCATTTTCATACCCTCTCCCCTTTTCCTACTTAACTTACTTCCTCATCTTTCTTTCCTCACTTCTTGTTCGCATCTTTTCCTTTCTCAGCTACGTTCGTTCTTTTCACTTACATTTATTATTCTGCATAGTTTGTGTTCGCTTTAGCTGATGCCCTTCTGAGAAAACTAAAAACCTTTCAATTATCGCATTCAAATCCACGTCGAAATGCCTTGCCCTGACTGACATTTCATTTATTCTAAAAGACATCGATCCTACTCGCCCCTCATTTCATCTATAATTTACCAGTACTAATGAATCTATATTGGTTCTAACCTTTGCCATATTTTAGCGCAGTTAGCCTCTATGCCAGTTGCTTCGAATGTGGATGCTTCATTCAGTCTGTCCTTATGAGCAACTTGTGAGGATATTTCTTCAATCTATTTCCGTTGAAAGAAGATACAAAAGAAACGGAGAGAGAGTGAATAGGGCGCCTAGTTAGCGTATCAATTTCAGGATGTGACTAACAAATACGATTATTATTTAAATCGCAAGAGTTAAATTCCCTGAAAAAAATGCTACTATTCACAGTGTTATGTATTTAAAAAAAATATGCTAGCTTATTGCTACTTCCGTCTGTATGTAAACGTAAATCGAATTTAGCCAATTTCAGAAAGCGACCGTCTTCTAGGAAAAGGTGAATACCATTAGCCCTCATTCGTTTATTTTTCATTTCCTCCAAACTTGCACTGAACTAGCCTTAGTTATCATTTTGACCACGCCAGTAACGTCTATTCCAATATGCTTTCATTAGCTTAATTTTTACCCGTCCCAGTAAACAAGCGATCAGCTCCATAGAAGTCGCTTTTCGATTATAATGATGAACGATGTGAATCGGAGATTTTTTTTTTTCGATCGTCTCACTCGTTAGGCGTTTAAATTTGCAGGAACAGCAATGATATTTCGCTCAAAACTGCTGCTTATCGCTTGCATTGCATTCCTTGCACTATACGTCTCAATTGTAAGTTGTAAATAATAATCGTTGAAAAATATGAATTATTTTGAAGAGAGAGAATAAATACAAGTATTTGGTAATTACTAATGAATTAATGAAGTGAACATATTCACCGCATAACTCAACATAAATCTTTCAAACTTTTAGCGATAAATTATATGAAAAGCATATATGGCATTTCCATTTTGAGATAATTGAATGATTATTAAAAGAGATGGTTGCTGTTTCGAATATGAAAGCGCTGAGTAAAATCCATCAGAAGGGAAAAAGCAATCTTTTTCTTTGTACCCACAATTTTACAATACGAACATCCACAAGAGGCGAACACTCAGAAAAATAGAAAGCAAAAAATTTAGAAGATGGTGGCTGCCGTCTCTGCCCTCTTTCTCCCTCCCCCTCACCTTCATTTTATACAGTTGTATGAATACGTCGTATCTTCGATAAAACATCAGTTGGGTTAGTCTCAGCATTAATTCGTTATCATTTCCTCTCACTTCGACTGTCCCAACCTTGCATAAAAAATTCAAAACGATTGCCCCGGTACCATTATAAATATATCCAAACGTTACGTTCTTCCACCGACGTTTTTCAATTCCACTGGGTCAACGAGAGAATGTGAGTGACAGCTGTAATGGAGTTTGAAAAACTGCATCCAGCTTTTCATCGTTTGTCCTCCTTTGTAACTGCGCACGATTCACATTTGATCCCTTCCTCTCCCCCTCCCTCATCCCCCTCCAATCAGTGCTATTTATCACATTGCACAGTTGCGAATGAGATGCACGATTAATGGTAACGATCACTGTAAAATATTATTCCACAATGCCATCAATACGAGACGGATTCTTCAATCACTTCTCTCTAGTAGGTCTTGCCAATCCTTTAATATTAAGCTAAGAAAATTTAAGAGTTAGGAGGAAGTCAAGTTTGCGCGAATAATTTTTTTTTCTTCTTCTTACAATCCCAGAGGATTTTGTCTTCGTTAATAGAGAATAGTGACTTTGCAGACGAACAGCGAGGAGTTAAATCAAAGAATTGAAAATGAACGAATGGCACGACTACAAGGCGGGAAACGCTTCCGCGGTGAGCCAATCAGGTTCGGTAAGCGCGCACAAAGGGAACCAATACGATTCGGTAAGCGAGTACCCTTCGACGAGGTGCCCGAGCAGTCATATATTTACTGGTAATCGGCGAACCACACACTATCCGCAAGTGGTGTTGTTAGCATGTTTTGAGTGTCTCATTCCTGTATAAACAATTCTTTAAGGCCATATTTGAACTGTTAAATGTTGATAAGTATTTCAACGTCTTATATATTTCCACAATCTTCGATTGTGAATTTACAATCCTTTTGATTCTCGCTCATAATGCTATTCTAGGCAAACCGTAGCAATAAACGCCGTACGCATCTTGTCACTGCAAACTCGTCGAATTCGCGCAACCGTCATCTAAGCGATTTTAGGTCTTTCTCAACTACACATTAAACAATTCAAAACTTTATTCATTTTTCTGCTAATCAATATTTCTCATAATGCGAATCCCATTAAGAATTATAGGGTTTATTGTATCGATAAGTAACATGCCTTCTGAAAGAGAAATTTATAAGCTTTCGGAGTTTCATTATTCACAACTTTTCAAGACTTATGCAAATTTAAGGAGAGGCTTAAATATATGCAGAAGCGAAATTGATGTCCTTTGCAACTTTTAAAACGGAAGTAAATTAGACAAAAAAGTGGGAAGTGATCCCACACTACTCAACATGAAGGGGTTTCTAATTGAGGTAGAGACTTTATAAGTTCGACGCAGAAGTACACTCTAAAGCAATATATGCCGTTCGCAATCTCTTCAAGTCAAAACACATTAGAAGAGAGCTTACAAAGAGGCAAGAGGCCTATAAGTGAGAAAATACGGTGGATGAGCTCTCTTATGCTAAAGCTTGATTCCTCACAAAACAACGAGAGCCGCTACTACTTCCCATCTCAGATGATACAACACAGAATGGCACTACTAATGTGCATTTTAGTAATCAGCTGAGAGAAAATTCAACATAACCAATGCCACAAGAGCTTAACGCCATTCCACGCGAAATTTTACATCCTAAAATCATACTGACGTTCGTTTAGTGCTTCCTCTCCCCGCCATGAGACACCTTTTTTCCTCGAATCATCCGAAGTGTTTGCTGCCCTTCCCTATCGTCACCTCCCAATAGAAGTTTAGCTTTGCATTTCAATACATGTAGAGCAAATCTATCGGCTGTAAAAAATAAAGTCTAATAGGAAAGGCCAATTAGATAAAACTATGGCACTAGTTATGGGAAATACTTGAAGCAATCAATAGCCACCAAGAAAAGGAAAACAGAGCAAATATGAATGTAGTTTTGTGGTTTTGTTGTTGAAGGTGACCAGCAGGTTGATTGAAGACTATACAGCAGTTTCAAAAGTTTCAGAGAACTATTTACTATTGTAATTTGTAACGTTTCATCAGTGCCATACCAATACTACTACAGTGGAGGTTCAGTCTTTGGGTGATACTATTATATACCTTTTGCAACGTTGAAGTGCCACGGAAGTTGCAAGTAAATCCTCTCAAATAAAGACGCACAGTAAGCATGATCGGTACGTACCTCGAGGGACAATTCAAGTAGGAGAATCCTCAGCTGGTGCTAAGCATTCCTTTGTCCTCACTCATGAAAACATTAATACATCCCTTAACCTCTTTCCTCACCCTAAATTCTTCCCAACAAAGTATTGCATAGGTGTGTCGCTTTCTCTAAGGTGTTGCCAGACGTTCGTCGCATTCAAGCCATGTCATTTTTTATACGGTTCTACTGATCTCCACTACACAAGCCCTCAGCAAGGTGCCAGCAAACACAATCAGTTCGCATCCTTCAAAGTAACAAATTCCAAAAACACAAATTCACCCTCATATAACGACAGGTACGCTCGATATGGAGACTTTAATCAAGAGCAATGACATCAAATTCGATACGTGCAACTCTTTTCATCTTTTTTTCCAACATTCAACAACACTTTACTAGTAAAAGTAAAATTTTCTAAAATACGTATCCCCGACTATGAAAAATAAAGTAAACAAAAAAGAGCAGGTTTAATGAATTCGAGACCCCGGCAAATTCATTCAGGAGACTATAATTACAGAAGAAAAGAGGCGGAATTATTGAGTATTGCGGAACATTTCCAAACGTTATGGAATACGCTTGCTCCGATCAGTGCATCGACAAGATCGATGAATCGCTCATTCACGAAGACCAACACTTCGAAAAATTCCTTCCGGCTTTTTGTTCAACGAAAATCTTCATCTGCGATCATAACTCCGATATTTCACGCTCCCCTTTTCAATTGTGGCGTCCAGCTCAGTTCTTAATTAGCCGATGTTATCATGTCTATAAAGAAAAACGTCCTACTCAATGCACTACCATAGAATGGATTACTATTCTCTTAAAAATATCCCCTTCTATTTATAAGTTCCATATCCTCTAATACCGTTGCAAAATGCGCATCCACGAGACGTTCCGCTGCATTTACCTATATTAGAAGATCAACATGGTGAACCGCCTTTCTTTGAGCCCCAAAAATAATGAGGGATGGAGAGAGGAAAAATGAATCGATATCAGTCGCACATTCATAACACAGTGATAATACTCCACATATATTATATTGAAGTGCTCGTATATTTGAAAATATCAGAATAACGGATATTTTTATCGTTATTTAATTTTTTTTTTAATTATACAGCGAAAAACTGCTTAATAAAAATGTACCAAAACGAAAGGTATCCTTAAAATGCTGACAGAGTTTCCTTTTGTTATGTTTATTTCATAGTCGGGAAGGTGAATCAATTACCGTCGCATTCGGCTTAAAAGGCTCTTGCTTTTTATGATACAATGAAGTTTTTTAATAGAAGAAAAATAATTTTTTTTTTCGTTTGACACAAGTGGTAAATTGAAATGCACATATTGTGCGATATTGGCTGAAATGTCGATAAGGGCGCATTTGGCCATATAATTTGTGATGCTAAAAAAGCATAGAACTGGCACAAATTTGATCGTAATGCAAGACGGCATATGCGCTGAGTGGATGCCAAATATGAACGTTAAATCAGGCGTCAAAATTGACGAACAAGCTGGTCCGCCTTCGTTTTCATAAATCCTTTCATTTCCAGGTAGAAATCATTTTAGCCGTCAGCACCTCACTCATGCATGCCTCAATCTTTGCATTCGCTCTCCTTACTCTCCGAATGGCTCTTGCTTCAGGTAACATATCTATTCATAAAAGATATTTGCTTACGATTCAAAAAGATCGAGATTTATGATAGCTTCTTGCATTAAAGAAAGAGAAAGGACGAATTATAACTTTCTGAAACCAATTATTTAAAATATTTTACTATTATTCGGTAAGTTAACGTCTTCTTTGAGCTTGATCAACATTCATGAGGGCTCTGGCTTTTAATGACTACTGAGAAACAACTAAAAAATATGAATTTACGTTTTATTCGAGCATATTGAAATTTATCGCTAAGTGAAAATCAAATGAGTTTTGTGCTAACTGAACTGAATATTCATGAAATCCATTTCATTCCTACTGGTAATTATTTCGTTTGAGAAATTTTTAAGCGTTTATTTAGATCAAAACTTTTTTTTCTTCCTTCTTTTCCCTCTCTTATTCTCTCTTATGAAATATGAAGCACGTATTCTGTTTGTTGGCGGGAAGCTACACAAAATTTCAACAAATAAAACGTTTCCCAGCATAGAATGAATTGAAGATAATTCGGATGTATTAAATTCGAAAAAAAAACAAGGCAATCAATTGTATGGCTGAATTCAGAATATGATGGAAAGAAGTGGGAAAACATTTCATTTGAGAGAAATAAATGATCTAACTAGTTACTTACTACCAATTGGCATAATCAATGAACCTAGATATTGTAAAGTGCAAAACTGTTCTCCCAAAGTCTGCCTTCCTTTTACGAACATTCTTAAGAGGTTAAGACGACCAATAAAAAATACTAAATATGTATGTACAGTTCTATCCACAGATGTGTATGGAAACGAATTTCAATCATCGCTCAGACCTGGGAAAGAGAATGACCACTGCGCTAATATTTGGCACGAATTGGGGAAGGAGGGGAGTTGGTTGATAAGTAACCTCAGTTGAAGGTGGACAAGGCAGATAGAGACAGCAAAGCTGTAAATTGATCAAAACAGAGAAATGAATGTCATTTACACAAATATGTTGATGAATATCCAATGTACTACTATTAAGCGCATAGAAATAAGGAATTTTTGTTTCATCTTTAGATGTCAGTCAATAGTCAATATCGTTATGAATAGAGAGATCTCTAAAGCAATCAGCTCATTTACCTGTGATTTAAATACGAAGTTATTATTGAATGTAACGATGATAGCCAGAAAATGGTGAAAACAATTCGGTAAATAATACTACTGGTAGAACCGAGTTCATGAAAGAGTAACTGCGACGATCCTTTTCACGGCAATCATACAAAGAGATGAAAAGATGACCCCAAAAAGCTAGAAAAGAATGATCCTCTTCATGAGCACAGTCGAAAAATAGTTGTAGTGAAAAGTCACTTGGGCATACCGACTTAATGACAGACATACCTTGCTAAACAAACCCGGAATCACTGTGCAAAACATAAACGGAAATTGCAAAAGCGGAAGTCACATTAGCATCGAGTATATTTTTCTATCACTGCCTCTCTATAGGAAGCAACTTGCCGAATCATTCAAGAGAATTTCACCAGTGAATCAACTACGATTTCAATGCAGAAAAATTCGACAAAAGAATTTCATCAATTATAGAGTCGAACGAGGATGAGTACGTAAGGCGTCAATGGCTAAACGGTGCAATCGGTAAGATCGGTAACGGAATGTATATGACGGACGAGGATGGGAATTGGGATGGAATTTGGGCATCTCACGTGAAGCGTGCAAATGACGACAACAGCAACACTCAGCGTAGTATTCGAACTCCATTAGGGACGATGCGGTTCGGTAAACGTGACGCCAATCCGTTGGGAACGATGCGTTTCGGAAAGCGAACGTCACTTAACGATGAACAACTCATCAATGAGAAACGTGGTGGCCCACTTGGTACAATGCGTTTCGGTAAACGAGGTGGTCCGCTAGGTACAATGCGCTTTGGTAAGCGCTAAAGATTACCGTGTGCATCATCTTATAACATCAACCTGTTCGCTTTTCTTTCTAACACCAACTTTCTCAGTAAATATTCTTGAACGTTCCTTAGTAATCCACAAAAACAAAAAGAAAACAAAAAAAAGAAACAAAAACAAACAAACAAAACAACAAATATTTGCATTGTCGCTTATCGTGCTTTTTCACTGCTAAGTACATCATGACTTACTAAGCCATTACTGCGCTCATCATTACTTAAGTTCAGAAGCAGTAGCGCTATTCCTCGATGATTCTACACAAAATGATGGCAACATGAAAAGAAGCAACTTAATTAATCCAATAAGCAAAGATTACTCATTCATCGTCAAATAGTCCGATCGATTAGAAATTAACGGTGTTTTTATGATGGTTGTGGTATAGCAAATTTACTTGCCTATACTGTGTTCAAAAGCGGACAAAGAGTATGAAAACTTGCTTATGAAATGCGCTCTACCCAAGCCTATCAGAAAATCGGAAAATTTGGTGTAACGATCCCACTTGGGTGGTCACCGAATGCGTATTGACCAAAAGCGGATATGTAAAACGGAAGTCAAAAAAATTCTCATGCTGAGTGCGAAACTGCTGTTCGCTAAAGCGTGTTAACTGTTCCGAATGACTACATAAGTGACTGCCTCATAAACACCACCTTTTAATTGAAAATGTTTGGTGGATATGCAGAAATCACTTAGCTAAAGCTAGAAAAATACTGATGATTACTCCTATAAATCCAGATGATGACCCTTCACCACCATAGAACATGCTCCACATTTCGGAAATGAAAAATGTTTTAATCCCTTCTCCAATAAGACTCTCTCACTCATCTCATCCTTCAATCTCACTTCTGCATCAGATGAAGCTCTCTTAACATCCAATTACTGCTGAACTTGTGAAAAAGTGGACAAAATTTTATTGCTGCGGGTGCAATTTCGCTATATTTAGCACTTTTGCATCAAACGTCTATCCATCGCCATCTCTCGATGAAGTACTTGCTGCATTAGAAATTACATAGCAAGGTTCTTCCTCCTCCTATCACTTGTTCCTTCCCAACCCGATCAAGAAAACTACCAAATGCAAATCGTTGTTCTGTCGACTAAGAACTCAAACTATAGCCATAATTGCAAAAGAACACAATCTGATGAACTAATTAATGCTCAATAACAAACATATCTAAACCATTACGTCTGGAGTGTCGAAACTATTGTACAAATAAGTAATGAATGTTTCATAATTTCGAATTAAAGTTGCACAGAAACCTCTTCCTCCCACGAGGATAAGTTGATGTGGGTAGCAAGTTGATATCTCATAAATTTGAGAGATAAAGGCTCCTCCTCAATTTGCTTAGAATTTCTTCCAGAAAAACTGATTTTCCATTACTAAAGTAATTGATGAGAAATGCTTCCAAAAAACGCACCAGAGAAACCAGTAGATAGCATTACATAACCCTTCAACTGTATAAAATGTCACAAAAGTATCTCGCCTTAACGACAGTTTCGACTGTTTGCCCCAAAATGTTCGTGAAGTTTGTTACCTCAAACCTTTATTCAGAGAATGATGGTTCTGTTTAGGATACAAAGAAGAGAAGTCTGCAGAGATGACTTTTTGCGATTCCTTGTACTAGAGGCATCTCTTTCTACTGGCATAGATTTTCTCAAGATTTTTGTACTCAGGCAGTAAATACTTCAGTAGAAGTAAGGTTTTATATTACTGAAAGATTAGCCACTCGATAACATCGCTCCAGCAAATTCTTAAAAGCAATTATCATCTTCAGTTCATCTCTAAAAAGCATTTGCCTAAAAAGGTATACCACTAGGTGACATATATCCCATTTCTTTCAACTGAATCAATGTTCACACGATCCCTTCGACTCGCTTGCTCTTAGCAGAACACTCGCTAGTTTCATTCCACTGTTTTGTATCTGTGCTGACTACTTTCGTATCTACATTTCTACGACTCTAACATTTCTTCAGCCACTCCACATTTCACTTATGAAATACTCAACGAGATCGAACAGTAACAGCTTAGGAGTGAGTCGACAAATCGCGAAGATGGAGGATCATTGCGGAATACTTGGGGCAGTTATGAAGTTGGAATCGAAGAAAAACTAATGTGCAGACAGACGCTAAATAGACGATCCAACTAAACTACACCACAACTGATATTTTACAACATCGTTAACATTCGTGCTGTATAGTTATGACCAACTTTTTACATTACACATTCATATACCGATTTCATCAATTAGTTACTCTTCATAACAAGTTACATTTCAGTTACCAAATGCTTCTTAAGACACTATGCTTTGTACAAAAGATACTATTACATCGGTTCCTCCTATTTGCATCCTATATCTATTCATCTCGTACACCTTCGATCATTCACGGTCCATATTATATCGTATGTTAAAAAGAGAATCCCACCGCACTATGAGTCGCAATAAAAGTTTAAGCTCTTCAATCGAAAGAGTTGCGTTGACAAACAAACAAATCTTTCATGTAGACTTTAGAATTGCTTAATTATTTACATCCGGCAAATATTTTTGTTTATTTATTTATTTACTCACTTTTATATATTCTCCAGTTCAGGACGTAAAAACAAATAATGAATACAGAAACGTCTGAGTGCCTTCAGCTACCTTCGTGTGTGGTTTCTTCTTTTGTTTTTGCACATATGTAAATGTTTTTGGTGAAATTTTTGTATGCTGTTTGTTAACCAAGTGAACATTATCTATCACCATTATTATGCGCAACGCTGAGTTACACTTCAATCATTAATTTCTTAATACTTTTGTAAAGTTACATCTGAAAGCCAAATTACAGCGTGACAGTGTCTAATCCCGAGAATATTTGTGTCGATCTGCTCTCTGATAGATTCAGCTCGAGAACAACTTCTGCTGTTTTGTTACGTGACTTTATCAATAAACAGAAAACTTGATTCATAGGTAGAAACATGGACAAAATTATCCATATAACTTCTAACGACATCGGCTTGTTGATGTTTCTTAGAATGAGTTAACCCTAAATTGACTGTGGAAAATGTAAAAGTTGAGCGATCTAACAGTGCTCTATTTCTTAATAGTAATCAATTAGCGAAAGCCTAGCTTCGGGCAATCTCATAAATATTTACGAAACAAATATGAAAAGACATTCTTTCACACGATGCAATCGCAGACTATTGTCGAGAATTATATAGTGCATACGCAATTCACGCAAATCTAGAATAAAATTAAGCCTAAAAGGATTGCTTATATCATCGTCATCCTCTCGTGAACATATTGTTCTCATATTTTCCCCTTCGGCGTGGTCAGCATCTGCAGTTAATCGTCCCATGACATTCGTATGCCTTCTTTTTCGCCACTATAAATCTGCTCGCGAATATTTTTATTTATTGAATCTAATATCCCATATCTAATGATGAAATAAGAAACGAAGATTTTTCTTGACTAGAGGATCTCATTTCTGGACTTAAGAAAAATGGACCTTCAGGATGAACATATCAAAACAAGTTGGATAAAAATACAAGAAAGCTTCTTTAGTGCTCCACGGAATTCCAAAGTAATACTTTATTTTGATGACCGTTTATAAAAAGAAAATGTTGAGAGAGTAAAATTCCCACATAACTTAGGAAATCAAATGGGGATAATGAATAAACAAAGATCTGCTAGTCTTCCATAGTAAATTTCAGAAAATATTATATTTGCGGCTCTCATTTCCGCTATGAATGTTGCAATATGTGCAATCGAGCGATTACGAATATTGCAACTATGACTAGAAATTTGCAAAATTTATGATAATTTTTTCTTTTTTCAAAACAAATTCTAGATTCTAGAACCAGTCATACCAATTTATTACCTCCAACTAACAGATCTGCTCTATTGTTTGCAGCATCGAAAAGTTCAAGCAAATGAAGCGCCTAAGAACTTTGATTAGCAATATGTTCATTAAGAATGTGTGAAAAGTACAAATTTCTTCAAATGCATATTAAAAATGCAGAAATAAAATTAACTAAACCTCTCAATGATTTCAACTTGACTGTGAATTTAACTGATCCCATGCTATACCATGATCAACATCTATGTGCAATAATTTCAATCCCCCTCCCTTTCCATGCCTTTCTTTTTAGAGTTGCTAAGTTGTTGTCGAACTATGAAAGCGAAACGAAAGTGCACAAAATGGATCCTCGGAAATATCACAGAAAACGCATGGACTCAAAATTAATTCTCTCAATTTGCAATTATTCTAACAGGCTGTTTTATGACGCCAAAAAACGCAAATCGGTATTCCAAAAAACGCTTCATGGCTTCTACTTTTCACCAACGCACCTCGAAATGAATAACAAATCCAAAGGACTCACCTACCTCTCCTTTCTCCCCCCTCCCCGATCAAAAGTACCACTCAAAAAGCCGTCATAGCCTATCTACTTTTGAGTTAAAGCCTGAGTTTTCTTAATTATGCAGTAAAATAGCCTGCAGGCCAATGATGTCAACGAAAAATGTGGGATATGGTACAGTAGCAGTACTTATCCGCAGCCGACATTATATGACACATCAACAATCACTCATGTCTCGGTCTACTTTTCCGTCTAACTCTATTCTACTACGCGTCACCCTCAAACTTATTTTTCAATATAGTTTAGGCTAATGTGTAAGGTCGCATAACATGACTCCATACAAGAGAAACATCCCTTAACGTATAAAGAGTCTTCAGAAGACTCCTATCAGTCTTTGGAAGCCTTCTGTCAGTCATTCGAGCTTCACTTGGAAGTTTGGGTGCTAAGACACTCTGAAGATGTGACTTATGTCGGAACAGCCGAACTTCCATCATAACGAGTCCAATATTCGAATCAAATAAAATATATCATTCATTGTTATCAACATAGTTCAGCTCCATATAGGAAATAAAACTTGTTAGAACTACAACAGACATAACATAATGTGTTGAACTGCTGAGAAGATGTCGACAAATATTTATGCATTGTCGACAAGAATTTGATAATTCCCCCTCAATATATCGGTTTCCCGACAGCGATACTCGGCAATGACAGCATAATCGCAAAGCAGGGCAAATCGGGTAGTTTTTCTACTGGTCTACGTAAAATTAGCTTATTTAATTTCTTGAGTACATGTTGTACGTTTGTGTGATTACATATATATATATATATATATATATATATATATATATATATATATATATATATATAATTTATGAAACATTTTATGATGTCTGTGAAATAACAGCATAATCGCTGTATTATTTAACAAGATGAGAAAGAGAAGCAGAGCTCGTAGACACCTCACTCATTCTGATATTAATGGGAGGAAAAACTTTCCACGTCATAGTGAGTGTTTCCGTGTTTCCAGAACTTCACATTTCTTCAAGGAGAAAATGCAAGAAATTCCTTAGCTGATAAAATGCTTGCCTTCACTCTAAAACTTTTCGTCTCATCAAATCCTTCTCCTATTGGCCACCAAGGACAATGTCCTCTCATTCTTCCCTTCTATTTCTGAAATCAGGACATCCCGGTGATCTAAATTACTATGCACCAGAAATATAAATGCGAAAGAAAACTAAGTATGTGTACAATTCTGACTTCCAACATCTTGCGTCCTAAAGTATTAGCAGAAATATGCAATAATGACCACCACAAACCCCTTCCTCATTTCTTCCCTTCTTAGGAAGATTCGCTTTATCCATTTATCTTTTTAAATTTTCACTTAAGTGAAGTTTACCATTGCAAATATCTCATACATTTATTCAAATATTATATGCGCATAGTGAATATTATAAATATTTTTTAAACAGTTTCGTAAGAATGCTCAGATGATCCAATAAAAATGATTTCTGAGCAATCCATAAATCAGTATAACCCTTACTTCAGTTTGCAAGTGCGTTAAAGGTATTTGCGCACAAATATTCTTCATACGAAATAAGCGTTCCGATAAGCGTTAATATACAAATTTTGCGCTACGTGCGTTTCATGCATATTTCACATGCTCGTCGTATTAAACTGCTTGCATGCTAAAGCCAAATTCACCTTTTCGCAACGTTTTTCAATTCGCTTCAACAATTTACAACCTTTGACGCAAGCGTTCACTTACAGTACCCTACAGTACCCTATAGTCGTTCATAATGGGGAAATGTGTACGCGCTTTACGTTCGTCAGAGTATCGCCGGTAATTTTGATAGCCTATTATTGGTATGATAACTGCAGCATACCAATGGCATCAGCTAGCAGACAGACAGAAATTTTTGGGAAGCCACTCATCAGCCAATGAAAAATGTCAACGCCTCTGACGACAAGTGTCAATTTCAATCGGGTTTACGCTCTCGAGTGTCGGTGTGCATAGTGGTTGATTGCACCTTTTTGGTGCTGAAATGACCACCACTTTTAAGCATATATTAGGATTCAATTCACTCTCCATCACCGTTCTTTCTCAGCTAAACATCACACATCTTTCGCAATAACCAAAGCAAATGCTTTGCTTGCTCACTCGGTTCTAAATCATATTACAGCAGTAATCAGCATAGAACAAAATTCACCTTCTACGCATAAACGCAAGCCATTTGTCATATAACCTCGATTCGGTATATTCTACAGGCTTTGAAAAAATACAGGACCACTTAGGATTTTATTCGAGATCGAGCAACGCAAACTTTTTTCTCGTATATAATCTACCGATTCAACAGAGATTATTTCTAGAAACTGCAAAAAAATAAATCATAATCACGTAGTCCTAAATGTTTTCATCACAAGATTGTCCATCCAGAAAACATTCGCTACCGTAAAGTATCGTTCTATATTATGCGCTATCTATTTCAATGCAAATGAAAATATTGCTTCCCTACATTTAGCGGAAATCTTTCTATCACGTTGTCATCTCATTCGACATAACTGAATTCATATAAAAGCATCATTTGAGTCTTTCAAATTGAGGCAATAGTGCATCACTCTCATTGCATCACAATAGATTACAATTCATAGAATTTTTATAGCGCCATTGCACGCTAATAAATACATTCAATGTTCTATTCTAATATCTCATTTTATTTGAAATTTTACATTTTGCAAAACGCAAAGATAAATTGCTCTCCGCAATAAATGCTTTAATCAAATCAAGAAATTACCTTCAAAATAAAACATGATTGAATGAGAACATCGATGCTTTAACTGTTAATATCGCACGAATGAATCACTACAAGTATTTCATACGTGCTAAATGTTTCAAATATCTCCCATCTTCATACTGCTTCTATAGAAGATTATCTGCTAAATGGCACTCTATATGACAATTTTTAATGCACTTTTCATTACGAAACTGCAATAGGCCGCAATGTATACGTACCCCACCGCACTTGCATATATGCTTAAGGATAAATTCACTTAAGATCCCCGTCCCGACCGAATTCGCTATCCACTACCGGCTATTACTATCATTGATCTCTTCCCAGAGGCACACTTTCCGATAGTGTGTTTCTATTTTATTTCGTTTTCTTCCTTTTTTTAATCTTTGTTTAATGCAGCAATTAACCACACCAAGGAAGCTATCAAAAGCGAGAAGTGATATGCTTAATTTTTACATAATTTATTTCCTTCTTTGTCTGTGGAAATAAAAGCTATCAGAGAACAGCAATTTATGCAGGTGACAGAGATAGACGGCCATAAGCAATATGGGTGGTCGAATGAACAGAACTGAATAATTGAGGTGATTTTACTGCATGAGGACGGTAAAAGTTTTGGAGCAGTCGTTTTTTGCTCTTACATAAGAAACAGCGGAGGTTACTTAATGCAAACTAAAAGCACAGAACCACAAATCACTTAGAAATATAACTTCTTAAAGCTGACTCCAATTTATAAGATGAGATGACGCCAACATTACCCAGTGTTTAGCAATTTCAATCACGATGAGAAAACTTCTACAAACATAAGCGAGGGCTATAATATACCTGAGCGGTATGACCTTGTGACCGAGGGCGTTGGAACCAATGAGTGAGATGCTAGGAAGAGCCACAAGACCCCACTGCTGTGAGGTAACAAATACAGGAAACCAACGAAGTTCTAGAAATATTTTTTTGCCCTTTTCTGTTAAGATACCTGGGCCACATTATACATCCACAACGCCAAATGGATTCAGTATGGTTTTTGATTTGAGATCCCACTCTGAAGCTACTCCTGAGGTGTTTTCATCTCATACCCCCTTTCCCTACTTTCCCCACATCCATGCCTTCAAATCAACGATCCCCCTTAATCTCTATACTTCACAGACACCCATGGATACATCATCGAGGGTAAGTTTTATGGGGCATGAATATACGGTAGATGTCCTTGATGTTTTGTAGTGATTTGACAAAACCGGCTGACCTCCCGTTGCGATATTCACATTGCGCCTTCCCACGATTCACAAACTCCGCCCATTTGAGCTAGCTTGGCTTCTTTAACCGTTGCCATTGTATTTTAAGTAATGCATTTTTTTGAGCGCCGCAGCAGCTCTATAAAAGCTTGTGGCTATCTGCATAGCTCACCTTCTAGTGCGAATCGCATCTCAACGCGTGTTCATCACGCTCTTTGTCCATAACGCTATCAATTTGTCATTGTCTCCCCCCGTTCACTGGTTGCCACTTCGTTCTTTCACTAGCATTGTGTTAAATTAGACGGAACCAGAATATTTATCGATTATTTTTAACTTATTATATTGTCGATCAAAAATTATTGTTACTATAGCGTTCGTAAATCCGTAGTTAAATGAGAGTTATGACAATTATAAGACAGCTAACCACTAGTGTATTTCATCCATAACTAAACCACAGTGGCATTGTCACCCAAAAAAAAAAAAAAAATTGCAAAAAATATTTTAAGAAAACGATACTTCAACCCCAATGTATTTGAAAATATTCGTTGAAGTTGTTCGATGTAGTGCATTTAAAAGTCGAATGACAAATTAAATGAAGAAAAAAAATTCGATGTACATTTTAGAATTCTTATGAGCAACTCATTCAAGCAAAACTTTTGAATTACTAAATTTACCGCATATCATTTGATTGTTTGATTTATTATTGAGAAATAATCAAAATTCAGTACTTAAATTATATTTAAGCACTAAATGCTTATAAATATGTCTTATTTTTTAAGTTATTCACCGAAGCTCGAATTCAGCAAGAATCCTATGCGGTTATCAACTAAAATATCGCCGAGCCACCTTTTGAGATATCATATTCATTTCAAAATACAACTGACAAATTTTTCATTTATTGAAGGGAAAACAACATAAAATTATCCGATGAGTCAATTCCGTTTGATTTGAGCCATAAATTGTAATCTTAGAAAGTCATGGAGTAACCACCTGACAAGCTATTTGGGGAATGTTTAGGAAAACGAAGGAATTAAGGATAGAGAGATGGAAAAAGAGAATAAAATATGGATAAAACTAAGGTATCTGAGACGATAGGCGAATGGATTCCCGACAACTCGTATTTCTTACGTTACTCGCAATAATGTTAGTGACGCTAAAATCGAACACGATTGTCGATGCGGCACCAAACAAAATTCTCATGCGATTTGGTAAACGAACACTTCCCCTTGATCGTAATTTCGACGAATGGATCACAGAAAAAGTTTGTTGATTTATTCTTAACATAAAACAAGTTTATATTATATTTCAAATCGAAAACTATAACAATATGCAATAAACGTTGATTTTTAATTAGAGTGAAATATTTTTTGAATTGCACTCAATGAGAGAAAAAAAATTTAATTTCATATGCGAAAAGAAAAGAAAGAAAAATATCTATTCTCTATGTTCATAAAAAATTTCATTGCATATCATGTCCTCAACACCTAACAACCACATCAATTTGTTATTCGTTCCCACCATCGCTATAGAACGAAATAAAAAAAAAAATGTCACCATGGAATATGCAAACTAAATACAAACCAACAACCAACTAAATACAAACAATCATCATATTATCCCTAAAATCGGTTCGAATATAGACCTACCGTATTTCTAGAGATTTTTCTACTTTTTTTTCTTATATTACTGATAAGTGTGAATTTAAGAAGGAAAAGGTCTCATGATCTGTATTTTTTCGTTATCTCTAAAGCAATGTCCCCCCCCCCCCACATGCCTCTAAAGGGAACGAGTAGAACCGTTCGAGTTCTAACCCGCTGACTATGCCATCGTTAGAAACCGCCAATTAATTTCTCAAAACACGATGAATGCCTTACTTTTAATTGGCCCAATCCATGAATCCATCTTCATATTGTTGAAAGTTGCATTCCATAAGCTCAGATAATTTTATCTACTAAGCGATGTTCTTTATTTCCCATAGAAAACATAGGCCTCCTCAGTGAGCTTGACTACTGTAGAAGTTTTCTTTGGCTCCTTTGTTCGCATTCCCTTTCGCCTAGCGTCGTCATC
The DNA here is from genome assembly GCA_037389465.1 of Baylisascaris procyonis. Classification (NCBI taxonomy): domain Eukaryota; kingdom Metazoa; phylum Nematoda; class Chromadorea; order Rhabditida; family Ascarididae; genus Baylisascaris; species Baylisascaris procyonis. The sequence goes on from JAZARR010000059.1 coordinate 6,328,465, forward strand.
GAAGTAAACAATCAAAAATTCACAAATAGCTGAAAAGAACGGATGCCCAATAGGGAAGCATTACTATATACTACGCAAACTACCGCTTATTATATATTATGATAGTGACGCTATGGCTTACATCAAGCAACTCAAGCTTATTGAAAAATTTTATTATAACATTTTTTTTTTATTTTTCCATTCGATTACAACTAATGGATCGCCAGTTGTCATGAATAAATTGTATATTAGTCTGTGAGGTTTATCATCTGCTTCACGTTCTGTTCAGTGCTAATAAATACATCTTATAGGATCTCGACAACCTGCACAATGTCTACTACTTGCTGAGGGAGAGCGGTGAGCAATAAACAGTATACTACGGAGCGATCAGGCGAAAGCAGTACTCAACGATCCATTCAGATGCGCATATCGCGTCTATCAACCAAATATCAGCAAGTGCATCACCGCCCATCACGTTCAATTCACTTTTTCTGTCTCTATAAATAGAAATAATGCTAATTTTTCGACAAAAAAAAAAAAAGAAACGGCGAGACGTTTGTTTTGAGAAGTTGAGTTGGTCGTTGTAATGGCAATCGCGTGCGTATAACGATATCAAACAATCAAACATAAGACAATGTGTATCAATAATAAAAGATTCCATGTGGACAGAACTAAATTACATACGCAATTGTTTCATCATATTTTATGCCTCATAACCAACCAATATCACCTCAACAATCACTATTCGGGCGATTGCCGAATGAATTGCAAATTGAGAGCGTGCTACACTATTAGCTATTTCTAAAAGCCCTACAATGTACTTATAGAACTTAGAAACTGATACACAAATTTGTCAATGAAAACGATAAAGGGATGTAATGATGCTATTACATCTCTGCGCCAATATAATGAGCGTACGACATAACGAAGGAATATGCTAAAATGATATATTTCTTTGTTGCTCTTAATATTTACATCGCATTCTAAATCGATTCTTATTTCTAGTGTGCTATGCCACTGGTGGAATTAACCTCTAAGGTTTCATGCAGTACACATTTGCTACCAAACTTCCAATTCGATAATGCTGTGTAATAGAAAATGACCTCAACCGAAATATTCTTCATGCCCAGCTCGGTTCAAACGATTCAGCCGTTGAGATATCCGAAGCAAGTTCTCATTATTGGCTTATTTGAAACGTTTCGCGATCAACTTCAAAATAAACCGAGTTTGCTAACATTTAGCAAATAATATGCTTTGTCATCCTCAGGGATTCGTCCAAACACGCGCTTAATCATTTGCGGCATCAAAATTGATAAATATTTCAAACCTTAGCATGTGGCAATTAATGGTACAACGCGAGCGCATTTTATGGGCAAGCATTTGCAACCTTGCGCACAATGAAGGCAATTTTAGAATTGATTCATTAATGCTTCCGAGATGCTCAATGTTCAATAGTCTGCTCGGTGATTCAGTCCAGAAAGAGGATATGGGAAGACCCTATCCCCTCTTTATACATAACGTTTATCGCAGTAAATTTCGTAAGCACTAGTGCTAATGTTGAGGGATGATCGTTTGCATGCTCTCTGCGACCTTTCACGATCCTACGGCAGGGATTCGCTACACCTACGGCGTAAATGTCATCTTTCTAAAGATTTTTTTCAAGCAACTCATTAGACGCAGCACGTACGGATACGTCAACAACAACACAAAAAGCTCACGGACAACACAATCAGTTGATTACCTTATTCAGTTATCATTTCTTCCTCTACGATGAATAGGTAGCAAAATAAAACGCCCTTTCCAATAACTAATGCGTGAAGAATACTCAACGTTTTTAATAAATTTAATCGAGATAGTTCTCAATGACATCATCTCTTTGAGTGCACTTTCACATCAAAAAGATGTGAAACGAGTAATCTTCATTCTGTGTTGCTACACTTGCTGTATGTTAGAGCGAATCGCTTATAAAGGTTCTATAAGTGAAAGAAAACTAGCGAATCGCTCGAAATTAGTCACTGCGATCGTCGAAACCTGTCTGCCAACCAATCAAATCAGCCAAGCATTTAGTTGACTTCAATTTTTCAATAAAGCTTTCCACCAGAATCATACATGCAAAAATTCGGCAGGACTATCTCTTATTGGTCAAACAAAATAAAGAAGGCTCTTGGCTCCTTTGTCATCAATGACTTTGTCAGTTGCTCATGCCACTACCCAAAATTTTTCAGATTTATATATGTAATATCGATCTGCTGTATTGGCCTTTCATTTCTGTGCAAGTAGTACTCCTACTATCTAATACATTAAAATTAACCCTAAGATCGAAGAGCAAATAATCCTCAGTAGGTGATATTAGTTCATTCTAGATGGGCGATTAACCGATCTGTATAAAGGATCTAAAAAGAAAGATAATCGAAACTACGATCACAATAAAAGTTTCTCGCAATGAAACTGCCAAAAATCAATCGGTTTTTTCAATAAGTACAACCGTTTATGAGTGAAATCTCGGAATTGTTGAAAAATAAATAAAATAATTAAACTCACTAACACTGAGAATTCAGATGAAGGTACTTGGACATAATTTTTTTAAAAGTAGAGCATCATTACGCGGCACTATCATCAAAATAAAATCTTCAGTAGAACAATGCTTTCTTACGCTTTTCTTGAAAGAGAGGAGTTTTATATTGAAAGAAAAAATGAGGAAAGTTCTAATCTAAAATAACAACAAACGAAAACGAAAATTCTCTCACAGTCCTCATCAAAATTTAAGCAAATCTGCCCTCTATCATGAAGTCATTTTATCTTCTAAGCACGCAAAAGGATTATTTTCCCACTGCAAGGTCACTTCTCAAAACAAAAAACACCCATTCATCTGTGCACCTTACAAGTAACCGAAAGCCAAAACCTCACAAATCCGAAGCCGGAAGATGCAAAAAAGGGGTGGGGAAATGACACGGCAAACTACTGCCCCATGAGGTTTAATGCTGAACTTATTTGCACTGTAATTTTCTGTAATCAGCGGGAAAATGTGATGACGCTATTTGATTATCACATAGTATCACAACCAAGAAATCCGTAATAACTGCCAAAATTCAGGAGTAACTTTTATAGTCGCTTCAACTATAGTGCAGATAGCGTATCTCAAGTAGTGTAGTTGGTTGTTCTGCTCGTATTTTCATTTAATTTACCCCGGGGCGTTAGTACGATAAAATTCGCCCAGAAAGCTCACGTTATTAGGCATTTAAACAAAAAAGAGAAAGAAAAAACGATAAGCTGTTAGTCATTCTTTATACTTCAAAAATTATATTCACCATAGTAATGAAGTTTGCCAGCTTCCATTCAGAGTTTCATGCAATAGCCGATATGCTGCTTCTATGCGTTTTTTAAAGCGCAACATTTAGAGATTCGCCTAATGGCATGAAATATCAAAGGATATCAGAGAAAAATTCATGCGTGACGCATTCACGGTTGCATCCTCTAAATCGACGGATGAAAGCTGAGAAAATATCAACAGCACACTGCAAAATGAGAATGAAAATAATCCGAAAAGCGCATATTGTATTGCAGTGCAAAAATGCAACTCGTTTCATATTGCAATGCAATTGCAGTGCAAAATCACTCTACAATTTCTGTTTGCTCTGCAATCAAACATAAGAAATATGAGTGAATGTCATTGAGAGCGACAATGTGTGCTCAATTTTAGGGATATGTCAAATTCAAACATAGAAAGTCAAATTTGGCTTTTTCTTCCATTTAGGGCGCTTCATTTGATCAACGCCTGAATTAATTTCGCTTTGTTGTCAGTTCAATTTGCAAAAATATCGTCATGGACCAATGACGTGCATTCTTCGCACGCATCACCGATCGTTCCTACACATTGTGCGAATTCCACTTTAAATAGAAGATAACGCATAGCAATTCAACGTCATTGTAGTTGTTAGCTGTGAAGTACGTCAACTCATAAATCACTAAAATGCACACAACGGTACTACGCACCACAACGATGAAAGCAATTAAAGCGTATTTAACTTCAGTAGTTCAGGAACTAATAAAATATAATTCAAGCGCTTTTTTTTTGAGATTAGAGTTTCGTATATATCTATAGACACGCACAGATGGATAAAAATTTGCATGTATATGTGATAAACATCAATCAAGAATGGAGACCGCTAACCACCAAACCAGAGCTCGCCTATTGCTACTAAAACGAAATTCCAGATGATCGGGCTACGTTTTGCAAGTTTTGGGACCACACACGACGTGAATTTCATCTATACAAAATGCAACACTGATGTAACAGATAAGAGCGATTCGGAACTGAGTCGGCGCTGAGATTTCCGCAAACGTAAAAAGATTAATAAAGCATTCTCGCCTAAAAGCTCGCACGGTAGTCAATAACTGCTCGCTGTTTTAAATACTCAGCTCTCGAACAACAACCTCTTTCTTTCTTCGCAAGAGTTGGGCAGCACAAGAAATGATATAAGTCGGACGAAAATAAGCATCAAGAAATTGGCAAAATGTTGCAGCCAAGATTCATACAGTGACTGTTTTTTCGGGAATGCATTCAGTACGGCAGCAACCACTTATTCCGTAGCTTAACACCATCACTTGTAGTCATATTTCTAATCAGTGCAGCTCAATAAAATCAACAACCTTCTTTATGATGCTTGAGACCGGTAGGTCGATCACTCCTACTTCACTGGACAGATAGAGATGATCATCGTCAGTTAAATAGTAACGTGCCGGGCGAAGGCCATTTCTATCGAGAATCGCACCCACATATCTTCCGTCCGAAAATGCCATCAACGCTGCAATTAGTTTTTTCCACACCAAGGCGAAAAAACTCCCTAAGAAATAGCACTTAACAAATGAAGTGAAATTCGAAATTCATTAAATCTTGTTACTAAGTAAACATACGGTTCCCCAGGTTCTCTCTAGATACGCAAAGGATCTTTTACATCACATTGCCGCATAAAAAACGGATTAAAACCCCGCCAATAGTTCACTTCGAAAAAAATTTATTGTTGTGTACGGGAATTCCATTTCTGCGCAATTTTCAAAAGCCCTTCAATTTCAGCAGCTAAATGGGTAAAAGCTCTTTTATATGCCGTTTTTTTAAATAGAAAAGCCTAGAGAATGCTGCTTGCAGAAGCGAATGGAACGACCTGAGGAATCTTAGGGTCTTCCTTTTTGGATTTATCTCAGAAAAACTTTTCTAAGCAATCTCTCATCCGCAAAAATATCTAATTAATGTTGACATTTCTAAGTTAATAAAAAAAGAACACATTAAGGCAACTATGCTTGTTGTATTTGCATATATAAAGGACAGGAAATCGAACAGCTACAATGCGACATCCTTTGCAAGCATCAATGGCAAAAATTTCAATGACAAAAAACTTCAACAATTTCACGAAATTATTCGCCCAATTCCCTTGGGTCAGCTCTCTTTTTTTTGGTTACCCATAACATATTCCCTATGGCAATACGGAAAATTTTCAAGGCAACGAACATTTCTCGTCAATCAATTCTATATTGCAATTGGTTTAAAAGCCGTAATTTAATCGTTTCAAATGAAAATCCACTTCAAGCAAATTTTATCTATTCGTTGAACATTTCAACGTTGTTCATTTCCTTTGTAAAAGAGTACACTATTAAGAGCATCTAACAACACACCGATAAATGAAGAGAGAGAAAAAAGACTTAGATGATATTATCGCTGAAAAAAATTCATTGCATAATATTACCTATTGAATTCGAAAAAATCAATCATTTGCATTATCGGAAACTATATCTAATTAAGAAGCAATTTTCTATTCAGACAGTAGAAGGAAAAATTTCAAAATGCAATATGTCATACAATTTTTCATGCATTCCTTTTTAGATACTTAACCGCAGTATTGTTGACATATCAGTTCCATTATGAAAATTCGATTCTCATATACTGAGTTCGGCTTGAGATATGATGAATCCTCCATCGGATGTTTGTTTAGTATCTCCATTATGCAGACTATATAATATGGCTTCATGCTTGAAGTTTTATTATATTTTACCCGCTTACTTTCTTTTTGCATTCTTAATTTCTATCCATTACTACTTTTGCATCAAAGCTTTCCATTATTATTACTCATTTGAATAATTACTTAACCGACTTTCATCAACAACTCAATTCAAAAATTTTACATTTGAGGTCACTTCAGAAAAAAATATTTCTACAAGAGAAAGTGGGGAAAATCTGAAAAAAAAATAATCTGAGCCGTTTGGTCCGGCAATTTAAATGGTCGGTTTGCGGTGTATTTTAACTTCAAAACACACAATGGATGATTAGATTTCCGCACAGCTCGACGCCACAATGTGGAGCATTGTGTCGACGAATGCACGATTCTTTCCGAAGCAAAATTATTGCCAACAGTAAACATCTTTTCACAGCACCTGCCCATTGCCTTTTATAGCATTTCTCACCGTCAATCCCTCTCACTTAGGCAACGAAACAGTGGGGTAGGGGGAAAAGGAATGAGAAGGAAAAAGGATAGGTCAGCTTATAGAGAAAAAAATACTTACAAATTGCGAATATGCGCTATAATAAATCGTTACCTTTCTTCACACGTTCATCAACCTAGGCGCATTTTCATTGCGCAATCAATTCAAGCAATTTTTCACTTTAAGAGCTAGCCCTTTAGAAGAAATAGCCACGAATGGACAATTGAATGTTTTTAAAAAGAAGAGCTATGCAATGGAATAAGTAGAGAAGTGCACCAATAAAGGTGAAACAGCGGGCTAAAATCATATCGTTTTGCTCTTCAAAGACTCAAGAACAACAACGTAGCATCTAGAAAAAAATAAACCCAAAAATCGACCACTTGCACAAATATGCATACGAAAACCGTTTCCTTTCGCCGCACTTAATGAAACCGATATTCGCTCAACGAAAATTGGCACAAAATTAAAATAGATGGCTCGAAAATGAACAACTGGATTCTCTAGTTCAAAAATCGATTGCCGATTGGAACAAATTAGAAGTCGGCCAGTAAAGATGTGAATTATGGGCAACAAAATTCTTTCCCATATTGTTCCTCTTATGTGATTCCCTCTCGCGTTACTGATGCAGTTTTTTTTTTTTTTTTTAATTCTTGCATAAATTGAATTAGTTAATTCTCTATCACGTCATAAGAAATGTATGCTACTTTATCGTGTTTCACTGATTTTTTACTCAATTATCTGCCATCACAATATCCCCCTGACAACGACTATCTATTATCAGCAATAAAAAATCACAATATCAACAATTAAAAAAAAAAAAACTTATTCTCCTTTTACTCGTCTAAGCTATCTACAGGATTTTCCTTTCATTTTATGATGCTTCGGTATTTGCCTAACAACTTTCTTATCACAGTGACCAATATCACTTCCAATCTGGTCTGATCTGTTGTAGTCGTTTAACCATTGTCGCTTCCTACCTTAGTGCATTGAAAAAAAAAGATTATACATACAGACTCGACGTTATTAAAAATTTCCTTATTAAAAAAAAGAAATGAATATACACAGACAAAATTAGCAAAGGAAACGAAAACGATCATTTAAGTAACTAAATTCACGCTTTCACAAGATTTATGCAGACATTTTTCTTGTTCGTTTATCAAAACTCTGTACTAAATAAAGAAATAATGCGTCCCTATTACAAATTCAATTTAATGCAGCCGCAATATGTTAAATGTCAAGTTTTTGCATGAGAAAAAAAAAAGGATAAACGAGGAATGAAAATAGGAATCACCTGGTCCATCCCACGGTTCCATGAACATCGCCGCCCAACGATAGAACGCACGCTTTTCGGGTGACATATCCTTCAAAGTTTCACAATACATTTGCTTATTTTCAAATATAAAATTTGAATTAGCATAAAGTGCTCATTGGAAATGTTGAAAAAACATTTGATGTGAAGATTTTAATCAAATTTGAAGTTTTGTTGTATATAGATGGAAAAATGTCCCGAATGCCCGCAACGGAAAGGAGTGAGAAATTTTGTCGGAGAAGGAAAAACATTTTGAAAAACCGCCAAAAGTCTGGAAAAATTGGAAGGGAAATACATTTTAAATAACGGAGATGTTCACTGTTCATTAATTGATACTTGCATCCATTGTGCTTAAAGAAATTAATTTAAAAATCGAAATCAATTTTATCATTTACAACATTTTTCTCAATTTTTGAAAGCTTTCCTGAAATCCCAATCAATAAATTAAAGCAGCAAAAAATGCAATTTTCCATCGCTGACGATAATCGGAGAATAATAAACTTAGAAGGCTTACTTCCGCAAATTTAAAGCAAATAAAACTATGTAAATAATTTTAATTATTCATCGATTTAGAGCGCAAATTCCAACGTTGATTGAAATGATAGAGACGACAAGCGACGAAGGGATAATCTATTTTAAGATTCCACACAGAAGTGAATCGGCAAAGTATTTCACTCTCATAGACAACATTCTTAAGACTCTATGAAATGCATTAATCGCATATAACTTTCTTGCTAGATGCAGTAAGTATCTTTAGCGAAATTCCACTAATTCAGCTAATGAATCTCATAGAAATTTTTCTTTTTTTTTGAAAATAAAAAGAACTATTCATAATCCATTGTATAGAGATAAAGCTGCTCTTTGTTTCACTTAAGAAATAACTTGAATATAACAATGTTAATGCAATTACCTCGTCTTTTTCCCACGCTTCTGGTACCATTGTCATCGCTGCTTCGGGTAAAGAACGATTTCCTGCACGCACAAGAAATTCAAATACGTTATCGAAGCAACCAGAATCTGTGAGATTCTTCTCAACAACCGGATATCTATAAAATTACAAAGAATTACACCTATCATTGACGTCAAACAGTAATAATATTGATCAGGCTCAAATTCCACCCATTTTTCATATGAGAAATTTGGAAATGAATACAACTTAAGAAGCAATCATTTGAAAATTCCCTCTCAAAATGGCAACCAAGCAAAGAAGTCGTCTCTTTAACTTCAAAAAAAAAAAAAAAAATACTAAAATTACTTTTAACATTACAAAATTATGCTTTCGTAGAGCAATTTATTTGATGATGAAAAATATTTAATTTCTTTTAACTTTGATTTCGAAAGTGAGAAATTAAAATGACGAAATATGAAACGCATCTCATAGAAAAGGTGAATCCGCTCAGAATACAGGTTATCGCAACAGGCAATATTCTGTTCCTTCCCCATTACCCCCTCCCCTCCCCCCCCCACCCTCCCGTGACAAACACATGCACAAAGCGAGCGTTGAAAAAAAAAATACAGCAATAATGCTACATAAAGAAGCCCATATTAGACAATTGCCTATAGGCAGTGAATCACGACGCGTCGCAAACCAACGGACGTTACAGGAAATAAATACGTACAGCTTATGTAGATCGTCCCCATAGAGTTTGCTTTTCATGACACCCTCTCGTGCATGCATGAAGTTGATGTTTCCGCGAAGAGTGTTGATTTCACCGTTATGAGCCACCATCCTGTTAAAATAAACAACTAAAACGTATTTAAATAGCATATGCCTCAAACTCGTTAAGATATAAATATCACGATTTTGCAAAGTATGGTAGAGTAAAGATAGCGGAAAGAGATAAGGCATCGGTGGTAACTGCGCTCGATTTTTCGTCCACAACAATATAAGTGCGAGACGTTAAAGAAAAGAGCATTTTCGCTAGCTGGGATCCCGTCGAGTAGCAATCTATGGAAGTGTGAACCAAGACGGTAGAAGCAACGAGAAAAAAGCAAGAAATTTTCCGACCGGAACTGATTTTGTCGGAGCAAGGCCAGTGAGACGAAAAAGTCGGGCATCGCTCGACGAAAAGAGCGCTGCCAGTTAACAAGGAGTCCGTATCACACAACACTCACAACCTCCCAAGCTTCCCTTCCCTCTCTCCCCCTCCCCCCCCCCCAGCCCCCTTCCTTGCAACACTCGATGACAAGGATCGACATATCCCACGAGTCTCTATTACAAATTACTTGCAAGATTAATCATTCTTCACCACAACTACAAACATAGAGTCAAGAAGAATGCAAAATAATCGATTTAAAATCACTGCAACATCAAATATGAATCAGGACAAATGACAAGGAAACAAGAAAGTACCTGTTAGGCTGAGCTCTGCACCACGACGGTAACGTGTTCGTTGAGAAACGGCTATGTACAACTGCAATGTGTGTGACGAATTCGGGATTCGTCAGATCTGAATAGTAGCGATAAAGCTGGTCAGGTGTGAACTGTCCCTGAAACCGGAAGCATCAAAATCGTCTATTAACAATACATTCGGAAAATGACACAACGAAATGAATATTGAATACTTTTTAGAACGTTGATCGAAAATTGGTCTTTTTTCTTCAAATTTTATAAGTGCCACTGTAGTTAATGGCTCGGAATTTCCGAAATAAACACGTTTCTTCCCGAGTTTGCCGAAACTTCGCTACTGAAAAATCAAAGAATTTGCCGGAGAAGAAGTTTACTGAAATTTTTTTACAGAAAACATTCACCAAAAGATTTCACCGAAATTTTATCCCCCTTGATATCTCACAAAATATTCAGATATTCTTGCGTGAATGCATATCCTTATATGTGTCTTATCGAATACCTGTAAAAGAAGTTTGACAAGTTGCAAAACTGCACGCCATAAGATGCGAAGATATGACTAAATTTTTTTTTACACGTAAATGATAGAGTTCATCACTAATACTTCTACAATAGCGTGATGAGAAGGGCCCAACAGATAATGGCACGATGTATGCTTTTCATGCGTAGCGGGAAAGTATGGAAAAAGCACGTCCATTAGCGTTTCCAAAAGCGACCCTGCTAACGATGATCAACGAACAGCCGAGCTGGTCAGAAGCACTATTTTCAACACTTCTGTACTTAAAAACCTCTGGTGAAGAAGCTTGTTAGCAACATGAATACCTCGGTATACTGAGTGACAGATGCGCCAAAACCAGAAATTTTCAAAAATAACGCTATTTCGGCATTTTTCGATCCACCTTTCCTGTGCTCCCAACAAATCCACGATGATCTGGACATTTTTGAAAACGTTCCAAGCTTCACATCCATTCGCTCCTATCATATTGATTAAAATACATATGTCAACGGTTACGGCATCCATGTTCACCGCATGGCTCATAACAACTTCGATGGACGCTTATGAATTCAGCCGGTTTCGTGCAGTCAGCGTCGCATGCATAGCTGGCGCTTAATCTAACAAAATCGGCTAGTTTGCATGGCACAGGAATTTTGAAGGGTAGTGGAGTAAACAACAAAGGAACTGATTCACTAAGCTGATGACAGCTGGGAATTCAGATATTCACCTTGCGAATCTAATTTGATTTGATTCAACGCTCAGTGCGAAATATTCACTGTCTGCCGAAGTCGAACCAATGATCCTCACTTATATGAAAACGAGAGATCGCAAAACGATATGGAGCTAATTTTTGTGAAGGAGGTTCGGCTTACTCGTACAATTTGTACCGTTTTATTCGATTCGCTGAAGCGAGCGATGAGATGAAATATGTGGGATGACAGTAGAATCGGCCTATGAACTCCACAGCTTTCCTCGTGGAAAAAAAAACATTAAAAGGCGCATAAAAAATGGGGAATAAAACAAAAGATGAAATAAGCAGGGGAAAAGAATTGAGGAGAAATAGGAACAGCAACAAGCTGGCATCAAAGAGCAAGTTATGTTCGTAGGGCAATAATGCCAATTTATCTAATAGACCGGCAATTCCTTCAAAAAATTATTTCGAAACAAACCTAGTCAGTTTTATCATTTCTTCCATTGAATGAATAGGGCGGAGCCACTTGATGAGCGGGAAATGAATGAAGGCCATAATGCAGATGTATCATTCGTCATGAGTTATTATTAATTAAACTACACATGAATAAGTATATTTCCGCGACATGCAATAGCGCAGCTAGAGTTTCCCTACGAGAATAGCGATGAGCAAATTATTCCCAAAAACCATGAGACTCCCCCATCCCCTCTCCTCCCAACGTCATTTTATGAGACCGACTCGTGTCTTCTCTTCCCAACTCTATCGTCCCCCCTCCCCCCACTTTCCTCCTCTCTCTTTGAGGCACGACAGGGTGGAACAGATGACCGCACAGAAGCTGAACATCACCTTATAGACGATCGTGGATGAACTCAACGAGACAACGTAGCATTCAACGTTCTGCTTGCATAATTGCATAACGGCCTGCTTCCGCAACAAGTATATATTCCTCTCGAAGAGATCCTTGTTTTCACCGGCATATTTAGCTGTGATGAAAACCTGGAAATGTTTTAGTCTATTCAGCATCGACTATAGCGATTAAATGCCTTAAGAAATGCACAAACATATTGCGTTTCGATTTTTCAAAAACATTTGACAGATACTTATACGCTAAATTATTCTATACGTTAGTGCCCTGTGGCGTCAGAAAAAAATATGGTGTTTAAGTGACTCGAGTAAATCTCGCCCTTTCGAAGATTAGTGTGGTATGCTGCAACGTTCTGTTTTGGTGCCCCTACTTTTTCCTCTCTACCTTCACGAAACGACCCCCACGATTCCTTGCCGCAAATATTTGTCCCTCTTAGAAGGATAAAGCTCACACTTCGTATGAGCTAAAAACTGCACGCTCCCCTTCCTCCACAATACCCCTGAGGATTCAAGGATGGACTGGAAGATGGATTTATCAACCAAGAAGCTTGCAGTCGTATGCAATATATTAGCATATTAACATAACTACACCTTACAGACTGTTTGAGAAACGATCCCAATGAGTGGGCACGCTATTCCTTATTTGGGCTTCTCGATTTCCCATTTTGGGCTTCATTGGAGCTGCTGATGTTACAAGAAGCAGCCTTGAACTGAACTTCTTTACAGATATCAATTCCAAAACCGTTAAGTATGTTTTTAAGGTTTGGGTTGATCCTCAGCTTGAATACTGCATCCATATATTCCCATCTTGTGAATATATCCTGAATGACTGTCCATATTCTTATTAAAGTCCCATTGATCAAGTTTTGTCCCATTTACCTGCACAAACTCATTCATCTTGTTATTGCTGTTCCTTTGAGAATGTTCACTAAAATTGAACACACTTGTATAAGAGATCATCACTGTGAATTAAAGGCTTTATAGGTTGTATATACAAACAAGTAAGTATTCGGACTGTTTCTTCATCACCCACTGAAACCGTCGAATGCGATCCCAATTGATCTAGCCGAAGCACATGCGCCAAACATTTTCATTTGCTCACTTCATTCATTGTTCCATTCTACTTTGTTTTGTCCCCCTAGGAATCTCACTTATTGATCGTTCTTTTTTACGCTCGTCATTAGTGAAATCGCCTGTGTGTGATTGATACAATACTCGTACATAGGCTTACTTTGTTCTTTTCGTTGTTCTCATATTTCATCATGTGTTTTTCTTATTAATTTTCTTCCATTTGATATAGTTTAAGTGAGATGTACCAATTATTACCACTTATCGTGCCATATATTTTTTTTTACCACAATAAAGACGATTGAATGAAAATTCCTTCTATCATAACCTAATGAAGAAACAAATAAATAGGAAATGAAATCCAAATATTTTATAGATACTGGTCAAATTAGAAAGCGACGAATAATCAAACTTAATGAATAGAAGATCTTTAATCGCCGAGGATCAAAAATCTTGACGTGATATTTTGGCTAACGAAGAAAAAAACAGCTACGCAAATTTTTAATCAAATTTTAATAGCTGGTAAAGTCACAGAGAGAGCTCATATTTGGAATTAAACGTAACGGAGTATCCAGAGATCACCAAAATGACTGCGACGTTATCTGCATATTGAACAAAATATTAGAGAGATCTGCGATGAGACTCGGAATTTTTTGGGTAAATATGGAATCTAGAAACGGTTTCTTCGATCCCATGTTGTGAATCTTCCGTAGTTTTAAAAAATCTTCTTTTCGATGAAAAAAAAGCTGCAAAATTTGTTGGCATTTTCCTTTAGAAACTTGGTATCAAAACTTCAGAAACTTCGTTGGCATTTAGAAACTCGTGAAACCAACAATTTGTACTTTCAAGGGCCACCTAATTCTAAGATTCATGCATATGGTACTAAGATATTCGACAAGGATGGAGAAATGCTTTCATGAGACACCAATTACTGGATTTTTGTCGTCGAAAGAGTCGACGCTGCATTTAAGAAGGAACGAAACCCCAATGAGCAATCAGGGTTATTGCCAACGAAAAGCAGGTAGAAAGCGATTAAAGAATCTTAGAATGAAAACCTGTCGAATGCAGGGCTCCGTTTTGCGAGCTTCCGATCCGATTTGGTCACTATGAGTTTCGGGCTTTCTCCAAGCGATCACCTTCAAATTGCAACCCTTAGCCAGATCGGTGAATGCTTCTTTCGCCTGTTGATAGGTTTCTTGGTCGAGGTATAACATACCAGTCGCATATTCACCAAGTGCAGGCAAGGTGATGTCATCCTTCCTGAAATTGACGGCACAAATGAAAAACACAAAGCAAGAACAATACGTATTTTATATCAATAAACGTTTGAACAAAAACGTCATTATTCATCCAAAAAAATACCCACTTATCAGTGTCCGCTTATGTTTTCTAAAATCTAAGCCAAAAACACATCGACTTTTAAAAATGTCAGCTAAGACATGCTTAAAAAGCCTCTTTTCAATCTCCTACAAACAGCCTATATTATTTTTATAATTATTTTATTTTACTTTTTGTACTTGTTTATTTTTATATTGTTTTGTATTTTTTTAAGCAGCCTATGTTTATTTCTTAAAACTTCGTCCATATTTTTTTCTTTCTTCGCTTGTATTATTATACTTCAAAATACTGTTTATAACATATTTTTAAAGACCGCTTAGATGGTTTCTGCCATTTCCCAGCCCCAAGAAATCTAGAAGATTATGCGACTCATAGATGCCAATCGAATATAAGCCACATTTCGAAAACTTTTATAAACTCTCGTCTTCAATATAAACATTACTCAATCAATTAGAGTTCTTCAAATATCTCTAATTTAACGCATATCGCTACATTCCTAAATCACCAATGCAAAACATTTCTTCGAATATAAAAATGTCCTTTCTGAAGATGGTGAGATCTGTAGCACGAACACGTTTTCGTTTCGGTAGTCTTAGAAAAACCAAATTCCCTCAATTACCTTTGCCAAACTCTAGAGAGAATGGAAGCAAATTGCATAATGCAATCCAGTAAGGCCAACAAAAAAATACTAACCATAAAATCAAATAAAAACTATGAGTAGTTATTCTTACGCATCTTTCAAAAAACTACAACGTGATCATTGCAAAGATTTTGTCATCAATGCAAAATGCAATCGAATAAATGGCTATAGAAGCAAATTTTTATGTGTTCCCATTTCCTTCATCAACCTATCCTCCTTCGCAATTAAAATCAAAACGGTTAACGAATAAAAAATTAATCATAAGTGGAGAAAAAAAAAACTGTTGAAATATTTTAGAATGCACTTCGTATTATAGACAAACAGAATAACACATGATTCGAAAGAAATTTACTTCCTATAGAAATCAAGTGAGACGATGGATGATCACATTAACGCATGTCAAACAACTACAAAAGCCATCTCATTTAACGATTGCACTTCAAATGAACCACTTGCGATTTTTGCATGCATCAAACTTTTTCAAGAACGTATGAAAATGCAGAAATTTTTTACATTTTAAACAAATAAACACTCAGTTGGCACTATCACAGTTGTATTTAGCTATTCCGAGTCATTAATAAATGCTAATACGTAATCAACAAACACATCACCGTAATATGTTTCTTTATTGCCCCTAATACCTTCGATATCCCTCAAACACTGAATTTGATGAGAAAAGATCTGCTGGATTGAGAAGAGTGCAAGAAACGATAAAAACCTTTTGATTTCTTTCCGATAAAGTGCATCAGGAATTGCGGTAAGTACGCCAGCTCCATCTCCAGAATCATTGTCGCAAGAGCAAGCGCCACGATGCGCCATTCTCTCTAGCATTGTTCGTGCGCTTTGTAGGATCTGAAACTCTTATCCTTATAGAAAAATTCGCTAGCGCTTTTTTATGGCATATAACTATGGGAAGTTTTTTTAAAAGAATCCTTTACTTCAACTGACACACTAATATAACATTAACAGATAATTTTTTTCAAATTGCACAGTACTTGAATCAAATCGCACTAGCTAGCTAGTTTTATTTCTCATATAATACGCTCATATTTCGTGACTTCTATGGTCATTTCATTGCGGAAAATTGCAACTGAATATGCAATGCTGGTATATGTTGCAATGATGCATTTGGTATGATGTAACAAATGAGGATGTTACGCTAAAAGAACATTCTCATCGTAATATGACTGTTTCAACAATGATTTTCAACAATGGAAACCTACGCCACTATGTGCAATTAAAATTTCAAGTTTGTTCGAAACGATATATTTGCTTTTCATCTGGAGGTTATATTCGTTTATTCTGAATGAACCAAATTCGAACTATTTTTCCGCATACATCTAATCCCAATCGTTTATTTTGAACATATCGAGTTCGAATCATTTGTTCTAAGTTTTCTAAATTCAAATCTACCGTTCAATGCGATACATCGACGAAACAAACTATTTTCTCATTTCTTTTGCTTCAAATTCTTAGCTACTGATCCATTAGACGGTCAGCGGACAAAAAATTAACACCAGCACTTAAAACACTTTCTGCTGGAACGTATCGCTAAAGGCACTTTTTCGCAGCAAGACTTCAAAAACCATCTTTGATGCATTGTCCATCATCACTGGTCGGCACTACCTCACAATCTGCATTCCGCCTTAGTTTCACTGCATCTCGCAGCTTTCATTGCAAAAAAATTTTTATCTCTCAAATTTCAGCACAATGAAATGTCCATACGCTTTCTCCATTATTGAACTAAAGTTCCGCTACTTATACAGTTCCGTGGCGAATATCGAAAACTTGGACACAAGCACCGTATACGTGTACTAGGAAGCACAAGAACTGCATAACACTGAGGAGGATATAAGAAATAAAAGATTTGATTTTCATTAACGGTTTTGAAGAATTTATGTAACGCGTTTTAATGGCTGCAGCATGCAATCTATCGACAGAGTCGAAACTTCTAGCTTTAACGCATCTGTCGACAGTTCGTTGCGGCATCTAGATCCTTACCTCCGCTATCCTCTCCCTTCGATCGAAATAAATTATCAACGTGAAATAAAACTCCAACTTAAACAATATGAAAAATTAGCGTCTACCACATGCAAGAGTGCTGACAGTAACGTCCTTAAATAAATAGGCTACAAAGGTGAATTAGAGTCAGATACGAGCTCACCTTATGGGTAGCAATTCCTCTGACGGATGTAACAAAGCCCACTCCGCATGCATCCTTCTCCATTTGTGGCATCCAAACGCCACTCTTCTCGGCCATCGCAAGCTGTTCCTTTGAAAGGACAACCATTGTGAAATGGAACTCGAACTCTGCAAATCATTTCATATATCAAAGCGATTTGATCCATCAGATTTTATGCGGTTCGAACGCACATACCTGCAAATACCGTGTATTCTCAGAACAACCTCATAGCATAAAAGTGACGAAGTTTCCGACAATGATCCTGTATTTGTGAGGACACGGCAGAGAAGAGTAGGTGAGAAACGGGGCAGAGGAGGATGGAGAGGGAATTCGGAGGCACGTTTCCTTCCAGTACTTTTGGCAGTCTCTATTTCGGGAGGATTTACTCCAGCTAACAAGACGACGATAAAAGTTTAGTGCAATTAATATTCCCTATCCATTAATGTTAAATAAGACGGATCGATGTCGTTTCACATCAAACAAGAAAAATCAAGGGTAAAAGTTGTTAGATAGCATGCACTCGCAATCATACTAAAGTAAACTACAACATGAAAAGAAGCCAATAAAATTCATTGCTCTCAACGCACAAACACATTATTTGAAGAATGGTTTCTGCTTCTTGATAATCTGCTTTATTCCTTACGAAAGGAGAACACCTTTCCCCCTTCGCCGAATCAAATGAATTTGCTGTCACAAAATGCAAGCTGCTCTTATTTTCCTTTTTTTTTCTACAAAATGTGCAATAAAATTTCGGAGTATACTTTAAATGCTTAAATAAAGTAAAGGCCAACTGCTACGAAAGCATAACCATATAGTGAACGAATAGGTCACAAAGTTGGTTGAACCACCTCAAAAATAACGACGTACTACAGCACCAGTGTTGACTCAGATAGAGTATATACCGGAGCGAAAGGTGATCGGTTCTGATAGTCCCGCAGATGCACACACCTCTTAGTATCCAATTATATTATTATTATAACGATATAAGCATCTACATCGAATAACATCGTAAATGAGTGATCCTCCTGACTTATGCAACCGCCCGTTATGTCTGATCGCAATACTGGAAGCGTTGCACGTATGCCAATCACAACTGCACTCCGATCAATAACCCCACTAATCGTTGAGGGCAATCGGAAGATTTTGTTGAGTCGTTAGCTCCCACCAATCCAATGAGGGAAGTTATTGAAATTTGGTTTGAATCGAAACTTGAATTTTTATGATTCCTCATGCATTCTTTGGTAATGTGACTAGAACTGATTGTTTTTTATGCGAATCTGCATCACTTTTATGTCGCAAAATACCGAAATTTAGATTCATCCCCATGATGAAAATTAGATTGAGTTTGAGAGTTTCTCGGTACCAATCAATCGTTTTTTTTTAGTTCCTTCGTTAGGCAAGATGGTGGGAATGTTGTTACACCAGGTTGATAACAAAACCGACCCCTCAATTACAAACACTCGAATTCATTCGAGATATTTGGAAAATTCAGTCGGAGAAATCGGAATTTTATCAATTACCCACCCTCCTTCCAATCTCGTAAAATTCACCAACTTCTAGCGATGTTGAAGAAAATTCAAATAGATTTGATTCAAGACAACGAAAAAGAGAATATAAACTCAATGGCTAATCACATAATTGCTGGAACAAATTGAAAAATCTATGACGCACTATATCATTTTTCTATCGACAAATTCCAGGAAAATTGCATAACATTGTCGTTTAAGAAATTTAGTGTGAAAACGAGACGTAAACGAGATACACATATTATAACACTCTAAGCGGCTACAAAAATTATTGACAGCCGCATACCTGAGCATGACAATTTAATTACAAACGTATGTGATTAATTGCGCAATCACTAATGAGACGACGTCAACTAAACAGGTAACGATGATGGCGTGTGTATTGTCTTCAAGGTTATAGCACGAATTCGATGACTAACGTTCGTTAAGCGCAATGTTCATGGTCTTTTTTTTCTCAATTTGTATTTTGCAAATATTAGTGAAGAGCGGATACGAATATCAGATGAGTAAAATTTTGCATCACTGGAAATTTGGAAAAGTAATAACAAGCAGTACTTTACTGTTGACTAAAGAAAGCAGTTAAAAAGATAGACGAAAATGGAGGTATGGTGGCAGAAAATGAAAAAACATGCCGAAATGGGACACCTTTATGATGTGTATTATAAGAACAACTGCTTTATTTGATATTTAAAAAATACTAGCGGCTAGGAACATTGCAAACTACAGATTATAGACCAGAATATAGATAAGAAACGCGATATAAATACTAGGTTGTACTCCATACCTAAGTCTTACTGATGCAACGACTTTTTTTGACGAAAACGTTAGCCACCATATGTATACTTAGTCAACCAAACGAGCTTACCTGAAAAGTTGTTGTAAGTTTGTGTGGATATAACCTTCTAAGCAGTAAAAATTGCAAGAGTAGACGTTAAACTACACGTATGGATCAATAATATTGCAATTCAAAGTGCAAAAGAATATGAAGAATTGCAGAAAACTATCATACGTAGAACGGCCACCCACTGAGAGGGTATAAGCATGTTTCCAGACAATAAAAAAAACTACCGCCGTGCTCAATCGTGGCTAACATTGAACGAACAAGAGAACCGAAGAAATTGGTGATTAATTCAATAAGAAAACTAATTCAGCTATTCAATTATTTCATATGCCATTGAAATCCATGCCGATATTTCTCTGCATTTACCAATAAGATGGCTGATGGATGTGAATTTTGGACAATTTTTTTGAGCATTCAATTGCACAAATGACATCATTCGACCGTTATCAGTAAAACAGCTAAGTTAAATATTTGAAATACAATAAGCGAGCGGTGGATTATAACAAGAGAAGGCGCTAAACGTTATATATATATATATATATATATATATATATATATATATATATATATATATATATATATATATATATATATATATATATATATATATATATATATATATATATATATATATATATATATATATATAGCCAAAATGTAATCAATAACAATAAAAGGAACGTAATCTTGCAAAAATTTTCGATAATTGTAGAAGTAGATTGGATTTGTCGGATTGATTGCACCGAACAGTCACCTGCTTTTCAAATACTCATCTTTTATGCGGTCGTTTTGGTAGTTCGACATGCAAATTCATACAGAATTAAACGACCTCACAGTTTCAGATTCACACCTCTCCTACCTCGCAATGCGACTCTCAGTCTTTTATTCCCCTCATCTGTATGAAAAAAAAGGATTCCATGTAGGAAAATGAAGCAATCGACGATTGAAAGTTTGTGATAACACAAATTCCAGACGACTGAGAAAGTCATAATATAGTCAAAAAGAGAAAAAAAAAAGAGGATCAGATTCGGGTATACATCTGTACTTTTCAGTAAACTCACTTTTTCCTGTCATCTATAATGGTGAGCACTTCTCAGAATGAATGGGTTTTTTTTCTTCACCACTTGCGCATAGCAAGCAGCTCTTGCAGTTATCACAAACTTCTGCACACTAAGAGCGAAAGCATGAAAGCGAATAATACAAACAATTTGAAGAGCAATATGGAAAGAGTAAGAAGAAAATTTTAGTATGTGGATGAAGGAACTTGGAGAGTAGAGTTACTTTTCTAGATCTCCGAAACAAACAGCGAAAATGTATTGTGTGCAGGAAGCGTCAGACAATAAGTTTAAAAAGATGGCACTCTTTGGGGCCATGAATTGAATAAATCAAACAAACGAGTTCAATCGCATGTGAGAGTGAAGTAGGGGCGATAGTTTCATTTCAAGCTGCATTAGCGCATTATAGAACTCGGAGCACGATAATATTGATGCAATTTGGTGTAGACGCTGCTAATGATACTCCCTTTTTAGACGCTGCTGAAAAAGGCAAAGTGAACTGTCCTCCTATACTGAGGTGAGTTTTCCGCCTTTTGTCATACCGCGTTTTCGTTTTTGCGCTAAACAGATAAGAAGACGAAGCGATTTTAATTTCCCTGCAACGGTCTGTCCATACGTGTTGTTACTATATTTCCACCATTATATTATTATTTTACTATATGCGTTATTGTGCGTGCTGTTATTATTCTTTTTGTGCTATAAATAAATGATGTCAAAACATGACACCTCACATGTCTACGAAAAGATATCAAAGATGTCAGCTGACTGCGATTGCGATCGCCGCGTTTCGTGAAATCATTCCCATGTTTGCTATGCAGCGAGCAAAACGCTCTGATATGGCGACTAAGAGCTCTAAGTGCCCCTCTTACAATTAGGTGTTGAAATGGTATGCAAGGTCAAGGAAATGCGCCTTCAAGGCGAACTCCACGACAGGTGTCACCATCGGTTGACTAATGTTCAATATTTGCAACCGCTAGACAGTTCAGTAACAGAACCCTCCGGATTATTGTCGCGTTGGTCCTTCAAAAAGACGGTAATGTGCCGAAGAAGCTCCTATCCGTCCCGTACGATCTCACAGAAGCGAGTGGACGCCTCCACTGCGAATCTTCCCTCTACACCTAGCAAAATCCCAATAGATTCTATCGTCGCTGAGGATGGGAATTGTCGAAAAACAACCATGTCCAGGTTTGCTCCAACGTTGCTCTATATCACAGATGGGCCCACAACAGAACAAAGCTATGATCGCGTCTTGATTCTGCTATGAGGATCTCGCGAGCTGGCAAATATAGGCAAAAATTCGGACAGCACCTTTCGAGAGTGAAAAAATTTTTCTCCCATCCTTTCATTTTCGTTGCTATTGGATTAGATTTTACTAAGTTCATTTAGCCTTAAGCGCGTTTATTCCACTGGATACGAAGAAGCGTCGGCGAGAGAGGTTCGTTTCCTCTTGGAAGTTCTTCCCTTCATCAAGGAAGCTTCCTAAACAACTTCCTCATGATTACAGCAATCAACTCAAAATGTTGCTTGCATTTGAGAATATTAACAGTGAGAGGCGTTACTTGCTACTGAAGCAAAATTTTGAATAGCTTTCATCTCTCCGATCTTCCTCTATAGGAAAATGTAAAGTCAACATAACACAAATTGTCACTAAATGTTCTAAGAATGCGTCAAAGATTTCAAATATAATCCTTTGCAAACTATCGGAATAATCGATGTGCATAAGGCGGTTATAAGCAATCGTTGCAAAAAACGTAAGAAAAAATGACACAATTTCTATAAGCAAACCTTTAAAACAAATTCGAGAAAAATAAAATATAAATGCAAAAGAAAAATTTGTTGACGATTGAAATCCTAATAGTTTCAAAGTGAATTGTTAGAGTCATTAGTGAGGCTTTAAATTTGTTTCACATTTCAATACCTTTTAATCGTTTAATTCGATTTGTTGAAGGTAAATGAAATAAGATATGGCATGGAGATATTTCTATTGAAGAAGAAAATACGCCCCATTATAAAAAACTAAAATGTGAAAGTATAAAAATTCCAAGCATGAGAAATGCTACAATAATTTTATCTCTTGTTGCAACGCTAATTGCCTTAGGTCCGACCGCAATTGAACTCTTAGTCCAATCCCACTGAAGTCTGATTGATAATGTTACACGTTTACTTTAAAGTTACTGGCTGCCAATAGCATAAATCAACACAATGAATTCGCTTTGAATAATGATTGTGTTACAGGAAATATGCGATCCAAAACGACGTCGAAAGCGAGGAAGGTTTCATAAACCTTCGTGGACTATCTCATGTGATTCAGGAATGCGTCGAACAGGATGGAAGGGTGTAGTAGCGCGAGAGCAGAAAAGATCACCAGATCAAACCCTTCATCGTGGGCGATGCTCTTAGCCAAAGCGAAAAACCATTAAAAAAAAGTTTTAAATAGCACGCGGCGATGCAAGAGCGCAAAAAAGCATAGAAGCCAATAAATACAATGCGTGCGGAGATCATATCATAGCGAATCATCACCGAAATAGAAAAAAATTTTTTTTCCTTGAGTATCTAATTCTGTCGCTAGAATATTTCTTTTAGAATATATATGAATAATGCAAATCTTATTTCCCTTACACTTCTATCCGTAGTAGTCACAACGTCCTTATCCTACAGGATGTTATATCAATTCCCTGAGTTCTGCAAAAAGACTACTTTCCGTCACTGATTGCAACAAGATCGATAAGATGACGTTTTCTGCTGAATACGCTCGACTTGCACAAAAAAAAAACGAATTCAGCTGACCCTTGAACAACGCAGGTGTAAAGGCTGGCGATCACTCTACACAACGAAACACCTCCGCATAACTTCTGCCTGGCTAAAGGTTCATTCATCAATCGCCTGTTGTTGATCAGAAGCTTTAAGCTAACAAAAATGTTTGATGTGCGCATAATTTATATGCTGTATACAATGCATATTACATTACTGAAGCAAAATGAGCTAGAGAGGTGAGATAGCATCGCACGGCGTTTGAGGCACCTACTCGCAACAACTCACTGTGTTGCGACACCAATGTAAGGTGTAGCTAGTAAATAATTACGGTAGTACAGCATGTGCTGCAGTTACATTGATCCAATTACTATTGAATATTGCATATTTAAACTTGCTTACATTTCCGTCAAATACGAATGGCACCATGTGTGGTCTAGTCCCCAAATGTTTATGTGCGCAAGTTTAATAAAGATTAACTTCTTTTTTTTTCTAAAGAATCTGTATGCACTTCACGGTAATAACGATAAAATAGGCTGTCTATAAATACTTCATGCATTCATGGTGCTCAACAATACGTGCTAATTTTTTCTCAATTTTTTTCGATATATGTAGGCTATATTTAATTCGCCTAGATTTTTTTTCGAATTTTGGCAATTCTGCAAAAAAAAAAAAAAAAATCCCATAACGGAAACATCCGCATGTAAATAAATCGGCTCAATTCAAACCTGTACTATTCAACAGTCAGCTATACCTCTTCTTTCGCTTTACAGACTCTCATGAAAACTCAACTGAAATGAGTGCCCGCATGATAAGATGAAATCTTCATTCCATTTGCTTGAAAAGACGCAATCAAAAGATATGCACACAAATGGACGGAGATCACTACGTTTTCCGCAATTTAATGCAATAAAAAATGAACATAAATGGTCAATAAAACGTCAACGACGAAATTACAAATCAACAGAAACGATTCGATTACCGCGCCGATGGTTAAGTAGCCACCATATTAGTAATGCTTTAATCGTGTTTTCCGCAACATAACTCTCTGTCTTCGATCACCTTAACATTAGTAACATTTGAAGAGGAGACGCAATGAGACGATGAAACAAAAACATTCGGCAGTGATGTTTAGCCATCAACGAGTTCGGAAATCATTGATGCCACTATGAGCATCCATCGATCGCAACTTACTGCATAATTTCATTGTGCCTATGGCAACCCACTCTCGATAAAGAGAAATTCTACAGACATACCGCCTTAAGCCGTTTTCATTATTTGAACTATTTTAAAAAATTCTTTTCCTGCAATATTCGATTTTATTAATGCATTAAAAAATACTGCCACAAATCTAAACCAATGAAAGCAGTAATCATCACTCAGCATTATTCGCTAATAGTACAGTGTTTCCGCCTATTTGATTGAGCAAATGAAAAAAAATTTATTCTCCCTATTCGTCTGAATAATTTTTATTCCTGGCGGACATTTTTTTTTTCATTTGCAATTTTTTCGCCATCCAAATCACTAAATAATTTCACTCCTTTTTTCAATTTTTTTTGAACTGCAGCAACTCAGACTATTTAAAAAATTATGATTTTATAAAGTTAGGTACCAATACGGTCCCGTCAGACACTAGCGCCATGGCAGGAAAATCTATATGCTTCAGCTGTGAAGTATTTTCGCCGAAAAGTACACCGCTAAATATTTGGGATCATAGGAAATTTTCATTAGCAACACTTTTGCACCAAAAGACATTTGCATCTATTGACTTATACGTCATGGTTCCAGTTCTTAAGTCACGAGACCGCGCTGCGAAAATTGTGACAGAGAACATTTGCCTTGTGCGGAAAAACTGATATGCCTCTGATTGCTTTAGGAATTTCACATATTTAACAGCGATGTGAGTCAGAGGGTGGTGAGCGAAAAGAAGTTGACAATTTGCTAGAAGGCTAGACGGATGAGTTTGTTGGCTGACTAGCAAGCCTGAAAAACCTCTCTGATGATGACCGGCGTGTCAACTTTCAAGCTTACTGATTGACCTTAAATCGACGAGTAGCATATCATATTATTTCGAGAATAAAAATATTCTTCCGACAAATTTTAAATAGATAACGGATTATTACTAGGTCGAACGAAATAAACGCCTTTTATAAGGTAGGTTTTATTTATGTTAAATAAATAAAACTTGCCTTATAAAAGAATAATTTTGTCTGATAATAATAAAAACATTCCATCTGAGATGATATTCATCCGACAAAAGAAATATTTCCTCTAAGAAAGCAATTTTCTACTTAAAACATTGAATGGCCATTGCTGAGGATTTCTTGCAATAAAATCTCGGCTGTCTAATAAGTATTTATTGAGGTGTTGCTAAGCTAACCGCTCAACGTCGCAAATAAATCGAATTGTAGCATTGCAATAACGGCAAAGATTGGTGTTCCACTCATATAAAGATCTGAAGTGATCACCAGCAAAATGCTAGTGAGGATAAAAATTACTGTAAGCGATCACGTTGAAATATATACGAAATAATGTCTCGCTTTCGTTGGCAGTAATGCATTAAGAGAACTCCCTACTTCCTCATCCTTTAGCAGCACATAATTCGTTCTCTTTGTTCTCATGGAGTTGTTACTAATATTGCCTCCAAATGCTAATAAACAGTGATGATTAAGTCGTTTTACATGTATTACTTTATTCTACTAAACTAAAAATATTTAGCAGTCGTTCACAAGATTTGGGATGAATTTTTGAGAGTAATCAGTAACCTGCTGATAGTCACCTCAAATGATGAAACTATGTGACAAACGTTGTTTCATAGGGTGTGTCTTTTCTGTCCGTCCTTCTATCTGTCGGTCTACGTGCTAGTCTCAACACAGGAATCGCAGAAACTGGAGCAATAATACAATAGGGTGACCTCAAGAAGAATATCAGAAATTTAAAGATGGAATAATTAGCCTTATTTATCCTGTTTCTCATTTGCTGGCAACCTTTGAGGCTGGCTCGCCAGATCAGCGGAATGCAGCGCATACCGTGCTAGCTGCTCTGGCATACCTCTCCAAATATTTACGCCGCCAGGTGTAATAAACATCGCGCAAAATGCATCCATAGTTTTGTCGCGAACTAAAAGTGTGCGCATACTAAAGTACGTGAACGTCGTTGCAAGAGTGTGCAAGAGAACAACTATGGTGAAATGTCTGAATTTGTTGCATGAGCACATTTCCCAAGTGCAACTTACACCTTAGTGAGAAGAGTTTTCATCGCTGTGAAACCGGTTTTTTATTATTGCTATAGCAGTGAAGATATCTAATGGTAATCCGAAAAAATAACCTCGTTGATTGCCTATGGTATCAAGCATTAAAAGAAAGAAAAAGTTATTTTAAAAACTAGAAAAGGGGATTCAAAAACTTAAAAAAATAGCCCTGACAGAGTGTGCACCTGCAACGCAAACATTTCTGCGACGGCGCAGATGTCAACATCCCAGTGGCTCATTCCCCTTGGTACAAGTGACTTGGATGATAAAACTAGTGTCCACAACAAGGAATACGACACAAGGCAGGCGCCTCCTGCATAGAAGTATTCAAGTACAAATACCTCTTGCCGGAAGTATTTCTAGTGAACAGCTCATAGTGCAAAGGTGCAGTCGCGCAAAGATCTCACACCTTAAGCATCTCAATAAACATTTGTGCTATTGCACGATGCCGAGCGACGCAATAATGACGTATTGATATAAACATGTCAAGTCATGAAACCTTGGCTCTCAAAAAAATCTGTTTTGCTGCATTCTAAGAGTGATAAAGTAAAAGTAAAATGAAACAGGAAATAGAACTTAGAGGAACGAATATAACTAGATAGAGCAAAAATACTTCACTAGAAAAGAAGAGTATAATTAGAGACAACTAAAAACAACTCTAACAAATATTCGAATAGGAAAGATAGAATAGAATTAGAAACAACCTATAGAATTAAAAAACGTTTTTCGCAGAATGCATTACTATTGAAAGCAAAAAAATAAAGCAAGCAAAGTGCATATAACTCACTCTCAACATAACGCCTATTTATTATAGAAAAGTGTGCATATATGCAGTAAACGTGAACAGTTCGTGATGTAAATCATGAAGGTAATTAATGTTGTATGAAGGATGAAACCTAGTCTCCCTTCGTCTTTCCTTCCCCTTAGCCTTTTGTCCAAAATTTTGCCCTCGAGAACGCGTAGCCCGAATTTTTATGAAAAATCTCTATACTACCCCTATCCGACTAGCTTCCTTATTTACATCAATTTTTCTCCGAACCGTCACAATATCGATAACACAACACTCTTTCATCTTTACTCTCATTTGCATTTTTTTTCCTTTTCTTCGCGATTTACTTGAAAAAAACTCGACGCCCACACAGTTTACAACAAAGCAGTCAGCATAGTGTCACGCAGTTCCTTTCCAGTGTGCCTTCCAATGTGAACAACGCGATTGTCAAGTGAAATTGTCGAAAACAAGCGCACAAATCTTGGTCATTATGAATTAAATACTTGATCATGAAATAAACACCTGCTAGGCATCATTATTCATGGAATGAAATAAGTTAAATAAAACTTGAATATAAGACTGCTTTGAATAGAAGACTGTTTTTGACTAGGTCAAAGCAAGTTAGAAAAGCAACGCCGATTTGCATATATGCGATGAAAACTTCAGTGCGATATTGTTTTGCAACATGCTCAATAGTCGTTATTTACGTAAATATCGCAAAATAAAGCGTTCATAGAGTCAGGTGCTCTTCACCGACCGTTTAAATACACCTTTAAAGTTCAAAAAAAAAAAAAAAAAAATAGCACTGCTGATGTGTAGAACTAATTCAACAATAAAAATACATCAACAAACAAATATCTTTTTTTTTTTAACATTTAGTCGTCATGAATATTGCGGCATATTGCTTCATATAAACAGACAGACTAAATAATATTTAGTGGAAAAAAGCATTCAAACATCAACATATATTCCGATCATAAATATTACCGCAGTGTAAAATGGTTCCTTCAGGCTGCAACGATAGATAAATAACTGTAACAATATAACGCTTTGAATAATAAACAAGCAAAGAGGAGGTTGTATTTCCCATACAAAAAGATTTCATAAATGATGAAATTTTAGTGTAAAAAGGATTCGCTTCAAAAAAAAAAAAAAAAGTTCCACTCTGGTGATGTTTGATAGAATATGCGCAAAATGACCTATATAGATGAGCGGAGATGAGCTTCACCACCTGCAACAAAGACCAGAGAGGATATGCTGCGATGGATAAAACATTTAGGCAGAAAGTAGTGGAATAACGTGGCAATGCACAGAATGCGGCCGCCAAGCCTACAATTGAAACGTTTGCGTGTACGCACCAACCGATAGACAGAACAACAACAACTCAAAGTGAAGTGCCAAGCGGCCAGCGGCTCGCATACTTACTAGCTGCATTTCTGAGATCATTCAATCACGCGGTCAGATCAACGTTAACAACTCCCGAAATACTTGCGACGATTCCCGCATCTTTAAACTTTAATTCTGCTCGTTATATCTACATCACTGTTTAATATTTCTATTTTATTGTATCATTGAGAAAACTCAAAGAAGGTGAATCTATTGAATATGCTGATGAGGAAAATAAAACCAAAACAATTAAGCTGCAATTATTACAAAAACACAAATCTCGATCGCATTTCATGAGATGTGAAATTCTCACAAAATAAATGCATGTTTTTTCGTTAATATTGAGAGAAAAAATCGTAGATCGAGTGTTATAAATAAATATTTAGTTGTAAATATTCTAAACTTTTTTTTGCGTTATTCATTTTATCTCACCAATGATCGACTTTCTACTTCGCCATTCTTCGACAATTTTCTACCTCATTCACTTATTATTCCATGGCACTATATGTTCAAATACTATTTGTTATGACACTGATCGTTGATCTCTAGGTATTACTCCAAGTATTCAATGAGCCAAAGGAATAATTTCTCTCTTTA
Source organism: Baylisascaris procyonis (assembly GCA_037389465.1). Taxonomy (NCBI): domain Eukaryota; kingdom Metazoa; phylum Nematoda; class Chromadorea; order Rhabditida; family Ascarididae; genus Baylisascaris; species Baylisascaris procyonis. Next base: position 6,358,028 of record JAZARR010000059.1, read on the forward strand.
ATTAGCGAAGCGATCGTTTTAATTCAGAAACGTTCGACAAATATTACCGGGATGGATTAGTTAATATGCTACATCTATTTCTTTAAACAAACTTATAGAAAAATTAATTACGGCTAAATGAATAGTTGTACAGTCAATCGTTGTGTCCATTACTGAAAATTACGGTGTTCGATATGCGTGAGTGTGTGCGACTGATACAGTAACCACTCTTTATGTTTGATAGATTCATATCAAATGGTTCGACCAATAAACAGGAAGCAACCGTTTGAACTAATAACAAAGTGAAAAATATTTCGTGTGATGAAATGATTATCTATTATATTTAGAGCTGGATAGTTTGAGGCCTGCTCTTTTCTCCCTCTACCTCCCACCCCTCCTCCCCTTCCTCCAAGAAAAAAATTTGCTCACTATCCACAACGTAGTAACCGGGAAATATGTTGTACTCGTTGTTTCGCCTTCCCAAAAAGGATATTTTCTGCCCTCACTAATATTTCATTCCTGAACCAAGCGATTGTGCAACTTGCCACTAGAATTTATTCATTACTGCTTTGCTCTTATTCCCACTATTTGAACCACAAATGGGCAACTTTGCAACCTTTTTTTCTCCCTAAACTCATCCGGAATAAGAATTAACTGTAACTCATCCGTATTTTCAGGAAGGAAACCCTAACCAGATAACAAAGAATTTAAAATCCTGAGAACTTTGAGAAAATTCACTCGAAAACAACTTTATGAAGCCTTCGGCTCTTTTTCCCAGTGAGATCAAAAACCGTCATTTGCTTTTCATTCAAAGAACCATTTTATAGGAACTTCACTGCTAAATTTTCAAATTTGCTCGGTGAAAAATGATTTCAGTTTCAAAAGTCTATCGTCACTTTGTCACTTACTAAACCGCTAATTTGGTGAATGTCAGGTAGCAATAATGAACCGACAGCAAGCTATATACTCGAACAAATGAGCAATAAACTTCGATAAAAAATAATCAGCCATACAGTTAATTTTTGAAGTTTTTTTTAAAAATCAACGGCCACAAAAAATTATTTCTTCAATGGCATTTAACAGTTACGAAGGGATTGTTCGTCGACCGATCGAAACGACGCTTAAACAAATTATGAAACTGCGAGTGTCAAAATGTCGAAAAGTTTCTGGAAGTATGTAAAAATGAAACATCACGTTTTTCAACATTACAATATATTTATAATTCAAGGCGCTGCCTATAATACTACATATGTTCCATCTTTATAAACCAAAAAAAAAAAAAAAAATTTCGTCATTTCGACGTTCGCGTTTCCTACAGTCACCTGAATGACTTGTAATCTCAGTGAAGAAAAGTTCACTCATAAGAACCGTTGTAGACACAGTTATTACAGCAAGTTAACGAAACCTAATTGGTTAAGAAAGCTTTAGAAGCAAATTAGTAGAGCAGCTTTTAATGCCTGTAGCCATTGTGGATGGCAATTGCATTCCAATAAGGATAGAAATGGTCAGGGCTAATACTTGCACGGGTAAGATGTACCACGATGCCGTTTCAATAAAAATTAGTTCCACATTGTTCGGGATGAACGATACATGCACTATGCTTCACTGATGAAAATTCCCGGCGCGTACCCACTCTCGTTCACTGCCCACTCGCACGTACTTTTTCCTTGAGGCACTTCAAATGATGTTCACGTGATGCCACCAAGATGAACGATTAGGGAATTGAGGGTATAACTTCCATCACTTCTCACGCAGAGGGACGAAAGGGGAGACGGAAAGAGCGGAGAGTGAAGAGGTGCGGGAAAGAAATTAAGATGTTGGCAAACGCATAGCCAAATTTTCAGCTCACCTTACTCGATTCACAGTTTTCCACTCGTTCCACTCATCTTATCTTTTTCAGCTTGCTTCAATCGTCCGAAATCCCACCTAAGATCTGAGTCTCTCCCTTAGCACTCTTCGCAATACTTGATATATTCTGTGACCGCTACATCCACAAGCAAACGAGTTGATTTTTACTCATGGCTGTCAGAATAACTTTACCATTCAGCAAAAAAAGAAACGCTTAGAAAGACACTGCATCAACGAATTTAATTATAAACGAATTGATTTCGATTATTTCAATCTTGGCCAACTTTTGGCTAGTTCCTAGCATAACTGTGACTTTAATTTACGATCTTTTCCAAGTGGAGGTCTGAGGCTTCAAATAGCAGGTTAAAAATTTTATTTAGGTTGACGCAGCTGTTTGCTTATGGGTGAATCAGATGTTTTAACGAGCATTCTAAGGGTTACGCGCTATTTTGACAACCTTTTAAATTTAAGAATTAATACCGTAAGCATTTAATTCTTGACAACGATCAAATTTTATACTCTTAGAGAAATATTAACATTTAAGCACTTATAGATAATGCTTGTTTATTTTGTAGATGAGATGATGCTGGAAAATTGCGAAGCAAGCTAGACATGCATCTCTAGGCGATGTGATATGAACAGTATAGTACAGCTATAGTTAGAAAACATTAATTACAAATGGAAAAAAAACAAGATTTATGTCTGGGAAAAATTCAAACTGAGTGCGAATTTCTCCGGATATGAAATTCATCTGATCGCTCTCATATGCGACTTTCGATTCCTAAAAAAAAACGCGAAACCGAGTTCCACTACCTCAAGATGTACGTTAATGAAGTGACTATTTAATAGACAGGCGAAAATTCTAAAAACCCAAATCCATAAACAGAATGCAACGAACGGCTGAAAGGCTTGTAAAGCAAATATGAAGCAAAAGAGGTATATCAAGCATGAAGAAACGATCAAATAAGTCGATCTTATAAATTGTATTTGCAACAAATGAATTGCAATATTGCACTATGTGCTGCCGCAAACATATATAGGAATATATATTGCCTGCATGGAAGTGCAATGAAGCAATACCATGACGAAAGGCGCTCTTGCTTTATTTAATACGCACAAACTTTGAATGTAAATATAAGGCAAAAAAAGTTTGACACATAAATCGCACATAGGAAATGCCATGTTGAAGGAGAAATGCAGCAGTCTAATGAAACTCGATCTTATAAAATTGCTCAGTTGGGAAAAAATTGAGATCATTGAACGAGGATACTCAATATAAACGTGCTACTCTCAGCAATGGCGAATCAGAACACCTGATGAGGGGAAGAGAAGAGGGGAAGTGATGGACGAGAGAGGTTAGGGAGGGCGTGCACAGACAAACATAATTTCTGTGAAAAATTTTTGCAAGGGGTTCCCATATTTTCAAGAATTTTATCGCCCACTAAAATTTGCCTCCTTCTCCACTGTTTGTTCGCTTAAGCTGTTTAGAATGGTCTTGGTTTCCCTCCTCGATCGTTCTTGGTGAAACAAAATAATCACTCTCTTCCTAATTTGCTATTTCCATCGATCCTTTCTCAGTACCTCGGTAACATAAAAACGATCAAACCGAGACCACTACTTTTTCCAAATCAACAACCCATTAAATCTTTCCTAAGAAAAGCAAAAAACTACGATGTAAAAGGAGGACAACCCAATGGAGAGGGAGGGGAGAAGAGGAACTAAGGGGACAGGAAACAAAGGAATCCGACCCTCCACGTACCTCAGTAACAGCCAGAAAATTCCGCTGCATAGTGACATCAAAAAAAAGTGAGTGATGCGAAAGATAAATTAGGCTACCGCTCCATTTGGTTATTCAGCCTCTCATTAGCGATCAGGCGATATTACAGAAAATTACATCACGAGAAATCCTTGAAGGCCTCATTCGAAAGAAAGCAGTCGAGAAGGGCTTCGGTGGATATGGCCTTATATTCATTTTTGTGAACCGAATGCTAGAATATTAATGATAGATGAAGTGAAAATATTTAGGAAACGACAACAATATTCAATTATATAGATCTTGTTGTGCAGTAATGAATGACGATGAGTTTTAAAAGTTGCAGTCAAATCCTTCACAATTCGATGTCGCCATTCATCACCTTCATCTTTTGCACTCTGAACTTACTAGTGATAATTTTTTGAGCAAGACAATGATAACAATGATAAATGTCGAACTTTAATTGCATTATAAATAAACTAGTCAAAATTTCACTACTTGAAAAATGGAAGTAAAAGAAAACGTGCATGCTTTTAAGTTCTAAAGTCAGCAGAAATTCATAAATAGTGAAAAAATCTAAAATCGGTGTATCCATAGCTCATTGTTTGCGCTAGACGCGCAAGAGAGTAGTATAGCGTGATGACGCGCTTCAATAGAATATATGCTTTCATGATTCAAGGTGTCATCCATTTCTCCAATACGATAGACTATTCAGAACTATTAAAACATTTGTTTCAGAGCAAGAAAAAACCATTCGATCGAATAAGCCTAGAAAGGAATAATCACAGAGACGATCGAATGGTTTATGTAGTAGCCAAATCAATAAGAGCGTATAGTTATTATTCATACTAACTAAACTATGAAAATAACGTTCAAACGAATAAATAAATAATTCAATCTGGATTGAATATTGAAGGGCTTCGTTGTAGAATACAATTGAACCTAAAGAGTCGCCATGATCGAGATGCTCAAGATGAAGTCAAAAAAAAAAGAAAATAAAAGAGAATTATGTGCCTATGAGTGAAGGCATCACATTCATTGACGTACGCTTTTTTTTGCCCATGAACGTTTCACTTGAGCGCTTCCATTCAAATCCACTCATTTCATTCTTGCGCATCGCGATGCTTTCCCTAAATCCGCGCTCTCAGTTTCCTCATCAAAGGACATAATTACTGCTAATAAATGCCCGTTCTGCCCATTGCACTAAATCCATCCTCAGCGCTTGATCTCTGAGATTATTCCAACAAGCAACAACTGAACTGAGAAACCTTAAGCGCATAGAATATATCGGAAGCCGAACAAATAATATCGTAAAAATATAATAGCCACCTTTTAATGAATATACATTTTCTTTAAAAAATGGCAATTGCAAGCCTCTAACAATTATAAATCCATCTTCTTACACAAACATCTAATCAGAATTGTTCATTTCAACAAATTTAAATGAAGAAATGCTCGTCTTCGATTGCAGGTCGTTTATGACCGCCGTGCGTCAAATTGTGTTTAAGCTTAATTAAGAGCACAATGAAAAGAACAATAGATTATTCGTGGAAACGTCGATAAATGTTTGCATTCGGCTTTACGTCACTCTACGAAAACTTTAGAGAATTGAAGCCTCATCACACTCATAATTATCTCCGAACCCTTCCTTCTCCTTCTTTCCCCCCCCCCCCTCTTCTCTCCTCTACCCCCGTCCCCTCCCTAAATGGATTTCAACATGCATTGCTTAATGTTAAATTACTTCACAGATAACAATAAATAAGCTAAAAATTCCCAGAAGAGAGAATTTATTTGCATTCGTCGCCAATTTATGAAAAATTATTGTATTTCCTGAAAAGATAAGGCTTGATGCCATCTAACAGAACTAAGCCAAATTATGCTGAATATTTCCTTGAGCAAGAATTCAAAGCCGATTTACATCCATGCTCAGGCTCCAGTAAGAAAACTTAAAGCCGTCTAACTTTTTCCAAGTTGCAGACATCCAATGAGTTTGAGGTTCACAAAGTTCCAGCGAGTGCAGCTCAACAGAAACGAAGCTGCTGCATTTTTCTTTCATACTGACGTCATTACAAGATAGTTTTCAGAAAAACAGAAGCGCACACAACGCTTAGAATGTTTGCATTTTTAGGTACTTTTGAAAGCAATTTAATTGGAGGCGTCTCACTGAACTGAGACGAATTGTCAATAAAGCGGCCCGAAAACATCGTTCAACCATATCAATAAAACGTTGCAGTTTTTGTCGATAACAAAAGCTGCCGTCATTCCTCCTCCCCTTCCTCCTCGTCCTTCTAGTATGGTGATTATTCCCTTCTCCGTCTTCATCAAGCCTCTCCTCCCTCATTATCAAAACGATTCCCTTTTCCGTGCCATTGCCTTATCGGTTCGCCCTTTCCCCTGTCATCCTAACGTGTGAGTGCAAACATGGATAATTGGCAATAATTTGTTATTAAAATAACTTAACGAACACACTCTTGATTACATTATAGGCTAGAAATGCATCTTGCATAGTCCACTTTTCAGGATTTGCAAAAATATTCTTAAATTCAGAATGCAAAAACCGAAGTATTCATTTTCCTTCAGCAAAAACAATGAGAAACAGATTGGTGGAAAATAGGAGAATCCATCGCTTCTCTTCGTTAGTGGGCGAGAAAGTTGCAGACTGATGATGCTTCATTCTAGTCCCCTTATATTTCTACTTCCACATCATGCTAGTTCTACAAACAATAAAGAAAACTATCGATTAAGTCAAGTAAATATAGCAGCAATCAGGCTGGTATGTGGCACTTGTCTCGGTGATGAAATGAGACAACACTTCTTATTCGGTATTTACAGTACAGTTCATAGTGATTCTTTCAAAAGGTGGGCTATATATAAATGAGTGTTGCAGGTAACTTAACTTCATCGAGAATTCATGTGGGAAATTTTCTTGTTAGCTTATTTGTTCAGCACATAGAGATCCCTCGATGTGTTCGAAAACAACGGCTACTGAGATAATTTATCAGTAATATAGAGTGGCTTTTATATGCCAATTTGGTTGCTGCAATCTGCACGACTGACTCATCTTCTAGCTTTCTGCACTACCCAAACCCATTATGGGTTCAATGCGCTATCCTATGAATACAAAACCAGTGAGCACAAAAATTATGCAAATGCCCACCGTAGTGAAATAATGACATTGAATGGCGTCGAATGATAGCCATCTATATCTGTTCGGCTATATGTTTTATCCTTTTTTTCGAAGGAAATTTCAACATTGCCTCAGTGATTTTCAAATTCGATGCGTCTATAGGGAAATTCGGCGAAGCGCTCGAGAAAAATAAGAAAAAGAAACATGCAAAAGTTTGAAGAAAAAATGAAAGCACAATAAAAACATCTGATTCGATGAAAGCCTATTAAATGATGTATATTGGTGAAGCTTTCATGGGAAGACTTAAATATATTTCTCAAAAATTTTATCGCTTGGATTGATAAAACGGTAAACGATGAATAAGCGGAGTTATAGTTTGACAAAAAAAAAAAAATGAATTAGCATTTGAAATTGCTCACAACAATAAAACAATATGCAATACAGTTATTGTACAACTTAGGTGTGTTGAAGTGGCACTAAATGAACATCTGAACGATTTTGCGCTCATTTAATGCGCAAATGAATGCACTCACAGACAGACAAACAAACAAATAAGCACATAACACATACAATATTAATAAAAATTGAAATGCTAGAATTAAATCATACACAGCAAATAGAGATACCGATGATGAATCGAATTAATATGAGAGGAATTGAACTTTCTAGTGCACGATATATCAAGAAGCGTAGTGATGACATTGGAATTAAAAAAAAAAAAAAGCAAACCACCAAACGCAATCTTTCAAAACTTTTCTACGAAGACGAATTTTAGAGACAAATCTTTTCACTAACAAATAAATGAACTAAGGGGATTGGTATGACATTTGACAAATTCAATTATTCTATTCTATATAATCCTTGAAAAAATAATCACATAAGTCATGTTGGGTATCCTTTCTGCAAGTAGCAAATTGTTCGGTCGTTTATGCTTATCTTTTTGTTGAACGCATAGAATCCCTCAGCATTCGCTTTTCGCTCACTCAATAATCGCAGCTATAATTTATTCCATTTTGATAAAAGAAGCAGATGGTTTCGCGCAAACTGAGCTATAATCAATGCTGTTTTCGAAAAAAAATTCTTAACTACAGCTGGCGAACTCCGTCGCTGACATATAAGTTTTTGTCAAAGTGCATCTTAAGTCGGATCACACACTACCCACTTTTTTTCTGACATTGTTGACCATTCTATATATATATATATATATATATATATATATATATATATATATATATATATATATATATATATATATATATATATATATGTTGGATGTTTTTGAGTTTTGAGCCAACTGAAGTCCGGCTCAGACTGAGAATGATAATGAGTGTTTTTGATGGCCAATGAAAACTTGTTCGTCCCCGTCTGCGGACAAGTTTTCATTGGCCATCAAAAACACTCATATATATATATATATATATATATATATATATATATATATATATATATATATATATATATCTGGAAGCTCAAATTTCTGAGCTCTCCTAGATTTCCTATCAAAACCTACCTCCGAAACGCGCAGTTATTTATCCGTTCCACCTGCGGGAAGTGTGACCTTCTATCTGTACCATTTATATGTTAAACAATCTTCCAATTGCATAAAACAACCCTGCAGCCCATGTTTGCACAAGTGAACGGAAAAGAATGAAAAACAGCAGCATTTTTCTTCAAAGTAATCCAAGGTGAGGACCTCTTTATTCCTCACAGACAATGGGAACTGGTTGAGCAAATCAAGCAGCAAGTGTATCCTTCTTGAAAATTATTGAACCTTAACATTAATGCTGAACGCAGAAATAGGAAGTTAGGAGGAAGAAAGAAAAAAAAAGAACACTATGATCATGTTGCCCGAATGATGCATAACCCGGACGAGGGAGCACGAATGAATGAGAGGAAATCGTTCTGCGATATAAAAAAGAATTCGATCTTCGCTGACTCCACAAATTGCGATTTTCTTTATCGCAAAACTCTTGCAACAGCAAAGACATCTCGAGGTGCTCTGATTATATATATATACATATATATATATATATATATATATATATATATATATATATATATATATATATATATATATATATATATATATATATATATATATATATATATATATATAGTATAAAATGCAAACAGAGAGATAAACGACAATCGCCAGACAAATAAAAACGGAGAGATAAATGAGAGTCGATACATAAATGAAATTCTAGAGATCTCCATTTGCAATGCGCCGACAGCATTTCTCAATTTCGAAAGATATGTAGAAACGAAAAGAAATAATAATGCTGCGAAAAAAAAAAGCTTAAAAATCAGTGGAACTTTGGGCAAAAAAGTGTTGGCAGTAAAAATGATGTCGCAAAATTCGTTGAAAAGAGATTTTCAATATTCGAAATTACATCAAAGTTATGTGGAAAAGGAGATGCTTTCATAAAAACTCGCATCGAAAACGGTTGCATTGTGCTGTGGAATGCAAAAAAAAAAAAAAAAAAGATGCATTTTGCTAACGATTAGTGACCAATTTTGGTATGCTATCAATAGGATAGGAGCAACAACCTGTCGTAGATCGGTAGAAATGTGGCACGGGCTAGAGCATGATGAGAGAGATTGCTAAAGCGCACATCGTACTTTGACTATTTTCTCAATTGTTTTATTCTGTTCCTCTGAATAATCGACATCGATAGTATATGAAATTTAAGTATTAAATTTAAAATCAGGATGCGATTCCACCATATATACTCTCATAAATTACCCGAAAAGTTTTCATTGACCTCTCGTTAATAGTCTTCGCAATCTTTTCTAAACTGCTAACTTATTCTAAAATGAACGCTCATTTTGATCGTTTTCATGAAGACTTTTATCGTTGGATCTATCGAATACGTTCGAACGCCTTTTTTGACTTCCAACTGTTGAAGGAATAATGAAATTTTTCGGCTTTTTCATTCCAATTCGAAGAAAATCACCTATACGAATAGGGTATCTCACGACTTCAAAGTGAAAAACTCAAAAACTTTGGGCGTTTTGGTCGAGTTCGCCCATCCGAAGAATAACACCTCAAACATAATCGACCTATTAAACAATAAAGATTACTGCTTAACTTTATTTTAATTTTAAGTTTTTAAATCCGAATTTAATTTGCATCGAGAATTCTTGAATTTCAAAAATTGGAGATGGCAACTAAAAAAGGCGGAATTTCTCTTGTTCAGCGATGATTAGTGTAGCTCTAAAGGCAGGAAACGGTGATCAAATGTCTGAAATATAAAACGCATCGTTTAAGGTATGCGATAGAGAAAAGTGCAGTGGACAAAGTATATGATAGAATAAGAAAAAGATTACTGCATTTCTCATGAAGGAGGAAAAAATTATTTGCAAACATTCACCGAAGAAGAGAAAATTTTTTAGATACCGAATGCAGAAGGACGAACTTATTGAGCATCAAATAACACAGAGAAAGAATAACCGCTTCCGGAATAAAAAAGAAAGGAAAAATGAGCCAACTGTAGATATTTCTAAGAGTTTCAAGAATCGGATAATACTTCGAAGACATTCTGGATGCCGCAATGAAGGAAAAAATTCCACACCAGAGAATATTAGTGAAAAAGCATAATTACTGCAGTAATTAACGCCATATGACGCTTTTGAGTAAAATTTCCAACCTCAGCAATTCGAGTTGAAAATTATGAAAATCAGGACAAGTCCAAATCCGAAATATCCAAAGCTTTCTGCAATTGAACTCACCGAATAGAGCTGAAATAGTGGTCTATTCAATGAGCACAATGATTTGCACGATTTTCATAAAATTCACTTGCGCCATCATAATTTGCCGTTTTTCACACTCTCATTACTAATTAATCCTCGGATTAAAAAGATTGCTATTAAAGGTAAATAGCAAACATCTTTCTGCAAGTGCTTAAAATAAAAGGTGCCGTATGAACGAAAAATGAAGATCACTTATCGAAATATACGCATACTATTGACAACAGAAACTTTTTACTTTATTTTATTTTATTGGCAATTTGAATGAGACAAACTATTCTGAGTGAAGTCGAGAAGCTGCCAGAGATCATTTTTTTTCTACAATGCGGGTGGCAACGCTCTAAGATAAGATCATTAATCATTAAAAATAGACACATACTGTACCATATAGTTTGCTGGTTAAAACTATAGTATACCCTCACACACATACCAACTACCTGTCCTCTTAGAATGCACATGGACTCTATCATTACCTTATTGATGTTTTCTTCAATTTTGTGAGGGAAATTTGAGTTCTGCTTCAAGGCGCTAATGTCCACAATAGTAAAGAATGAAAACCCAAACCCAATTTGAGCATATTCCAATTGTTAGCTGTAATACTGTACAAAAACTAATAATATATCATATTTCAGTTGACTTCAAGGCGTTAGTGCCAAGAATTAAAATAAAGTGCTTATTATATTAACTAGAAAACGTGCTGTGAACACAACGGGTACATCAACAACACCTCAGCCAGAAAACGCAGCCGGTAACGCTCTGAAAGAAAGCGCAAGGAAAATAATGTGTGGAGAAACTCAGGTAGACAGTCCAAAGCGACAAATGAAGCTAATAGATGAAACGAAATTAACGGATGAAGCGTAACTCCTAGTTCCGACCTCCAACTGAACAACATATGAGAAAATATAGCCTGGTCATCTTCGGGAAAACGCAGCCAAGCAATGTTTCGAAAGGGCGCAATCTAGGCCATGTTCGGAGAAACGTCATCGAGCGACATTTTCACAAGTTTAACATAGTCAGTAACAGGAGTAGCACGTAAGCTGGCCACATTTCTCTTTCTCTCTGCTTAGCAAATTAAACAATGTGGAGCTGAATAAAACAAAACTAGCAACAGGGTTTCCCTAAACATTACAAAAATATTTCGAGAAAATAATTTTCGCTCGCTTCTCATCACACAAACCATAAATATTCCAAAAAGAGTTCCTTGCTGCAAATAAACTCTTTAATCACACTGAATATCCATAAGCAATTCTTCCCTCTCATAGTTGCCTGCATATACAAACAACGATAAAGCGCTCAATACTGCACTTCAAGAAGAAAAAGAGGGATATTAATTCGAGTGAAAAAAAAAAAAAAATTCGTTGTTCGCTTCTACGCCATCTTCAATGCAATAGACATAACTTGAAAATTTTATGACGATTTTGGGTCCCAATAATTACTCAAGCCCAACTCAATTTCCCAATAATAACATAAAGTGTGAGGAAAAAGAAATCGAGAATTCCCTCCTGCGAAATGAAAAAAGTCGAAATTTTAGGAAAAGTCAATGACGAAATTATCTTTCTATTCGATGCTCTTAACTCCTCACTTTGGATAGTAGCCGCAATGGTAGGCTCATCCCAATCAAGCAGACAGGTGCGATTAACGCTGAGATATTAAATGAAATCTTTGAGGTGTTACTACAATGGTTCAGGTATATTACAACATACTCTGCGCATGATATCTCATGAGAAAATACTGATTTGAAGAGCTTAGTGCATAATTCGTAAAATTTTCTAATCAGGCTTTCTATAAGTAATTATTGCTATAAATGGTTGTTCATAGTTGCAAACGAAATGACTTTAAGCTAGCAACAATTGTTTTGTTTTGTTTTTTAGAGCCAATCGCCAATAGAGAGCTTTTTTTTTTTTTTTTATTTCAAAGAACTTCTGTCGACTGAGGCAGAAGGAAATTGAATTTCCTTCCGGGACGAGCGAGCGCATTTCGAATGACAAATGAACTCAACATAAAGCAGCTCAACGACGTTGTGAATGCTTCACGAGGCAAGTAAAGAGCAACTCTATGACTGACTTTTGAGACCGAAATCGCAGTCTACTTCAGAGGACGGAGTTGAATTCACCTCAAACTACCGCAGTGGCTTTTCTGGCCATGAGGGCTATCCTCTTAGAGGCGCTATAAGTGAAAAAAGACAAGTATCATCGAAAACTAGAGAATTCATCAGAACGAATTTATTAAATTTTGAAAAAATGTCACAGCAATCAACCGATCATATCCAAAAGAACAACTAGAAAATAACTTTATATTTGCCACTATGTGCTAAGCAATACAAAAAAATAGAAGGTGACTAAAGCGTTACCCAATTTTATGCTTCATAATAATACAACCGATCGAGCTTCGAATATGTTGTACTCAGTGAACTCGTTGAAACGAATTTTGCGACTTGTCTTCATCGATACTCCATATGAATTACTAACTCGTAAGTAACATTTAATCTGACAGTAGAGAATGTGCTTAATGACACTTTTGACTACATTTAATTGTGCACAACAAATTCTTCATAGACTGCTCTTAATGACAGCTGTCTGAAAAAAAAAAGAAACCAATTTACATTAATAAGTTTATGCTCAAAGGTGAAGAAAAAACACGTCTGCGTTATGAAGTACATCGCTTAACTGAAATATCCATCAGGCAATAGCACATGTCATGAAGCAAAAAAAAAAGAGAACAATTTCAAACAACGAAGCACAATTCGCCATTTTATATTTCGGGGGAATTTTTAGATTTTAGAATCGGTAAATATAGAGAAATGAAGGTTTTCTGGCAACTGATTTTATCAATTGTCGATTCGAAGGTACTTAGAAATGTGAAGCGAAGGAAATTCGAAGAACTGCTGCCAGTTAAAGACAATCGACTTCACTTCAGATTTCAGCAATGCTTTCAACTGAGAATTCAAAGAAACAAACATCAACGCAGTAAAGTTTGCGAATGAAAAATGCATTAACGCACCATTTTAATCAAACGCCATACCAAATAGCATAGAAACTCATCCATCCACTTTCGAAACGCTCTATCACCTCACTCTGATCTTGAAATATCTACATGCGCAATCGTTTTGCAGCCTGCGCTGATCCAAAATTAAAATTCCCCTACATCCAAATTTCCCAAAACACCTTAGGATCTTTGCGTAATTCAGAGTTTAGCACTCACTCACTTCTGTCAGTGCACCTCACTGACCTTCATAATGGAACGACAAGAGGAGGTTATTTGATCCTCTAGTTATTCAATACGCCAAAATGAAGCAACCGCTTAACAATGAGCGATGAAGTAAGATATTTCTAGAAGTGTCTTGCGGGGAGAGGAATTAATACAGCATGCAGATCCCGAATTTAGTATCGTGTGAAGGAAATTAGAAACAATGTCTGAGAACGATCACTAAAGGCCATTTGAAATTCGATCACTAAAGGGTCATCATATTCACTATCGTAACAGCGAACTGGACCCCACCTCCACCCACTGAACCGTAATCACTGCAAGTCATAAAGCAAACCGACTACAGGTTAAGACCTCAACCAAGTAGAAAAAATAGCGCAACATAGGTACGCCCAAAATTGGGAGAGGATAGAGGGTGGAAGAAAGGGATACGCGTTCTACAGCTGACTCATTATCGAGGACATTTGAAACATTAGATGTGTAGAACGGAAATAAACGGAAAATTTCAGCAATATCGCTCAAACTAGTGACATCGCATTCTAATCATCGCAATTATGCTGTAGACGTGTTTTCTCATCCTTTTCATAATATTTGAAAACAATGAAAAAAATAGTCTGAAAAGACAATGGAACGAGTAGACGGATGAAACATAGAGGAAGAAGGTTTATTCATTCAATTGTCCTCTATCCCCTGTCTACTGGCTGAAGTCTCAATTATATCTATGCGATCATCTGTAACAATTATTCGTTTTCAGGCATCTAATTTTCTGCTTGCCGTTTTTTAAGTAACAATTCATGCAAATCAGCACACTTTATTGGCTCTTCAAGATATGCATGAAACAACGAGAGTCCCCTTAAAACTTTCCCAGCGTTTGGATGGCTCCCCAACAAAAAAAAAAAAAAAAATGCAGCTTCAACTGTTGTTATACAGCGATGCGGCAATCGAGGCCCTTGCGAAGTGCTTCAGACAACTCCAACTACTAGCTGGCAACAACTTAGCTAGGAAGATGGTGTCGTTTTATGAACGTTCATTCTGCACTACTATTTAATTTCTAGTGACAGCTGATGAACTGCAACCTCTGAAACGTTTTTTTTTTTTTTTTAAAGAATAGCAGTTGTGCTGTATTAAGGATAATAGCTGCAATACATCGTGCATATGCATGCAGAGGGCATTAAGCGCATTCGACGATTCGTGCACGCTCGTGCGATTGGCTAGCAATCGATGCGCTATGCTTGAAGCAGCAACTCGGCTTCTCGAAAGTGAACATAAGCAAGCGCACGCACCCAATGACTGCACTGACAACATTCAATGGCGCACCACTAAAAGCGGCACCTTCATCAATTCAGATGCGAAACGAAAGCGGATAATGACTTATTGGGAAAGTTTAAAAAAACATACTTTTTTTAAGAATATATAACTTCTCTGAAGATCAAAAACAGGTAAAACAATTTTAAAGACTATAGCGTTATATGTAATAAACGAAGGCATGGGATTTATTTTATATGAACAAAAGCATTCTACAAGAAACGCTACAATATTTCGACCAAATTTCCAAAAAAAAGGCATTTCAGCTGTGGCGATAATGTGACATGAAACGCTTGGCAGCTATCAACGTTATCGGTTGACAGTCTCTTTATTTCTACCTGGTAGAATGGGAGAATATATTCTATGTGTTTTAAGTGAGCTATCATCAATTTTAAGGTGGCATGATGGTGAATACTTTGTGGCCGATATTTTGATTACCTAACAACACCATCGCTAAATGACACACCTGTCATATGTCAACGCAATCAACAACCACTACTGATGAAATTGTTCGGCTCAATAAACATGCTTGTATTTATACAGAGCAATGTCATTTCATCTATGAAGCTAGGATTTTCTAGATCTGTCCAATTTGTCCCTTAATGTCCTGATGAACGAACTATGTCCAGTTAATATGGCCAGTCAATAAAATTTCAATTTTATAAAATACTGAACGAAACCGTATGCACATGATGGATGCCATCTGTATCCAGCTATCTAAATGGAACATCTAACTCATTCTAGGAAGTGAATCTAACCTACCTACCACAACTATGCACTCAAACCAATAAAACAGACATTAAATATACCACCATAAACTACCGTATTACGCGTGCAAAAACCCCATGGCTTATGTCGTTAAAAACTCAGAATGGAAACCGGAATTCTCAAACAGACTAGGTTCAAGAGAAATGTTGGTAATGAACGAACGTTTCTCTGATGCTCAACGACAGCAAGCATGGATTCAAAGTGGTACTTATGGTGTCTGCAACTTCTCAAAATTCGTATCTATTTCAAGAATATTTCAAAAAAAACAACTTTTATTTCAAAAATAGTGTGTCGAGGTGGAATGAGGTTTAAAGATGAAGGAATATGATAATATATACTGAGATAGATAAAACATCATCAAGCAGCAAATGACTCCTAAACCATTGTCGCTGAAGTGCTCTTAATTAATCAATTCTATTCTATCGTTATATGAAGTTTTGTTGATTTAATTCATTGATTTAATGAAATTTTTCGTTCTTTTTAAGGAAAAAATTCATTCTGGAGTAAACGCACCACACATACATACAAATACGAACTTTTTTCTTTACTAGCCTTACAAATGTCCTCAAAAATCTTTAAAAACAGCTATTCTTGTGCCTTTTGACGTGCGCTACTTTCTCAAGAAATTTTTTATTTTGAGTCTTTTCAGCATTTCATGCGGTTTCCCTTGTTTTATGCGATTACTTTTTTCCTCTCTTTCGTCTTATTTATTTGCAAATTTGTTCGCTTTACTTATCACCTCTAATGCAGCAAGGAATATGACACTGATATCATGCAAAAAGACCTAATAAATAGTAAGAAAAGAAGTAGTGAAAATGTTTGGGGCAGGTGTTTCGGCTAGATCAATTGGCATCGCATTCAACGGTTTCAGTCCGAACACTTATTTGTTTGTATATACGACCTATAAAACCTTTAATTCACAATGATGATCTCTTATACAAGTGTGTTCAATTTTAGTGAACATTCTAAAGGAACAGCAATAACAAGATGAATGAGTTTGTGCAGGTAAATGGGACAAAACTTGATCAATGGGACTTTAATAAGAATATGGACAGTCATTCAGGATATATTCACAAGATGGGAATATATGGATGCAGTATTCAAGCTGAGGATCAACCCAAACCTTAAAAACATACTTAACGGTTTTGGAATTGATATCTGTAAAGAAGTTCAGTTCAAGGCTGCTTCTTGTAACATCAGCAGCTCCAATGAAGCCCAAAATGGGAAATCGAGAAGCCCAAATAAGGAATATCGTGCCCACTCATTGGGATCGTTTCTCAAACAGTCTGTAAGGTGTAGTTATGTTAATATGCTAATAGATTGCATACGACTGCAAGCTTCTTGGTTGATAAATGTACCTGCCAATCAAACCGTCATCCTTAAAGCCTTAGGGCTAGTCCAGAGGGAAGTTTGTATATAGTTTTTAACTCATACGAAATATGAACCTTAGCATCATGTAAGCCAACAATGAGGATTATTCACTACTGTCACACCCGAAATTCGATATTTTCTAGCAAAAAAATTGTCACTATCACGTAAAGCAATCAAGCGCTATGAAAAAAAAATTTGTTCCATTTCATCTCAGGTAAATGCCAAATTTTGCGATCGTCTACGTTATTATTATATTCAAGTTGTATAATGAACAGCACTGTAAACGAATGAAGGGGCCCAAATTTTTGCAGCTCAATGAATAAACTTCATTCAAAGAGTAATAGCCGAGAGAAAAGCTGCAAAGTTGAAATATTTGAGAAGAAAACAGTTGTGCGTAAGCCACTTAGACGGTGAGTTGAAGTCACTTTGATTGTGGATTATAATAAAAGTTTGACATAATTGCTACAATAAGAGTAGTGATTAAACTTGATGATGACCAACACCCTCCCCCCCCTTCCCTCCTCGCTGTATAATATTTGTATTATTCACAAAGACAATAGGCGAGGCTGACCACTATGTGATGAAATAAATAATCAGTGGCGTTGAACATTAGTTGGTCAATAATCACTGATCCACATTAAAAAATAAAAACTGAGATTAAAACGCATTAAACTGCGTCACTAGATGAAAATGAGCCAATAGTACAATATAAGTATAGACACAGTGAACACAAAACATGATCGTTCATATTCGGCTCACCGAGCCGAAGTAATTGCGGCAAGCTGAAATAATGATGCTTTGTTGAATGGGCAATGCACTCCTCTATTTGTGCACTCTTTAATGAAAGCATTTTAGAGCGATTTATGCCCAAATGGTTGTGTAGCGCTATGCATTTGCGTTTCATATGTATAAAACGATGAAAGCAAATGAGGAGAGAATCGACCAACGGACCGGAAACGAATGCTATAGAGGACTAAAGCACTGATCTTGTTGTCCTCTTCACATTGCTGAGCAGACAGCTAAACCCTTCTCCTCTCAACTTCTTCAAGGACAGCAATAAAAGTGAGCAGGGAGAGAAAACCATATCGCGATCCCATAGTTTTGGAATAATAAGAGATGGATGAACATAACCTCGAAAATTATGTGGTTATATATGCAGAAAAGACGAAAGGTTGAAATTACTGCGCTCTCATACAGTTTACTCCACTAAATGCGCATCGGACGTGTTCATAAATGGTAAGGCTTTTGACGTGAGAACATTCAAAGATCACTTCCTAAGCATTTCGGTATTATACCTCAAAGAGCTCTGAACCAACGATCTCCGCCATTCTTCAAATTCTTTAATGTCCGCGAAACCTATCCCTCATAAGCTTGCTTGAATATTCAATGATATTCACGCTGCAACTATCGTTGGCCTATTCAGTCCATTTATTCGAACCACAGGAAACGGTAATAAAATTAGTCCAGAATCCATCTGTTCGCGATAGAGAAACATATGACAGAATTGCGAACAACAGCAGAGAGTATTTTCTGCACAGCGAGGTTTTCCACGATAGGAAGATGAGTACTTTTTAGGAAGAAGGAAGTCGGAGGAAAGACTTCTCATTGGGGAAAGAAGAAAACGTTCGCTTTTAGCAAGAAGACGACAAGGGAAAGACTTGATTTTCAATTCAGAAATCAATCGATTAAACTATGATGGCTGACGCAGCATCGAAATTTGGATTACAACTAAGAAAGCAACCATTAAGCGAGGATCTGCGCTGTTCGGCTCAATAAGCACCGCATTATTATGAAACGTAAGGAAAAATGTTTCTATTCTTGTTCATTGTAGTAACGCCTCAATCCTCTGCCCCTCTTCGTTTCCTCTTCCTCCCATCATTGGGATATTCGGCAATGAATGAAGATCGTTGCCAAAAATCACACAACATTACGCAGTATGCTCTAACGTTCCGATTTCTTAAACAATAGAGGTTAAAGAATGGAAACAACATCAGCAGCAAACTGATGTGATCTATGACCACAGAAAGGGACACAAAGAAAGAAAAAAGTAAGAGTTTTGAAGTACAGGTGATTAAGTCAAAGAGCGCTTTGCATTAGATGTGAAGCGACAGCAGCAACTTATGAGCGGCTTCTGGAGTCGATTCTATGGGATGGACTTGAAAGTGCATTGCCCTAGCTGACTCCGAGGTTGACTCGCTGCTTTCGAAGTGGCCAAAATCAAGATGTTGACTCTTGTTTTTCCTGAGTGGGAGCCAGCAAAGGTCCACTAGCTTCGTTATAGAATCGCATTCAGAAACCGACGTCCGAATTAGGAGCATAGCCGAAGTCAAAGTTACCCCACTTCGCATAATGTGTCTACCTTCCTTCCTAACCCCTATCACTGCATGTCACTCGTATTTTCAACATTCCATGTTCAGGTAACGATGAACCGATGATCTGTGGGAACGACGACTTGCTACAAGTGATGGGAGTTAGGAAGGAAGGTAAAAAGGGTTCGCGGAATGATCTAACGAGTTTCTTGATAATCGTGAATAGAGATGATCAGTGCATTCTCGGGTTGCTTTGAGCGCTCGAAAAACACAAAACCCTCATCGCAAACACATTTCCATTGCAATTTTGTTGCATTCTCCCCCCCCCCGCCAAATTAAACAGCGTAAATTATTCACTTATCAGCATAACCCTGAGAAATCGCAAATAAACATGAGAATAAATTCAACAAAAACTTTTCATCATGGAAAGTAATTGAATTTTACCTGAGAAGCACAATCATTATGAAGTTTTAAAAAAAACGTTGAAAAGTCCCATTAAGGGAGGCGCACAAGAACTTCTTCACTTGTGATAGAAATCAAGTATATGTGAAGAAGGGAAGAAGATCATTTTTCCTATGCTAGTTATACAGCTATTGCATTAGCGTTAAGAAATGAGCAGAAAGATTGCGTTGGAATTTTAGTTACCGATTCCCTATTTGTTGCGGGATTCGATTTCACTTTTTCAAAAGCTTTTCCGGTGCAAACCTATAGCCAATGGATTCATCATTGAAGAGAATAAGCAACGATAGAAATTGATGGATATGCGCATAAGTGAGCAAAAAAAAGGCAAAAAACAGAAAAAAATGAACTATAAAAATTAAACAGTGAATTAAAAAACTGTCATAACATTTCGCTATTCAAAGAATATTAGAACTCAACAAAAAAAAAAAACTTTTTGTGGGAAGTATCAATTCACAGAACTAATTTTAACGCAATGAAGTAAAGAGAAAATTCCCCACTTTGAACGCTTCATTTGACTTCTTTCGTAATAAAACGAAAGTGAAAAATGTTTTTCTAAAACACTTCATCATAGATGCGCGCACGTCAAAGAATGCCGCTCCGCAGCACATACGGATGCGTGCATGACCAACCTATTCGATGATTGAAAGGGATAAGCCTAGGCAGTGAGACGCTGGCTGGCCAAATATTCCAGAAGCAAAGTGCCGTTAAAAGGAAAGTGCGTCAGCAATTTACTTCATTGCCCCATTCAAGTCATTTTTTTTTTTGATCCTCAAAAGAGAAGCAAAATCGTCGAAGTGCAGTCTGCTTTTGTTGCTAATATCGAGGAGTGCATCCAGTCATAGAACGCCTACACCAGTCAAACACATATGCGACAAAGAAAGTTGCTAACACTCTAAGAAGCAGATATTACTAGTTATCAAGGTTGCATTCATCGTTATATGACAAATAACAGCGTCATTTCTCCCTCGTAAGTAATTTTAGAAATATATCACTACAACGACAGCATATAAACGAATATAACGGAGCAATAGCTATTTTCGTAACGATAAAACAGTAAGAAGTTGAGAGCAACGATTTGAGCTAACTGGAACATTAACGTTTGAAGTTTGTTGACGACAAATTAAGGGTTGCGACAATCAGACAACATCGTCGAGTCGAAGGCGACCAGTCGACCAACATCGCAACAGCTAGAATGTCGTGCGGGCGCTAAGGCTTGCCGCGGCTGCTCGCCTCAGTGCAGTTAGCTAGCTAACGCTGCCGCAGCCGCCTGATGCGCGTTCCCATTTGTGCCTCCCTATGCGCATATCCATGCTACGCTAATCAACATACCCGTAAAGGTAATCATTGTAATGTCTACGTTTCGATATCTCGTTTTTTCATCTGTTCCACTGAAGACAGACCATGCACTATCACTACCACTTGACTACTTCTTAAGAACGAGCCTAGACCAGTCGCACTATATGCGAAGTGACTGTGACCTGTCCGAGCCACCAAAAAAAAAAAAAAAACACACAAAAACAAAAAAAAATAAAAACAGACAAAAAACAAGAACAAAAGAAACAAAAAACAAAAGAAAAACAAAAAAACAAACAAAAACAAATATCCAAGCAGCCACAACTTTCATAAACTCACAACACCAAATGCGCAACTTCACGTAAGCGCGTGCAATAAACTGAAAGATTGAAGCGCGCAAGTCGCACGAAAGAAAGCTGTTATAGTCCTCATTGTTATAAGCGCGTGCGTCTATAACAATGAGGACTATAACAGCTTACTATTAGAACGAATTGAGATTTGCGCGAACTGTCGTTTTAAGAATCACACATTTCAAAACCGCTTAGTCGATCAACTGATGTTTTTTCTGAAATATCAGTCGATCAATTTCAATTATTGCAATTTTCATGAAGAAATAAGTGACCAATATCGTCAGATTTTAAGTGGGCTAATCTAGAACTCTCCGTCCTTCATCCTTTTCCACCCTTCACTAAATAAAGGGGAAGGGAGGTTTAAATCGGCGCATTTATCGAGTTGCCACTATGACCTGCAGTTGGAATGAAACTATGGTGAACGTTTGTGTCAACTAACTTCACAAATTAGCCATTTGTGTATTTCAATGTTTCATCAGATAATCTACAAGTTGAATGAATTGCTGCCGATTTGTTTTGCTTGTCCGAAACAATGAATTGTGATCGACGTAAAAGAAATTTGAATTAAATATCGGACAATTGAATTTAAAGACAGTCGCATTTTTCTTCATTGCATAACGATAATACTGCTCATTAGCATTGACAATTTGAAACATATAATGATGGGAGAGAACGAAATTTTCTCATTCGAATGGACGGAAAAACAATTGGACGAGAGGGGATGCAAAAGGATTTGCAGGATTTTGATGATCTGCTTGCAGGTGTTCAGTCGAGACCTTTCTATCTAAAAAGATTTTTCATAAAAGATTTCTAAAAAGTTTCATAAAATTTCAACGCACTTTCGGTTATTGACCAATCTACGGATGAGATAGTATACACTAGCTGAAGATATAATATTTTCTCTATTTAAAATGCTTGTTTCATATATTATTTTTACGGTTCGGATGTGAAATGTAGCCGAGAACGAAAATTTTAGAGAGGTTATAACATCTCAAACGTTAATGATGTTATGTGAAATTGAGAAAGAAATAAGGGGGTGCACTATCCTTCGCTATGAATATTCTACGATGAAAGACTCTAATCGTTGAAGCAGATTCTCGAAAAAAAGAAAAATCATTTTTTATTGTGATTATATTCTGATACTGTGCCGATCACCGCATCATATCGTAATCGTGAAATTATGGGATGATTGCATATACGCTGAGTTTCCCATTTAACCACCGAAACTACGCTGGTAAAAAATAGAGAAGAGTTTTCTGATCTATCCTTTTGATGTATCGTTCAATCTTTGGATATATTTGGCCTTTAACTTTTCTTGAAGTGAAGAAAAAGTTAGCAACTGTTTCTAATATTTTCGTATGAGCTGATGAATTTTTTCAGTCATATCTCAAGGTTGACAGAATTTTTGATGAGAAAGCAATGGGAAAATTTTGGATGATTTTATTTCAATGTATCGATCTAAAATTGTTCGATTGGTTGAACTATAAAATTTGTGATAATCGAAATGAAAGATTGAATTAACGGTTGCAAATATTTCCATACCACCCGCATGATTCATAATGACGACATGCTCACTAAATGAAAATAGTAATCGTTAAAGGCTAAAACGATTGTTTGTTTCAATGGGTTTATCATCTCTAAAGTGGGACGAATATTAATATTAGTCATCTTTCAACATTCCGCATCCATCAAATACGATTGAGTATTGTTGTACAATATTCAATGGGTCGATGATGACTATAGAAGATGAAGGATCATCAAAAGCAGACTGGCTGTTTAGCAAATAAAAATGAGCATGAACGAATCGCTGCCAACATGATATGGGCTCTCCCCATTCGAATGCATAAGTTGTCTTTTTCAATTTGCCACATTGAATACATTAAATGCCATGCAATTATGCCGCCAAATGATCAAACGTTTTTCCACAACAATGTCTATCTTTGTTTCACTTCCTCTCTAAAGGAAAAAAAAAAGTTAATTTTTCCAGTATAGTTCTACTAAAAGTTTTTTGTTAAGATAGAGGACTACTATGGGTCTATAAAAACTGAATTCATGAAACCTGACGCCGTAAGAAATAGGCATGAATGTCAAATCTGATATACTTTAAGAATGTCATCGCAAAAGCGCTATCAGTAAATACGCCAACTGACGAAAGCACTGATCTACAAGTTCACCGGTATGCGTTTATGCATCGACGTATCAGAGGCGACACTGGCAATTGAGTCTCCTAAGAAAAGGCTCCTAAATGAAATTCTTTTGGGTATTAGTATTAGCACTAGTGTTAGTATTGACTCTTATAAAGGATTTTCTACAGGAAATAAATAGCAGTACATGAAATATTTGGCGAAAAAAACGTGCAATTCGTTTCGCTTATTTAATACAACATTTATTGTTCCATCTCGTTTCCTCTTCCATCTCTTTCGTTCGCATTGTTTTTAGCCGTCGATTTAGTTTCAACGAATGAGTAAATATTTCAACCACAGTGAACTGTTAATTGTGAGCATTCGATAGCAATGAAGCTCTTAGTCGTTTAATTTCTTTATCATCGTCAATTTTTTTTTTTGACGTGAATTCTGATAAAAATTCCGTGAAATTTCGTTTTATTTGGCCAATTTATTTCCTTAATATAACCACTGGAACATTTCAGAGTTTCAAAGACTCGCTCATGCGTTGAATTTGGTCATGGAGGCAGATGATTGTTCATTATTTTTTGGAGCATTATATTCGATAGAAATTGTGTGACTGCATTTTTACGAAATGCTTTATTCTTAACTTGCGCACAATATCATTTCTAGGCTGCTTGTCGGCAATGTTTCAACGAATTTATATTCTATCTCAAAAACATATAAAGATTTGATCTTTTTTTTTTTATTTGCATAGCAGATCAAAAAAGTAGGAATTACCCTTGCAAGGTAAATTATTCAGTTATGATCGTTTGAGATACCAAGAAATGATTCAAGATGGCCGACACATATACACACAGATATTCAGGCGCAAATACGTACACAGGGAATTTGCAAGCTCTACGCCTTCCTATTTGTGAAGGAAAATGAAGCAACCCCCGAGGAAGGGTACGTTTTAGATATTTGGAAACGTCTGACTGAGTGTGTGCGATGATTCGTTTACGACTTTTGGTGATGGCTGCACATGTGGACGACTCTTCTAGTGGCTATGTGAGGAAATGTGATTTTGAGGTCATCGACACAGGGAAAGCTTTTGTTTGGTCACAACAGCATAGAGTGACCTATCGCCGGTTGGTTGTTCGCGAACATAGCGCCCCGCTCTCATCACTCTAGTTGCTGCACCCACGAACCTAGGCAGCACACGTGTGACTGTCTGTGTACAGTCGTTGGTTAGCTAATACTTTCTTCTTTTCTCACCCATAGTCTTCACACTCTGTGGTATTGTATAATGTTATTCAATGACTATTGCTTGTTTGAGCTTTCTTATGCTACTTTTCGACTATCATAATTAATTTCCTAGATGATGTTAATTGAGCGCAAAACGAAACACTTTGTTTATTCACTTCGTGTTGTTTAGTGAACATTTCTTTTCTAACCATCGGCGTAATTCCCTCTGCTTCATCTTGTGCTAATAAACCTTTCTAGCGAACTGCTTTGGTTTATTCTCATAGAATGAATGCACTCAACAGAATATCACTAGTGTAGCTGTAGAAATATGTCCATGGTACTGGCTTACTCTCTTTAGAAAATATGCTGGAATGCTTTATGTTTAATTCGTTGTATTGCTAAGCTGCTAACCAGTCAGGTTTTTATATTGCTGATCTTTGAATTTTTTCAAAAAGATACGATGATAAAGAATCTAGTCATAACCATTTCCGGCTCTAGTTGCACTCTGACATCCGAGACAGGGACCAAGCTTGACTCTTGTCCGCTTAATGGGTTAAACCAATTCCAATCTATCGACCAGCCTAAACCCTTTTTACAACCTCGCCTTTAAGAAGTACAGCCCGATAAATCAGATCTATTGCGGAGAAGTAGCGGACATTCGTCAACGATGTAAAAATATGGATCATTCATTCGCTTTAATAGCATTTTGTAATATGTCGCAAATTGGAAGTACCTCTCTTTTCCTTTTACTACTCAAGAAAATGCGATAATTCCTCAAAACTACCGCCTTCAATCGTCTAATAGTGCATACATCGGTCAGGGAGTCGAACAGCTAATTCCCGGATTTTCGATTCATAATTGCCCGGCGGCGGAAGTTTAGTTTTCATGTGCGCATGCATAACGCGGAATGACCATATTGGCAAAGTGACCACATGCAATGTGCATACCGCTTTCTGCTTTGAAACGAGAATCACTTCGTTCAGTTCATATATTGGATATTGTATTTCGGCAAATCCGTGTTGTGCACTATCAGTGACAAGTAATTCTGCTTCTTAAGGAGAAGATCAGCTCCTTAAATGCTTTTATGCTTAATATTCCAGACTAATCTTGTCGATAGCGTGCAAATAATTAAAATTTCATATCTCTATTTCTGAAAGGCATATGAATATATTGAAATATATTCTCAAAAATAACGGTGTTAATGGTGGACGTTTCTTTGGATTATCGGATTTTCGCAATTGCATTAGTGGATTATAGCTCGCTACGGTACAGTCGTTAAAATTCTGAATGCAACATTCTCTTCATTACGTCAATATAGAGATAGATTAGCGAATATGTCACCGTTGAATTTTCAATGAAAGACGTTTACGGATTATAGATCTAGAAATGGCTGAATTCAATCTGTTCATAGTCAACTCTTAGTTGAAACATTCAGCATGTCATATAAGTTGGAAAAATTTTGACTAGCCAACATTTTTCACTTTCATAAAATTAACGCAATAATTGATATATTGAAGTCTTCAAATCTCTTTTGCTAGAAATAATTTTGAGATAATAGAATTATGAACGGATTTCCTAGTTTTATCATAATGCCTAAAATCGTAAAGATGTCTCAACCATTGCTGTCGCCTAATTTATCTATGAATTTATATAAAACGTATTGTTCCTTCTATCAAGTAAAGAAGGTCGTTAAACTTTTTTGAGATTCTCTATCTATGCCTATGTATGTGTATATTTGTTTATATGTACGACCTCACTGCTGCAGCTTTATTTTCTGGCCGATAATAAAAGCAAAAACTCGATAGAGTCGTCTGAAGTCGAAGAAATGCTGCTCTTCCAAGTGCAAAATTTCTTATAGAGTTTAACGCCTCTCTCACATATAAAAATACATTTTTAGCGGGTGCTTTCAACAACAGCTCATTGAGATGAATGAAATTATGAACATGTTAATGGCCGATATTGTTAGAAGATATGCTCAAAGAACTTTTCGTGCCTCCGCAAATCTCATAATTCTTACAACATACGGTTTTCCCACAACTATGCTAAATTTCACGTTTTCTTACTCATCTTTTTGTTTCTTCCTATTGCACAAATAAATTATTCAAATATTTCATTCATTTTGCATAAATATTTGTTTGTTTATCGTTTCCTGAATATGCCGCTCACGTGCAGAATTTTATCTCATTCCTGATTCACTCAGCGGTAATAAAACCTGTTTTTTTATTTTTCATTGAAGAGCAAAAACCTGCGAATTGAAGGGGCCACTTTAACATGGGTCATTCCGCTTTACGCGCATGCGTATGCGAACCAAATATCCGTTCAAGTGTTCGACTGAGAACGAAAGGTTCGAGGGCGATACGTCGAGGAATCAGTTGTCCTTCATCCCACTAGCTAGTATATGCAGTTTTTAAGGAAATGTTAGCTAATGCGGTTGAAAATGTTATTATGTTCATAGTATTTTCCATCGTTCGCAGTGACTGCAGAAATTAACTGCTGAATATAGTGTATAAATCGACATATTATATTGCAAGTCGTTGCACGTTTTATAATATTTTTGAATTACACTGTAAAATACATCATGGTTTTGCTCTGTGCTTGCGTTTTTGCGCGTCCATTTGTCCGTATTACCTTTTTAGCAACTCCTAAGAAACGTTTAGAATCTAAACCTCCCAGGTAAAATCTTTAAGAACTCGGGAATTCTATGCCAACCTAGATGCTAACTGCTGATTCACTTATTGTTCAAATTCAAAACTAAAACTTTGCAACTTGCAGCGTTTTTTCAGATAAAGGGTCGATCCCTTAAATTTTTTTTTTTTTTTTTTGCTCATAACTTTCACTATTCTTGGCTGGTATCGTTAGATCTTAGTAATGCCTCTCACTCATTACTTATGTCAATAAAGTTAGAATTTGTTGGTGATGGAGGATGTTTTCTTCGATTTCCTCCATATCCACATCGGATATACTTTTTAGTGTGAGTGCTTTTATAAGCAATCATTCATTCCTTTCTTATTGCATGAGGTCAACAGATAAATGTTTGCATTTCATGATCTGTATAGATAAAGGATTGCTTCCCTAATTCACTCCTGGTTCGCTTAAAGGTTATAAAACTTATTTTTTCTTTCACAGAAGAGCAAAAGTGGAGAGTTACTTCCTCAGATCGTTTTATTCAGCACTGGAACTAGACGCTGTTATGGGCACTCATATGATAAATGATCTTAGTAGATTTGCAATATTACACATCTAACGAACACTAACGATGCATGTTTATAAAAATGTAATAAAAAAAGCACATGCATACGTTTCAAAAATCTGCGGCACGTAAACGATCGCATATGATCAACGAGTAAAGAGTAAAGAGTAAAGAGTAAAATTAACAGTAATAGTGAAGCAACATAGATATGACTATTATTATCAACTATTATCAACTATTAACTATTATCAATCATTTTTACAATGATAATTTGCTAATGGAAAACTCTTACAAAGTGATAACTGATAACGGAAACGTCGGCTATAATATTCGAATAGATTCTCTGAAATTCACTATTTGATAGTACAAAAGTGAATGAATGGCTCCTTGAACTCCGAGTAGTTTGTATGCAAATGAACTATTATTATATTTCCTTGATCAAATATGCATCATCTGCATGAAATCTTTGTGAAATATAGACGTTTCGATGACGTGAAATTCGAGCCGTCCAGTTTAATGCTAGTTGAACATGCAAATAAACGAGCACATGGGCCGACAAAGGTACTTCCGTAATTATTGGCAGTTTGGCATTCGATATATATATATATATATATATATATATATATATATATATATATATATATATATATATATAGTGTGTGAGTCGGCGGTTTTAGTTTTTCTTATTATAGAAAGTTTTCTTGAAAGTGCTACACGATGTTGTCCTCTCACTGTTAGGGGGCATTTGAAGTGCACCCTGTCCCTAATCACATTGCTGTTATCATTGGGAGTCTTATCATTGACGTACGCATAACTATCCGAATTAACGATCGTTCCTTTCATTAAGATGCTTCCGAGAGATTGTCACCTATACGATCATCTTCCATTAAGTGCTAACCCGTATCTTTTGATACTCGTTTTCTGTAACTTATTATTCAGATGAAGTGATCGCTCTTGTGCGTACTCAATGTGCTGTTGTAAACCTGTCGAGGACAATAATTCTAAGCTGTATTTTTTTTTTAATCTGCTATTCTTTTGCCGTTATCTCCTCTTATCGCTTCCCGTGTCCCCTCTCTCTATCATTCTTGACCTATTTTTCGGCGTCAAGGGCATTTATTTCCGTCACAAACTTTGAGTCACGTTAGCTTATGACGTCCAGAGGGATATAAAAGGGGATAGGGAGAGGATTTTTTCTGACACGGGCGAATATGAGAATAATGTTGCTACTTGACTTTCCTGAAGTCAGGCCAGAGAATAGTATGCGTGGCGAAGCCCCACTCATCTTGGTATAGAGCATTAGACGGGAAATTTTAGTGAGTTGAAATTAGGTTCAGTATTTCACCTTACCCCTTATCTTCTATTAAAACACTTTGTAAAATTCAAAAAGAAATATTCCTGCTCAATTGCACTCTAACTTATTGATCATACAGCACTTTTTAAAGCAGAAATACCGTCCGCTGTCTTTCAGCCCATCCGTCTACATATTTCAGTCTTGAAGCCGCCCTGAATCCAAACAATTCCACTATGCCTATTCACACCACTGATTTTAAGGATCCAGGTGCAATATCAGACGCACATTCATTGGCCATGGCCGTTTCCCTGCACTTTCGGTTTGTCCCATAGTTGAAGTTCGTATCTTTTTTCTTTGAGAGGTGATTTTGAACGTCACTTTTCAAAGGCATTGAAGAGACTGGCAAAAAGCACAATTTGTGCTTTGCCTTGCGCATCATTTTACAACTTGCTTTAGAGTTACAGCCAATAGTCTCGAAGTTTTTCTATTCGACATCGTATAAAAATAACTGAAAGCAAGTAAATAAAAAATTCGACTGACGAAAGGATTTAGAGAGTTTCGGATTAGAACGGAAAAAAAAAATGAGAACGCAGGATATAAAATAAGGAATGAAATGGCTGTGAAAATTGGAAGATAATATCCTGCATTGGTTATAAATGGTGTCGGCATATGTTTACGCGACAATAATGTGTATGACTCTAGAATAATGCAAAACTCGTTTTTTAAAAGCCAACTCTAAATGACGAATGCTGATCGTTTGCTTTAATTTTGATTAGCTTTTATTTGTAAATATTACCTATATTAGTGCTTAAATCGTTCACGGAACTAAGCACTTAAATAGCTATAATGAGTAAGTATGAATACTGAAAATATAGGAATTAATTCCTTCATATTCTTCCCATCTCCCTCAATTTGCCTCACTACACTGCCGTTCGATGATCGTTCTAATTCCATTTTGAGTCCCTATCGTTGTGCCACATCAACTCTTCGTCATTTGGCGTTCTTTCTTCACTTGGTCGCCTCTATTGACGTTGTTTTTTTTTCTCTCTTTTTTTGTGTTTCTTCATGAATTCCTCTTAGCGAAGGAAGCATTTCATAGCAGAGCTTCATTGCACTAAACTTCATCCATATTTCAATATATCCTCATGCAGGATGGATTTGCTTCTCATCAATTAACGATTAGCACTAAAAAAATCGAGTGTTCTGATGGTTCCGGGTCTTCTTGTTTTCGATACTGTTTTTGCTTTGTTTCCAGGTCGAGGTATCGGCCTATTAGCTTATTATCCTAATTATATCATTATCGTCAAAGTGTTTATTCTGAAACATTTGCTTTCTTAAAATCTCAGCAACCTTGACCGGTGCGGATTTTTACTAAGCGGTCCGTCGTTTCTTAACTGATTTCGCCCTTGGAATACCCGATAAGCGCTTTGAAGGATAGAATTCAGACTGAATTGATTTATATCCACTATGCGGAAGTGTTTCATGTCTCCTTTCAAAAAAAAAAAAAAACTACTCCATAGACTGGAAGCCTATAAATCATCTACGTTTGATAGATCTTTCAAAAAATCTTCAATCTTCATAACTAGAAAGTTGCTTCGCTCAGATTTTGTTTTCTTTTCGCATTCGTTTCTTGCATCATACATCTATTGTTTTATTAAATATGCATCTCTCTTTGTCTTATATTATTGCTATAATTGTTTGCCTCATTTTAACTGTGTTATTGAACTTCATCTTTTTTTTTTTATTCTTAATATAATTAAAAATTGATGATTATGACAAATTGATTAGCGATGTGAACTGGGCTGATTTCCACCTTAGTTAGCAAAAATATTGGAGTTATTTAGCAACTTTTTCGACCCAAAAATGGAGACGACAAAAAATTGCTCATTTCGAGCCATCACGTCTTCACTATCATTCAGTGTGATCATTTGTGGATTCACTTTCGAATTTTATTAGTTAATAATTTTATGTGAAAGTTTAATTCTTTCGCTGCAAGTTCAAGTCAGACACGCTGACTGACCTGTCACTTAGCATGGCTCGGGACATCAAAATAGCATGACTTGAGGTTGATATCATCCGTCATCCATCGATCGTAACGCCACTCAAATACGATCATAACTCGGAATCAGCTGTTCCGTCGACAACAATTGACAATACACCGGTCAATAGTTGATGTAGGTGATGTCATGAAAGGGGTTTCGCGCATACATCGATCGGTGTGAATTTAGATTTCAATTCACGTCGATGATTGCTTCTTATCGCCGAAGCGATCAATCAAGTTTGCGCAATCAGCAATCGCCTTACCGAATCGTCTTTCGCATCTCTCGATACGCCGCCCGCATCTAGTGTCTCCAACATCATTATGTTGCGGTGTACATGTGCTATTAGGGCGGAATCGTATTATTCCATCCGATAGCCTCCAATTATTCTTATCGTATTTCCTCATCTATAATCCCTAGGGCTTATAGCTTTCGAAACTTTCTACTCGACTTGCATTCAAGATAAGACGAGGATGGTGCTTATGGTGGATGGTACTTGTAAGCGAGAAAAGACAGTTGATCCACGATCTATTTCCATGGTAGAAACTACATGAAATTTTTGTTACATTCATCGCTATAAGTCAACTAATTAATGGAGAATTATAGTTTTTCAAAAAATACGGCATCGCCAATTGACGTCCACTAGTTCATTTTATAGCCATCTGAATCAATTTTGAGTCTCAAAGAAACGAAGAAAATTATTTCAATAGTAAATTATTTAATAAGGTCCAAACTTACTGCCACCTATGGTGTTTTATGAAATCGTGCTTCGTTGCTAATCACTGGAAAATGGTCGCATTATTAGTAGTAGTTTTCGGGTCATTTTCAGTACAGTGAAAATAAAAAATTCCAAAGACAGAAATTGGGTATGTTTTCGTTAACCATAGCAGCTGAAAAACTCTATTCGAGAAGTAGACTACTGCTGTTAGTTGCCGATATTTACTGCCAAGTATGACTATGCAATTTAACTCTCTAGGTAGAATTGAAAAATTTTGCATCACCCGCAGAAACGATATTCATATAAATTAAATAATTTATGCACGTGTAATATCCAAACAATTAAAAAGTGTTTCTAAATGAGCGTATGCTTTCTTATATGACGTTAATATAACTTTTTCAATAATGCGCTAATATATGTGTAGAGAAAATAACACTATAAGTAACTATGAAATAAATGTTTTCAAATTATTCATAGTTTACAGAAAATTCGGTGATATTTGTAGAAAAATTGTCAATTTGCAAATAATCAAAAATGATAAGGAAGTTGATTTCATTGAGCTTAACATCTATCTCAATAGCAGTTCTAATTTACGTTAGAAATTATGGAATGAGATGAATGTGTTTTTAAAGTGGAAATGACTTAATCCAAATATATAATATTGAAGAAAAAAAGCAGAATAATTTCAATTTCTTCGACGATATATGTGCTAATGTCGATGAATGCTATCAATAATGAGCTAACTATATGACTGCTTCAATTTGCATCAAATTCTTACAGCGGTACTCTAACAAGAAATATATTTACAATGAATAAATATATACGATCGCTTGCAAGAGATATTATCAATAGATTGATATAAGAAATAAAAAAAGCAATATATACATAATATTTTTGCTTACAAATAAATTATTATTCTGGTTTTCATTATATTCATCGGAATTACATTCAACTAATACGCCTATTTCTTGTTGTGAACAGTTTTAACACCAGCAAATAACCACCTATGAACGATAAAATTTCTTTGAGCGAAATATTTTTGTAAATAATGGTGTGTCGTGGTATATAAGTATGGTATATCATCGTAGAGAGGTGTACCGCAATATACTGTGGCATACTATACTGCGACATACTGTATTTGATATCACGAAGAATGCCAAGAAGTTATGATCAAATTGTTAGCATAAGATGCGCATTTTTTTTTTTCATCTCGTTTATCCTTCAATGATAGAGTGGAAACGTTTAGCGGTATATGTACACAGAAAATGCTTCCTACATAGATAGAGATGTGGGAAAAAACTGAGGTATGCTTGTGCATATTCGGCTTTTGTTATCGTTTGTTTGTGAAAACGTATAGAACGAATTTATCATCTATTGCTATGCGTTTAATTTCATTGTCTTTTTAACAAAGTCTATAAATCAAAGATTTCTTAACACTTACTCTGAACCGCTTTACAATGATACTTTGATTAATTGAAATTTTAATTACGGAACGAGAGAAATTTATTCATTAATTGATTGCTTAGCATATATGCATTCATGTGCATAAAATCTACTTTCAATGCTATTGAATGAAATATGCTCATATTTTATTAGTAGAATATAATAAAGCATTTTTTTTTTCAATCAAATTTTTTTTATAATATAAGTAAAATAGTTCCAAGAAAAATACAAAAAAAAAATCTATAGAAAGCAGTTAATTGTATTATGCAAATTTGTGAGTAGTGCCTATAAAGGTGGACAGGTGAACACAACTTCCTATAAGATTTTTTTGCCAATCTTTATTTTGATTCGTTTATGTTCGTTCCTCATTTAATTAATCTAATCGTCAACATAAAATACGTTTGAGTAGTGAGTACTATTTAACAGCCAACATTTTAATCTTAGCTTATCTTCATTAGCTTATAAATAAGCATTATTGCATTATTTTCTGAGCATTTGTGCAACCGGTCGTTCTATGATAGGGGCCATTGGCAAAATGCTTATTAGTGCAGCCTTGTTATCGCTATTTCTTAATATATCATATCACCTTCAATAATCTTTGTTTAGTTTTGTCGTTCGCCTTACGAATGCTATTAAAGTTACGTTTTATAAAGTGCTAGATGTGGCCATTCTACAGCCGTTTTTTTTTCACCCATTGCTTCTGAGCTGAAATGAAACTGCTTTCTTCCGCTCGTTTCCGTTTGATCACATGTTCGACAGCAGGTTCTTTCATCAGAATTAATTCATCATTGTTGAAATTTCCGGCAACTACATTTCTGTTTCAGCGATCTTTCACACAACTGGACAACGACTGTTGCTAAACTGCATCTAATAAGGAAAGTGGAGAGTGAAATGTGATGGACTAATTTCAAGGAAGGGTGGGGGAAGGGTGGGAGAGAAGCGATTACGTTCCTTACTGATATGCGAGTAACTTTACTTAAAGAAAATAAACCTCACTAAGTTCCAAATTCGTCTTGTTTTATCATAGAATTGATATCGTTCATACGATCACGACGATCCGTTTACATTCATTAGCAATTATTGTTCAACATATGCCGTCACGGCAACGATTTGAAATTCATTTGTTATTCTCCCATAGATGTTTACCTATATTATTAGCCTATTCAAGAATCATTTTAAACAATAGTGTACTCAATTCTTCCCATTTGAAAAGATGGGAAATTTTTTGCTAGAAACTGTAATAGTTATGTAACGTTAAAAATGAAAGAACTTTGCTACCGTAATGAAGGTATTGGCTCAAAAAAAAATCGCATTTTCTTCATTAATTACTTACAAACGTAATTGCCGAACTGGTTAGTGAGCAGCAATCGACTGCGCATACACACCCACGCACACGCACGTACAGATAATCACACGTATATACACATGCACACGCACATCCATGTTTACACACACGCGACACCCTCCCCTCTTCCCCCTCCCCCCCCCTCGCCACTCCTCCATACACATGAACACACAGACAGATAACACAAACATATGCACGCCTGAAGGCTATCATCAAACAAGCTTCCTCACTAGCCCAGACAACACCCTTTCTTGCACTCGGTTAGCCAGGTGGGATTTTATATTCCACATGAATGTATTGATGGGGATTCCTTATCGCAACGTTGAATGATGTCTAAACATGAATGACATTCACACCACTGCTTCTGATTCAGATGACCGCATCACCCTCACGCAATGAACTTGATTGCAGTCTCGAGCAACGAACTTCTTTAACAGTTAGGTGTTTATTTTCTTGTGAGCATAGTTGAAGAGCAATCGTTTGATTGCGTGGTATGAGACACTTAGAAGAATAGGATGGTAGTATAATATAATATGAGGGGAATGATATGCGCATGAAATTGAGTAAGTTTCTTTCTTGATTACAGTTTCAGCGGATTACTCGGATGTTTTGTTTGTTTTTTTTTTTTTTTGTTATTTGGCAGTTCGAGGGACTAGATTACCGACATAGATATGAGTAGCAAGAGTGTTGCACGATGTAGATGACAAAACGTTTGCTGTCTCATTGCTCGCCTCGCTTCGCTTACTTTTTTTGTTTTGAGGCTATTTAGATTCCCCTTACCTGGCTTCTACCTCGTCATCTTTTAAGGTCGCATAAGAATGTGTCCTATCTTCCACTCTACTGTTGCCACTTATCTAATATCGTTCTCTTGTCCGGATCGATAGTTCTTGGCTTCACTCTCTGCAGTGATTGTCAAGCAGTTTTTTTTTTTTCTAAATTATGGCTCACCTTCTCGTCTCAGCGGTAAAAGGATGCGTACTATGCGGTTGGCTGTAATGCTTGCAATATTCAAAAAGCGCATACTTAACCCATATTTATCGGAAAGCCTCAGATCCATTTAGCTGGTACCATGCTTATCGCTCTTACGATGGCAAGATTATAAGGCAGCTAACGCATAGTGGAAAGCAATGAACGGAGAACGTAGGAGGAAATGGTAGGGAGGTGGTGAGAGGGGAAAGGGGGTAGTGGAAACTGATCTCGTGAGTACAGTACGGTAAGAGATCACTACTGTAAGTAACGTTATGAACGCAGCACTTGTATGTTACGATTGACAGTATGTGCTTCATATTACTTTTCGGCCTGCTATGATACGTATATCAGATGTTCTACCGGTTGTTCCTTTCTCCTTTACCCATCTCCTTCTCGTGCCTTATCACTTTTTATCATCTGCGTACTTGTGATAAATTTTTGGGTTTTATTTGGCTGGTTCGTTAGTTGATTGGCGGACAATCACATCGCATTGACTTAAGTAGTAACGAATGGAATAGTTTACGAGAGTTTTTGAGGTGAACTCTGCACGCTCCTCCTCACCTTCCAGACAGAATCCATTGCAGTTTTAATCCTTGACAAAGCAACCAGGAGCTATCCATATTTTTATGTGCTCCTTTGTTCGCCAATTTCAATATTTAGAAATGAAGCTGCTTAAATCCGACGGAAGGATTCATCAAGAAAGTGTTAAATGACTGCATTAAAGGTCGATAGCGGAGTGTTTCTTTCAGCACTAAAATTTTCACCGTAAGGGTGTTGGGCACTCTTTTACCCCTTTACCCCTAATTGTTCCTGAAGGATTTGCAAATTTCTTCTCTTTTGAGGTTCGATCAAATGCTGTTTAATCTGGCAACAAGACGAGAGGTTTAGGTTTTTGATTAAGCCTCAATAAAAGCAACAATAATAATGCGGAGGGGATAACACAACGGCAGGAAAGGGGGAGTGCTGAGGACGTCGCTCCGACAGCCTAAGATTTATTGGTCACCCCTTGCATCACGACATCGGCTAATGAAGAAAAACATTCGTTCTTTTCGGGTGAAAATGATGAAATTATTTGAGTGTTCTTTAGAAACTATATTGCTGCATTGTTCCATACGCTTTGGGGCAAAGCATTAAATGTTGCGCCTTATTGTCATTCATGGAAAGTGTGCCTCTTCTATTTCTCGCAGTTTTCTTGCAGTCTTCTATTCAGGAAGGGTTTGCAAATGAAATATTTTTTAAAGGGAGGTTTCTTTCGAAAGCAAGACGACTTTATTCAAGAAAAATTATCAATTTTCTCGAAAAAAAGGTTTTTTCTGTCTAGAAGCAATCCAAACAGAAAATTATTAATTCTGACTTGCATATGTTGCTATATTCGAAAATTTAAAAGCTGTGCTAAAACTCTGTTCATAAGCGTTCAGCAGTTGCAGCCTTTCCAAGTTTTTGTGGAAACGTGCAATCCAGAGTCATTTACAGTCGAAGAGGCTTATAATTGGAGTTTTATGATATGCCGCTATATTGCGGCAAGCAAAATTGAATAGCATCGGCCGGCCCCACTATCACGCATTTCGAGGTATGCATCCTTCCGGCGCGTCGACCATTCGCTCTCGCGACTTTCCTTTGCGCTGTGCGCGATCGCCCACACATATAAGTCGCTCGTACACCAAATGTTCAATTCTCATCTTTGTTAATGATTGCGTTTGCTTAGGCCAGTTTTTAACCATTAAATCGCATCTTCTTGTTTCGGCTTAACTCTTCAATATTCCATAGGCAATGTTTACAACTCGAAGCAGTTAAATTTCCTGTAACAAATTAGTTACTTGGAGTTTAATTATTTATAGACCACCTGCAATGATGAGTTGAATGACTCCCTATACTTAATTAGTGAGACGGCTAATATGGCGTATTGTGCAATGAATCAAATTCGCTCTTACAGGAGTTATCACCGGGAACTACTTTAGTGTTATAGTTAACATTTTCGTCGTACTTCTAGTTCCTCGCTAGATGACGTGCTTGTTTGCTATTCGATCCTAGAGTGCTATGAGAGAGCCAATTCGGCGCTTAAGGCTTCACATCAATTCCTTTTGTATGTAGTGAAAAATTTTCAAAGTCGAATAGATTCTTCAGCTGTTCGAGCACGATAAAGAACGATTTTTTTTTGGCGTTGAGATTCGCACAACCGGTCGGTAGAGCTTGAGGGGAACATATAATGAGTCATTGTTTAGAAAATATATTTATCGACATTATTGCACTGTTTTGCGAATGTTTATGCAAGCGCTTGTTTTCACAGGCTGAACTTTAAAAAAAAGGGTAATTTGCTAGGGTAATTTCCACTCTCTTCCATTTGTTTTTTCTTCGAAAAATTAATAAAAGTGGATTTTTGTGTCAAATTCTAGTGGGAGAAAGATGAATTCTTGCATAAATCTTATAAATCTGTAGAGAAATTCCTCTCTAAAAGCATTAATTTCACGTCGTCATGTCTATCGATAATCCGGTTCTTAAAATCGTCTATGCATTGATCGAGTGATATGTTCACTTTGGTCAGTGTCATAATTAATCAACAACGATTAATCGAAATGATTATAACTAAATTGATTAATAACTATTAAGATTGAAAGTTTATAGATGAGAGTAAGATACGTAATACTAATAGAAAATAAGGGAGTATAAAAATGCGTATTGTTGTGTGTTGACTCGTTTCGGTTGTTGTTTATGCAATGCAAAAGTGGAGTGCAATAACGCGTTGTTTGGCAGCAGCGACAACGACTGAGTGTGTCCGATCGAAGCCCTAGCTGTGCGCTTTGCTTTATACGACGAGGGGCGCATTCTTCACTCGAAATGGAAACAAGCGTTAGTCGTTTTGGGGGGGACTAAATGAATCGACCACGTATCTCGTCTGAAATTCTTACAATCATCTAATTTCCATCTTTGTTTTTTGCCTTTCGTCTATGCTCGTCGTTTTTTTTTCGTCTCTTTTCAGGTTAATTTTCTTATTTGAAATAACTATTGAATTTCATTTCTTTAATGCTAAAGTACTGTTTTGATATTGGCGTGGTTTTCAATAAAATAATAAATAAGCAAATATTATTTTTCCTTTGAACTTTTTAAAAAAGTTTTATGAATAATTTGGCAGCTAACCATTGTAATTAAAATTACCCGCTCATCATTTTTTGCCGAGTTCTGCGTGTCCACTAATTGATAAACAGCTAGAGATGATTTTTTTTTTTTGTATTCTGAGATTAAAATATAAGTGCTAGTTTTGCTAGGCGTGATCTTACTCCACTAGATGCTTTGGTGATCCACTAGCTAGGCTGAAGGGTGCGTTAAAAACTTCAGAAATTTACATTTTTCTTCAACTTTTCGCTTCTTTCCAATACTTCTCAGCAAAATTTTTAATTTCTTCCAGCTCATCTTCACCATCTGACTACGTCTCATTTCGCGAAAATCAGAAAATCCGCAGTTAACTAATTTTTTTCAGCTGCAAAAGGAAGTGAAGGAGGGGAATCTAGAAGAGGTTGCTTATCGTTTCTCCCACTTAATTAAAAACTATTGTAGGCTATAGGACATTAATTTGTGCGCGCAGAAGACATGAAATGCATAGTATAGTGAAGAGTCATATATTGCGTAGATATGCCCGGTGAATAGTTGCACCCGGTGAATAGCTGCACCATATTGTACTAATCTGTCTAGGTGAAGAGTAAAAATTGAATGTATTGTAGTAATTTTCGCAGGTGTTTTGTTGGAATATTTATGCATCCGGTTGATCCGTCAACTAAATTGCCAAAAAGCATATATGGCGCCACCCGTCTGGTGCGCATTCCCCTTTATTGATGTTTGAGGCATAACTTTATGGGCTGCTACGAAATTACGCACCCCATCACAACTGAAACCATTTTGAAATGACGCTTTCAACTTTTATCTCATTTCTGCATAATGGTCAAGCTTTGCGGTCATTTGCCCGTTGTCCATTCTGCCTTGAAGAGCCGATTTGGGACAGTGATGAACGTATTCGTATAGATATTCGCCAAAAATAGGGGTTTTATACATTCAATGGGATCGTAGTAAGTTGTAAAGTAAAGTGACGAAGAATGTGTGTGCCATCTTCTGACCGACAATTGCAGCATTGATTTTTTTTTTTTTTTTGATGGATGAAAAAAAAGGTAGCAACAGCTTTATATCGGCTTTAGTTTTACCTATATAATTTTATTGAACTCCGTTTTGAAATCTCTTTCAATTGATGAGCACTTTTGAAGAATTTAAAAAACTTTTCAAAATAGACTAATTTAGGAAACTTTCGATGCAATGATCTCAATAAGCGAAAATTTTCGAAAATATGAATTTTAAGAACTGCGAACAAAAATACGAATAGTTTTCCTAACGTAACGAAAATGAAATCCTAAAAAACTCAACGATGTTTGATTTTTGTCGCACTTTTAAAGTTATTTATTGCAACGGATTGCAATTTTGCAATGCATGAAATATTGCAATTGATTATTTCTTGTTTTTTTTTTTTTTATTTGTTTTACGTGGATAAAAAATTCCCAAATGGACGAGTAAAGTTTCATTTATTCGATTGCTGCATTTGTTTTATTATAATTTGTAGAAATAATGTAATGATAATATTTCATATCGTTCGATAATATCGATTCACCTTAATTTCTCCACTTCTTTTTTTTTTTTTTTTTTTTCAAATATCACCTTGAATGTTAAGAAGTATGAATATAACGTGTTTTGCTGCCCCTTACATAAGTATTTTAGGTTTGTAAATTCTTGTCTTTTTTTGTGTGTTTACATATATGCCGCTTGTTTGTCGTTTTCCCATCTTAGCCATTACAAGTAAGGCGACGTTGAATTCATCAAAGACTAAAAAATTGCATTTTCTAGTGTCGAATTTTTGTCGGATCAATTCTGAACTTCTGTCCCAGAAAATCCTCACTCTTATAAAAAAAAAAATTAAAAAATTAAAATCATTTCCCGTAATCTGTTAGAGAAAGAATATAGTTCCCTTTTTCAATGAGTCTGGGAAGTACTTTTAAGTAATGTAAGTAATGGCGCCCCGTATCACGGGCGTAGCCGGAAAAATTTCAGCAAGGGGAGGGCGTTGAACTTAAGAAAAAAAAGAGCTTTTATATTTCGCAACCTGTTGATGGTAGAAAGCAGCAGGTTCCTTAGAACGTCGTGCGATCGAGCTCCATTGCATGTCTAGGCACGCCCTAAGAATTTGATGATAACAAAACAATTGCAATTCCATTCCACTTACCCAATTTGTAGGTCTCTAACCTCAATTCTAAGCGCCGATCTGGATCTGAGATTTCCAAAATTTTCGATCATAAATTTCAAAGGTCTCTCCTCATTCTTGAGCTATCTGAAATCTTATTTCCCAACTGAAATATCTTTTAGCATTTCCACTATGAAACGCTATAGAAATATGATTGCGCATATTGATGGCAACCATTTTTACGCCATTATAAGAAATAATTTTTTGCAAATTATTTACCGACTTATTCGCTATTCGGTCTATTTGATATATGAGCGAAAGTATTTGCTGTTTGGTTCATTCGCTATTTAAGTGATTTCTTCACAATGTGAATGATTGAATATTTTAGCGATTTATATTCGCTATTCGATTGATTCGTAATTTCAACGATTTTGCAAATCCACCAATCGGATGTAATTGTTTGTGATATCCCATAACGTTATGGAGTGAATATTTCATTTAGCATCCTATATAATGTTTTTTTGATTCACGATTATTTAGCGCACTTATAATTGTGTCCCGAATGCGCATTTTCACTCTTTATTTCATTTATCATTGCACTCGAACATTCTCAAATCCTTAGTTAATTCTTCCTTTAGAAATCTTTTTTTTTTCGTAGATATTTTTCTCTTCGAATTGATAGAGTTTACCCATCGAAAAAAAAAGCCGATAAATTTTTCCATTTCTAAGTTTTTCACTATTACCCGTCATCGATTTCAACTATATTTATGACGTAACTAAATGGTGAATTTTATTGTTCATTTCCACTTTTTATGTTTCAAATTATCGCTTATGAAAGAAGATATGCGTATCGATCGCTATACTATTATGTATGTGGAGACACTTTTCCAATAATTAATATTTTATGTGAAACTTTATGCAATTGTAAAGTTTAAAGCGCACTCTAATTTACATTCATAATGTTGCATATATATTGCTCCCCCCCCCCCCCCCCACTCCATTCCCTAACAACTTAAATCCAACCTGAATCCTCATTTTCATCATTTTCCACTGCGGAACAAATTGATGCCAAAACGTTATGCTTTATAAAGTTGAACCCATACAGTTGTCGTATTACCTTAAGTAGGACCCGATCTTCGGCCAGATCATGAAAGTATAAATGCGAACTGAATGTAACGCATCAGACAGCCGTTGCTTTTGTATCGTTAAGCGGACAAAGGTGGACATCGCTCTATGTTTGCACAGGATGTAAACACCCATTATGTATATGAGGTACACTCATCACGTTGTTGTTCCAAATTGAATGTCACAGTGATGGATGTGAGAATATTCAAAGCTTGACAGTAATATGACACATTCGTCGCCTAGAATCTAAAGTTTCAACAATTTTTTTTTGAGTGGGAGGGAGGGGGTGAGGAGGAGGAGAAAAGAGAAGGGATTTAATCATTTTGCAGGGGTTTTTCCGTCATTCTATAGGGCACACCTATAGCGCTATTTTTTTGCGAAGTATCTAGCCCTTTTACCCATATAAAGAAGCTGCAGAATTGCGCTTATATGCTGTTTTTTTTTTTTTTTTTCTGCAACAGAACGTTTTCATTCTATTTTTCTTCTTTAGTAGATGGTATTTGCTTTTTTAGCAGCAGTTTATTATGATGTTGGTTTCATTAGGATTGGATCAGGCTATTTCATATTATCTGCAATTAACTTCAACATTAGTTGTTGCGGATGCTTGAGGATGTGCCGAAATTCCAATGCTTTCCTGAAGTTGCAATTTCAGAGTTAGCAAGCATGCCGTAACTTCATCTGAGCTATGTTTCGAGAATTGTGGAATTGTGGTGTCTTTTACAACTCCGTTTCCGCTTTTTGAAAAAAAAAAAGCCTCTTTCGATGCAATCGCAATGGAAGTGAAAGGATTGTTTCGATTTTCAGGTTGGGAAATTCATGAAAGAAGTTGCTAAACGATTTCGAAATAGAAGCAGATCTAATGAGGACTCAATTCAACCTCATTTATGGCGAGGCATGGCTTTGTTAGTTTTTCGAAAATGCTGAAAAAGTTTCTCAAATTATTTTCTTGTTTAGAATGCTTGAATTCGAGCATTTCCCATATTTCAAACCTATTGAACTTAGTGATTATTTGAAATTTTAAATTATTGTCAGGTCATTTTCAAATTTCATCGCTGTTCTAAAGGTTGTATGCATGCTCGATAATTTTTACGCGTAAGCCGTAATTGATACGGCTTATTAAACGAGGCCGCATTTAGTGCTAGGAATGTCAGAGGTCAGAAGGGGAGAAATGAGCACGACAAGAGAGGGTATCTTTCCTTTATCATAGCATCAATGAGTCGAATACGACAAAGGGTTTTTGCTGGTCTTGTTGAGTTTTTTTTTTGTGGTTGTAAAACTGAGTGAAATTAATTTTTTCACTATTCAAAGGAAAGAGATAAGATGTTTAATTTCGGGCAGATCAATACTGTCGAGTAGGATCTTGAAATATTCTCGACCAAAATATTGACGATGGTTGAAAGTTATAAAAAAATGGTAATATATAGGATAAGAGGAAAATACATGATAATCTCTTTGTGAGTTGAAATGTGGCAATGATGCACGATGCGTTTACTTGCGCATCGCTAGTTTTTTATTGCGATGCGCCGATGTGTTTTTACAGTTTTAGATCGGTATTAGATGTCTTCTATCTTATGTACCACTCCATTTTTGTAATTTCTATCGAATTTCGCTGAAAAAATTTGCTTCATTCTGCTTTTGTAGGAAATTTCTAAAACATTGATTTAGTACAGCTATTATTTTATAAAATGAAATTCATCGGGATCTTTTTTTTTGCATTTCTCTATGAGAATCCATTCGTAACATCAACTAGTAGAGATCGGAAGTACACAGTGAAGGGCTGCATATAGTGTTAATCGACTATGCTTGTAAATACATTCATATAAACATCAACAATGGAAAGAACATGAAGTGCTTTGACCTTTCCACTTTGTCATCAGCTTCCGACTATAAACCCTGGGTTTGTAAGTGTATAAAAACGGTATATGGTAAGAGCTGTTAAATTTTCGAAATGTTATTAACTGATAGGTGAGGTTGCGAATGTGTGTTGAAAAAAAAAAAAAGCGAACCGGAGAACATCTCTTTGAAGCACAGTAGTGATCGACGTTTATAGGAAGCACTGATGGGTTGAAGTTTGCTACAAGAACCAGTTCTTTTTGCTGTCACTTCGTTCATTCAATCCGTACTCCAAATGAACTATGGGCATCCGTCTCAAACCAGTAATACAGTACCCGGAAAACATCCCTGAAATAATGCTGTTAAATTTGCAAAGTTAAACGTTCAAATGTATGGGAGGTCGATCGTTGGCGCACAATATTAGATGAGCTTCATCTCGATTTCGAGAGTAACCAAAGTGTAAGTGATATCATTTGAATGTTTCCAAGGTGCGTGGGTGTTATCTATGAAGAAATATGTCC
Source organism: Baylisascaris procyonis (assembly GCA_037389465.1). Lineage (NCBI taxonomy): Eukaryota > Metazoa > Nematoda > Chromadorea > Rhabditida > Ascarididae > Baylisascaris > Baylisascaris procyonis. Next base: position 6,402,586 of record JAZARR010000059.1, read on the forward strand.
TTGTTTATGATTGGAACGTGAACGCAAAGAATCTAGCCGTAAAGTTTCGTTGTGAGAGAAGTGAAGGATAGCAGGGCACGTATCTGTTGTGCGCACTCGTCGACACGCGTACAGCTCTCGCCGCTCGTTGCTGGATGTGTGAACTTACGACATGGCTGTTTTGTATTTATTAAATGAGTCTGCATACGATCGTCACCCGAATGGGTCTAGTCGACTACCAAATTGTCCACCTCAGCAAGCGTGATAGAGATGGAATTTTGACAGGTTGCTGTCCTCTGTCCCCCATCTTCACCCCGTAGTATTGTCCACGCCTTCCGTAACCACGCGCTACTCGATGCGCGCTTGCCGCATGTCAATGATCGCTTAGTGGCGTTGCGTTTCGGTGGCGCACTCGCTCGCTTCCTCGACGTCTGCTTTTCACTTTGAATTTCAGGCAGGCCCAACTCCTCGAGGGGTTGTGTCAACGTTGCTCTACAATTGGATCTTCACTCTTTGAATGACGCTAAACGCCAATGAGTTCAGAAGTTGGTTTCTCGTTGGAAGTTACAGATTCAGAAACCACCTCATGTATCACTTCTGAAATTGACGCCCTTCGTGGCGGAGTTTTTCACGGCGCTCGGTCACACAGCGATCAGCTGTTCGCTCCTCTTCATGTATGTCAATCGTTTTTCAAATTGCGCTCTCTATCCCAACACACTATTCTGCATTATTGAACGTCTGTCGCTCCAACTGCGTCACTCATTCACCTCTCTTACAGCTCTCTGCCCGTTCTTCGGCAAGCACCGTCGAATGCGCGAGGCGGGTGCGCCTTCCTGCGCTCTTGATTTTATACGTTGTTTCCAATTGCTTGCGTTATGAAAACGGGTTTTTTTTAAATATTAAATTTATTGGTAAGTGAATACAGTAGTTGAGTGTAATCCCGTTATAATTGCGCCTTCCCAGAGCTAATAAACCCTTAGCAAAACGTTACAGGTTGATATAGGTATTGTTGTTGCATTATTGCTTAACGCAACGCATCTCGAAAACCGGTGCGTTGCGCGGCGGCTCTTTGTGTGCGCCGTTGGAGCCTTTATCAGAGAGCAAGGTGTTGCATAGCTGCTAGACGTTTTTCAGATAGTCCAGTTAATGTTCCGCGCATGTAGGACATATGCACTCATCTGGTCTCCTATTACGGTCACATCTAACTGCGCTAGCTTAAAATTGCATCGACGACCTGTGTTCGTCGAGTTTGCAATATGGTACATAAACCAATCAGTTCGTTTTTAAATCGATGGCATTATATAAGCCGTGCAGATTTTTGCCTCGCTAAGTTTCCCAACTATATAAGTCTTACTACCCTTAACAAATTTATTTGTTGCAAGGCAAAATATTATCTGCTTTTGCATTTAACGTTTAGGAGTTGAACAAGGAAGTTTAGTTTTTATCGTTTTACTCCTGTAAAAGAGAGGTTCATAAACAGGTAAGTTGTTACCTGTTGATAGAAAGACTGGTGAGTATTGCGAGGTGGATAAACGGGCTTCAGAAATGAACATATTCTCTCACTCACATCAGCGAAATGGAGGTCATTCAAGGTCATTTTTTCCACAACCGAATACCCGGAATGAGTGTCGTTGCGCAGAGCAATTTGTATGAGGTTGCATATATCGTTGTTGAATATGTGAGACCGACTACAACAGTATACCGGGACTGATTCAGTACGCGTTCTAGCGGTGTGGTACTTTGAATTTCAGTACGTATCAACTTATTACCACATGTAATTTATTCGAAACCCGACCAGTCTATGTGCATAAGAAAAACCGGAAATTTTTTCAACGACGAAGATTGTAAAATCTCTGGCTTTGTATTCGTTCTAAAGGATGACTTCTTTATTCGAAGCAACGAAAACGCTAGAATATCAATCCTCTAGTATTTGCTGTCTAATTTTCATCACTACTCTATACCATAATAAGCCTGTCCTCCTTCGTAAGTCGCAACCATATTTTGGAACTGAGGTCATTGCGAGATCTGAATGTTTTGAAGGGGTGAATCTGTCAATTGTGTGTGCATCATATTTTGCTAAGTTTTTTTCATGTAAAGAAGAGTGGGAAGTTTCTTACTTTCATTTAATTCACCATTGAAAATCTCCTATGGATTAACCTAAACGATATCAGAAACAGTCAAATAATAGCTTATCATAGAATCTGAGATTTGATGATTTTTTAGAGCGAAGCGTCGAGGCCAACTACCTCAAACACAGGCATTGTGGAGCGCTGTGCTGAAGACGCGGACCCGGACGCCGCAGAGGAAGGTCCCCCAGCAAAAAAGGCCAAGTTGGTGTTTGTCGTATCTTTGCATATCTTCTGCAAAAATATTTCAGTAGATCATGTTGACTAGATGTCTCTCTGAGGAAAAAAAAAATTGTCGAATTTTCTTATTTTAGAATTTGTAAGTAACAGAATTGTTTTATAGCTTGTTCATCTCGTTTACAACAGATGAAGTTGCCCATAGCAGGACTTAGGTGAATAAGCGGTGGCCGTCACGAATCATCCTTAAACATCCCAGTCGATATCTAAATTTGTCGAGGCTACTCATGGTGGTCCAACTGTCCTTCTGCATCTTCGTTATTGGCCAGGCATTTTCATAGACTAGAATGAAGCCAAAATGCTTTGAATTTTGAATGCGAATTGCGAGAGATTGCCACAAATGGTGACTTAGTTAATAAACATATAGAAAAATATTTCTGTTGAAGTGGATATGCGAAGCATAATAAACTTTTATATGGGAGCATGTTTTAGAGCATATTCAGCGTTTCAAAACTAATTCATAAACATTTTTGCTGCATTGTGACGCCAGGCAGACTGTATAAGTTTCTGGTTCTTTAGATCTTTACGTTAATATTATTATAAATTTTCAAATATTAAGCTTCTTCTGGCTGCTAGTAGATGAGGTCGAATAGATTTAGGTGGGAAAGAGGAGGAAACAACTCAAACTCATTTATTTTCACCGTTTTTGATTTCTGGAAAATAGTTGAAATCATTTCCTCGGTTTATTTATTATTGTGAGATAAGTTAAACCATTTCCTTAAGTTGAGGCCACATTTAGTACCATATTTCCTCCTTTTTTTCCTTGCGCAATATTCTATATGCATGAGGTTGACCTCTGTTTCTTGGGAAAGCTGTGAGCGGAAATAAAATGAAAAAAATGTAGATTCAGATTGACTAGCCTGTATTGATATTTGATAGAAATAAGTGTTGTATTGATGGGAATAGCTGTGATATCGTCATCGTTGTGAGTGAAGAGATGCTTTCAAAACACAAATTGGCTCATAGCTTTAGCCGTTGACGTTGACTGTAAACGTTCAAAAAGTTGCCCTTATCTATTGAGTTGTTTCTTTTTTGCTTTGTTACGATCAGCACTCATGATCGGTGTTTTCGTTTATGGCCGAGCAGCTGCAGCGTACGACCTGTCGCGTCTTCCTATAGTGTATCGAGTGGCGTTTTGCAAAAGCACTAGACTATAGAATACGTTTTTTTTTCCAAACACTTTTTGGTGATGTTTTTGAGCGAAGCGGAAGACATAAAGTTGAAAGATGCCGTTGGCAAATTGCCGTCATTGAAGAGAAGGAAAGGAAGGAGTGAGCGATAGATGGATGAGAATATATTTGCATTGAGAGACTGCTTATTTTCTTACAGCCTTTTATTGCGCTTGATGTGTGCCCTATTGCAGAAAAATGCAAGCCGGACTGCAACAAAGCAGCTCGAGGTCGGTTGGACAACGCCTTAAGGTGGGTCGGCAAATTTTTGATAAGTTTTCTTGTAATCAGATGTTTTCTACTTATCTTCTAGCAGTTTATTGACGAACTAATTTTCTAAGTTTTTTTTTTTGATGAATTTTAATCGGCATTCTAATATCTTCATTTTAACATCATGTAGTGCTTTTTTTAGATTGTTGAAAAGTTGAAGCCTAACCGAATTGTGGCAACCGTTGATTGTTGCCAAGAAGATCGGCTGGCAGAAAATAGTAGTTGGTTTTGCGAAGAAACTTTACGCATGGCAGACCGATATTAGGATTTTATTTCGATTCGCTGTGCTAGTAGTTCAGTCTAGTTGAGTATGGCAGCTTTGATTTGAGAATTTTTTTTTTTATTGGTCATTTAAAATATGTTGACTAAGTGAGTAGAATGCTGTTTAGGAGTCAACTCTGAAGGAATCTCTACAAACAGCAAGGAACCAGTCATGCCGTTCGCCCGCCGTCGATTACTCATCAACCATATCACCAGTGTCTCCTCGATGCCTGAGTGTTACACAAGTCAACACGATTCGAGTCATTGGACAGTATCTCAAGAACTTAGGCATGCAGTGAGTGAATTATCTCTTCCGAATGCATTTTTCACTTTTTCTTAACTGATGTCGCAACTCAGTAAGCGGAATCAAGTATTATTGCATTACAAAGTATAAATATTATTGCATATATATATATATATATATATATATATATATATATATATATATATATATATATATATATATATATATATATATATATGAGTTAATATGTATGCGCGTGCAAATTAATGTTTTATATTCTGCAGCATGTTCCAAATTTACATTCGTTTTTTAGAGAGGCAATTCGAAACATATCGGTTTATATATGCACTACTTGTTGCAGAATGATGCATTGCCTGAATTATTAAAGCAATCCGAAGTCATGTTGATGAATGTAAAGATATTGAAGCAACAGTTTAAGCGGAAAAATGAACTCGAAACGTATCTGAAAAATAGAAATTTTTATATGTTGTATTGTGTGTGTTATGTTTTCGAGTTTCTCGAGGTATTTATAGGATGGTAGGTTTTTGTTTATGCCATTTGCTGAAAAGAGGACGAGAGAGGAGTGAGGTACCCCTTATAGAAGTGAAGAATAGGCATATCATCTGTCACCGCAGAAATAATTTAGATAGCCAGAAGGTCTTAGAAAGACTGCGAGTTCTCAGCTGTATCCGGCGAGCGCCTAGTTTATTGTCTGTATCCGTCTGTGTTTGCGAACCGCCTGCCCGCAACTGAAATAAGCTTCTAATTATGTGAAGCATTTGACGAGAATTTCCGTTGAAGAGGGCAACCAAAGATTTCAACCAGTGATTTTAGGAAGGAGCGTAAATTGGAGAAAATAGTTGTGTTTTGAACTATCAGCACAAGCTTAATGAAATGATTCGACCGGTCGAAGTCGTTGAAAATAATTTTCCCACATTTGCGACGGTGAAACAAGATACCTTAGCGATCTTATGAATTCGGAAAGGGAAGACGACAAGTTGTAATCCATTTTTCCTTCTTTAGCCAGTGAAAAGATTGCAGAGTTGCTCACCATGCCGATTCATCATTATCACTTCGCCTTGAGTGATTCATACAATCATAAGAGATGGAACACCGTTTATCATCGGTCGCTTGTCACTACTTTTTTTTATTCATATGCATTCCGTTTATCTCTGTGGTGTTTTTTTTTTCAAGGAAATCCACTCATTAATCAACTTTATGAAGGATTATTTCTTACGAACCATACTTGGAGTGATGTTCATTTATAAAAAACGTAAGGGAGTGATTTTAAAGTCACAAAAATGTCAAGGCAGTTATGATGTCGCGATATAGAAGTATGTGGTATCCATCCAGTGGAAACTTGAGAGGGCGGGCTAGTGAAGTGGGAAGTAAGCAAAAATAAACCAAGGGAACGGCGCATAATTTTTGAGGAGGTATTTCTTGCGATTCCAGTTGATCGAAACGTTGCTAAATAATGTTGAAGCATACGGTAGAAATCCAGTGACCATCGAACCGGAACGTCCTCTGAGATGTTAACTACAGATTTGATGGAAGATAGTCGATGTCACTCTGCTATTATCGAAACACCTGAGTAAAAACTCAGATATATATATATATATATATATATATATATATATATATATATATATATATATATATATATATATATATATATGGAAGTCTAAATAATTGTTGAGTGAGCTTATATAAAAATAGTTTCCATTTTTACACATCACGCTTTAGCAAAAATTAATTGGCGTAATTTGTTAAAAACAGGTTTTTAAAGGGAGACTGTGGCGACGCTATTTGCTGAGAGCGGATGCCGTTTGGAGGATTCGTTAGCAGTGCGTCTGCGTGAGTGTTGTTTGAATGGCGAATGGGATTTGGCATTACATATCGTCGGCAAGATGACACCATATGTTTCACGCTCTAGCCTCTTGAGTATACGTGTAAAACTACTCGAGGAGAAATTCGTTGAATTGCTAACCAAAGAACAGGTGATGTGTCTTACTATAACGGAGAATATAAGATGGTGCGTTCTTTATTCCACGGCAGCCGTCGTTGCTTTTTGTTTTTTGGTGGGGATAGTGAGATTTGTTCTTCGCATGAGGTTGTAGGGTAATAGGAATCCACATGAAATGTGTTCTTTTTGGAGGTGCTTGAGGCATTTTTACGTACACAAAATGCTATTATTGGTCGTTATGTTCGAAGCGCTATTGAGCCTAACGAATTTTTCGGTTTTGCACTGGTTGTGAGAATAGAAAGGTTGCCGAATTTAATCATCCCATATGCATTTTATGCGCGTTCTGCAGCCTGTCACTTACCTAATGATGCACGACGTTTATAAATGTCAGTTTTTAGATTCAAGGCAAAAAAATTGAAAGATTTGAAGTTTCGGTGTGCGCGATGCTTATTTAGTCGGATGTTGTCTTTTTAATGTATAAGACTCAAAAAGATGGCCAATAGTTTCCATGGGAAGTTAGGTTATTGCGCCATTGTTTTTCAGCCACTCGTTAATACTGATGAAATTAAGGGAAGGGAAAGAAATAAATATGAGCATAAAACGCGATTTCAAACTTTTTTGTTTTCAAATGCACCTTTTTTTACTCTTCTTTACAAGGTGCTCATTTCTGTAGACATTTTACGACGCCTAATCGTGTTTTTCTTTTTTCACCAATTGAACAAATTCAATTCGATTCATACTTCAGTTTTTAGGGGAAAGAAGATGGGGAGGGGCATACATTTTTAGGTCGATCATTACTGTACTATTAGCAGCAGCGGTCTCGAGTGATGAATTTTCAAGCATATGATGAGATCACGCAAAACACTACTAAGGGCGAAATGTTTGCACTGGCATTTCGTTTGCTTGTGCATTAATTCTGGCACAAATCAACAAAATTTACAACCTTCCATATCCAGAACATCAGTTTTTATCCATGTAAATAGAGGACGGTGATATGTGAGTTGTGTGGTTATATTTATGAAGAGTGATTAAAATTGTGATGTGCAAATTATTTAACGCCATTGAGCGAGGCTGTTGATTTTTGAGGAAATTGAGGGCTGTCGGTAATAATTGACAATGTTATTTGAAATCAACCATTTTTATTTTTGCGCGTTTGAAAACGTAGGCCTTCTTTTAGTTAGTTAATGCTTTATTAAATTAATCAGGTGGTTTGCAGACCGTTCAAGCATTGCGACTGTTGTCTGTCGACTTCCCATCTCATGGAAACTTTGCGGAACGTCGCAATTTTCTTGCAACACTCTTGTACGTTGATCCAAATGTGAGTCATTCTTTGTTACCTATTCCGCAGTCTTTGGATTTCGATAGATCTTGCAATACAATTAATTTTGAACGATATTTTCCTTAAACATCGCTTCAGCTGCTATTGTTAATCAACACAACCACATTCCATGCTTCTATCGGTTAGAAGCTTTGCGTAGGTTCTGGTTGTAGGCTGTCAATAACAAATGGTTATATCAACACGGTCGAAAAATTGTTGAACGTGCGTACAATTGCAGAATGTTGATGTATATGCGAAGACAGGGGCACATCGCAATCGTCAAGAGAGAAGTGCACTGGTTTCAGACATCCAACAGCTTCTACCCACATCTGTTATGTTGCCTCCTTGCCGTCTTGAGCAACTTCTGAAACAGTGTACGTGCATTATCAAGTGACCTCTTGTTTGTTTTGATGTTTTAGTCATTACAGTGTCCGACATCCTTCAGCCTATCCTCACCAATCCCTTCGCACTTTTGATTAGATTTCTGTACGTATTTCTAAGCCCGCAAATGTTCAAGCATTATTTCAAAAAAGTGCAGTAGTTTCTGAAGCATTTTGCCCATTTTCGTTATCATGTTTGTCACTGGTGCAGCGGTGATCTGACACTGGCCTCCTCTGTCTTTACGGGATCGCCTTAGTTCTGCAGTTTACAGCATTTCGGCTGAAAAAGGTGCATTTTGATAGCAGCAGCGTTGTAACTGAATGTAACGTTTTATTAAGATGCAGGATAAATGCTGATTGAGATGAGTATTATTTAAAAAGCCCCATTTATGACAAAAAAATTTAAATGCCGGTGTGTCTACAGCATGGCGGATGCAAGCGCGTGATTGCTACCTGCATATGGCAGAAAGAAGAGGCCCATCACCGGAATTTATTCTAGAGGATCATCAATGCAGCTGGGAGGATTTCCCTCTGTTCACTTCCCAGGTTCGTTTAGTATGCATTATTCTTATCTACAAGTTGCATTTTATTTTCTGAATGTCTTGCTTTTATTTTTATTATCATTTCATTATTCAGCTTATTGATAAGGATGCAATTTTCGTTTTAGGTGTTAAGCAACCATCAAGACGAAGTATGGTGTGCCGCTTTTTCGCCGTGTGGTAAATATTTAGCTACGGGTGCTAAATGCGGCCCGACACTCATATGGAAGGTTGTTAACGGAAGAACGATAGAGCCATACAAGTCATTCGGAGGTAGGCATAAATTGTTCGCTTCTGTTCATCGCTTTCATATTTGTCTGATTTTGCGTTTATGTTTATCGTTCTTTATATCGCTCAATTTCAATTTTTTATTATACAGCCAGTCAGAATTATACATACCTTTCGATCATACATTTGCGTTTTATACTGTTGGCGATCTAAGACGGTTGCGATGACACCTCTGAATTAACAACAACCACAAGCCCTATAGTCTTATGTCGAAGAATAAACACGAATCACCCCTAAGCGTGTATGTAAAAGATTTTGTTAAGACAAATCGCCTAAACATTTCTTATAATTGTTCTTACATTGGAGGGAAATGATTTCCCTTGAGGGGTTGTTTAGCGAAGTAGAGATAGTGTTCATCGGTTCCGAGTTACTAAACAACTCACCTTTGCGACCGAACACTCGTTCATCGGTTCCGAAAGTTTTACGAGTTACTAAAAGCTCATCTGTAGTGGTTTTACTACTCGTCGTAATGGCTACATGGTTCGCCGCAATTTCATACGAGTTTTTTTAGGAATTTATGGATTATGAAAGGGAATACGGGAATGAAAATAATTTTCTTTCTTGTTATTAGTCAGTTTTTACATACTTACTTAATATGTGATAGTGTAAGTGATTAATGAGTTTATGATGAAAATATTTTCAGGTAATCAGAATACCGCTGTGGTATCGTGGAGTGATGATTCGGCGCTAATTGCGGTGGCAGCAGCCGAGGACCCCAACACCGATGTGCACGTCTATGACGTTCATAAAGGCACTATCTACTGTACGTTAGATAATCGTGGAAACGATAATACGGTTTTATCGTTCTTTGCTGGTAGCCAACCCTACAGGCTCGTTTGTGCCGATCAGAAGGGTCATTTTTGTCAATATGTAAGTATATATTTGTCTTGATTCTTGAATGTTTTATTTTTAATTTCACATCTTCAATTGCAGTAAGAAATGCAACATTTTACCGCTACGCTAATTTATTTATTTTTAACTACTCGGTATTTTCGTTATTAGTGTTCGGTTTCGATCATATTTTTTTAATAATACAATAATAAATAAACGTTTTTAGATTCTTTCTGATAATTCGGCGAAACCAAGCGGTAAATTCGAAGGTTATAGGATTCGTGCAATTCACTGCCTCAAAAATGGAAATGTCATCGCGGCGGACACTCATAACAGGTAAGTCTTATTTTGTTGATTTCTTTGTTTCTTCATCGATTGCTTGTCACATTCGCATAACTGGGCTAAGATTTGTGCTCGTGCGTTGCTATGAACATGAGTAAATGGACCGGGGGGGGGTGGGGGAAGGAAGGATGACGAGAGATTGTTAAAGAAATTAAAGCGGTTTTATTGCAGATTTTAACTGTTTGTCTAAGATTTTTATGTGGGATAAGGTCTTTATCTCTGTCGTCCCATTTCCAATTTTTTCTCTCATCACTGCACTTTTCTCTATGTGTTACTTCAAAATAGACAGTTTAGATATCTGACGTATCACTGAGGGCTTAATTTCCGTGTTTACCTCAAATCATCAAGCATTTTTACTTCGAATTCCTTGTTGATGCCTCATAAAAGGCAGAATTCGTCCCAGTCGAGGACGTCGTTCGATGTTTCACGATTCTCTAAAAGTAGTGTTTCAAAGGGCACAATTCGAGCATGTGAGATGTTACAAGATCCATTTATTGCTTGAAGTGCACCATTAAAAAAGTGTGCATGATCTGCTGATTTTGCTAGGCAGTATGAACAAACGTAGGCGACAGAGTACTGCTAAGTTTATGTTGATGAAGACAAGGATGGGCGGCGCTCTACCTTTCCCGAAACTACCCGATCAAAACTGTATCGGCATCTAGAGGTGGTTTTCTTCGTTTATTGTCTGTAAGATTCACCTCATTGGATGAGCTTTGAGTTTTTGTGGTGCTTTATTTGAATGGTGGTCGATTGTGCTAGTGCCCTCTGAGGGTACTATTTGCAGGGTGCGTTGCTACCGATTCAGTGATGATTCCGATCAGACTCTGATCCAAGAGCAGAGCCAGATTATCAGCTTTGTTGTTGATAAAACGGAGCGGCATATTCTTATCGACACTAAGCTGCATGGGCTTCGCTTATGGGATCTAGAATCGGCCACTTTGCTTCGCTCGTACACTGGAGCGCCGCATCACGATTTCGTCGTCTTTTCGACGTTTGGTGGCGCTGAACATAGCTATATCGCTACGGGATCAGTTGGTAAGTGCTCTAAAGTTATCAAAGACTCCACTGAACTCCTTACTCTTGATTTTTTAGGCGAGGCTTTCTCATTTGAAAGTCAGTGAATTTAGGCGCATTGTGACCCTTGTTTATTAGCGGCGATTTTCGGTGAAATTTTTCCTCGTTTATTTTTGCTCAAGATCGCTCTGTTTGCTATATCCTGATGGATGGGTCGATTTTGTTCAGCGATGTTGCTTTACATTTGAACTATTAGAGTTCCGCCTCATCTTGTTCATAGAATGGGTTTCACTCACTCGCGAGTGCTTACTGCTTTTTTTACACGAAAGAGTTTCGTTTGAGTTCGATAAATTTGGAACGTTATTTGAGTTTGATTGTTTGATCAAATTAGCCTCTCAGTGAACGTTGTTGGAATACTGGCCTTGCGGAATTGGGGGAGATCGAAGTTTTTGTAAAGAATGTGCAATACCAAAATTCCAAAGATTAACGGTTGTTTAATGAACTATTATATGTTACTCTTGATTTTGGCTTGCAACTTTCAGTGAAGGGAGCATATGTTTTCAGATGATAAGGTGCATATTTGGAGTCATAAATCGGATCGGCTGATCGCTAAGTTGTCTGGGCATACGGGTAAGGTGAATGCCGTCGCATGGAATCCGGTGTACCCACAACTTTTGGTCTCATGCTCGGATGACAGCACCATTCGAGTTTGGACTCCGTTCAACGCCGATAATCCGTGAATTTAATTGCCATTGTGGTAGGTAAAATTGGACGGCAAACTGCGCTTCAGATTTTGTTTAGATGCAAGCAGTTCCTAATGGGCTCATTGTTGTCTTTGGATTTGAAAAGTGCAAACAAAATTGATTGTTGTAGTTAGTTTTTGATGGTACGATATGTTGATGGGGGGAAGGATGGAGATGGCTAGGGGTTAGAAATGACCTTCAATGTTATTTAGCATTTTAGCGCTTTCAGTGTTCACCATTCTTTCTTATTCTTTAAAACTAATTTTATAATGTAAAATAGGAATTTTGTGATTGCAATTTGCATGAATTCGGCGGCCCTTCACAAATCTATCAGTAACCAACTTCGTTTAATGAACTGTTGGCAGAAGAAATTGTTGAGCTGCATTTCCGAGAGAACAACATTACAATTCATTTTCCTTCCTCAAAAAGTTCTATTGTTTCAAATATATTTTTTATCCTCAGCAATTTACGTTCATCTGCAAAATTCTCAAAAAAAAAAAAAAAAAAAAAAAACTTATGAACGCAATGGGAGAAATCGTAAACTTAGACATGGAGCCCAATGAAGTGCTTGATGGCGTTGAATTGCTGTTATTGGTTTGGTGTGGATTTTTTCATTTAATTATGGGAGTTGAGGTGGTTTGCTGCTGATTAGTCACAGATTTCGATGCATTCGGTCATCATTCACAGTCTACCTCAGCAATAAAGGTGATAGTATTCGGTGTCGTATTTGAATGCGTGCTTCGTCCTGTGACGGTGACTGCATGTTTAAAACTCTTTAAGCGTAGTGGCCGCATTGAACGGAGACGAATTATGGCCATGACCTCTGTTCTCATTTTGGATAGGGTGGAAGGAGGTGGGGGAAGTGGAGGGATTCATATATCCCTTCGCAGTATTTGCGAACGATAGGAGTGATGCACATTAGAGCCGCACTGGAATTCGGGTCCCTTGATCTCCATATCTCGCGCTTTGCTTGAGGTTCTGGTTTCGGTTCTGTATTTTACATATGTGCACTAAAACTGAAGCAGAATACCGGTCCTACAATCCCAAATCATGATGTTTTGAATTCATGTACCGGCATTTGAAAGACGCTTCACAGCCCTGCTTCATATTGTTTCCTCTCTCTGCTCATCCATAAGATGGGGAAAAAAGAGCAGTTCTTCACATCCGACAAATTACTGAAAGAAATTTGGGTTCAGAATACTAAGGTTTTGCAAATGTTCGCCAAACTATCACCCACATTTTCATTGAATTCTCCTACGCGAGCGTCTTAAATTCTAGTAGTTAAATGTAGTTGACACTTTTATGGAAAAGCTCAACGAATGCTTGAAGACCGCACCGGATGTAGGGGATTAGCCACTTGCTTCACCATTAGGGAGTTTAGTGAATGTTTCGAGAACCCTAATTTTTCTATTAAAGCGCTATCTTGCTCACTGTGCCTTATCAAGTGTTTAGCACGAGATTACAAGAAGAGTCTCATTGATGCTAGGTAGGTGTGCATATGTTTTCTATGCCCATCTGCTATAGCCTTTGTAAGTGATGTGTTGAACATGCATTACTGCAGTGGAAGCAAGTCGTGTTGATTTTGAATGAAGCATGGAGGTTTCATAAAAATTTCAGAATTATTCACTGAGAATAAGTTCACTTTTTTTTTTATTTTTCGATATATCACTGACGAATCATAACTTGAAAAAAAATTTTTTTCTTTGCTGAAGACATGAAGACAAATTGTTATTGATATGTATTGAAAAAATATTATCATTGACAAAGATATATTAAAAATCGATATATCACTCATGTATGAATGAAGACAAATTCGTAGCACACGATTGTTATTAGCATTGAGGTTTTCTTTTTCTTTGCAAAATCCATCACTATTTGTTGCCCCGCACGTCTCTGTTCACTGCGCATTTATTCTCCTCAAATTCATTGGAATTGCTCCATTCAATTATTTCTGCATATTTTTATGCGTAGAGTTCACACTGTGCTTCCCAATAATTGCTTCCTGGATTTAGTCTTTTTGTTTTGCTTGACATTATCAGTGGGATATGTTCTATTTCAACTGCTTTGATGATTTCACTGTTTTCACTTAAACTTTTTTTTAGAGAGCTTGGTTGATTTTCGAATATATTATTTAATATTTACAGAAAAGTATGATATGATAGAATATAGAGAAGTAAAATTATAAGTATATTAGTGAGTAGAAGTGAGTACGCTGCATGAATTTACTAACGTCGTATTTCACCACAAAAAAAAAACGTTTCATACGGTTCGTGAAAGCTTTAGTATAGTACGGTTTATTCAGCACCGATAGGTTGATAGTACTGCAGTGAACAACACCTCAAAAAAAAAAAAGTGTTGAGCAAAACGAGAGACGAAGCATAATTACGAATGGTTTGGAGCTTATTGAGTGGGTTTTCTGATTGTTTACCTCTTGCATAGTTGTTGAATGCGTTGTGTGAACTCGTGGAATTATTCGTGTTGGGCGTATTGCCCATTATTAGCTCTTATAAGTTTTTTTTTTTTTTTCTGTGCACTTCATAAATTCATTATAATATATGATTTCAATTTTCTGTTCTTTTGTTGTATATGCGCAATATAGTCGTAATAAGTGATATTTCATCTACTGCTATCTATTTTCGATTATATTTGCAGTAGTATGCTAATAATAGAGTGCGCTATAATTGAAGAATTTCCTTAATGAAGCACATTACTGCTTTAAAAAGTAATTTCAAACTCTCATAATGTGGTACCATTTAACTCAAATTTTGTTTTACTAAAATGTTTATTATGAAACGTTTTTTTTTTATTGTGTTTAATATGCTACATTATGCGGCAAACATTTCGAACCTATTTATAGACATACTTATGCTTAACGTTAAATCATTAATCGTTGTTAGACTATATTGTGCGATAGTTTATATTAGCGAATATAGATAGTAGAAAATATTGAAACAAAGTTGATTGATTATATATGAAGATTACTGGGTTCTTCTTAAGAAAATTCAGAAGATCGTTGCCCAGTTTGCATGTTTGAGTGTATCTCTGTTGTATTATGCAAGACGATTTGTTGAAATGATTGAAGGTCTTTGAACGCTTTATTTATTTACTTTTTTTTCGATTTGTAAATGAGTTATTCTTTCTGTTGTGTATTTTGCAAGGGATGAAGTTTTTTTTGCATTTTAGTTTCATATATTGAGCATATACATTTGATGATTACGTTGACGTTTTTTTTTTTTTTTTAATTTGCCGGCCATCGATGGCTCGATTGGCAGCTTTGTTCTTGCTTGGTTTCATTCTTTCTTCTTTTTTTTTTTTAAATCGGAAATTGCACTTGAATTGAAGTTTGTGTTCATTTGCCTACATTAATTTAGCTTAACGTCCAACACTAAGGAATCGAACTTCAAGTTGAAGTACAACTTATTGTCATTTTTCACGCTTAAATTTGTCCTTGATTTTCTATTTTTATTGAGGATGTAAGAATATCGTGAAGAGAAAAGTTGTTTCGTCATTGGTGGTGAGCAACTAGCCAAATGAAGGGCAGGCGGTGGGGGGGGGGGGAGGGGGTTACGTTCTCAGAATTACTGTATACGAGAGTCGGTTGATTCGAGCCGTTCACAGTTATAAATTGCGTCTAGGTTGAATGCGGTGCTGATTGCAAACGAGAAAGAGTTCAGAATCGAATTTACTCCAGACTATCCCAGTTTGTTGTTAGCGGTATCAACGTGCATTATCCATTTTTTTTTTTCAATATTAAAGAGTGTATTGGTTGACTAAAAAAAATTATTGCGCTTTGCATGAATAACCCAATTTGGGTTCGCCTTTCATGAGCAGCTTTCCCTATTTTATTCCACACTGCCAATATTTATGAACGTTTATTCATTAAAGCTTTAGCGGGTGAAAACGTTTCATGATCATTTAAAAGCTATTGGCGAAAAATCATTTAAAAGCTAAATATCATATATTCGGCTATTGGCGAACAAAATGTACTATTTTTTTTTTTTTTGCCTTAATCGACCACTATCCATCTAAATCAAAGAAAGCATATTATCAAGTTATGTTTAAATTTTCGAAATGAATTTACTTTTCCAATTTTTCGAAGTGCAAGAGCTTTAAAAGTATTCGAACTTGAGATAATATAAGAGAAAGAAACTAGTTCAACTCCCCTAAAATTGCCTATAATGCTTGTTTATAGATTCATGAGTCGCTTCACATAAGAACTCTATCGTTGTAGTGATTTCTCTTTACATCACTTAGTTTCAGTCGTTCCCGAACAATGCTACTTTTTTTTTTAATGTCATCGAGAGAGATGTTGCAATTTGCTTCGCACAATTGATATGTGTGGGAGCCATTGTATTATATTTGTATACAGCAATTGATGATTTGAATAAAATATTCGCTTAATGGCCACTTATAAATTTATTGATTATATTTGAATGATTTATTAGAGATCTCTCAAATCTCAAAATTTCTCGTAGGTTTTGCGGGATGAGTCATGGGTTTTTTCATTTGTGGTCGCTGTGGATATTAGCCAAAGGGAGGGAGTAGAGTAAAGCTGAATATGGCGATCAAGCAAGCCTTATCAAGAATTTGTTATTTCTTTTCAGCTTTAGTCCCTAATTGTGATTGAAGACGCATTATTTGTCAGATGTGGATTGATTGCTTCATCGCCCACTGCGGTAGTAGTCGTCGGCTTTCACGCTACGGGTGGTCTCCTCTGTAAAGTAAAAAAAATTCGTTGTTCTAATTTTTTATCTCACTTTAGGGTTCCTAATTTGTTCGGCATGGTTGCTTTAGTCAAATTCCATGTGACAAAAGTCGAGTCAGTAAAAGATGAATCAGCACATCGAAACTTTTGAGTGAGTCAGTTTGGTGACAAGTTATGCCGAATACGGATGCGCACTACAAACAGCAACTGCGCAGTAGAGATAAGTAGTCTAGCGCAAAATGCCCAATGACTAGTTTTTGTTTTTTTTCACGCACAGTAAGTATAGTGTATCCATGCTCCTCAGGAAGAAGTGGTTCGCTAGTCGGACCCCCAATGCATACATTAGAAGGTCTTTGTGTATTTGAATGTTTACGGCCTTTTTTTTTGCACGGACATTGATCGATCCTGCAGCACAACACGACGACAGTTTGCTTTATATGAATATGATTGTGAAGAACGTTCAAAGCAGATGATGAGCAATTAAAAACTTCGGCGATGTGAAAACGTTTCAAAGAGGCAAAAATAAGCGAGAATTACTAGGCTGGGATGCAAATTAGATATAGCAGAGCAAGTAATGCAAGCCTATTATGTGAATTTCACCATCTAAAGCTCGCCGTATATAATTGTTTTTGACATTTTATCAGCCTTTGCAGTCGAATTGCTCAGGTATATTCACACGCGGATACGTGAATGGTAATAAACAGGTGGATGGGAAAACGCATTTGTGATTGTTGAGAGCGATGATTACGCTATCTATAGATTCGGTAATTCGGGTATCTCGACGTACGTCGGCGTTGAGTATATCGTGTAGCCGTCTTTAATATGGTGCTCATGTAACGTCTCATCATCCTTCAGCGCGTTCACTGTAATTATTTACATCATTTAGGTTACTTCAGTTGTTCGTAACAAACAATTCACTTATCCAAACTTATATAAAATCACATCATCCCCACTACAGAGAATTCGTTTCTTCTCGAGAATTCGGTTGTATAGTTGAAACGTTTCCTTTAAAATGATCATGCTTACATAGTTATTTCTTTCTTGTCATCTCTTCTAAGAAGTATATTTTCCCGTCCCATTCATCGTATTTCGCGTTTTAATCATTTTTACTCATTCTACATATCCGTCCACCACGAATAAAATGAATCACTAAACAACTATGCCAAATGGAGTGTGTCCTCATTGTGGAGCAATTAGGACCTTAGGCTTTGCGCCTAACAAGAAAATGTGTTATTATAACACGTTGTTTCGTAAAGCGTAATATTTGTAATTTATGGTGACAACTAACGGAATTGATATGTTCGTCGATTAGTTAATAAAGAAGTAATAACGATACGTTACAAGCGGAAAATGAACGTAAAATAACGAACCTCCAAAGATGATATGTTGAATATCAATTGGTATACCGGTTTGTTCGAGAATCCTCTCCTTTACAGTTGAAATGGTATCCTTTGATGAAAGTACTATTTCAATTGTATGACCTGCATATTTACGCGTTTTGTTATGAACGATCACTTTTAATTTCCTGCAAAAAAAAAAATTCATTACTTATAAAATTTTGCAAAAAAAGCAATTAATAAAAAAAAATCAATACAAATTCATCTAAATAAAGAAATAAACAATAAATCAAATATAATAATAAATTTCAAATAAAACATTGCAAATAAATAGATAAATAGCTCTTTCTTAAAAATTTCATCCCTCACTATTCTATCGAATAATTTCTTATGGGAAATTATTTGCTTTTTAGAGAGTATTAAAACATCTCAACTAAACGATTAATGATTATTCGTATTTATTTTGAATATTCATCAAATACATTTAAATATTACAACTATGAATAATCAACGGCACTCACATCGATATGCAACGACAGCCGACGATCGTAATAACTAACTGTTTGCTGGTTATGAGCGATGCGAAATGTTTGCTTGCGAAATTGTCGCCAATAAGAGGGAATCATTTCGGCGGGTGGTCGTCGGTCATTTTGCTAATTGATCATTTAAAACGTGATAGAACACCTCGAAAATCTATTTTTTTTTCTGGCTTTCTAATATTGCAAAAATCCACAAAAGAACTCGAATTAGGTGGATCTAGTATAACCATATATCAAGGTCCATAGCTACTGCGCCTCTGCTTCAAAGGAATAAAGTCTACTCTCTACGGAAGAGATTAGCTACGAGGACCTATGCCATACTAGAAGACGGAATGGGAAAGGGGAGAAGCTTTTTTTTTTTTTTGAAATCGACATATCTTGTATTATATTTCCGTTTCTAAAGGTAATTAAACTAGTATCACTAAATTAATTATAAAATAATTCGTTCATAGTAACTGAATAATCTGTCACTAGTTCAAATTAAAAAAAAAAAAACCTAAATTCTATGATAAAAACAACAAGAAATTAAAGCCTCGGATTTCTGAATAGTAAGTATGTGCTCGTAGAATAGAGATGAATAGATAATGGTAGTAACGAAATACGAATTCATCAAACATTATTGGCATAATAACGTCCTAATTAAAGGTGGTAAAGTTTTTTGTTTTTATTATTTCACGTTCTTATGATTGTTTATCGTTATTGTTTACTAATATTTATCAATATTATTTATCACTAATATTGTTTGTTATCATTTGTTATTGTTATTGTTGTTATTATCATTGTTATCATTATCTCTATTACTATTATTGTTCATATTATTATCACTATTATCAGTGCTAGTTATTTATTTATCATTTATTATTATTATTTTGTTATTACTTTTTTTTTATTGTTTTATTACTATTAATGAAACAATAAATTATTTGAAATGTTTTTGAATTATGCAATAACTTTCTTTTTTCACAAAATTATTTGATTAACCCTTTGCAGTTTCAACAAAAATACATTTCACAATTAATGAGATTTTCAACGTTTTACGTAATAATTTAGCAACCGATGATCTGACATTGGCTATAGCGCTGCACAAATCGCATCTAAGTAATGCATTTGAAAATTCGTGTCACATCACGCTCGGCGAAATGCCCTGACTCGATACGGGAATAAAGACCAAGTATCAACGAGCCGTTGTAAGATCTGAGCAAAAAGCAACGGTCGTGGTAAAGTTTGAGTTGTTTAGTCATGAAATGGGTAGATATGTGTTTCCTATCGTCTTAGGAAGATTTCATGCTTGAATGTTGTGTACTAATTTTTACTGAATGGTTTTGTGTTTTTCACGCATGCAGAAAATATTTATTCACATTATCCAACATTGTGGAGTTCCTCATATCGCCTTTAAAAATGTGCTGTTCCGACTGTTTTTCTTTTTTTTTTTTTTTTTTCTAGCAGATATGACATTAATTGGTTTAGACCCGCTGCAAATAGCTTATCTGATTCTAAATTTTCCCATCATTTATTTATAATTTGTTGAACCGGTTGGTCAGATAAGAGAAATGCAAATGCGCTTATCGACCCACTTGCCCAGGCGTATCGTCGTCCTTTCTTTTATGCTTCGATCATCCTCTTTTATCGGTCGATTTGCGACAATATTCAAACTAAAAACGATATGACCAGCTGGGTGGTAGCAATGATTAATTTCAGTTAGAGGATGGCTGCCGCGGTCGATGTTAATCAAAGTATCACCGGCCAAAAAACGGCCACTATTCGAAACTATACAACAAATCCTCGCTTGAGTACGTTATAGTTTCGTTTCGTTTTCTCATATTTAATACTTTGCTTGGACTTCCCTTTTATTTTAAAGAGTGTGGGATTTTTTCGCAGAAGAAAATGCGGTTTTTTTTTTCAGCTCACTTGAACATATATTAGTAGAAACTTTTATGCAAACTATCATCCAATCCAAGCAAAATTTTTTTGCATAACATTATCTTCGCTAACTATGCAAAAATGCCTTGCACAATCGTTGGGGATCTTTGTGCTAACGGCATGTTTCACCGAATTAAATGCAGTTAGCAACAGCTTGCTTACATATCCGTTGGTAAGTGCGTACATATTTATGCGCATTAACGCATACATTCGCCACTCAATTGTCCACTCCCTTCTGCCCCCAAAAAAAAAGCTTCACATTGTGTGAAAATTGGGATTATGGAAATTTGAATTGTATGGCAAAGACATTTTTCAACTTCACTGTGCTCTACTTTGCTGCTTGTATCAGTGTCATGTTAATGACTCAAAGGTGAGACCGCACTAATTTATCCTTTGTCTTTTGATTTAAATAAATTTTTTTTTTTCTGAAGAAAGTGTACTTTGTACAAGTGGTATAATAACTTGACGACTGCATACTCTATCAGCAGAACTGTTAGAAATTTGCATATTTTGCCAGTGATTTCTCAACGGGGAGAAAAAAAGGAATTGAAGCCGGAAGTTTATTTCATTTGCGAATGCGGAGAAAAGAGGACTGGTTCCACTGTTTCATGCGCTATCATCTGGTGAGAAGTACCGATTGTTGATTTTATACTAGTTGTGCTCAAGTTCAACTTTTCTGAAAATTCTATGTGAGCGCATTGATTTCTTGTGAAGTACGAATCTACAAACCCCCACTAATCGGAGCGTTTTGGTTGAGATAAAGGGAACTAGTTTTTGGGGAACTAAAGGCAAGCGGAGGATATTTGCTAGTAATTAATTTACTAGCATCCGTATTTTTAACTTAGAATCTTGCACTCTAAATTTATCGTAAGAGGTCAGTGCTGTATCTTCTTCGTTCATCTATGTGGGAATTGCTGCAATTGTTCCCTTGCTTATAAGTCCCTTTTAAAAATTAAAAAACTCATAAATATTGTTACTTATAATTGGGATTCTACGTTTACGGCTGGTGGCTATTGTTTTAGCTTATAAAACCGTGACTGGCGTGAACGGTCCTCTGGTCATACTTGGTGATGTCAAATTTCCTCAGTACGCCGAGATTGTGAAGTTAACTCTGCCCGATGGTACGAAGCGTTCAGGACAGGTGCTCGAAATTACACGGAACAAAGCAGTTGTGCAGGTGTACCCACCTTTTGCTCACAGATTTGTCTTCTACGTTGATAGTCAGCTTAAAATAGCAGGGCATTCGAACGAATGAGTTGTCCGACATCTGGGCAAGAAAATTGTTCGGGAATTCTGTGTTCCATCCCCTCTTCCCCCCCCCCCCCCAAAAAAAAAACATCAACAAGGTTTATCAGAGTTTTTCTAAAATGTTGATGTAGCTGTTATTTCTCCTCATTGTAGCTTTAACGTTTCAAAATTTCTTTATCATCCTCGAAATGTATTCTTAGACTGCATTTTTACTTACTGCCTTATTATGACATTATACCTATTGATCAATTTTGAAGGCGCTGTTTTTTGCATATGTCAAAGATGTGTTGCAGTAACTCTTATTTCTTCTGTTTTCTTGATAAAGTTGAGCTCATCTGCAATAAAGAATAAAAGGCTGAAGTTTTTCATCATTTACTCCCATCTGTTTAAGGTGAAGCGCAAACAGTTCTAATTTTTTCGTGATTCAGGTGTTTGAGGGAACAGCTGGAATCGATGCAAAAAATACTATCTGCGAGTTCACGGGTGACATTCTACGCACTCCTGTATCCGAGGACATGTTGGGACGCATCTTTAACGGTTCTGGAAAACCAATTGATAAGGTAGTTTTCCATTTCTTTCTATATGAGGTTTTTTTTGAGCTAATGTGCGGAATTTGACGGCGTCTAAGTGCGCGCAACTGATGATAGTGGTCGGGAGGAGGGGGGGGGGGGGGAAGCGTTTTGCTTGGAGCTCTTGCTTGCTCCCTCCTCACCCCTCCTTACTCACTTCCCATTCGCCGTTTCGCCACATGCTGCTTCTATACTATAGCAAGTTTATCCTTTTATCTTACTACTAACTCATGTCTTATTGGTGATGGTCATGTTTTTTAGTATGTAATATTCGTGTGTTTCTTGAATTGATTGCTTTCTTGCAAGCAAAAGAAAAAAGAGTACCACGGTGAGCAATTAAAGCGTTATGAAATTTCTGATGGACAGGATGTCCTCATTCTGAGATTATTTGTAGGGTCCACCAGTGTTGGCTGAAGATTTTCTGGATATCAACGGACAACCCATCAATCCTTGGTCACGTATTTATCCTGAGGAGATGATTCAAACAGGAATTTCGGCAATCGACGTAATGAATTCGATTGCTAGAGGACAGAAGATTCCAATCTTCTCTGCAGCTGGTTTACCTCACAATGAAGTAAGTTTTCTAAGTATTTCTTTTCATACATCTACAAAAGATTTCCTAATAAACGGGGGTTGTGAAAGTGAGAAGAGGTGGAACAGCTGCTCGAGGTGTTCGATGTTCTGCTTTCTCATGGCGTACATCGTCCCAGTAAGCTTGATGATAAAAAGTGGTAGAGTGGCATAAGTGCGGCGCATTGTAGTAAAAAGGAAGACATCATATTCGATTCTGCCGTCTGTATTTATATAACATGAAGAGAATTATTTCGGATCAGCGTAGCCGAACACTAAGGAAATGTGACTGTGTTTGATGCAAACCATACCACGCTTCATTCCTTTCTTTTTGGTTATATATGTGATCGATGATGGAGGAAGCGTTAAATTCTATCATGTGTAGAATGCGAGCTCTTAACAGTGCGCAACTTCAGGCTCATTCTTCATCCCTCTTTAATTCTCCACCTCCATCTCTCACCTCGCTCTCGTTCAAGAAATGTTTACTTCATCGGTGGGGCCATTGTCCAATCGTATATGGCTTTAAGGTAAAAAAAATCCATGGTGATTCCTGCCACTCGATATTCATCGTTATTCGAACGAAGGCGTTCGGCTGCAGCCGGAAATAGTAACAGCTGAATTTGATCGTAATTGCGTGGTATGTTCAGATCGCTGCACAAATCGTGCGTCAAGGTGGTCTCGTGAAGTTGCCAGATCGTCCGCATGACGGTAAGGAAGATAATTTTGCAATCGTCTTCGCAGCTATGGGTGTTAACATGGAAACAGCACGATTCTTTAAGCAAGATTTCGAGGAGAATGGATCAATGGAGAATGTGTGTTTATTCTTAAACCTCGCGAATGATCCCACGTAAGTTATGTTCTTTCATTTATTGCAATTATTTTATTGAAGAGAACTGCCAGAAATGTTGAAATTCTACTTAAATTTCTTAGCTATGGCCTGTCTTTTTGCAAAGTGGAAGTGATAATCCTTCTTATCACCCCTCACAGTTAGTTAAGTGTTGTGTTAATTTTTGTATTTTTTACACCAAAAGAATGAGTAAGCAATCAAATATCTTATTTCTAGCCTAGATGAGGCCTATTTCGATTTTGTTTGGGCAGCCCTCCCTTTCGTGATTCCCGGAAGTTTTTAGTCAAAGTTTACAGCATAATTTACACCGCCCGGGTGTAATAGAGGATGGAAAGGGTGACCTATGTATGGTTCGCATTGTACAAAACACATTAGTTCTGTAGAAAAATTGAATGTAATTGATGTGAACTATACTAATGAATTATTTAATAATTGTTTTTTCCATATCACATATTCCATCCAGTGAGGGGATATTTATTTAGAATCGAGCGTATTATAACTCCCCGTCTGGCACTAACGGCTGCCGAATTCCTTGCTTACCAATGTGAAAAGCACGTGCTGGTCGTATTAACCGATATGTCTTCATATGCTGAAGCACTTCGTGAGGTATATTCTTCTCTATTGCCCCCGTTGTTCATTGTGTCACTATGTGGGAACACAGAGAGCAAGAGACAGTAATCGCTAGAAACAGTGTGATTCGCATTTCGTCCGCTATATGAGGGTTTCTGCAAATCTTTGGATGTATATGACTATAGTAAAAGCATAGGAAATAGGTGGTCGCTATTATTTGTCCAGTGTTTAGGAAAGACAATAGAAATAGTGATTCTCAGAAATAGGGTACTGTTCTATTTTCCTATGGTAGTCTCTTTGTCTTGACGTTAGGCAGATAGCTGCTGCGATTGCAAAGTGCTGCGTCATGTGCTTCTATAATAATAACCTCATGTTTTACGATTTATGAGGCTTTAATCTCGCTCATGCCTTAATTAAATACCGTGATGTGTTCATGTCTTCCGATTTGTCGTTCTCTTGTAATATTGCAACAATTATACAAAAAGCATCGGACGTCGCAAATATCATAACTCATATTTTCCAATGTATCACTAACACCAGTATGCTAGGAAAAACCTATAACGTCGTCCGACAGAACTTCACACACAGCGCATTACTGCATTGTCGTCTGCGAAGTCATACCTTTTGAGAATAATGCGTTTCCTTGCATACTGGAATATTTCAGCTGATAGGTTTGAAAAATGACCACATTGTAGTATTTGAAATGATTTGCGAGCCTATATAATCTTGTGTCTTAAGTTCATGCGCGTTCATATCACCAGTATTATAAGGGGTGACAGTGGTTGTGTTCATCTCATATTTATCCCCCAAGTGAGGGAAATGAAGTTTCTTCTCATTTCGAGTATGTTCTATGCAGAACTTCGTGTCATTGCATTTTATGGAGACACCAACTCACTCACCGATTCCCTCTACAATATCCCACATACCTCCATCCTCGTTTGTTCAACAATAATCGATTGATGAGTGAATTTTTCAATAATAAGTAATTTCATTTATCCTTAAATCTATAACTCCTTTGCGAATAACGACCCTTAACCATTGGCGATCCTAAGCTCTATTCATCCTGTTTCCTATGTGACGTAAGAGATATGTTGGGTGCAATATACAACAGTGAATTAAATGAACGAAAAATATGCATAGGTGCACCCTTCTCCCTTCATTTCGATTTTCATTTTGAGTGTTGAGGATTTGTAGCAATCAATTCGATGCGGAAATGTGGCTAACATTGAAAGCAAAACATGTAACATCAATAAGCGAGAATGAATGTGGATCTGGGAGTTTATGCAATATTTGTATCATTTTCTATTGGAGGTGTCTGCGGCTCGTGAAGAAGTACCAGGACGTCGTGGTTTTCCGGGCTACATGTATACCGATTTGGCGACTATATATGAACGTGCAGGGCGTGTTGAGGGACGTAACGGCTCGATTACGCAAATTCCAATTTTATCGATGCCAAACGACGGTTCGCCGTCTTTGTTTTCCTTTGAGATGCTTTATTTTGCGTGTGCAACAGTTTTTAATTTTTTAGAAATTTCGTTAATTTTTCTCCTTCACCGCCGTCATGTATAACTACACTGTGAAGGCTCGCGAATTTTATCACTTCCCTTCCGTTGGGATTGTGTGCCTTATTGCGTAAATTTGCTAACACTCTAGTCTATAAGCTGTTAAAGTGAGATATGTGGTATTCGCCTCTCGTAATATCTGGCACTGCAACATATAACATCCCGGTGCTTCTTTTATCCTTTGTGTGTGATATTAAATGTCGTTCTGTATGTAAACAGGGATAGAGTTTAATACCTTTTCAGAAGATATTGGGATGATCCAGCGTAAATAAATAAGCCCTTCAGATATAACTCATCCGATCCCTGACTTGACCGGATACATCACAGAAGGACAGATCTATGTAGATCGACAACTGCACAACAGGCAGATCTATCCCCCTATCAATGTGCTGCCTTCCCTATCGCGTCTCATGAAGTCGGCTATTGGCGAGGGTATGACGCGAGAAGATCACGCAGATGTATCGAATCAACTGTACGCATGTTACGCCATCGGTAAGGACGTGCAAGCCATGAAGGCAGTTGTTGGCGAGGAGGCATTGTCGTCTGATGATTTGCTGTATCTCGAGTTCCTGACAAAGTTCGAGAAGAACTTCATCTCCCAAGGTCTGTTATTGCGGATGCTGCATTTGTTTGTAACTTCGAAACGTTATAGGTGATTCTGAATGAGCAGTTTTTAGATATTAGCGTTGTACTGTCGTTTTGAGGTCTGTGAGTTTACATAAACAAGTTTATTTAAAGCTTTGCGTCTGTAGGATGTTTGAAAGACGAACTCTGATGTGCAAGGATATGTTCATTCGAAATTTAGTTCTTTGAAGTTGAGCCCTCTTCATTTCTCTGAGACATATTACTGCCTCTGAATATTTATTTCTTTTTGGTTAGGTGGCATAACGTTCGGCGATTACGCGATGTTACTTTGATCTGCGAGTGCATTATGGCATGATCGTATATGTGTAATGTGTAATGCCAATGTTTGTGTGTGTCCGTTTACTTGTCCGATAGCTTTAACTTACAGAACACCGATGCTGGAGTCAAGAAACTTGCTGCTTTCGATTTTGTGCATCAATTTGCAAAGGAGTTACAAACACTTGAATGCGGCCAAAGGTTCACATGCATTTTGTGACCGATTGGATCATATTTCATGCCGTTCAAGTCTTTTATAGGTGATTAGATCGGAAAAGGTTTCTTTGGGGGATTTTATACGATTAGTCGATTGAGTTGAAATATGAGCGAATTACATTACTGTTGACTGTAGAAGCTCATTCTTGCTATATCCCTGAATATGCTGTTTTATTCGTTATAATTATTCGTTTATTTGCAAAGTCGAGAGGGTGTGGACGCACGGTCCATTGTTTTTTGTTGTAATAAACGAGTTGCAGGCAATTATGAGAACCGAACGGTATTCGAATCGTTGGATATCGGTTGGCAATTGTTGCGAATCTTTCCTCGTGAGATGCTAAAACGTATCCCTGCAACCATACTCGATAAGTATTATCCAAGAGGAGGGGCAGCCCAAGCGTCGACGGCGACATCGAGTTAATTATGATGGCGATACGGTGAGGATTATTCTCGCCCAATTGGAAATGCGTCCCATATATTCGTTGCAAATGTGATAGCGTCTCACAACGCAATAGTACACTGTATGTGTGTATGTTTAATTGATTCGTTGAGTGGTGATGTTTGGAATGTAAAACATCGCCACAATAATTTACTTTGCTATGGGCAAATTTTGCTCTTAATTTGACGCCTAAATTGAAACGATGATTGCGTTTGTTGCGTTGTGTGTGCGTTCGATATGACTATGTATAGTGCTAGAATTATTTATTTTATTATGCATTCTGATATCATTTCCATTTGTGAGCAAAACATCATTCCATTATAAAAGTTTACGAAATTTTTACACTATTGATTTATCGATTCACTTAATCACTAAACTAGTGGGAATTTTCAGATAAGATGAGTTGATTTTTTGAAGAAAAAAATCTTCATTTAGAGTGTTTTTATTTTAATAAATGCTTCGTCTACTGTTTCGAGTTTTGTTACATTACATCAGCACTCAGATGAAGATTTTTTTGCACTAGATAAAATGATAAACACTCATGGAATATCGGTAAAACAGTAGTATTACATGTTAAGAACTGCTAATATTGGAGGAGGACGATTAATCTAATGAAAGGGATAGAGTTATAAATGTATTTGATGCCGAGAAAACTGAAGATGAAGGAGTGGTTGATTCGCATTCAACAAGTGAAAAATATGCAGTTCTTCGGCAATCAAAGAGTTTCTTTGCAAAAAATAGCAGTTAAAATTGCTGTGCCGAAAATGTTTTCTTGGGGAAAAACACTGGCTATCTAAGATTTTGGCGGTAAATTGGGCACAATCATGACCACTTCGTTAAGCGGTGCAAATTGCTATCGACAGCTCTAGTGGGTGCGTTCGTTTGTCTCCCAATAAACGAGACGAGAGGCTAAGTGCGCTCTGCTTGATGCTTGTGCATTTTTTCGCATTCATTCTCCCCACGATTGCGTCAGCGCTCAGAATTGGTACTTAAAATTATTTCAGTTTTCCTATTTGTTGGCGCTTTTATTTTTCGAAGTACGATTCCATTCCAGAACCCTTCAATATTTTCGTTCCAAAAACGCTGAAGTCTCGCATGTTACTATGTGGGGTCAGCGCCGTTTAATTTAGTTGCTATTGAGTAGTTCAGTACCTATCTAAATCCCCGTTAGCATTATTCACGTGATTCACTTGACGATCCGTCCATTCGCCAAGGGTCGGCGCGGATCTGTCGGTTCCTATTCGCTCATTCGACTCTTAGCAATTAAAATTTGCAGCAGCGACGTTCGGGTTGCTGGCCGTCTTGCTATTTGTAATTTATTAGTATTTAAGTACCCATCTAAATTACGCAGTGAAAGTAATGGGGCCGTAAAAAACAAAAGTCCTTTAGCTTAGAATGGTGATCGCTTTTGAATATTAATTTACTCAGTCCGAGAACCACGAGAAGCAGAAGTCCCAAGACTTGGGCTGATTGGGCAGGTAGGGCATTTAAGTACTCAATATAGAGTATCGAACTAAACGGGTTTGATCTGCATATAACTATGCGAAATTTCGACACGTTTCGAACGGATATTCGTATCGAACCACCTTGAAGCGGAATGGCTTATGTTGAAAAAGAGGTTTTCGTTCTTGCAGCTCTTTACTAATAAAGCTTATGTTCGAGGTGAACTCATCTTCAACACAGAGGCTTATGTTTAAGCAGGCATGGTATATCTGACATGAACTTTTCAGTAACGATTTCGTAACGATGTCTAAATGAGTAGATATTTATCAGAATCTGAGAAAAAAAAAACACTCAACAATGCAACAAAAGAAAATAAATGCAGTTGCCTTGAAGGCGCAGTGCTCGTTGAGGGAGAACATGAGTATGCCGTTGCGGCCTTTCAAGCTGCCGTTCAGATGATCAACCATAAAGCGATCGCCAGCAATTGTTCTATAGAGCAGGCGAGCGTTATTTATGTCGACTCGGCAGAGCCTTTTCAACTCGCATTAAACCGTTAGTGAACGTTTTTATTGGAAAAATTCATGATTTTATTAATGCTTGGTTTTTTTGTCTTTATGGGACAGTTTTGCAAAGAAAACTTTGCACTCCTTAAAATGAGTTTTGCGATAGTTGCTAAAACTCCGACAAATGAGTGTGTGGAAAATCGAAATTTTGGCAGAAGCGTTTGACGATTAGAGTTTAAAAAAGAAAAACAGGGCAACGCAATTGTTCGTTTTTGCATCCTAAGATCGTTTCATTTTTCTAAATGTGCTTTATGGCAGAAAAACTTTCAGACGGTATATTCGCAATCATGACCACCATCCAGAAGTTGGCACCTGAAAAGAAACACTCAAATCGCTCTAATCGAAACATCAAAAAAGTGCAGCTGGTGTCATGTTTGCTGATAGTATTGTCAATAAAAGAGCGCTTATTAAAGCTCACTTTGAATTGTTTATAGTTTCTCGACAAATGATTTCAATCAAAATTGCGAAAGCATATGCTTTCCAGTTCGTGAAGTGGCAAATGCAGGCATATCAATATTGGTAGGGCCTCCCGATGCAGAGGTCTCAGAATTGCTCGAGGCATTATGTGCAGAATTGGGTATTGTTTTCATCAAATACTTCTGGTATACGAAGCCATGTGGCGGCGGTCGACAAACTGCTCTAAACGTATATCCGGTTGAGGAGTACTTTAATTTATTGATCAGATTGATCGAGTATTGGCAATGGGAACGAATCGTACTCGTGTTCGCTAAATCTTCGAGTATGCCTTCTTCATTAATTTTCTTTTTTTTTTGTTTTCAAGGATTTATTGCATTTCTCTATGTCACTTTTAAGTCGGCGAAATGAATATAGAAACAATTTCTCGTTGATTTGAAAAAAAGTTACTCTCCAAGTCGCTATTTGCAAAGTTTTGAAGAAGTAATATTGGCTGAATAGCAAGAGTTTAGACCACCTCACTCAGATCTCTGGTTGCTTGCCACCTCATATTGCAAGTTCGACTTGTGCCGTTAGCAGCGCAGCATGAGTTCATAAGTTCGGAAATGAAACCACCCACGAGAAATCGCCCTTTTCCTTTCCGGGAGGAAAAGGAAAGCGGACAGCGAAAAATTTCGCAGTTTTCAGGAAGCGAACACACCTAAAATTTTGAAGAAAACCTATTTCAAAAGGCTGAATAGGAAAATATAAAACCCAACCCACATCTTTTAGAACTTCTTCGATTCAGTCAAACTAGGCGGTCACTAAAGGTCATTCTTTTGGAAGTCGCTGAAATATAACCATTCATAACAATGTTACCGCTGGCGGGCCATGAATTCTTACCGATAATAGAGAGTTGCAAATTTCAGTCAAATACCGTAGGCTGCAGTAGCCATCTAAATTTAAACACTTACGTCGATTGTAACGGAAACCAGTTCACGGTTCACACGATGCCAGGAGTTGAAGTCAAGCCGTAGAAACATAGCTAGGCTTATAACCCCCTCCTCCTCCTCCTTCCCTCTTCATTTTCAAGTGGCGTGGCCAACAAGCAACACAAAACAAGATTTCTGAACCCTAAGCAGATCTCTTAAGGAAAATATGTGTAGAAGAAAAAAAGAAGGAGAGGACAAGAAAATGAAGGAAGAATGCATTTTTCAATAGGCAATAGCCTCTATGGTTGAGAATCAACACTCAGAGCTTCCTCTGCGTTGAAAATGAACAAACCGAATCGACATGTAGAGTTCTTTCGTAAAACGGTTCTTTTATATTGAGCTTCGATTTGCGAGATCCAAAAAATAAGTTTATTTTCGCCCCACAAAGTTGATGAGGTGTTAGCTTTCAAAAATTTTACCGTTCAAATCCCTGGAAATCTCCGGAAATCCCTCAAATTTATAACGAGTTTGCAAAATTCGTTCAAATCAAGGATTTCGGCAGGAAAGTGAGAAAGATGCGGAAGAGTAAGCGCTCATGCATGTGTGACACGCTGTCAATAGTCTAATTTGAATTTTTACATTTTTTTTTTAAAGTGAACACCGCCTTGTATGAAAATTAACTAGAGACCGCTTCCTTTGGCTTAAAAGATTGAAAGAATATAATCTTTTTCTTGCACTATGATCCAGAAGAGGAGAAGAATTTGACATTCAACTTGACAAGAAATGACAAATCCTGAAAGTCCCTTTGTACTGCTCTTTTTAGTTTTTGAATCTACTTTGGTCGCGAGGAGTACCGATTGGTTGAACAATTCATGAGATAATTGCACAACACTTCGACACATGCATTGGTACACATGTTATGGATATTATAACTCATAACGAAATCATTAGAATAACTTTTTAACCAACAAGTAATATTATTTCTAGCAATGTGTCGATATCATCATCTTCTACAAAAGCGGGATACTCGAGTGATTTTACTTGAAGTGGACGATAGTTCTTATTATGGTTTTCTGAGAGCCGGTAAAATGCTACGTGTTATATGCGATCAAACGAACTGCTGGCGTAATACGAATCGTTTACTCATCGATATGTCCCCTTTGGATACACATAGATTCATGCAAGCGGCACTTATGCTTGGAATGATCAACCTCAGAAATTGGTATCTCATCACCTCACTTGTAGGTTTTACTTTCTTGCATGGGAAACATATTCGAAACAATCGTATATATTTACCTGTTTGTTCATTTATTTCAGCTCAAACCCCCTTCTTCATCAAATCATGAAATTTCTCTCGACTATTCTCCGAATATCTTTATGATAATTAATAGAGTAAAACTGGTTTTCTAATCGTAATGCAATCAGAAATCTCGAACATTTCCCGTCAATGTGAAGTCTATTTTTAAAATAATTAAAAAATTCAACAACTTGGTTTTTTTTTTGCTAATGGGAGTAATTTGTCGTCCTTTGTCATGAAAAAATTTGCCGCGTGCATTCGTGTCCTAAATTCCCTCACGAAAGAAATTACAGTCACATTTCGCAAAAGATTATCGTCGAGCTAGTCGGATATCTTCGGTTTATAAAGTATTAGAGATTGTTATTAAGGATCCTATTGTTTCAAATGTTCTTGGTCGCTCAAGGCGCTCAACAGTTTCCCTGTCAGTTTGTTGAAATAAAAAATCGGGCATTAATCTTTGTTGAAGAAGTTCAAATAGAAATATATGGCGCTAGGACTTTTGACGTGTTCATTTACGGAAAGCTTGTCTGTAAGAAAGAAATATAGCATTGTTGATATGCTGCTGGAATGAACTGAATATATGCTTAGTCATTGCAGTTTTAGAGTGTAGGTTGATCTGGAATTTTTTTTTTTTTTTTTTTTTTTTTGCAAGTGGTGTAATCCCTAACGATATTGCACAAGGCAACACTTTTGAGTCTCACTCTTGTTTTTCGTTCA
Source organism: Baylisascaris procyonis (assembly GCA_037389465.1). Taxonomy (NCBI): domain Eukaryota; kingdom Metazoa; phylum Nematoda; class Chromadorea; order Rhabditida; family Ascarididae; genus Baylisascaris; species Baylisascaris procyonis. Next base: position 6,435,057 of record JAZARR010000059.1, read on the forward strand.
CATAATTGACATCTCCAACGGATTGTCAAGCAAATGAAGATTTTTTACTCTTCATCCGGAATGCATTCCGGAATCGCCCTAAAAAAGTATGTAGTATTGATTGTGAGTCTAGCCTCAGAATTTTCAATCTTTAGAGCGCTGAGCATAGAAGAAACTTTCAATTAATTCTGCCTGATGGATTAGCTGATATTAGCTTCAATGATCTTTTTCAGTGGGTTTCCGCTAGAATAAGACGAATGCTTCCTTATAAGTCAAATCGCAAAACGTTTTCTCTGGATGAATAGTGCGTTTACTAATAGAATAGAAAAAATCAATCTCCATGCTGTTGCCAATTTTAGGCACTGATTGGCGTGAGGATAATCAAATATGCATTGACTTCTACATTCTGCTTATTATGAATTTTATTTGCTTATATATGAAAAGATTGCTTGATTGATTGACATCCATTTTTTAGGGTAAATGCCAGAGTGAATTTCGGACTCTTTCGAAAATCGATCGCGCAACCCTCAATCTTCCTGTTCTCTATCTCAAACGTTGCTTCCTATTTAAAGGGGCTAGTTCACCGGAGCTCACATAGTTTCCATCAAATTTCCCACGAAGTTAAATGCACTAATGAGCGCTTAAAATTCTAGCATTAAATCTGCGGTTCACGTTTTTAACACCCGTTGAGTTAGTCAAAAAAGATGCGATTTCATGCATTATGGGATATGTTTCAAATGAACCTCGAGCTCTTTGCAATTTAGCCCAAAGTACCGATTTGGTGCATTTTTCTTTTCAAACGAATGCATTTTAGCGATTTCTATGCTTTGTTTCTCTAAACATATAAAGACTTGCGAGCTTAAAGCCTAGCATGTTCTTTCGGAACTATAAAATCTATAAGTGGCCTAAATGATTGCGAGACTACTATAATCGTTTAGGACACAATTAGCGATAATATGGAGCCCTATTCGCATAATATGATGCGCATTGGATTGGCGACAATTTGGGACGAGCAACACGCATTAAATATTCTCGGAGAGCGGCATCATTTTTATTATGAACGTTTCGTCAATTCGTGGAAGTCAATGAATCGACATCGCGAGCATACTCCATATGTATGTATAATCGTTTTAATTAGGCTCTTTCGATTTTGCACTCTCATGCTTATCGCTGCTATCAGTGATAATAGGGTCGATTAAGACGCATATCGATGATCACACTCATCTATGCAATAAAATTGCGTCTATTGTTTTTCATAGAGGGAGCGTGAATTGGAGCAAAAGCGTATCAATTGCCGAACGCAAGACGAATAGATTCTCCTCGCGAAAAATCGACGAGCTTGACTTATCCACTTTTTCGAAGAGTTTTTCGTTCATCCTTGTTGTGATTCCAATGCTTGATTTGGATCTGCGACTAAATAAGCGTAGTTCAAATTTCGAACGAAACAACACCACTTTTCGTGCAAAGTTAATGTAACGTCGGTGCTTTATGAGGATTGAAATCGATAAATCACATTTAAAAGTCTGTAAACTTTATAGAGAAATGCGCTTATTCATCGTCAGTACAACGAAAAAAAATCTCCCAATAAATAAATTTTCAGAGAGAATTTGGTCTCATTTTTGATGCCGTTCTTGTGGCGTGTCGTTTGCAAGCGAATATTGACAACCATAAACAACGAACGACATTCGACGGTAAAAAAATACCGCCAAACATTTCGATGCCTTTCGATGAAGTTCGTCTTTTTTCTGAATGTAGCTGTTCAAAATCCTTTCAATTCCATTTATTAAATTCACTGCAATTCTGTGAGGTGTTAAAAGTGGGAATCTTCTTCCATTCATGAAAATTGCTTCACAGTTAAACATCTTAGTGAAATCTAAAAAGTTCCCTAAATTCCATGGTATAAATTCGGCTGAATAAATATGTAGATTTACATCAAATAACCAGTTTATCATTCCATTCGCAAAGAGGGGTAGTGTTGTTGCCAGTATGCAGGGACATTTCGACTGCATGAAGCACATCTAATAATAAGGAAGGGGAAACTAGGCTCAACGACTTATGGATTTCTTGTTAGTGCTTCTGTTTATGTAGACTATGAAAAATGCCAACCACCTTTCTGTATTAATGAAGATGTTTATTAATTAAAACTAATCTTGTCACAGTAAGCATAAAGAATTAGCCAAATTAAACCATTGCCTTAAACCTTCCATTTCAGGTCATCAGAGAAGGTCTTACAGGTCCAATACGATTCGATAGCTCAAATCGTAGGGTTGACTCGAAAATTTTTGTCTGGGAGCTTGGCATTGATGGCGTTCCGATCAATGTGAGCTTTTAGAGCTTTGTATGCATCCGTTTCTGATCCATAAATTTTGTTGTTTTCATTGCTTATTGAAATTTGAAATCTAAAATCTGAACAGGCAATCTTTAAATCTTTGCTAGAGATTTTTTCTATGCACATAAGGTATTTGAAGAGGGTGGAATAAGTATAAAGTGCGTCATTTCGTCTGCCTTATGTACTACTAGATATGCTAGCTGAATCACGCTATGAAATTCTATCGATCAAACCGACTTCAACTATCTATTTCTGGCCGCCGTTTATGTATGGGCTTAGTTCCTTGCGAATGCAGTTTTGGGGAGTTTATAGTGAGACCGGAACTTTCAAATGAATCTTTTAAGCCTACAAGTTGCTCTCTCACTTCTCCCTTTTACATGCGATTTGTTTCAAGAATTCAGCGCCACTTCTATCAGGTTAATTTAGCTAATCTAGCGTCAATATTTCAGACTGGAATGTGGAAGTCGAACGCTGCTCTTTCACAGCGTCAACTATCGATGCACGATAAGGAATTGCCGAACACACACGAGCGCGTACTCAGGGAACGAAAAACCGTATGTTTTCAGGACATTTGTGATTTTCCTTAGCAATTTTTCGATTCATTAAAATTCACTTTTCTAAACTACAAAATTACTGGTACAGAATTTTTACGATTGGAATAACAGCGGAATTCATTGGCGAAGATTGGTATCCTTAGTGACTTATTCATACGAAAGATGAACTAATCTCGGGGTGATCTGTTTCATTTGAAGTCAACATTGGATCATTTGCCCCATTTTTTACTTCACGTCTATGGGGAAAAGAGCTTCGAGATGACTTGCAGTGAAATATTTATACATTTATTATAGCAACGTCTACTGAAAGTGACATCGATCGTCGAACGTCCATATGTGATGCCAAAGGGAAGTGTTAACGGAGTAATCGAATATGAAGGCTTTTGCGTTGATTTACTGGATAAACTCGCCGAATACCTTAATTTCGAATATATGTTATACATAGTAAAGGATGGGAAATATGGTGAACCAATTAATGCGACTACCGAATGGTCTGGTATGATTGGCGAAATACTTCGTGGGGTTTGTCTACTTGTCCTTTTTACTGCATCATTTTACCTTCAATAAGATTTGCCCTCACTTATGCGGATAGATGAGGGCTTAATATGGCTTTTACACTGCGACATATAATCTTGAAATGGAGATGTTTGCATAGGTCTAGCTGATTTTATTAGGGCATTAATATTCGATTGCCCTTTGAGTCAGACCGTATATGCGTATTGCAGTTTGCGAATTACTCGATAAGTTTTTGCAAATTTGCACTTGTGAAGCGCACTGCAACAGCGTCATGTCCTGCGGTAGTGAGGAAATCCGTGGCTAAGCTACGACGTGGTCTCATACCCGAACTACAGATTCTTCCATCCCTATTTCTCTGCGCATATTTGTTTTTGTATCTCTGTTCTTTGGCAGTTCCAGTTCGAGAGCTGCGGAAGCTGGAGCTTTATAATTGGAGTTGCTATAAAGGCGTTCCAGGCATACAGGAATAGTAGTTGAATTGAGTTAGCTAAGAACGATGAAGAGCTTGCAAAAGAATGTCGATGTTTAGAAATGTTATAATTTCGGCCCTTAATCGCTGACGACGAGTGGAATCGAAAAAGAGCGTATCGTTCCAGCCTCTCGTTCAAATTCAGATTCTTAGTACAGACTGTAGGGTTGGCCTCTCTCAGAGCACTTTTTGAGGCATTCATGTAGTCGCTATGTATATAATTATGTTCTGATGTCAGAGTGCAGATATGGCAGTAGCACCGATAACAGTAACTGCAAGGCGTCTCGAGGTTGTTGACTTCACAGATCCTTTCTTGCAACTAGGCATCTCTATGCTGATGCGACAACCAGATCGTGCCACCTCGTCGTCGCTCACTTCATTTCTTTGGCCGCTCACTGGTTCTGTGTGGATGTATTCCGCGTTCGCTACCATTGGAACTGCGCTTTCCGTCATCATTGTTTCAGTGATCAGTCCTGCCGAATCAGCTGAAGAATTCAACATTACGGTACACATTCGTTTATCAGCTATTGGCCTGAACACAGACATTCAGTACTTAAATCAAGGAACTATCGCTTTCTATGATTTATATTTCAAAATTAGCACACTAGTTATCCAAGATTATGTGAAAGGGCTTTCTTAGAGTGATATTTAGCTGAAATTCTAAAACAGTGCACTGTCTTCTTAATAAGTGATTGGTGACAAAGATTATAAGTAATTTCAGAAACGAATAGTTTAGCGAAATTGACCACATTTTCTCTAAAATGAACAAGATTTACACAACTATGACCTAGAGAACCATTTACATTTTAAGCAATTCTGTTTGATTAGAGTGGAGGGAACGAGAAGAGTGAGGAGGAGCTGGGGAGAGAGAGGATGAAGTTCTCGAGTAACCAAAGTTAGTTAAGCAATCCCACTGAGAGAGAAAGCAGCAATCTATTTTATTTCACACTGCAAGCAACATCGAATCGGATTGCTTACATCCGAATTTTTGTAATTTTCCCAACATCTCTCATACATTTTTAACTGTTTAGACCTAAAAACTCGTCATAGTAAAATTATAGCTGATGATTAGATATTAAGTTCGTTTACTGAGTTTTGTTATCTGTGAAGACATATTTGTTTAAAAGTAAGTCACCTTGACTGCGGCTTAAAGTTACTAAGCAGAAAATTTTCAGAATAGTGTCTGGTATTTGGTGTGTATTCTTTTGCGCGCCGGATCGGGCTATAATTGTGGATCAGTGTCCAATCGATTGATTAGCACAGTTTGGTGGTCATTTACACTCGTTTTGATCGCACAATACACGGCTAATTTCGCTGCTGTGCTTACTGTCGACCGGAAATCAATGCCATTCAATGAAAGTTTCCTTTATCTATTGATATCTTTTTTTTTTAGAAAATGCAAGCTATAGCTTTTCACCCTAATGAGAACCGATACCTTTCTCGTTAGGCCTAGCATTTGCAGCAGACTCTAAACTGAGAACGAATCAATGAGCAAAAAAAAAACGTGTAAAACATTCCTCAGGGGCATAACCGTAATACCCCAAATGAGCGTCGATTGAAATCTTTTTTTCTCTGAGTAATGTGAGATTTGAGAAAAAGCCAAACATAGAAGTCGTCGTTAGCTTTTCCATTTCATAGAATGTTGAAAAATTTTACGGCGATTCACCGAATTATCCCCATAGAATTAAGAAAATCATTTTGCACATTGTTTTATGCATTCAGTTATTTGCTTCTTAATCCTTTTCATTTTTTATTCAACAATATAATTAGTCCGTTCTTGGAAACTATTTTTAACCACTAAGCAGTCGTTGTAAAAATAGATGGAATTTTCAATCATTACACTCGTTTACTACTCACTTATTCGAATAAATGAGATGGGCGAAGTGACCAGATTCAACCGATGCGATCATTTATTTCTTACGGAATATCCGTAAGAACTGTCATGCGTTGCGAACGCTTCTACAACATTTTAGTGGCAAATTGAAGTACACATTAGCACTATTCCATAAAGTTATAACGGTGCAAAATTTTTTCATTCTACCTTCTGCAAACGATAGGGTGATTAGCGCCTTCTATAAGTTTAAGTAATGCACGAAAAACTGATAACAGTGAATTAGTTGGGCTTTCGATAATTGCATATGGGATGAGATCAAGACCAATGTTGTTATCGAAACTAGTTATCAGTTGTCGAAAACAATGCTACTTGGAAAGTGCAATTGTAATGGCACGGGGTATTGTTACTACTACTGCTTTGGTTGGCCTTCTTAATGATTCGGATCACTGCTAATATTATTACTAAAGTCGCAACTGCTACCAATAACACTGCTAGTGCTTTAGCATCACCGATGTATATCTATACACCTTTCAATGAATGCCTATAGTACCTTACCAGATATTTCATAAAAAAATATTTTTCTCGATTACAGTCGTTCGAAGAGCTCGGTAATCAAACGGAGTATACATTTGGCTCAATTCTTGGTGGTTCAACGATGCAATTCTTTAAGTATTCCCGCTTGGAAACATTTCAGCGCATCTGGACACGAATGAGCAGCATAACGCCATCTGTGTTTGTGCACTCGAATGGTGAAGGTGTGCAAAGAGTATTAAATGAAAAGTTAGTGCTAATGCTTTCATATCAACGCTTTCTGAATTTTTTTTTTTTTTTTTTTTTTTAGATTTCTTAGTAAGCAAACTGAAATAAATCATTGATGCAAAGAGTATTCATTATTTTTGCGCTTTGCTATTGATAAATAATTGCTGTAGCACTTGAACTTTACGAGAAAGAGTTCATATATGTTAGATGATAATTTTGTGAATAGTATATTATAATTCCTTTTCCTCCTTCTGATTTTCCCCAATTGGGCTTAGTGCAAACGGTTTCCGCTCAAGGATGTTGCGATGGTTTATATATTTTTTATTCATGATTATTGGCTTCGTCCTTGAGGCTGAATCTCAAGGATAATTAACGACAATTTTTGAGGTACAATCGATACGACTGCCGCATTTTTGCAAATTTTTAAGTATCAACTTCGTCCAGGTTTTAGGTTTACCTCAAGGCGAATCCACAATTGTAATTTTGGACCATTCGCAATCAACGGGGGATGGAAAATGAAGCGGTTGTGGCGATCATCTTTTACGCGATGCTTTTAGAAAAAGGAAGGGGAGAATGCTAAGTATATAACTTGGCGCGCATTTATTTAATGGATTGCAAAATTCATGTCGTTTTTTTGTAGCATTCGATTTTCTGTTGGGTGAAATGAGCGAAAATCGAGGTTAGAGGGATGCTGTCAAATAAGGCGACACAAACACTGCATACATTAAATAGTACAAAAGTAGTTCAGATACGTATTTCTAATGGAATCTGCCTCAATGGAGTATCAGCTCACTCAGAACTGTAATTTGACACGAGTTGGAACAGTTGTTCTCGGTTCGAATGGGTACAGTATCGCACTGCCGAAAGGTTTCTATTATATGTCACTTATGTAGTAATACTCCTCAAAAAAGAAAAAAACTTTTCTATTGAAATGGTAGAAGAAAAGTAAAATTGTGCTAAACGGATATCACAATCTGCCCGTTTGCAATTAACTCTCCGATTATCGAAAGACCGATTCCTCATACTCCTGAGAATTAATACAAGTAACCCTCAACTAAACCTAACTTAAGCAAAAAAACGCTAAATTCGAGTAGCCAAAACGCATCCAGAAACTGACAAACTGCAGTAAATTTGGAAAGTTCGACGAATCATCTTTTCTTATTGGTGCATCAAAAAAATAACAGTGCGCACACATAGACACTCTTCTGCATATAGCGGGCGACGCGTACAAATACGCACATATACGCCTTCAAAATAGACTTTATGTATACTTAAATTCATTTTGCATATAGAATAAGATGCGATATAAATGAAAATTCTTCGATTTAGAAATTTTTCATTGAAATATGAAGTTATTTAGGTTCAAGATGGCGTGAGAAATTAACACGGCAAATTCTCGATTTCAATGAGAAGGGTATTATTATGATGCTAAAGAATACATGGTGGAAGAAAACACCACAAATGGGGTAAGAATATTTTTCCTTCTTCATTTAAGATCACATCCTCACAAAATAGGAGAATGCTTCATATGATATAATCAAAGATGAAAATGAATTCTTTTTGCTTTCTTTTAGCAGAATTTCAACAATTTTGATGATCTTGCAAATCCAAAAGGTTCCTATGATTTTCAAATGGAGAATTTCCTTCGAATTCGATAAGGACGAACAGAGTGCCTAAATCCATAGTGATCTTGGAAAATGACTCGATTGTATGCAGAAGTCACAAAACATGATCATTCAATGATTCGTCGTCATCTTCTTTCATTGAGAACGGTCGAAAAGAAAAAAAAAACACGAATCATTGATGCGGCACCTTCTTGCATGAAAACAATAAAGAGTAATCTACCGCGAAATATGCCATGTTTAGCGTGATCTCACAAATCCATTCAGCATTATCGTATACTTTTCAACCGTATCGCTATTAGTGATGAGAGGTAATGCTTATACGCAAATGTAAAGCGGATATGCTCTGCATTGCGTTCAATTTTCGGTTAACTTTGAACAGCAGAGATCATCGAAAAAGTGCCGCTTTATCGATTTGACACGCCACAGTTCTCAGCATTAAAGAATTTCCCTGTTAATCCTTCCTTTTCAATGCATGAACAGAATTATTTTACATTTTATAATAGCCACCTCGGTGAGTATTCATACGATGGATTAAATCTTCATATAAAAATATCTATGCGATGAGGTTCGGACTCTTTTGAGCAAAAACATTACGAATTTGCCCATCACACATTCACACTACGACACCGTTGAAGTGTATTTAAAGTATCACTTGTAAATATCAGTGTAGATCAAACATCATTAATATAGGTGAAACATCATTCACTGATGGTAATTTAATTGGATAGTATGTATTTATTTTTTTCTTAATTTCTACTTAATAAAAATAGAATAAAGTGGAACTTAAAGTAATTTTACTTAACAGTTACTTTTTTTATTAAGTAAAATTACTTGAAAAAGTAATTAAATTAGAACGGCTTGCATTTTCTGCTACAACATCTTTGACTATAGACTGAAAGATAGGGAAACAACGATGCGAGAAATATAACGTTTAATTTACGTAAACGCAAATACTTATTGAAGGAATTGCGAAGAGCCTGTTGAGGAGCGCAGTTCACTTGGTATGGAGAAGGTTTCTGGACTATTCGTTCTACTTGGATTTGGTCTTTGTCTAGCTTTGATGGTTGCGTTATGTGAGAAGATTTTCATGATCACCATTATGCGATCCTATCAGCGCAAGCAATCGAAACGATTCTCCATGAAATAAATCGCTCCCTTTGCAGAGTTATTAATCAATATAATTGAAAAAAAAAATCGCTAAGTGAACTTTTGTATTATGAAGCTAAGTTCGTTGTATCAATCTAATTCTTCATGCTCATTTCACGATCTACTATGAGTCGAATAAGTAATGTCTAACATTTACAGCCCAATTAAGCGATATTCATCTGATTCCTTTCGTAATATCGTCGACGTATCATCTAACCATAGCAATCCTTTGATTTCGATCGGCAGTTTCAATAATCGCATCAAGAGTCACTAGCATACCTCTCAAATTCCAAAGACTGAAAATAAATATTTGTTATTTTCGAATTGTTTAGTAAATGTTGCGCTAGCCATTATTCTAGCCGTTCGCAATTACTAAACGAGTACATTTTAATTAATGAGCAACATTTTTTTTTGGCTTGGATTAACGCGTTGAACAACGCAATTACCCATGACGCTCCTTGAAAACAGCAACAAAATAATGATCGAGTTCTCGGTTTAGAATGGTTAGCATCCGATATCCACCATTGCCGTAGATGTGCTCTGAAAAATAAAAGTGGTGCAGGGCACTGATTTGACGATTGAAGCACAAGATGCACAAAATGGGAGCTCTATCCATCTCATTTTCCCATGTCGAATAAACGAGATGGTAGTTCTTCCTAATATCGACGGCATTGCACAACGCTTCAAACCGTACGATGTATATTGCGCCTGCGGGATTTCATCACCACGGCTTCCATCCTTCGTGTCAGCTCAAATATTACAAAACACTACGCAGAAAATTTTACGGCTCAAGCCAAAAGGAAGAAGCCGGCTCGTCTATTACTTCCTCTCACTTCGTTCTTAAGTGATCGGTGATGGGAGTAAAGTGATCTAAAGCTATGAGTAGACGTCACTGTATAAGTTTAGAATATAGTTTAGTGGTCGGTAAAATTGGTTTGCCTAGAATGTATTAGTCTCGATAAGTTCAAGCTCACACTCAAAGTTTGTGCCAAAACTTCGCCTTTGTAAAATTGAGCTCGAAATGAAGCTGCTGCTAATGGAGTGGAATTTTCTAGGCAAAAAAAAATCAAATATCTTGAATTTCTTGAGGCATTAGGAAGTAGGGTTTCGTTCTGCTGGATGTTTTTCAACTTGAGTTGTTGTGTTTCATATCCACCCTTCCCGTTGAAAAGTTTCATTTTTTTTTTTTTGCAACGTAAAACTGAAGAGGATGGTAGTATTTATTTAAGCTCTTCGCTTTCGGCTCCCTTTGTTCCCACTGATGTTGCAAAATTTTGTTAATCCGTTGATTTGGGGACTGCGTTGAAATTCGGTAATTTCTTACTATTAATTGACAAAAATTAATGCATGCAAAAAAGATAGCTGCTTTTTGATGTGCTTCTCGTTTATTGAGAAAAATAATTTACTATCTGAAATGCTGAATGCTTCCTTTGAAATCATCCGTCAAAATGCATTAAGGGATCGGAAATGATGCGTCTAAGAAAGTGAACCACCGCTTGCGAGTTGTCCAATTGAGAGAGATAGCTCCATTAGCAAGTTTATTAATTTTTTTCCACTTCTCGGGCGTTCGCTGACGTTGACGAATGCGATCGAATGTGAGACTTTATCTGAAACAAGAAAATTCGATAAGATTCACATGAAAGAAATGAATAGACAACTTTTCAAATTTTAAGAATTATGTCTTAGATGAGGGATCGATTCCCTTATTCAGAGTGCATATGATTGACTGCTAATAATGGTCCCCATGCTGTTTCGTAAAAACATATATATTCCAAACAATCCTTCAAAAATTTGGCGTAAACACTCGTTGAGGGCTAAAAAATTAAAAACTAGATTGCTAAGTGGATTTTATAGAATGCATGCGCCAAAATGCTTCTTCATTTCTTCAATCATTAAATATTTCGACCATACAGCATTGGCAAACGTTTTAAAAATATGTCGATTAATTTGTCTCTAATAAATAGTGCTAAGGGCAGTATTTAGATCACATTTTTTCAAAAGCACCGCTAATATAATCAGATTCCCTTGCAAATTCAAATATGAAATTTTCTACAGCGCATATTTACCAGTCTCTGGTGGTGCTTACTGTGTGATTTATGGAATGCAGTAGTATAATAAATAAGCGTAGCTTTAGCTGTCCCGGAACATTGGATGTTGCCAGCGATATATCACATGAGAACGTCCACCATTAACAAAGAGTATTCGCCTCTGTAATCAACTGTTATTGCAGTAGTGGTGAGTCAATTAGCTACTAACCGAACGCTACTCAAATATGTTCTGAGGACGTATAGATACAGCAGATATGAAAACCATATGAGTTGTGCTAATGAGGCTATAACGACTGCATCCCCTATATGGTGCAGTTATTATTAATCACATCAGAGAGCAGGTGTGCTGATGGGCTGCAGGTAGCAGCCAGCGTATACATGCATACATGCACGTACGTACATATACGGCCGCTAAGGACTGCCCACACCCCAGGATGACAAGCGTCACAATGGCTCGCTGATTCAGAAAGCGTAACTCGTTGACATAAGCGCACACGGCAGTTGCTGGAAACTGCTGCCTACCTGCAATCCGGGTGGGCGAATCGGCCGGGTTCGAAGGGCGATTAAGGTGCCGGTCAGCGGACGTTTCCAGATCTCAGAGGCGGCCGCCCGCTGCGTTGCTATGGACGCAAGACGCCACTTAATGAACGAGGATTAGCTATGTTGATTGATCCCGGCGGGCCATCGCTTTAGTGACCGAGTGACCGCGGAATGCCAGCCGGGTCACTGTTAATATTATGTCGGCGACCGGTGCATGTCTACTACAGCGCAGAATGCGACTTTGCACAAAAATCTGCAACTGGCATGATCAGATGCCAAAAGCGATTTGCAAATGTCGCCACTGCTCTTGCTTCTACTGCTATTGCTGCTGCTTCTGGTGGTGCTCAAAAAGAATTTCCTTGTTGTGTATATCGCCAGCGAACTCAGCACAAAATGAATACCTCACCAATACGACTGCTCTTCTTGGTGTGTTTCACACTACTCAGCACTGCCATTGCATACGCCAAGGATTGCTCACGTATGGCTTTATCCTATCTATTTCAGTTCATGGTGAATCTTAACCGTTCTCGTTGGCGTTGCTAAGCTGTTGCGCTCGATGTACACTTAGCTGCATAAAACATCTCGTCGTTGGGCTGTAGTTTTTTTTTAATTTTTTACATGAAACGATATGGCGTATGTTCATATTCGACTAGCTGTTATTAGTGGTTATCGGAAATCGTTTACCGCTTCGATCGTTTTTCGCATTCTCACATCAACTCCGTTTTGTTGTTCGTGAAAATGCCTAAGTCAGATGCAGCACATGATTATTTCTCTATTGAATAGCAATAACGAGTATAAAGCTGTTGTTGAGCCGAAGGTTAAGCATTGACATAACAGTCATTTCCATTCAGCCATCTTCTTATGTGCTTTTACAAAATCGTATTTGCAAGGCGCATTTCCGCAATGCCCAACCATCTTTAAGTATGCATGTCTCCCTATCCCTCCATTAATTTCAACTCATCAATCACTGAAGCTAAACTTGCGAAATTCGATAGGTGCAACCTCAAGCATAGATCGACCCTTATGCAAACTTTTCAAGGTTGCTCATTAACCTTGAAACTTGCTTAAATACCTTAAACTCTTTGAAAATTTGAGCATGGACGTAAATTTGAGAATATTTCAATACAAAATTATAGAATAGAAGAAAATCATCGATATCTTTAATTGAAATTTATCGTTTTTTTAACTTTTTTTGAGTTGATAAAATGAATGAAATGTTCAAGGAATTCAATTTGTTATAGGAGATCCAATATTGCTAAGCGCTCAAGATCAACCAAGATTCTTTCATACTCAAGGCTACGAGAGTGGTCAATATGCGAACAATGTCGATTGTAATTGGATTTTATTGGCGAGAGACGCTCATCGTCGTATATTGCTCACCATTCACGATTCACATATCGATGATGCGCTATTCTCTCGTTGTGACGATTTTTGCTCCGTTAGAGATGGTAAAGCGTTGAGTGAAAATTTCCATTTCTATGCAAATTCGATTTATATAACACTATTTGGTTCATCCTAATTATTGCAACTACAATACGACTATGACTTCTATGAAGATTGTGAATTCCGATTCAGAAATGTTTTTGTGCCTCATACGGGGATAAGAGGGGGAATGCTGAATGAATTGATAAGGCATCGAAAGAAATCTATAAAAAACTTCTATTGCTGCTCTCATAATTTGTATGCCATCAATAGCCACTTTTAAAATTCATTGCAATCAACTCAATGAATTCGCAAAAATATGCAACCAACTGGCTAGGTAAGTCTTTTGCATGGAGTTTAATAATGCTTCATTCAGCTTACGATTAATGAGGCTGTATATCATTCATATATTCTAATAATAGGATTTATTTATACAAAACGGTAGGGTATCATGCAAATTCAATGCTTCCATTTGAACGAATTTCACTAATTGGCTCTCATTTTTTCCAAGAGACTTGTCTAAATAATTAACACGCTGTTTCAGTTCTTTCGCTTAACTTTTGAAAGACTTTCTGATCGATAGTTTTCAACTTTGAGGGGCGTTGAAATAAATACGTTTTATCGCTATTTATTTCTATGTTCTTTAGTTCTGATTCAGATTGTAATTATTCGGAAACATATCCCCTCCCCTATCTCTTTCGTTGCAACTTTACTTTGTATAGTTACTTTAGTGTTTAGTTATGTACGTGTGAAAGCGTAATTTCACGTTTGCAAGCATCAGTTCATTTGTCGTTCACGCTTATCACTTGTAGAGTGTGCTCAATTCGGCACAATTTTATAGAAACTATTTCAATCTAGTAAAACAAATATTTTTTTTAGGAATTATTTCATTGTTGCATCCAAACTAATCCATTTCCGACCCCCAACTCTAACTCACCCTGAATTAGGATCAGCACGAGGCAATTGTTCCATGATGCAATTGTTATCGAAGCTTTACTCTCTCTGAATTGAATCATGCAGTGAACTCTTTAAAACTGTAGGAAGCCCTCGTCGAAGAGCGATAGAGAGAGGTTAACCAAGCATTCCGAAAAAAAATTGTTTCATTATATGTATTTGAAAAAGAGTCTTTCAGAAGAACGAAAAAACGGAGTAACGAAAAATGTGAATGCGAAAGCAGCATACAGTAAAGTGCTCATAAAACTTAGCAATAATATTGTTCATAATTTTACTCAAGCCCTCTTGAGACTTCATCTAACAGTGAAAACTTGCTTAGGTAATACGAATACATCAAGCGAAATTGTACGTTGGTGTGGCGAATCAGCACCTTTTGAGGTGATCAGTACATCGGATGCTCTATACGTCACTTTTCACAGCGATGAATCTTTTCAAGCACATGGCGTTAATATGTCATTTACGGATTTTGGTTAGTTGTTTATTGCCTTGTTATCGCATCCGTTATTCGTGAACAAATGATAGCATATAAACACGACAAAGTCCTTTCGTTATCATCTGATAATCTAAAAACCTCTGCCATTGATTCGCTGAAGATTCTATATAATAGCATTTTTTTCTATACCAATTCAAAAATTTCATAAAATATACTTTGTAGCGCCAGATGGTCTTAATTACAACATGAAAAATTGGAGTAATTTTTCAACTGTAAGTTGGAGCTTTACTAGAGCACCTCCTCGCATCAATTTCGCATCAATTTAGCTAAATATTAGTTTTTAAAAAGCTACTACGTCATCCCTCTCCCTTTCCTCGATATCACTGAAACGCCGGAAGAGTTTACGGATCCATGGCATTCGTTCTCGACCACTGTGGCATTTTGATCGTACAGCGACAAAGAAACAAAAAAAAACATATGAGTTCAACTGTCCCACCAGTAATTCCGCGGCATACTGCCACGTCATGAGCCCAAGCTCTTTCTTTTCTCAGTGATTGACAAGAAGTAATGTGACGTCCATGTAATTTCCGGAACTCATAGTTGACAAACAATGCCCGATGTTGAAATGTATCAGCTATCATCGATTCTTGTCGTATTCGTTGTTGATAGGAAGCGAGTGAGTGCATAAGATTGATATGTAAGAATTTTGCTCGCTTAAATGCACAATTCAACACGCTGATTAAGCGTCGAAAATTGTTCGCCATAGCTATAAAAGAGAGGCGGCTCCCGGCGATTAGGTGCCAGGCATTTGTATTCTCGGAAGGGTTGCTTCCAAATGCGCCCATTGAAGCAAAAAATCGATTGCTGAGATATACGCGACTTGTCGCAGCTAGGACACTAACTACCACCTGGATAATTGGTCGAATAGCCACCCTCCACTGCATGGCACCACAAAAATATTTTCGTTTTCTTGCGCAGCGAGGGCTTTCTTTCATGAATAACGATGATTATTCATTTTCTGCAATCTGACTTTTTGCTTTCGCGTAAATTACATATTGAAGGGGTCGTGTATGTCCATCTGTCCATATATCTCAATTCACAATCGACTGTAAAGGTTCGAATGAACTTCATAGTGTGTCGCCAAGATTCTTCGTAAATTCGGGTCACAAAAATCATCGCAGTCATCTCTGACCCCGCCCGTTTTATAGCACAAGGCAAAAAGTACAAGCCTTCATCGATCGACCTTCGACCAGAAGAATGAAATGAATTTCGGCTGTGGGTGGCTAAATAGACTGAGGAGCTGGAGAATAGAGCCATAATAACTTTTACACAAATCATGACATGTTACAAAATAACAGCATACAAAGGTATCGTTCAAAAAGTTCGCCCCAACTGTGCTAGGCACGCAATGATAGCACTACATTGCGCCACTTTTGGTATTGCCCTTGAAGCTCCTGGGTTCGATGTACGCTGGCGACAACGTTTTTTCTTGCAAGATATATTTACTCTAATAAATCAGGATTTGAAAACATGAACTCATCCTCTCTTGTGAGTCCGCCTTCCACGAACCGACTCTGCAATCTTTAACTTCGTGGCAGTGATATCAAATGCATTTTCTTTTCTGAGTCGTTACCTAGAAGTTCAAAAATTCCTAATTTGTCTTAAAAGAGCAAAGAACATGAATCTTTGTCTTTGAGTAATTTAAAAAGCGCTCATGGTTAGGAGATCGGGCTGCAGTTTTATGCCTAGAAAAGAGCGATTTTGAGCATTATGTACAATATTCATCGATCTACTCCGCAAATAGGAAAGGGTGACAATAACATTCTTTGATATGAGGTCGTGCAGAAAAGTTTATGGGAGTAACACAAATGAATGAGTCTTCTCGATGCTCTCAGTAGATCTAATTTACCGCTAATACGACTTATGCCATGTACTTGCTAGCTCTAAGGAAAAATGCTTATATTTCCAAATGATCCAGCAAGCGACATAGCACAAGCAGAAAAGAGGTGTGTTATAAAAACAGCTTTGTTGTGGAAACCGAAACTTAGCAAATCCGATTACATTGGCTTTATGTACTCATTAATCGCCTAGTGTAAACGTGTTGCAGGCGTCATATGCGCATGTTCCTAAACTTGGAAGGCGTTGTATACGACGTTGAAATTTATGAGCAATGCGAAGTTCTTAGTGTTAAGGTGTGGAGTGCATATTATAAGATGCCCTTGCAGAAGTGCCCGGATGTCCACAAACATGGGTAAGCGGCGATCAAGGAGAGTATTGCTATTCGCTAAGAATGCAACGAACAACATGGTCAGAAGCACAAAGGGATTGTACGTTTTCACGCAGCAACTTGGCCACTTTCGAGTCATCCACCGAATACACAGCGTTCGCCAGTTCGTTGTTGCCAATTGCTGTGCTTCAAAATTACTAGATTAGCACCCACACGGATTCAATTACATATTAAGCCATATCCGCATCTAGAAAGCTAAGCTTCTTTAAGTCATTAGAGCCATTGAGAGCAAATATGGGAATCTCCATGGATAACGAATCATCGTTGTCGTTGTTATTGATGTTGTTGCTATAGATGGGAGATGCGTAGAGAACAGAGAATTTATTAATAAGGTGCTTCAGCATAATACGTCACCTTGCTTTAAATCATATAATCGTATTTTCGTGTTTGAAGAAAGAGGTATCTTTACGATAAACAGTTCGCTGATACATACTTTTATTGATACTTGGGGAGGAGGGGGAGGGGACAGAAAGATTTTATTTCACAACACGTGGAGTATGAATTTATGACATTCATCGCAATTAACGCTACCTGGGTTAATAAATAAATGGCATACAAACATTGCGTTATAAAGTTTACATGTTTCTGCACTTTTGTACTCACCAATGGGGATATTTCGACGGTCTAATCGTGAAGTGACACTAGAAAAGCATGAAGCCGAATGAAACTTGGCTCGATTATTCGTTTGCTTTCTTGAGTGATGGAGTGCGGGTAGAGAATGGCCATATTTCATGCTCTTTGAAACTTTTTCAAGGAATTTATTCGAAGAACAAATCATTTCCGTGGACTGGCTATTCCGATATTGCCGAAGAGGGAGTTTTCGTACCGATCGATCCAAGTGAAACGCGTTGGCCCGAACAGTAAGTTATTATAGGATGCAATAAATGCCATTTAGTTGATTATATCGCAAGTGCCCTGTAGGTTCGTTGATAATTCTGTTTCACTTCTACGTCGTAGATCGAATGAACTCATTATTTTTCTCAAATAGGATGACAATAGCAATTTGCACGTTATTCATTCGTTCATCTTCCCATTCCAGCTATCTTCAACTGGTCTTTCAGACGCTAATTGTCCAGCATATCATTTCCGTGAATTGAGAAATGCAGAATATGACTCATAATTCCATTTATCTTAATTGATGAACTGTGTTATGCTGAGCAAAGACAGTTCGCTTTTTTTTAGAGGAAGCATTGATAATTGAATAAGTGAGAAAGGTCGTTTATTCCGAGTAGTTTCCAAGAAGTTCTAATAAAAGCACCAACTCTGCAATAGTGATATATCGATTTATTAAAGTCATTTAGCTAAGAGGGATTAATTTCAGCTTCCCTAGATTTGGTGGAGAGCATCCACTTCAAGATTGTGTATTTCTCGACTGGAATGTCAGAGATGGGACCGCATATGCGATCGATGACTGCCGAAATAAGCATGAATATATTTGCAGAAGGAAAACAGGTATGTGAACATCAAACTCAATCAAACGGAACATTGAATATTAGCACATATTTGCTTGTTGAAATCAGTCATGATATAGGGAAAACAGTAGAACATTTTAAGAAGTTCAATCGCCGAACTGTTCTGCTACCTGGTTCATTATCTACTATGTACGATGTTACTGTACTACTGAACACAAACCAACAATGTTACAAACTAATCTGCAATAAGGCTTTGAATCTATATTTATAAATGATATGGATATGAAAAAGCGCGCAGAAGGGCACAGCAAGAAATGAGAAGATTTGGGCAAGAGATGAAGCTTATGAATTGAGGCGACGAATTAATGTCATCTGAATTTCAAAATGAGACTGCTGTGCCATTTCACTGTATCACTCTTCACTCTCTCAAGCTATAGAAATCTGAGCAGGTGATTAGAATTAGTCATCTTTTCGCATTTATATATTTAAGGCGGATTAATACCACAATCCATCATTAATCCTTCAGAAGTGAGAGCATTATGTTTTATGAAACAAGTTTCCACTTCAAGATGCCAAGAGAAGTGATATGTTCAAGCATCAGGCTCTAGTAATATCCTGAGTCTATCCTATCCTATGCCATCAAAATAGCTTCCGATCCGGAGATTCATTCTAGGCCCTCTTGCATTTCAAGCATAAACCATACCGCTAGACATCAGAAACGCTGTTCACCTAACACTTTTGTTGATGTTAATTTATCAGTAAACTATTTGAAATTGCACTGTACGCAGACGTATTGAATTTATCGGAACTACGGCCATGTAACACCAGCGGCGCAATGGAATGTCCCAATTTCCAGCTCTATAAACCTTTTTTTGTCAAATCTTCCAAATTTCTTCGAAAATTCGGTTCATCGTCTTTGAAGTATAGAAGTTAGCAAAAGAATTTGTGAGCTATGCGATAATATGGCGGAAGTAAAGATTTGCTCAAGTCATATATTGCAGTTTTATTCGCTATTTCCGCATTCATCCTTATATCCACTTTTTTCAAATGTTTTTCACAGTATGTCGCAGCGTTGCTGATCACATACTCATCAACACATAACCAACCACAACTCAGAAATTTCCATCAAGCTATACACGACCCAAGTTTTTGTTTTTACGACTTGCGCTATCAATCACTATAAAATTGATGGGCAATGAAGCTATCTTCGGTGTGATATCGAGAACGCAGCAAAAAATTTTACAGATATTTGCTTGCTTTGAACATGTATTTTGAAATAATCCTATAGGCTCAAGTTACAAAATCTGGAACTCACATCTGTTAGCATCGATTACGTGAAAAAATAGCGAAACTTGTGGAAAAGCAAGAAGCATGACTTTGTTTAGCATGGTATAGAGATAGATCCGCAGTACAAATTAAGGAATGACAGCGATTCTCAACCGTTCGAAGATGGAGTTAGGAGTGCTGCTGACGTATCGATTGGAAATGTTGACCTCTGATATTAACCTTTGAATGTCGAATTTTGTTCATGAGAGAATCCTATATAATGGCGAGGAAATTTCAGGGAAATATATTTCACAAATCAACATGCGGAAACCATCTATAAGAAAGCAAAACGAGGAGAAAAGAAAAAAAGCGGAGTTAAGAATTGAGATCAAAGATGTTTTTTTTCTAGTTCGTTTTGATCTACAGTAAACACGATTCTAAAAAGGGTTATCATGCAGCCACTATATCGATTAAAAAAAAAAAAAACTCTAATGGTGTTGCAGATGGCAGCACAATACCGTATCCACCACCGACGGACAGCATTCGACGAGGATTGGTCGCCGCACCATTCAATTTTACTGTATGGTTGTTTATTCTTGTGTTATTGCTACTTGTGCTACTCATTCTATATTTGTGCTATTACAAATGCAAAGAGAAACGAGCTCATTCGAGAGTTGGAAGTATGGATGCGAATCAACGACTAGTCAGTGGGGTTGACGCTCCGCCAACTTCCGCAACAGCACATGCACAACTAACACAGTCTGCAGCTGTGAACGATCGTGCCGTTCTCGCTCAAACGACAGCCACCACTATTGGATACGCTTCAGAGAGTCCACTTAGGTTTGCACGTTTTTTGTCCTTATCAGCTCCTCAAATATATGAGGGTGTTTCCTTAACATCAGGAACATCCCTTTAATTTAGTAAAGTTGGCGTGTGTATCACTTTAAACTTCATACAGAAAGATATCTTTAAAAAATACGGCACATTATGCTTGAGATTTTTGAGTTTAATGAACAGATTAGTATGCATCACACCTCAAATGTGGTTTTTTTAGAGCTTGCTCCTCTATATAGCTGGAATTGTTATGCTACCTCTTGAATGACTAAAAAATGAAAACATCAATTTAGAATAAATGAATGGACAGTTGAAAATATACCGTCCGTTAACCGACTGCAATACGAGTTAATCAAGTGATAAGACGTGAAAAATTGTCAGAATAACCGCAAGAAACAAACAATGATGGAAACGAAGATTCAGCTGCTCAAAGACTCAGTTATATCTCATAAGTGGAATTGTGGTTGCATTGGGAAGGCTGCACATATGAGCAAGTTGAAGGAATTTATTTGTTATTCGCTTATTGAGTGCTACCTCATTTAATATGAACTTTTGCAGAATATTTCTTATGATATAAGGCCACATAGTCCGATATTTGTCCATTTCATATAGTGAACGATAGCTGAACAACGTGAAACCGTAATGTATTCAACAATAAAAGAATGCGCGAAACTGACTGCACTTTTTGTATCATATGCGGAATGGGCTTTACCATGTAACAACAGGGCAACGTTCAGTTCAGATGATGGTCAATTTTGGGAGGAGGGGGCAACGCTGCACCTCGCAAACAAGAACAGCGCCCTTTGAAGCATAAATAAATAAGATTTCATAAATAAAATAAGAAGATTCTTCTTTCTGAATGGCTAACAGCCAGAATTATGTCTTTGAAGTGAATCAAAATGTGTGTTGATATAAGCATAGATCCAACTATTTCAGTAGATTACTGTGCTACTATGAAGAACACAGCAGAACTGGGAGCTAACTCTTATAGTCCATAGGCTGCAAAGTCTACCTTCTTACGCGGTAATGAAAATGGTGAGAGTAATAAGTGTCACTTCAATGAGTTTTCGTTAAATGTCTATAATAAAATGCACTATTCTCAGAATGGCAAACTTCGAAACAAGCTCGAAGCAGTTGCCGGCCAAGGAGCAAACGGCTAGTTTGCGGGAGATGCCCACGAGTGTGCTGAACACGAACGCAGAAACAGCAACTGGAGCCAGACCTTTGGCCACCGAAAAGACAGTGGATACTTGGGTTAGTCGTAATAACACACTGCCGCCATTAGGAACGCGCGAGACGACGATGGGCAGCAATCCTCGTGAGGAGACACTAATGCGGATTCGACGTGGCGAACTCTTCGAACGACCTCGGGTCGCAGTCCTTGACAACGTCTCAGCAATTAGTCTTGATGAGTTTTGGAGCAAGGATGAACGACTATTTCACCGGTGATCGCATTCATGGTATCACGCCTCTATGCGGCAGGCGTTCCATTTGCTCAGGGAACTGGAGTAAAAATATATGCACAAGAAGCAACATATTCAGTGTATTTATTTTCAACTTACTGTGATTTCTTCAAAAGGTGTCACAAGTGCACTTTCTCTCTTGAGGCAACTCAAATTTATCCCCTACAACTCTCTCAGCTGAGCACGAAGCAAATGGGACGCATCTGCGAGATAGAGATCCGAAACCGTTCTCCACTTTCACAATGATCTGCTGCTTACACTTAACGATACTTCCGACATGGTGATTTGTTATAGACCTCAAATTCATCGGCAAGGTAAGGAGGAAATCTTGTTGTTAGAAGAAATAGGTTTCAAAAGGCTTAGATCTTCTGAAAACGCATTTGCAATTTTCCCTAAAATATATTTCAAAGCAGTCGGGAAAACAGAACAGTTTTGAGATTCAGCATTCCTAACGTCATTTCAACTGACATTTCACAGCGATTTTTTTTTTTTTTTTTTTTGCTTCCTAATCATCATTCCCTATGCTTCTGCGCTCCTTAGCTGCCTATCATGCTTGCAGTTTATGAGTTTGCTTATGTTCACGTAACATGCCAAAAATGAGCCTGCCGGGACATCCGAGCACAGCCTCCCACAAAGCCTTGTATTATTCATGACATGAGGCGAAGGCAGTGCTTAGTATTGGAAGAAGAAACAACCCTGCCTTGAGAGTATTCGCGTTTGATAATTGAAAACGATCTTGTTGGCTATGGTGGCGAAAATTTTTTATTGTCAAAAGTTCTTCCATCTTAATGCTGTGAAGTTTCCAACAATGGATTTTCGTTCGTTATAAGAGTAAGTTTTGAAAAGAGAAGATGTTCGAATGCATCAAACACACGTAAGATTCATTTTATGACTGATATTCTTCACAGTGCATTCTTAGAGGCAATAGTTCAGCTTTTTTGATTTGTGAAGGAAAGATTGCAAATTTTAACACTAACCTAAGGGTTTAGGTCGATTGTGTATCGTTTCGACTGCGATCCGAAATATGGTGGGAATACGGACATTTCATGACCCTTAGAGTGTGCATGCATTATTTTTCGACTCTTTGGATCGTGACAGCACTTTTACAAAGGAACGTATTGTTGCAACACATTTAGTTACATTTGTTACGTATATAACAAACAACTCTGTTACAATAATGCATTTCTTTGTTATATGTGACGCCTATAATCAAGGGATTCCAACGCTAAGCAATTGGCAATGTTCAGTTTCGTGACCGATAGGTATTGAGATGTTGAAAGGAGTTCCACGATGGAATCCCTCATGTGAATTGCAGCGATCGGCATCATTAAACCAACACCCAATACTGGAATTCTAGTTGATCATCGGATGACATACCTCGAACGATTGCAGTGCTTCTCTTTGTTTAGCTATAAAATACCATTTATGAACGCAGCCGTATATGTTGTATTCGCGCATTGATGCAATGTACTCGCAATCTCTTTTGTTTAAGTGCTAATTTTATGCGTGAAGCCTTTTTTGGCTGATGGTGAGATTTCGGAAGAATTCAAGGAAACCGGAGCGAGCAGTCGGTGAGGATTTCCGGGTTTTTTTTCTGAGAAAGTCAGTGATAGGAATTGGCAAAACTACAATGTCAATAGAAGTTCACTATTACGCCAAAAGCTCAGTAAAAGAAAAGTAATGTTTTATTCGAGAATTCCAACGAGATACCCTAATAAGTTCACCGATTTGTGCGCAATACTAGTAAGTGGGCCTATGATGACAGTTTGTTTTTTAAAAAAAAGATTGATCATTCAAGAAGGATGGTCTCGTTCACTTCATTTGGTTGTCATACATTTCTTTTCAAGAGAAGCATAGAGGTAATGCTTTATAGGAGTGATCGTTTCATTTGACAAGTGTTTTCAGCTGAATTAGTAACATGCCATGATATCCAATACAATAGCGCGAAGAACTGATGCAACAAACGGAAAATTGAATGAGCATTTCTGAAAGGGGATGCAAAAATAAGGAGCTAATACGGAAACACTTAGCGATATGCATTATTTGGATTTTCCGCTTTCTTTTTCAGTGCATCTCTGTGGCGTATATATATTTTTTTATTTGTTTAGAATGTCATCGTATACGGTTCGTGTAATTCGCGTTTTATTTCAGTCTTTCAAAATTATTATGAGACTTGCTTCTTAGCCATACAAATTATTATAAATATTATAAAGGTGCCTATAGAATGTTTGTTTTTATAATGGATATTTTGCTAGTAAAAATATTATTACAAACTCCAATAGTGAACATTGGCACGAATTAATTAACCTGCTAAGATGCGTCAACTGAACCGTTATTTTTGCCCTTATGCAATTAATTTTTTATCAGGTGCACTATAGGATTAACCAAAAACGGAAATGTGGATATTTATGATGAAAAAAAAAAATTATCGGATTCACGTCGAAGTGAATTCATTCCTTCTACTTCAAATGGTAACGGGGATAGGGGGAACGATAAACGCCGGATGAAGTTACCTCTATTTTTTCTATAATTTAACTTAAAAAGCGGATGGGATTCGTTCAAAAATCACGGCTTTGCACAGAAGTAAAGCTTGACAATTAGATGATTTTGATCAGCATTGATGGTTCAAACGAATCCCTTAAAAATTGGTGATTTTGATTATAGAATAGTCTCGGTTAACCCTCTGCAATGCTCAGTATTGTCCACAGTAGGCACATTGTTGTCCACTCACGGTGTCCATCGAAAATCAACAGCTGAAATCTCCTATCATACCAGCGTCTTTGAATGCTGTGGCATGGACTGCTTGAAGGGGAAACGCCATGCGAGCAGATAAAATGACCATTATGTAAGCCATCAAGCCACTATACTATGCAGCTATGCTGCTTAGCGCCATCAATGAATGGACGGACACATCTTTTTGAATAGCCGCTCATGGATGTTTTAAATTGCAATCGTTTACGGTTAAACTGTGTTGCTAAACGGTGGCTGGTACTACCTCCTTAACGCATGCTGTTTGCCCTTAGTATTTTACGTCACTTCTTTTTTCCACTCATCATTCAACAGTGCCTTGTTAAGGGCATTAATGTGGCGAAAGGAACTACTGAACAATGGTTATAAATAAAGTACGTCAATTACAGGCATTGTTTACATGCTCATAATTCTGGCATTTCACTGTTATTTTTCTGCTGACGATGTCTTTTATGGAAACGTCCCTCTCTCCCCCACTTTTCTTTGCTTCGACTTTCAACGCTCTCCTGCTTAGCACGTTTACTGACAAAGGTGTTAAGGGAATAGCGAACAGGTTGTAGCAAAGCGGTCATACGTTATTGTCATGAGGGCAGCTCAGCTGCGAGCCGTTAGTATTAGCAGTACTAACGTCATGGGTGGTCCTCGGCGTTTTAGTGATAAATCGGTGCTGTTTACGTAATACCTTGAAAAAAGGCAATAAAGACAGATCACAAGCGATGATCAAGAGGTGCGAAGAAGCAGAAAGATGCTGAATGTTCGATGAAATAAAATTATAGCTACGAGTAATTAAGTTTTCTGATCGATAAATTCGAAAAAACTTCACTCTTGAGACAAAATGAATTAATTTTCCAGCATATGCTCTTCTCGTAATACTTTATCTGGATTTGCTCCAACTTGCCATCGGCTACTAGAGAAAATTGAATGGCTTTCGTTGTTCTATTCAGTGCTAGAAGTCATTAAGCGATTACTTCTTTGCCCTCCGTCATCCGAAGATGAAAGATGACGTTTAGAGGTGTTGGTACAGAAATCGAGCGAAATATGTTTTGAAGAACGTCAGATCCTGTACAAGTGAACGAGAGACCATTTATGGAAACGGTTTTAAAACTCGTCAGAACTGAGGCGGAAATTCGAAAAGAAGTTAGATGGCATTTTCTAAGGAAGAGTTTGGGATGAGCTCGCACTCTGGACGCCTTCTGGATGTTATTTGTCACAAGAATGACGATCAAGACCGCTTATGATGCATTAACGACAATTCGTACCACAAAGTTGTTATGGTACAAGATGACACACCCTCCCTGTTGATCTGAGACTGCTTTTAACTGTCGTTACATTATTCGAGAAAATAAACGCAACGTTACAGCATTGCACCTCAATACTCTTGGGATCTTTGCTCGACGAATTGGCTGTAGTGATTTGTTGATGAATCTCTTTCGTTCCTGATGCTGCCTAGTGGTCTGATGCCATCTCTTTTATAGTTGAATTAACGATTCATCTAGTATCAGCAATCACTGCGTTCTTGAAATTATTTTTAATTTGATAGAGGCGACTATCCTCAACGATCTCACTTCTGGCCGCAATGTCCTCCTTGGCAACTTCCAATTAATTTAAATAACACATTACTTACGCTCTTTAGCAAATATTCCTCTCGATATGATAGCGATGAGCTCAAATAAAACTTTCGATTCGCCCAACATTTATAAAAATCCTTTTGAGCGGTATGACAATGAAGTTAAAACGTATTCATCACTTGTGAAAATATATAAATATATCGAAAATAAAACTGCGAACATAAAACTTTTATAGGTTTCGTTATCTATTTCCATTTGATTCAACAAAGAAAAAGTACTAACAAACGATCGTATAAAATGAGCGAATTTACTTACCTAGCAATAGCAAGACAGAAAGAGACGGGGATAGAAAGACAGAAAGAGGAAGGAAGAGAGAGAGAACAATAAACAATACGGAACATTGATATCGACAACTAAGTCGAGCAAGAAGTAAGACATTCAGTTATAGTTGTTAAAGAATTTTAAAAGACGTAAAAAGAATCCACCGGCAGTCATACCCAATTGGACAATCGTCATGAAAATTTTTACAAAGAAAACTTCAAGAAAATGCGTCGAATAAATAAAAATAAGAAAAAAAAATAAAGTCACTTCATCAATTCTAAAAGATCAAAACATTCGAACAATAATTCATCACTAAGAAGCGTGTGAAAATGTTTTTTTTTATGAAAAACACGCTAAATTTACATTGATTCTAATATTGTGATCATTTATGCGATCTTCTCGGAAGCATAACAGATTTGATAGACATCACTATGAGAGGTGTATGCAATACTTCGATAATTCTTTCGAAAAAATTTTACCTTTATTGAGAATGCTCAGAAAAAAAATCCAGTAAAGATAAAGATGCCTACAAGATTATACCTATAAAGTCCTCATTTGCACCTTCTTTGCAACAGCTGAAAAGGGCTCTGAGCTCTCATTTCAGTAGTCATAAGCGCATTGCACGTTTCGTTTGCAATTTCAGGGGCAAAATCCTTTTTTTTCTTTTCCTCTCCTCTTTTTTTCGCACCATTTTTTTCAGTAGCTTGCATTTTCCTTTGGAAATTTGGCTGCATTTTGCGCACCCTCTCCTTTCCTTCGACCGAACTGTGGGGAAGGAGCTGCAATCTCCAATGTGGGAGGAAACTCCACTCTCCTCCAGGATAAACAACTACTCCCTACTGTAAAGGATGCCAGCCTTACATGCCACTGTAACTTGAGAGGCCGGAATCGAAAAGTACAAACGTCTAATCATTTCAGATGAACGGAACAGCCCAATCCAGCCATCACAACTACGATGTGCATCACAAGAAATAAGCTGATTGAAGGAATAAGACCTGTAAATTACGATTGGAATGTTTAAAAAAAACAGTCGCAGCTCATAATGTTCACCTCAGAGGATTATTCCTATTCAAGAATTAGTTTAGCTTTACTAATACTAAAATGATCCAAAGTATTTTAAAAGGTTCTCTGACCCAAGTTTGCAGTGGATTAAATCTTAATTCAGTAAGCAAACATAAATTATGCAATCACAGAATCACATTAAATACAAGGCAATGAGGAAATAAAAAATGAATAAAGACTTTTTGAGTTCATCTGAACAGAAACTGCGCAATGTCGACTAGCAAACATCTAAGATCACCTTCACTTCTCAGCGAATAAACGACCCGAATCAATAGACAGAAATCATTAGTCAACCAAAAATATTGTTGGTAAAATGCATAAACCTTCTGTGGAATAATCTATCACTACAACAGCCTACGACAGGCATCACTTAGTGTTATATAACATTTGTTGTTCGCTTTATGCTTGTAAATAAATAAATACCAACATCATTTGAATACGTATGCCACGAGCTAACTTCATAAAGCAATAAGCGTAATTCTGATTTTGACGGTAAACAAGAAACAAACGACATTTGTAAGAGACTTTAACTTCCTGGATTGCAGGGATCATTTGAGTCTTTGTTTTACTAGCCATCATTATTCTTATATAACATTCTTTACAAATCCTTGGCTTTTTGAATTCACAGAGATAAAAAACATTAATTCTTGGAGGATGAATGAGATTTTTAAGCCAATATAACCCAGTCATCATCTGATCGAGTGGAATATATTCCGATGTAAGGGCCAAGTTCTTGACAGCCATGCATTAGCCAAAGAAATAGCAAGCCTAACTGCCATTTCAACTCAGCAATAAAACTCGTTTACAGATCTTCTCAGCAAGTTACACGGCTGTTCATACACACATATTTGTCAAAACAAAAAAAAACATGCTTACTCCACATTTTGTTACACAATTTCCGATGGGTCTATAAGTTGATGCCCGTAATAATCAACCAACGACGAATGAGAAGATGGTAGTAGAATATAGCGCATGAAAGAGCGTCCATTTTTAAGACCCAAAAAACGCAGCCAATTCTTTTTAAAGCCAAGGTCATAACTTGATCGCCAATTTCGTTGTGAATGTCGTTCATCTGCATCTTGCTGAAAAATTCCACTTATCTCATCATGTTTCCTTATCATTGAAGTGATAATGTTGTCGCTCCGATGAAATGATAACTGAAGCATGTAAAGATTCTAAACGACAAACAAACACACCATATGCGAACAAAAACTTATTTCAATGCCCGAAAAGAAAGATAATAGTTGTTTGAGAGTCCACTAAAATTACGCAACGTTTTTCGAGGCTACTTTTCTGAGAAAGAGATCTCACTATGCTCCCTTACTTGGCTTTCCCATTATAACGGCAACAATAACGACCACCTCGTGATCGAGTTGAATGCTAAGATTTTAGTTTTCAGTAATCAAAGAAACATACCATGAAATCGATCAACGTTTCACCAATTGAAATAAGATAGGCGTCGAAACCTCCAAGACCACCTAGAACAAGAACGAGTAGGATTGCCAATCCATAGTCGAAGCACACGAAACTGCTAATGAATTCAGCCATGTTGTTGCACATCCATTCCCTCCATGGTGCCAATTCTACTGGCTCAATGCAAAATGGCGCAGATTGCGGTCGCTGAAATTGCACCAAAATAGGTCCTCTCTTAAAATTTGTTACTAAAATGTATCTGAGCTCCATCACCACCTCAATGGCCAATTATTCCATTCATTAGCAATGCAGTGATTCCATTTTTGAGTCGGCGCAGACAATCAACAGCTCTCAAGCAGCACACAACAAGTGCACTATTCTGCTATTGAGTACGCTGCTTTGGTATGTCCATATATGCACATGATTTAGCTCATAATCTTACGATGCTATCGATTGTTTTTGTTTTTTTTTTTTTGAAAAGCAGTGGAGGTGAAAAATGAGAGAATGCTGCAAAAGAAAGGAAACAAGTATCGATGATCCACAGCCCTTCAACTTGTACAACAACTCAATCACGAATCTATGCAACATCGTTAATTAATCTATAAAAAATGGTCACAACAATAATAAATGTTGTTATCATTTTTTACAACATGACAATGGGCATTATTGAAGCTGCCTTGGAATTTTGTGGGTGGATTAACTGTTGTTATATAAATGGGTATAGAGTGGAAGCTGTATGATCGCAAAACGTTTTATTGTTAATTTAAGATAAATAGCGCCTCCCTCATTTTCTGTTTAAGATTGTCAAGTGCACTATTATTTAATTTATGTCTGCAATCTGATAGGACAATTCATAATGTTAGACAAAAATTTCCATATATGAAGGAGGTTTCGATCGGAGGATGACAGATGGGGAAAATTAAAACCATATCCTAGGTGTCTTCAAACTACGGGGTTCTGTCGGTTGGGAATTGTGGCCCTCACTGCAACATTTAGGTGAGGTAAACAAAGATGAACTTACGTGGATTGTGGCCAAATGTTCCCGAAATGCATTATAATTACTGAATAGAATAAGGCACTGACTGAGCCAAACAAAAACGACGAATTGAAGAAAATATCGATGATTATTGAGACCAACACACTGATTTATCCATATGCAATGATGATCCATGTGAAGTACACACCGATCGCAAATTGTACAGTGGTGAGCGCGTTTTGGCTTATGGTTTTCGCAACGACGGCACTGCGGGAGGGCATCACTCTGTACAAAGGCCACTTTTTAAAATTTCCAAACTATATTAAATTTATGGGAATCATCAGACTTTTTTTGCACTTTATTGCCCTTCAACAAAAAAAAGACAGTTTGAGATACAATTTGTGTGGATATGGGGCGAAAATTGTGCAGACGATATAAATGGACGGTGTGTATTATAAATATGAGAAAAAAAACCATTCAAAATTACGGAATAAAATCACCATAAGACTTTTGTTCAACGAGAAAAAAAAGAATTTAGTGGATTTCCACAAAAGAATCTACGAAGATTGGCGGATGATCGACAACTTTTTTATGGCTGCTGAGGTGAATATTGACACCTAGTACTCATAAAGTCGGAGATCCTTGGATAAAAAATTTTGAGTTTAGCAGATCGTTTCGAAGATTTGCAACATCTGATTGAGACTCGAAATTTTACGGACCTCGAAGTTAAAGGCCTCAGGTTTCGGAAGTTCCGAAGTGTTTTCGGAGAAATTCAAAAGAAATTTTAGAAACCCTTTTTTATGGCTCGACTAAGAAAAAAACGCTTTAAGCGTCAAAGGTTTCGATGCAGACAACTTCTTTTTGTTAGTAAAACTTCTCAACTCCAGTTTTTTCCTACCAACCCCTCCTACCTCCTCCCTGTTCCCGTCTAAAGATATCGAAGCATATGGACCCTCCTTCACGTGGAAATCGTAAGTGTGCTAATGCACTAAATACGTCTAAAATAAAAGCGCTGAGGACATAAACCGTACCAAGTCAGGCTGTCCCGGATCAACACTACATGCCTTTCGATAGTGATAAAATATATTAATAATGAGATATATTCCCGTCAAGAAATAGATGGGCACAAGAAACGACGGTCGCACATGACTCTCATAGGGTAAAACGATCAGATATTCGGAGCCGATTACCAGCACCAGAAGACCGTAAGCGAGATAACATAGAGCCTGAAAATGAGAGTACGGTAAAAACATCTCTCTTTTCTTCTGAAAATGGAGATTGAATGTAATTAGGAGCAAATTCTGCTCATTTTTTATCCCCCCAATGCACTATACACCTTCTTGACTAGAAGGATGAGAGGATGGAGGAGGGAAGGGAGGAAAGGAGGAAGAGGGACAGGAAGGGAGATTTTGAAGCCGCTCCTCCAACCAGAATGATAAAAAACTTGCAAGATGTTCATCATAGAAACTTGCCTTTTTTCGCCAAAAATTTTTTGCCGACTCTCATTTTCTTAAGCAATCATTGCAACAACTCCCTTCCTTTATTTAGAAACCTTATTTGGCTCAAACTATTAAATATATTTAAATGCAAACAGTATTAATTCCATATATATCTAAATATTGCTTGTCTAGGTTCAAGCGAAGTGAACATAGACTAGTTGCAAACGCAATAATAGAGCAATGGAATGTTGCAAATTGCATTCCTTTCAACTCGAACACATGAAGTGCAAAAGTTGAATCTTTGCTACTTATTGGTTCATCAATCTCAGTCTCGGAGTAATATAGAATATTTTACAATCTCCCTGAATAAAAAGAACTCAAACGGTTGGAAAAGAGCAATGCCAGCCAGCATTTAACCTGGCTAATATCTATAGTATGGTGAGGTAGGAGCCCGGACTAGACATGTAAAATGTAATGGAATGGAAAGGGGTAGAGCTCTATTATCTAGATTTCTTTTCTCTTCCACTCGTCGCCTTTATTTAATTTTTATGGTGTAATACAGAAAAAGATGCAAACTTATAAATCTATCCTTTATAATTCTGAACGAAAAGCAAATCTCATAAATGAGTGTTGCTAACAAACTTAACTACTGCAAATACAATCCAATAGGCGATCTGAATATCCACCTAGAATATCCGATTAAAGCAGATAACCCACTTTGCCAAGACCACGTTTGATGAAAATGTTGAGGAAACGGATATAAGCGGATGTTAGTGAAAGTAGCATCGAGGAAGCGCTATGCACTTGAGACGAAAGCCACTGCCGTGCCCAAATTCGCATTACAAATCCTGTAAGAAAGGAGGAATTACACAGGTCAATCAGAAAATATGCACAGTATACGGTAGAGTTTAATGAAAAAGCTCGATAAAAAGAAAACATAACAGAACAATACCAACATCGAATATTTAATGAACTACTTCATTCGTACTTCGTAGCTATAAAGTACTTCATTGTGCGATCTGGTTTCTTTGTATTGTGATTCAACAAGAAAAAAAAATGAAATCGTATAACAGCACCTACATGAAGAAAGCGGATTGAATTTCACCCGCAACTAGCTGGAAATATGAACCGAACCGGATAGGACTTAACTCAAACCCCTACATATGTGCTTTGTTTCACATTTCTTATGCACGTAAAAAGACTGGGAGATTGCAATGAGCAAATGAGTCTTATGTATATGTATACTAGTTAACATCTCCCAAATGGTGCCTCGAAGACCTAGTGAAAAACCATCTCAGAAGAGGTAGCAAGACATGAACTTTTGTGTTGTGCTCATTTCAGCAACCGATTTCAAAAATTATTACGAAAGGGAAATATGCAAAAAAACAATGCCTTCCTATATTAGCTAATCGAATAATTTGCAGAAACTTTCTGTGATTTGATTTGCATAAAATATATAGAGATCAATTTGTCTTTAAATAATTAATTTCATCTGCTTCTGAATATAACGCACAAAATTGAATTAGCACACGGGTGGTCAATCGTTTAATGAGTTACATCCACCAAATTGACCCCTAACTTTAGCACACACACACACACACACACACACAGAAAAACCCCTACATTCAGAATAAAATGACGTTCATGTAGTACGCTCTTATAAATTATGCATATAAGCACACATAAGCACATATAACAAATTTTCACCGCCTATTTAAGCAATTAGCAAAATTTTGAAAACGTATAATAATTGCTTTACAAGTTGATGTTAGTTTTTTGTAGTCGGTTTGGCTGCAAGAATCATTTCTTGTTTTCTGGAACGAATAATCGAATGGTGTATTGCTTGTTGGCTATATTCCACTCTCCCAGCAATTTGATTCAACAGAAATAATAACGAATGATTCGCAAAAGATATGATAGATGAAGACGCGATGAAAGCTTGAAAGCGACTTTCAAAGAAATGTGCTTACTGATCTATATTTATGTGCTCATTGTAATATCGACTAGACTAGCGAATGGGATACGAGTGACGGGCTCATGGAACACAAAAAATGGCCGCATATCGGTGATTGCGAAATTCGGCTTTCAACAAACCGATCCACTCGAGACGAAAAATAAACATAGTCGTGGCTTTATTTACGGCAATGTTTCATCGGAACGCGTTTATGAAAGTAAGCAATTCTCTTGTGCAGTTTTCTTTTTCATTCTTATCTTTACGCCTTCGAGGAATTAGTCAATTTCATTGAGGGAATTGGTTGATGAAGCGTTCTTGTAGAGCTGTTCATCGCTTCAAATTTATTCTCATTTCGATGTTCATAGAATCCAATTACTAGTGAAATTTCCTTGTGGGTTATATTGCATTTTTCATTGTTAGTATATTTTATGAGTAATACTACAAATTTTAATCATCCTTAATTGCTGCGAATGTTATCTTCCCAATGAAAAGGTATTATGAGGTTTGCGTCAAAGTGGTGAAGGTCATCCGTTATGAGGTTGACATTGGTCGACATTATCTCATTGCATCTCTTGTTTTTTTTTTTTTTTTTTATCTCTTCAGTTATTGCTAATGATTTTGTAATTCATTATTATTATTGTGTTTGAGGTGACCAAATCACTGAGGTGACCAATACGGAACAATTCCGAACGTGGCTCATATCGCTGCCTAAGTTCATTATTGCGTGTTTCAAAGCATAGAAATGCAAATACCGCGCTTTAAAAAATTCTTAAATTTTCAACCACGTCGGCGGGTCCGTGCATCTACCCTTTCAGAGTGGTCGAATAGATGCCTTTCAAGCAAAAGGTGACATTGTTTTATGGCCTCAGTGCGGTTAATACTGAGCGCTTAAGAGTTTTGTGAGATCGAAATTTCTGATCGAACATCACGAAGTTGCAGCCGTGATAGCGATTGATTCTTTCACTTGATGATGTTTTAAAAATTGCTATTACTTCAGATGTCTTTAGCTTTCTCATTCCCTTATTATTTTATGTGAAAAAGCGGTGGAAGAGAGAGGCATGATTTTTAGATTCGTTGTGAAAAATTTTATAATAATTTATTCGTATTTTTATTTATTTTATATTTCTCAAATTTTATAATTTATTCGTTATTTTAGGTCGAGCGGTATTATTTATTGTCCCTCAGACACTTCTATCCTCATTTTTCTTAGACTCAATTTATGGGCAAACATGTGAATCGATGCTACAAGTGAGTGAATTTTTAATTATTTCTTACTAGAGTTCAAACATAGCAATGTGCGAATGTTGTCGATTAAATATCTGCATTATGTGAACGTATAGAATTCACATATAACAACCCATTTTTGATCCATATGGTAACTAAGCAGAAATATTAGATAATTTTGAAATTCCTATTGCGATCTTATTGGATCATTTCCCGCAGCTCAAATCTTATGAAGGTCATGAATCGCTTTGATATATTTTATGCACAAAGTGAAGAATTGTGCCTAGCTGATGTAACTTCCATCTACTAGCAAAGAATATTTTTCTAGAATGTCAGTCGATTGGCTTTCGAAACGAAATGCATGCCGGAAGGGAAAGGGGATATCATGCGATGGGTGCCATGCCCAAAGGGTTCTCTGTGTGAAGATGAAACCGACCCCGCCAAAGTAAGACTTTTACATTTCAATGCGACTTATACATAAAACGAACGAGGCACTGAAAAAAAAAGACGAGTTGAAAACATTTTAGCATGATTATTTAAAATAAAATCGTAGTTGTCTTATGCGCCACTGTTCAGAACACGAATTTTTGAGCATGTATGGTCCTCTATACGATCCAGGACTTGTGACGGTCTAATTGAAACTTGCACTCGCTTTGCTTATCTGTTTTTTCCTGTGTTTCTGTTACGTTTGCTTAGCTTTTTTTGAATGCCGTTGATGGTCTATGCCGCCTCTCTACAATTGAGGGAGCTGACGGCATATCGATGCATCCGGTAAATGTTTACTAGCTTAATTTTCATTCCTCATGAATCGTTTGTGTTTAAACGTATTGACATAGCTTTTTGCAGGTAATTAAGGGTTATCAAATGACGTTACGAATTGAAGAACCTTACACACCTGAATATTGGTATGTGCTATTGGTGGGCTGCAATTTGGATGCGAACTGCAGTTGGATTCCATCGGCGGGCGACATATCAATTAACTACGATATCTGGCTGACTAATGGTAGCCCTCTATTACAATATTTGAATCCATTTACTCACCAGTTCAGTTTTGATGAGCAGGTAAACGTTTCGTTGTCTAATGTTTGCACTCGTTCATGATGTGGTATTGAATCTAATGTATTATTTTGATTTGTGTTGCGCTCTTTTTTGCACGTTGCGGTTTTGAAGGGAGATAACCGCAAATTTTGGGGATTTATAGAGATACCCGAACTTTCTCACCAAGCATGAGAAAGAATTTGTCAGAAATTATGTATATGAATTCACCAAAAATTTCCGACGAAAAATTAGTTGTCCGCTAATTTTCCGGTGGACACTGTATACCTATTTTGTTTTCAATTTATTGTTCTTTAACTTGCTCTCTTTTTTTCCACAATTTTATACATATAACGAAGCTTTTTTTTTCAGGATTCAGCAGAAATGTATTTGATATTTTTATTGCTTTATGTGATACTCTGTTTATGTCAGTGGCGTGCTCTCTTTCTCATTCAACAGCCACGAATGTTGCCCCGCCAAAAGTTGTTGACATGCATAATTGTCACAAAGACTGCGGGTCTCATATTACAGTCCATTAATGTTGTCGTATTCGCCTATGATGGGCGTGTAAGCAGTTTATATTCTTTTCTATTTCTTCTATATTTTCGCTTTATGGATTTTTCATCATCAGGAAAGTACATTTGACTGTTCCTAGAATACCTTCGGCTCTTGTAGTGCTTCATTTGCAAAAATCATAATGCCGACGAGTTGTCCCACTCTTTCTTATGTGGTGTAATGTTTTATCTGAATTCTGAACTATAAGCCATTCATCCGTTAATTGTAGGATTTGAATTTCATCTATCTGTAGCTCGAAAAATGTCTTACTCAGTAAAATAGGAGAAGGACATTCATCAAAAGTGCAGAAAAAGTTTTGAGCGCTTGCACGCGCACTTGATCTACGTGTTGTATTGAGTTGGTAAATGCGTAGAATGTGATTGTAGAGGGTGAAGGGGAACGCGAAGGTTAATGCTTGAGTATCTCATTGCTTACATATAGTTATGCTAAGTTGATAAATATATGCTGAAAAAAATTCTTTTGCTCAGAGCTAGCGTTGCAATATTTGATGGATATCCTTGGATCTTCTTTTAGGGAGTGATTATTGCTCGATTTTGTGGGGAGATGTTCCGCTCATGGTCGATATGTGTTTTATGTCTTTTGCTGATACTTTTAAGTCGAGGCTGGTCATTTAACGATGTTAGTAATTCATCATCGAATCGTGTCACCGTTTGTATATGGGCGATTCTAACCACCACACATTTCGCTCTATTATTTGTTAATTTTGTAAGTTTTTAGTACTTTTTTTTCTTATTTGTTGTGCCACAATTTTATTGTTCTATAATGGCACATAAACTGCTATCATGATACTCGAGCATATTACTTTAAAGGAAAAAAAATGTTGACGGCTGTTGTTTAATTGAAAAGATACGCAAATACGTTTGCTAGCTTGAAGTTTGATTACGTTTGCTAAATACGTTTGCTAGCTTTTTCACTGCTTTTATCTGCCATTTTTCAATGTTTTCTTTTAATACTAGAGAGTTTTATGTTATTATAAACATTGACGGTGAGTGGGATCAATGTTGTAAAATTTTTTTCGAACTGAAATATCGTTTCAATTTTTTATTGTTAACAAAATGTTCCAGAACTCATGCATATTTCTCTTGTGATTATCTACACCTGTAGTGAAAAGAGGTGAAATATGAGTGGAGCTTCAATTCCATAATTGCCTCACGCTTTTTGCCAAATCGTTTTGCACTTATTCGCTCTCAACTTATAGCTCACTTGATTATGAATATATTTGCACATGCCGTTTTCTTTGCTTCAAAATATGCATCATCAAGTGACGAAACTAATCACACCTTAGTCATCCAAACATGATAAGCATCTTTCCCTATGCTTCTTTGCTTTATACCCCTTTGTCAAAAATTTCATTAAACAATATTATTAATTGATGTTAACTGAGGATGTGTGCTGCTCCACTGCTGCAAGTGTAGGGAAGTGTTAAGTTTATAAAAGTATTCTAAGGGAAAAGTCATCTTTCTAAGCGTGCAGACAAAAAGAGACGAAGCTATGTCCTCATAGTTGAATAAATTAATCAATGTTCTGTTTAAATGTGTGTATAATTTCTATTGGTTTGATTACTTTTATTTCAGTTTTTCATCGATGATATTCTGCATGATATTGATGTTTTCAAATCCTGGCCAGGCTATGGAATGTTGGTAATTAGGATGATAGAGGCATTGTGGTTTCTTACTGAAATGCGCATCTCTATTGACAAGTAAGTCGTTTTTTTTTTTTTTGGTTTTTTTTTAGATTGTTTTTCGAACGATTTAAGGGAAAGACAGAGTATATGACTAATAAACAAACAATGAAGTTGGCTTAGCAGAGGTACCCAACTACGCACCAAATGCGATCTTTGGTTATCTCATACAACGTTCAATCACGTTAACCCTTAGGGTATAAAGCGGAGCATGGATTATCCCGTTGATCGGTGATCTTCACCATTTGGTGCATCTAGCGCTGACTTGTGAATGGATGGGAAAACGTTGAAATGACTTCCGATTGTAAAAAGAATTTCACATTTCCAGTAGGTTGGCTATTGGTGAAAGTTCTGTAGTTTTTCCTAGCACGCAGCAGGTTCATTCCAAATACTATTAGTTTATAAAGAGTTGAATGCAAAAAGAGGGAAGTCGAACGAATTCATGTGCCCCGCACTTTGGGAAAGGGCAGCTGATTTGCAAATTTTGAGTTGCTATCGGCTCGAAGGCGCATAAAAGTACGTTTGTGATGGAATTATTGCCTGCCTAGTTCATGAATTTAGTTCACCTGAAAAGATTTGGGCTACAATTCTCAAAGACTTTCTATTTCAAGGGAAATTTTTTAGAATGTTTTTATGTTCGATTATTGTGAGAAGAAATACGAGAATTGGCAGTTTAATTGAATTGTCTAGGAATTACATATTTAGGGAAGAAGATGATGATAAGGCGGAATTCTTGGCACATATTGGCGCTGGTTATCTTGTTTGGTTTGTGTACCCGTCAGGGCTCGGCGTTATCGTGTCTTTCATCTCTGTTCTATGGCGGTTCAAAATTATATTGGGTTGGTATTTATTTATTTCGCTTTTTTTTTCATCCAATTAGTAATGTTTCTATGTGTAGATTCGGCCATAGTGGATCTTTGACGATGGTAGAGCTTTATTATCGGAGGTGAGGAAGCTAGAAAGGATGATAGTGATATGTTTGTGATATCTAACAAATGTTTATGGATTTCTTTTAGGGGAGAGCAAGTTCATAGCTCTGGTTAATTATGATATGTGACGAGGTATTTTTCATATTTTTAATTGTTCATGATAAAATTTTCACGTAATATTATAGTTTAGAGAAGGATTGGGAGAAGGTACAATACTAATCTTTTCTGTAAATTTGTATGAGTCACTCATTTTTGTTATCGTTTCATCGAATTGACAGTGTGTAGAGTAATTGAAAAAAGAAAAATGGCATAATCAATGATGTAACCAGTGTGCTCCTGATTATGAATCCTTATGAATAGATCTTCGTTCGAGCTTGATAGTACAATATTGCGGATTTTCGTTGATAGTGTGTATTTAACTTTCAGCTATAACAACTATCGCGAATTTTCTTGCAATTGCGTGCCTCGTTCATCTATTTTGGCCAACTGGCGTAAATAGGCGCTACTTTCTTGCTGATGTTAGGTGGGTTTTTTAATATTAGCAATTCAGGAAGAAAAGTTTAGAGAAGGAAAAAGATGAATCTAGAATCCTTTTTTTTTTTTAAATTCCACTTCAGTTAAATTAAATTTAGAAGGATTTATATTAATTTATTTTTTCAACTTTTAAATTTTCTTATTTTAATTCACTAAAATTCACAAAAAATTCTTTTTATTCCTAATCATAAAGGATCAATTTACTAAGGATTAATTCGTTTAGAATTAAATTAAAAAATTATTTATATCCTTTTACTCTAGATCTTAAATTAATTAAATTAAAATGATCCTTTTATTAAGAGGCATTTTAATTCACTTCGAACGAACAGAAATGTAGTAGTTTTGAAAAAGTTTAGATCATGAGTCAAATTTGATAATAAAATTTGGCGGTATGAAATGAGAGAGTGCAAATGAGTACCAATTAATGAAAGTCGTCAAACAATTCCTTCTTCAGTTGTTTCGTATTTTTATTGGTTGAGGTGTAGCGGTTTACAGTGAATTAGAAAAACGCCTATTTAGCAACTTATATGCATAATTAGATTGCGCTCGATAATTTTTACTACACTGATGATCTGAGTAAAATGGCTAAAAAAATTTCAGTTTTTTCCATCTTATTTTGTAACTCATTCTTTACAGTCCTCCATATTCGATGTGAAAGTCAAAAATTCCGTTTCATCGTTTCAAACACTTCAATTGAGAGTTCTGAAAAGATTATTTGCAGCTTTTATCGGAGAATGAATCGTGCCGACTCGGCTGAGATGGAAGACTTCGAGCAGCTTCTCATTACAAATGAAATACAGTCCGATTCGGATTTTCCGCCAGAGGATAACTTTCAAGGAATATAGCGGGATGGCAGTCTGTGATTATTGCTATTTTTTCGTCATTAAAACTACAATTTCAAAGTGTTGCTTCATTCTAAAGCTGTCTTTCCTTTGTATTCATAAAAAGCTCAGTCGTACGCGGACGAGATTGGACGCAAGAAGATTGAATGCCTAGAATCAGTTGGAAGCGAACTCCGCTTTGTGATGGACTTTTTTTTTTCGACGGGTGTGATATCTTTCTCATTTTTTAATGAATGGGTGTGCTTTATATATGTATATATTTGTGATATTTTGATCAAGCGCGAGTCTTGGGTAATTGGCTCAGTTTTATATAGACATTTTGTATTTTTATGTGACACGTTTTTGAATTTCATCTTTCACTTATACAATTATAGAGAGTTTGATTTTTTCTGGCCTAGTTTTACGCTGGTTTCGATAGAGAGGAGCGTTTTGATAGAATGTTGTGCTCATCGACCTCTTTTGCTTGTACTAGGAGTATTGCTTTATAGGGGGAAGGAGGGAAGGGTGAGTGCTTCGGAAGAATGCTATCCTATGTTTTCGTGATCCGATTCAGAATTGGAGCTCAGCAGCTGTTCTGTACTTCTGTAGTGATCGCGGTTAAAACACCAGTAGCACTAAAACTTTTAAACAGTTAAAATCGATTGAGAAGCTCAGAGTTTGTAAACATCTGGACGAAGAGGTCGATCGTTCTGTGAAGATAGAAATTCCTTTACCCCCCCCCTCCCCTTTGAATAGCGTCAATTATTAAGAAGATAGTATGATGAATTTATGCGAAACTTGGAAAACTGTAGGACTGCCGAACGATTGAGAGTTATTTTTATAGGCATTTTTATCATGGTACCTGTTTCATTTTTGAATATTTGTTATGTTTTTCCGATAGCTGTAATTAACTTCGATTGGTGATGGTTTAGTGTTGCCCATTTCTCGTTATACAGTTGTTCATTATTTTCGTAGCCATAAGTGAACCTCGTTTTAAACTTGTGCAGTCAATTCCAGAACTTAACAGCACTCATGTCTCATCCATACCCACTCTCGAATTACGGTGAATAAAAATTTATCTTTCTGAAACTTTCTACTATATGCTAAACCCTAGAGTACAACGATCGCCTAACGTGCAATCCTTTTCTATCCACTCAACAGCTTTGTTCATCTCCGTTTATCTCAATTTAGTTTCGTTTTTAATGCCATTACATCAAAACTAGTTGTAAGGGACTGGTTAGGTTTCTCTGGGTTTTCTAGAGGATTACCGGGTGCTGTGTAAAGCTGGCACAGTAAGAGAGGTTAAAGTTTTATTAAACGCTTAAAACAAATTTACACAAAAGCGCACAGGAATAGGGAAATCGGGAAGAGGGCAAAGGCTAGCGCTAATAGGGCCTCGGCCCTATCCGTAGTGCCCCTTGAGCAATTCTGATGACCGACGATCACAGCACACCGCTCCAAGCCGATGCGCCCGCTGTAGCTCGAGCCTGAGCTGAAGACCGAAACCGACACTTTGACGCTGCAGGCAAATGCGCTGCCCTTTTATACGCCCCGAGTTTTGCCTCAAGGTATTTATTGACACTTTGTTCTACCTTGAGATCATCGAGGCATTAGTAGAGAGTTTGATCTGTCATATGATCGATATGGCTGATAAAATTGGATCGCTTGATAACACCGGATAGCTGTAATATGTGCGGCTCTTAACCTCACATTTCCCTGTGGGAAAGCAAAGTGATAGACCTTCCTGCCCGTCATTCCCTTTCGGGAGGCGAAATGCAAGCTTTAGTTGTATGCTCCAAACTCAGAGTATATTTTCGCGCATCTTGGTATGAGAAATATTTTGATCGTTGAAGCAATCAAGGAAGTTTAATAACATATTTTAGCGACATTTTCTGAATCATCTGCCTATGTTTCCAATCAATGGTTGGAGTGATAGGGGCAGGTGAAGAAGAAGCGGTAAGGAAACAATATGGCGAGGAGTCGTTTTGCCGATGAGGGAAAAGGCGTATTCGACGCAATGGAGAGAACTAGCCATTCTCCATTGAAATGGAAGGGAACATCGGATGCTAGCATCGTTCACATAGCGCACTTAAGCGAATAAAGTATCTGGTGCATTCTAATAGCAAAATACGATTAACATAATAGCTTGATTTTTATGATTACATTAATAGAATCTAGGTTATTAACATTATTTACTTAATAATGCGGTGCTCCATATCAGAAAAAGTGGTTTTAATTAACTGCAATAGTGCTAACTTCATGAAAAAATATATTTATTGGTTCGCGAATCACGGTTCTCCTTTATAAAGATTCACTAAAATATTGATCTGACAATGGTCTACAGCACTATATAGCGCCAAAATTGATGCATTGCTGGAACCTTCTACTTCTACGACCACCATTTGCATCAGAACTATTCCTTACGACAGCGCGTGTACACGCGGGATTTCAATTTTACTTTCATAATTTTCTTTTATTATAGTAGCTTTTCGATAACTACATCATAGAATAATCTTGACTTTCTTCATTCTATTCCTCGTTTTTTGCATTTCCAGGTCCTCTTTTCTACCTCTATCTGTCTCCTTATTAAGCTGCCCTTTACATTGTTCTGTTTCACTAACATTACAACTTCTTATCATTTGACTAACAGGGTTATGCGTATCGTTCTGATGACGGCCCGCGCATAACTCAGGTGCACACGTAAACGAATAAGGGCCGAAACGTGTACACCTTTCAAGTCTTTGTTCTTTTCTCAGGATATCTTTTTTACAAATTCGATCGATTTCACTACTTTCTGGTTCATTTATTTTATTTCATTTTGCATTTACAGTTTTATGTAATCTCATGTTTTTAATTTATGGTGCATTCATGGTTTTAAATAATTAAATAATTTTAAATATTGATGAACAATTAGCTCATGGAATGCTTTCCTGAGAGCTATTAAACAATAAATCTGCAAAGTTGAACTAACTGTAGCATAAATTCCCACAATTTTTTCATAATCTTACTTTCGTGACGTCATTTTATGATAGATCTATTCGAATGCTTTGTATTCGTTTGATGGAAATTCCTGATTAATTCATTTCCCATCGATTCATCTATTAGTAGGGAGTTTCATATAACGTCTATTAAAAATCGCTTGCGAAAGTCGAGATTTGTGTATGAGAATAAGAAGGGGTTGCCGATTAGTGAGTCTGCTCCATGCGTTTCACTTGATTCTTGTGTCAGCTCCAATTTCTTCCAAATGTCGCCTCAGGCATCAATACGCCATCTATGGCCTGTCTCGGCATTTGTTCGGAGATATTCTGCATAGCGGTTTCGGCACACTTTTCCGGCGTTTCTTAACTTCATTTATGGCATGCAAAAATTTTCAAGCCAAAAATCCTTCAGCGAACTTCCATTCTGCATTAAAAAAAAACATTTTTTTCCACAGCTTCACTTGTTAGTACTGTTCGTTGAGATTGTATTATTGTTATGCATTTTACCAAGCACAATGCATTTTCTTCTCGTCAACTTCTCATTGGTTCTCAAAGAAGCCCGTTATCTGCTAGATCATCAGTTTTGAACGAAGGTTTTCAATTTAATCCTAAGTTGAAAAAAAAGAAATTGAGATATTTTTGTGGAAGGAACGATGACGATCTTTCGAGAGCGTTTTATTGGAATCGCTAGAATATGCAATCATTAGGAATCGATAGGGCTTTTCTGAAAGCGCATATCACTAGCTTTGATGAATCGCAATTAAAACTTGGAAGCATAAGTCAGCAGCGTTAATATTATTTTCCACTGTTTATAATCTCTTGAAAATTATTATCAAAAACTAGTTTTGCATTATAAGACATCGTTCGTTGCCGAATATAATCGGTGGCATTGCTTTCACAAAGCCGGCCTGAACAATTCAGC
Source organism: Baylisascaris procyonis (assembly GCA_037389465.1). Taxonomy (NCBI): domain Eukaryota; kingdom Metazoa; phylum Nematoda; class Chromadorea; order Rhabditida; family Ascarididae; genus Baylisascaris; species Baylisascaris procyonis. The sequence continues at coordinate 6,479,108 of JAZARR010000059.1, forward strand.
AATTTCTTGCTTTATTTCCTCTTCCTGGACATTTACTGTCATCGCTTAAACTACAGCAATCACAAAAAGTGAACATCTTTTAATATTTCATTTGAAAAATCCCATGAATGACCATTAAATTTGGTTACATTAATTGTTTTGCTGTATTATATATTAGTCTAACGTAGATCATTTTTGTGCCCGCGATGAATAGAATTGATGGGGATATCGCTCATATTTATTGAAATTCTGTGCATAAAATACTTCCTTATATGTTATTCATAAAAGAATATCATCAATTAATGAGTGCAATAAAAGTAAAAAAACATAAATTAGTCATAACACTGACCTCAAAGGCATTAGCTAAAGTTGCAAATGGTCCGAAGGTACATTGGCGAAGCCCATCAGATAATTCCAAGGATTTCATGTTTCGTTCGGGTGTTATTTAAGAAAAAAAAAAAAACCTTTGAGCACTAATTAGCTCTGCATAAATATGTTGCGATGTGTTCATGCATTAGTATAGAGCTTGCGATTAGTATCGCTTGCACGCACGTTCAAGCGGCTGTCAAACATGAATGACACAAGAAGCTAAACAAGCAAATTCCACTTCCTGGTAAATATCCGGCAAATTAAAGTTGAGCGATTGCCAGATCGCAGTATGGTTTGCCAGTAAAATAGGTTCTTATCTCTGGTCAGCTAAGGGTGCTCTTTCCATCTAAAACAAGGGTACTTTGAAAAAAAGGAATTATTGGACACACGAAATAAAATAAGGAAATTGTTCGACAGAAGTCGTAAGCCGTGTTCCCACGAAAACTTGTTCATAGCACATACGATTACGAATAGATGCAGTATATTTTAGTGGATGTTTTCATATGCTCGTCACTACATTCGAAAAATAAAACTGTTCAAACTTGTAATACTTGTAACACAAGTCAAAATTCAGTGACGCAGTCACGATCCTCGACGTTTGAAACCAGCTGAAGAGCTTTCACTGTTTGAGAGGAAATGTGATGGTTTAAAGGGGGATAAAATTCCTTTCACTTATAAGAAGGTGATTTCGTGAAGTGCAATCCGACTTTTGAGTAACACCGTGATTTACTTGGCCGCTGCAGAATTAGAAGTGCGTTGCCATCGGAGATCGCGCTAACACGATTTCGTTTTTACTGCGTTTGGATTCATTCGGAATCCCATCAGCACATTTCGCGAATGTCTTCAGCACTCGTAGCCGTCGAGCTTAACATATCGCATCCCTTTCTCCTCTTGTCTCTTTGCACATTATTCAAACTCGTCAGCGATGAATCTCGCTACTCCCCTACCTAATTGCCCAACCTCTGATTTCGCTTCGTTAATCTACAAATAATTCACGTGGAAACGATGTATTTGCTTTCACAATTATCCATGAAAATATTTCTGCCTCATGTCTTTGCTCCTTTAAAGCATCGAAGTTGATATGAGTGAATTTTGTTTTTGCATTGCATACATTCATTCACCTTCACGTTGCATATATGCTTCAATCGTCATCGACACACTTCAGTATGTGGCCATAGTCGCACTTGTACTTGCTTGAGGATCTGTTGAGAGCTAACTAATGAAAGGATATTTCGAATGAGATAAGCGCAGTTCGTGTGACTTCTAGATCTTAGAGAATTCAGCACTCTATAAAACATGATCGCTATGATTGCCTTACTATTTTCCATTTTTAATGACTACTTTCCCACCTAGACTTATCAAAATGCCGACTCAGTGGTGTAATTTCTGATCATGCCACGACCAGTCGGATGAATCAATCGGCGAATTGAAAATATAGCAGTCGCACCATGTTGCACAGGATGTTAACGAATTTTTTAAATTAGCACTTTGGAAACACTGCGATAAATTTATTGAAATGGCGTTCAGGATTATATATTTTCCTGGCTAGTTTCGGTAACGTATTTCCGGCGTCCTCTCAAAGAGACCTTTCTTTTTTAAATCCGTGATACATTGCACTTATTCTCCACTGCATTTGGTTTATTTGTATGTGATTTTGCAAATGTGTTTGTGCGTTCCAACGTGCCTTTTGTGTATTTCTGTTTGTTCATTTGTCCTTGCAGTAACGATTCAGTTTTAGGAGTTATGAAACTCATTGATTGACGAAAGCGTTATGTTCTTAGTAATCGGTCAAATTCGAAAGGAACCTCGATCACTTGAATATGTCTAATATTTAAATTTCTAAACATTCGGTGAACTGTATTTCTAAAATATTTTGCAATTTTTTTAAACTGAGAAAGACAAATATTTTGCGAAAAAAAAATGGAAGGTTGAAGAATCTTTGCAGATCACGGTTGAATTAGTTCAAGCATAAACACATTATTCCCAATCATGCATTCATTATTCGTTGGTAATTAGCGATCTTATAAGTGTGATTGTTGAGCGTTTCGATATTCTACCAGCCATCTATCATACAATTTTCCTTCTGTTATTGTGTGAAAAAAAAAATATCAATTCCATGAACAACACTTTTGTATGGTAATTTATCTCATTACGTTTGTATTTCTTTCTCCATTAACAAGGCGCATTTCTCGCAACAATTGAATGATATAAATTTTTTTCTCTGAAATACCATTAGCCTATATTCAATTAATTTAATTGTGGCATTGAAACATTCAACATTCAACAGAAACGAAATGCATTTCAAATTGAGATTTCAAATTGAGATCACTCAAAAGATCGCTTCAAAACTAGAGAATTGCTCAAAAATTAATATCTATTGCATGCCTGAATATGTGACATGCGAACGCTTTCTTATACTATTCATGGTTGGGACTTCCATAGAGACAACGCAAAAAAGTACCTTCATTGATTTGTAGTTTACACCTCGATTAGCAACTATTAACGTATAAGTGAAAAAAAAAAATATTAGAGCTTCTATTGAACTGTGCATTCTACTTATTCGTACATATTACCACCTATACAATGGATAACCCCTCTTCGTATCGTTAGCCATACATGCGGAAGTCTTAATTTATTTTTACTACTTGAAGCAATACTGGTTCATCTAATGGCTATCATTTAAAAAGCATATATACTTCGTTCACTTGTTTGTGATGATGGATGGCCAAAGGTAAGCACTAATAACTCAATTATAATAAAACTTTCTTAGTCAAAAAACTACTATTCGTTTCTTATCTGTAGGTTAGCTGAGCAAATCCCAGCATTACTTCTAGAAGTTTGTGAACGGGCTATCTCATATTTTATGAATACAGTAGAACCTAGGAATTCTAAAATTTTTCACGAGCCCGATCCAACTAATATGGTGAGCAATCGCGCATTTGATAGCGACTTTCTTTATTTAATCCCAGGAAAAAAGGTGCCCAAAATTCAGAGTTGTACAGCTGAAAGATCCAGTAATAACTAGCCAATCAAGTAAGACTGGTTTCGGTATGTGGCCATGGAAGGTGGCATAACACAATCGGAATTTGTTTATCAGTGTTGAAAAGGGAGGGGTGTTCAAAGGTTTTATCATCATAAACAAGTCATCTCATACAACTTCTTTTTTCATGTCTGTTCTTCGGAGAATCATTACCACCAGTATCACTTCAATTACAGGTGAATCATTTGTTAAAGTTGACCACCAGTACTGACCTTCAATGATACCAAGCTAACTGATTTGCATCCAATGATTTACATCGATAACCTCATGCGAAAGTTTTCCTACTTATCTAAATGAATTGCTCAATAATTCAGCACACTATTAGTCTCCACGAATTTTGTTGCTTCATATACCATAGAAAAGCGTCTTCGGCCGCCTAGAAGAAAAAAAATCTTGCCCGAAAAAGTTGCGAATTGAGCAGAAAGGACAGCAAATTTGGATGCTCAATGCAACTACTACTATATTCTAATCCACAACTGCATTCACTTCGCCTTTATTCGCTTCAAAATCATCTCTGAAATGCAATTATACGAACTTTCGCTTCTTGAAGTTGTCATTATCTGTCGGATTCTTCCATCTCTACAGCTTTCTGATGCAATGGTGATCAGCGATATTGAGCAATTGAAGAACTCAGTCCCATTGCTGTTTTTAAAGATAAAGTTATTAATCAATTCTCATTTACGACATTTCCACGCAGTTTCTCAAGCAATCGCAGTAATCATACGACGGCACTCACACTATAAGCATATTTACATATATCTATATATGTGTGTATATTTGTATATCATAGTGAAGATTGTCGTGAATTTTCTTAGGCAGCAAATGTCGTTTTCCATTTTGAGAGATTTGCATAGGCTCGAAAGTTTAGAAATCGTCGAACCACGCTGATGTTATAGAGTATACCGAATAGGTTGAAGCGTACAGATCTTCAGCGGAAGCAGAATATAGAACACAATTGGAATGGGTCTGTTGGACAATATTTCGGATGAATACCGTGAACGAGTTATGCAGTTTTACAATGAGACGAAACGATTCGAGGCTCAAATCGGCATCATCATACCTACGATCTTCGCTGCTGTGATCGCTGTTGGCCTTATTGGTAATTTGCTCGTCGTAGTTGTTGCACTCCATCGGCAAATGCGCAACAGTACCAACACACTAATTATTGGTATGACTCTCATTTATTGATGCTCATTACTTAGTGCTTCAACTAGTAGCAATTTAACATCTAAGTTATGGTTGTTTCTTGTGATAGCCATCAAATTTTTTCGGTATTTCGCATTCAGTAGTGATCTATAGGGTTCACATTCTGAAGCGGAGCGTCGCTATCAAGCGATATGCGTTGTTTTCTCGCTAACGATCTGATCGGCCTCCATTGCGATCTTTCTTCACATAGAAGGCAATTATACGCTAAGTAGGAAGGATATTGACTTTCCGATGCTGTAAATGACAGTATGCAATACAAGCAATCGAGAGGGCTTCAGTGGAGGAAGGAAGGAAGCAGGATCCACAACTTGGATGAGGGATGCATTTTCAAGGTGGCTTCCGGGAAGGGAAAGCTCATATTCGGCGATTCATATTATATTCGCAGGAAAGATGAAAGCTAGCTCTTAGCGCAAACGAGAAAACAACTTGATAGGACGATTTAGGGAATGACTGCCTAGAGAGAGGAATGAGTGGGATGTGTGATGCTTCACATAACTCATCAGGATTGAAATTACGCGCTCTAGTTGTTGAGCATCATTTATTCAATTTGTTCTTCTCGTTTACGCAATAACGTGCATTCACCGTCATCTGTTTATTGCTTATACGATTGGTTGAAAAAATAGTTCGCATCAGTCAAAGATTGAAGGCATTTAAGACAACTTCGAGAGGAAGTCTCTGACATAACCAATTGAAAAGAAACTAGGGCAATATAGCATAAAAAATTCATTCCCACTAGCACTGAACTGACGATGCTGAATCTTTTGTCTACTTCTGCTTCATATTTCACTACTAAATCTCTCCACTAGCAGAAAAAGTTTTTGAGAGGCACTTATAACATTTTTTGACTTGTCATCGTCGCTGTTAAGAATCTCTATCAATGAACACTATTAAAACCTTAGCGATAGAAGAAAATAAAAGAACAATGGATAACGTGCGGAGTACATGTAATGGCTTTTGTTTGACTCTCCTCATATATCATTTCTCATATCAAACTAATTGGCATCGGTTTTTCATAATGTTGGTTTTATATAAGGTCACTGCAATATGCATAATGTGTTGCAAGCACTTCGCTCTTGACAAAAGGCAATAAGCAATCGAAAAGTGAGCTAACTAATCCAGCAAATATTTTGACTTCAAATCTGTATGAAGATATCTTACGGTGAATAAAATTAAAACCTAACGCAAAAATTAATACACCAGTCAAGGTTAAAACACACTTTAAATGAAGCGTGCTATATTCCCACTCCCCCGGCATCGAGAACCTAACACTTCTATAATTGTCATCTCTCCCTCTCACCTTCCTCTTTCCGCAATGAATTTGATTCTGCAAGGTGCCGAAATTTCATTTACCCGCAAATCGACATATTATGGAAGTGGATAAAACCCCCGTCCTGCATCACCGCACTAAATTCAACGCAACGAGTCTTAAGCAAGTTGCTCATTCGTCTAATTTCAAAATCATCTTATCACAAATGCCTGTAATAATTCAGTTGTTGAATTTCCCAATTGTTTAAACGTTGATCTCTTGTAGGATTAGCATGCTCCGATTTGATGTTCCTTACGTTATGCGTGCCTTTCACAGCGATCGACTACGCCTTACCTGTATGGATATTTCCGCGTTGGATGTGTAGCATGATTAATTATTTGCAGGTCAGCTTTACAGCTTTCGTTCCCCTAATAAATCTGGAAACTAATTGATGCGTCAACAACGTAATTAAAAAGACTGGGTACCCATTCCGAAGATAGGGTGACTTGTATTGAATGGATCTCTATGCTCATGATGGGCTTGTACAGTTCCCTAGTTCAGCGTGAGTTGAACTTAGGTTAATAGAAAAAGCCGAAGCACGGGGCATTGCGAAGATCTGCCCTTAACAATGAAATAGTTACATTTCTTCTAATGAATGCATATTATGCTCAGTGTCCTATATTTGTAATAGTAGACTCTTCCTTAAATAGGTCTAAAATCAGCTACTTCAAACAGAGATTAAAAGAATATGTCTAAAGAGGCTTTAGTTCAAGAACACAAATGCTTCCGTTATGCTTGGCCAATTATTTCAAAACTTGGGGGTTTAGTAATATTTGTTTAATTTTAAAAATCGCTACCTTCTATGAAGTTACTAGACCATTTATTTGCTATAGATAGGACTTATGTAAGAAATTGTAGTATTTTTTCAGTATCAAATCCTTCCCTAACAGAATCACCTCAATTCCTCGAAGGCTGATACTGCTTCTAGCATATCTTCCTAGATTAATTTAATTTGTGATCCTTATTCATGAAATTTTTCTACTAGCAAGTGGTAGTTTTATAATTTCATCTTCCTTCGTTAGGTAGGTAAAAGTAAAAATTAAACGATGTAATTGCAGCATTCAGCAGCCTATTTCTCAGTATGGACATTAACACTAATGGCCGCCGATCGTTTTCTAGCTGTATGTTTTCCGGTCGAAAGTATGACGTTACGCAATACAAGTAATACAACGGTGGCACTTGCCATCACCTATATAGCAATTGTGCTATCACAAATTCCTGTCGCCCAAATACATGATATTTACGAGTATGATTTCATCGTCGAAACTCGCTCCACATGTGCAATTGTTCGTATCGCCACTGGTGAGGCGAGCGTTACCGAGGTAAACTATGAGAATCGATTTGCTGTTTCGTTTGTTTTATTCATAAAAGAACGTCGAACAGTGTTATTATGTGAAGCGATTCAAATTCAATCGAGCAATCACACAAATAAAGGAATTTTCAATTTTTCGATGCAACGCTGCCTTTCCCCATCACTAACTGCATTAACGTTTACGGTGGCGGATACATGAATTCAATTACACTAGAAATCAAGGAAGTCATAATATTTGTCCTTCAGTGCAAATTTTTAAATGAATACACTCGCAACAAATGCCAACATATATGTAGGCAAAAAAGAGAGAAAGTTGAATGCGCATATCGTTCAATGAAAAAATAACGATCAAAAGCTGCTTGAGGAAGTTTGGAGGTAATAAACCAAAAACAGTGAAGAGATAATTAAGAGGGATATTTTTGAGATATAGTATTACTGAATTTCACTCGTTACGCAATCGATTTCGATCAGTGCACTTATTTGCTACTTTTTTCGATGTCTTTTATTTTTTTAATCAGTCAAAAGCTCACTTATGGATATATCTAGCTGTGCCTATTTGAGTCGCGCTCATTTCCCTCAGATCGACGTAATTTTCTCATTTCTTTATGTGCTATATGATCGGATCTGCTTAATGATGCAGAAAAAGCGAACATTTAATAAACATTCTATTTTTAAGATGTGGCTGAAGTTCGATACTACTGCATAGCAAGCAGTTTAAAGTTTAATGCAAGCTCCACACTTAAATATGACTATCTTGATGTCAAAGCACTAGGGATGCATTTATTGTTTTCCGTCGAGCATATCTTTCTTTTGAAGGTTGGCGAAACGATGTCCGATTCTTCCATATTTCCCCACCCACTTAACCCACCCACCAAGTACATACTGCTTGTGGAAATTTACCTCTATCACATTTTTGAGAAACATAAAATATTTAGATTTGGTTGTTTTAGCAATAATACCATCTGCAAGGTCGTCCAAGATGCGCTTTGGATGATTTTCAGCGTTTAGACGTAAGATCCTTTGGGTATTCTCGAGCACAAATGCTTGCAGTAACACAGTAATTGCTCTCATAGAATCAACAGCACCGAAACTAATTGGCTCATGTGTAAATTATAGTTTATTAAACTAAGCGAATGTATAAAACACAGATGAACTCACACTATAGCAATTCAGAAAGTCACTCTATCTCATTCACAGTATTGTAATGCTTTCAATGATGAAATCATACTGCACTATATGTTTTAAAATCTCTCAGAATGCTGTATGACGTTTCTCGAGTATTCTAACGTTTTATTTTTTGAGCTTAGAAAAAAAAGTTTCGTTTTCTAATTAATCAACTGTTTCATCTGATTTATTTACATTTTCTGAATAGAATTGCTCGATTATTTCATAATGTTTTAAGCGCAGAAAAAGGAAGAATACGACGCTTCATTAATTTCATGAAAGATATATTGATAGGTGACGAGTGGAGGGTTTTTTTAGTTTTCCGGTTTTTAAAGTTTTTCGACTGTTATCTTCTAAATTCGAAAACATAGCTGTTTAAACTAATAGCCCCTCAGTTATTTTTGTTGTAATCCAACAATCAGGCAATGTGCAATCCATTTCGATTTTTTGAACTCGATCTTTTCTGATGATCACTTTCAAAGGAATTAAAACGCGTGCGAAATCAGTGAACAAACAGTTGTGATTTAATATCAGGCAGTTATTTATTGCCGTTTTAACGGATCAAATATGTGAAACATGTTATCTGTTGGCAAACATACTACAACTTCATGAAAAAGGTTGAGTAGAAATTTTCATAGTTTTTAGAGAAGGGAAGAAGAAAGGGATGGAGAAAGGCGGAGGTCACAAAAAGCAAGCGGTTCATTCGAGATCATAGAATGTTTTACTCTCATTTGATAATTCACATAGTGCAAAAAGTATTTCAGGCGCGACTATACTTTTTTTCATTTAACGTGTTCGGTTATTTATTGCCTTTGGGCATCACTTGCGTCTTCTATTATTTCATGTTGCGACGACTATGGTATACACCACGACCAGGAAGAGGAGCAGAGGTAGCGACTATTACGATTGGTTTATACAATCGTAAACTACAAATAACTTCATTATTATCAACGAATGATATGAACTTTTTCAGGAAATAGCGCTAATAGCAAAATAACAATAAATTCTAAAAGCCAAAAGATGAAATAAATAAATGATCAAATTTAAGTGCCTACAGAAAATACTACAAGTTTTCTTTGGCACTCAATTTCTCGAGTAAGCCCCTTGTATATTTTCAAATCTATTTCTGTGGAAACTTCACGATTACATGTACCATGTGCAACACTTATCAAAAACTTATTGTTAGGTTTCCAGTGTCACTGCAGAAACTTTTATGCTGTCGCTTAATGAATCGATTAGAAAACTTTACAAAGGGGGATATTTTTTTCCGAAAATAACTATTCTCAGTCAACAAGCGTATAACATGCAAGATTCTGTTTATTTCTGCCGAAGTACAAAATATTGTGATCGTATTTCGCTGTTGAAGCATCGCAATTTTTCTCTATGATCGTTAATTAAAACATTTTTCAATCGGTTATTCATTCGCATTAATTTTTTTGCAAAAAGTTACTAAAAAGTCGTCTTGTTGTTTGATTTTCGTTAAGTGACGCTCTATATTCAGGGCGATATTTGAAAAAAAAAACGAGGAAATGGTCAAAAACACTATCAGGCGCCTTAACAGTAATCTCGTTCCCACTCTGGATTTTTCTACGCTAGCAAGCATGATTGTATCATTGAATAATCGCAATCGGCACAACGCACTTCTTTTAAACAGAACTAAGGGGAAAAAACGTGTGCGAGTATGTGTACATCCGATTTCGTTAGCATCCATTGTAGCGCACAATAACAAGCCGACGCTGTTTGCGTTAGATAATCAAGAAAGAGTAACTTTGAAGTTCTGTCGTTATTAGTATGAAATATGAAAAAGCACTCACGATTATCAAGTGTGGTCCTCTAATGAGCAGCATCAGATTGTTCCATTGGACTATATAACGCTATGTTTGAAACGTTTTGATCTGTGTTTTATTAACTACCATCAACGTGATTTAAAAAAGGCAAATTGCCTCATTCTGTTGAATAGAGGCTTTGGGGCTTCTAATTTTACATAACTCAGCAAGAGTTTTTTTTCGAGAAAATTCTCCATACAAATGGAATTTGTACGTGTTTTTAGCCACAACGGCAAAAATGATAGCTTGGCCTCATGAAGGTTGCCTCATACTCAGCGAAAATGATGCAGTAGTAGTATTTCTTGAAGTTAATCAGCATTATTATTGTCTGGATCTTTTTTTTGTTGGTAATGAATAATAAAGAATGGCGTTTAGGGAATGCGAGGCCCGATGGCAACGAGACCAGAAACTGTGAAAGCGAAGAAGAAGGTGACGCGGCTTGTATTCTGTGTAGTAGTCATATGGGCCTTTTGCTGGCTTCCGCTTAATGTGTGCTTCATGTTCTCAGGTCCATCATTTACTTGTACTTTTTAAATCACAACGCTGACTTTGCCGTTTAGGATAGAATGAAAATGAAACTGGTAACTGGACTACTCTAAAATTGCTGTAAATATCTGATGATTAGAAAAATCACGACTTCGGTTGTTTTGGAGAGTGAACACGGGCGTCTCTGAAATCAGTGAGATAAATGGAGCATTTGATTTAGAAAATCACCAACACCGTAACAAGGTACCTATAAGTACTTCAAGAAAGCCATGAGGCCTAAATTGAATAGATCATAAAAGTGAGGTGTTTAAAAAAATGAAAATTCTCCTAGTTTCCATGTTTTCTTTGATATAAAAACTTTGAAAAGCATCCATGCTTGTTGCACACGTGGAAAACACCTTATTGCAAATTTCACGTTTTGCTCACATGTGAACCCATAAATATGAGCTCGCCCATCAGTCTATTCAGTTTTACCACTTTGAAACGAAGCGCTAATGATTTTCATTCATAGCCGTAAAGCAGTGGGCTTTCCTCTTTTGGACGTTGCGCGCTCTGAAGTAAAAAAAAAGAACTGCAGTTCTTTAGTGCTTGAAGGGTTTTTCTACCATTCTTGCAGAAATGAATTTCGGCGAAACTATGCAAATAAAAGTTCTTTTCATAATTTCTTCCTACGATTCCTCTAAAAGATTATGCCTTTTTTAAAGCAAAGATTGTTCGTCAGTGATATTGCAAGAGAAAAGAACTTTTATATAAAAATGAAAGGAAAAATTAGGGCTAAAAGCGTTGATAATTAATCAATACAATCATATTCACCTTAGTTGATTGGTTTCTCTAGCCGCATAATGTTGTTTAAGGCGTTATTTTGCAGCAGTTACATAGCCACTCAAACAAAGTTCATATGATAAGCTTTCGCTTTGAAGGTGTGGTCTATCCCGAAACGCTCGTTATGAAGGGCGGTAAGCTGATGGTTATTGTGCAGATTTTAAGTCAGGTACTGCTTTGCTGATATATCATTTTTAAAACTATTAAAACGAAGCGAACAGGCCACAATCCAAATAGATTTGTCGTAGTGTTTCGCTCCAAAATGCTTAGTCCATATACGCACATTACTACTGAGTATTGATGTGGAAGGTTTTCGAAAGGCGGTGTTCAACGGGATCGAATGCTTTTTGGTAGTCTTTAAACGCAAATATAGAGGCAAGTTGCGCTCTCTAGTTTTTCAGCTCTTAAGTATTCTTCCCTTATTTTCATTTGGCGAGACGCTCGCCTTTTTTAGCTTCATGCTGATTGCAGATTGCTTCGTCATATCATATAATTTTGATGACGGTTTCTGCGTGTCTTCTTTCTGATCAGCTCGATGATCCTCTAGAATTTCAGGTTCTCTCGGAAATTTGGAACTACTTCCGTTTTTCTTTCTTACTTCAAGCGATCGTTTTATTTCCTCCTTGAGATATGCGAATGTTTCCTCTCTTCTTACTACATGTATTTTCCAACATACAGCCGTTTTTTCTCACCGCAGTCATTCTCTAATATGCCGTTCTCTCGTCCTATTGCATTTCTTTCATCTCTTTTACATCACTCAGTATTACGTTATGAACCATATTTGATACAGTATTGCTTTATTTGGAGATATCTTGTTCGATATAACGTTTTACATTACGAATCACTGTAGAAAGTACAAACTTGAGATATACCTTAGCATATCGAAGCCATGTGACTTTAACGGCAAATCCAGCGTTGGTGAGATCAAATAGAATTGAGTTCAGCAAATTTCAGCAAACGATCTCACCAAATCACTGTTTCACACTTTTATCACGGAGATAATGGAATTAAATTTTCAGGTTTTAGCATATACAAATTCATGTTTGAATCCAATTCTATATGCGTTTTTATCGGATAACTTTCGCAAAGGATTTATGCGCATCTTAACAGTAACGATTAACTTTTGTACACTTGGACGATGCTGTGAGGAGAATCATGAAACCGGACCACTTGATTTGACACATTGCAACAACGGTACAACGATGGGCGGTCGTCATCAATCGTTGATGGGTTCCACTGGTCCTCTAATTCGTATTCGTATCAGTACTCAGGTTTTTTGTGCTCTTTTTTTTTTTGCATAGCAAACGGCAAGAATGTTTTTCACATCCGATTTGATGATCATAGTTAACCGCTAGTAATCCCATCTTGCTGGTCATCTTTTTGCATGCCTCACCCACAATAGAATATGAAGATTTCTTATCATTGCCTCAAAGTTAGCGCATTTTAAAAGCTTTAATGACTCATGTTCTAAAAGTGAATTCAAAGCGCGAAGTGATAGTGCTCTTATCATTTAAACTTTCCGGGAGAGCTGCTAAGGAGAGGACTCACGTCGATAGAGCTACAACGTAGCATAATGTAGCTGGCCGCTCACTGAAGTCAGTTTTTTATGACACCACGTTTATATCATGAACATTTGTCATGAAAGTACAGTTTCATTTCGCTAGCAATATTCCTTGGTGGTAATTTAGACAGGTGTGAACGAAACGTCATCACTTCTACAAAACGAAAAGGTTTCAACTACTAACACCACTTTTCGTCGTGTTCGAAAATTTGGACGTCTTTCTGAGATACTCGTTGCCAACGACGTCGATAAATTTTCCTCATCACGGAGCAGCAAATTATATGGGCGCAATATGAATGCAAAACAATTTTCATCTCTATCAAGATTAACGTGTCAATAAACAGTTCTTTCTTTTAGTTTTGCGTTGATTTGACAGCCGTTTAATGCCTATACTGTTTTCATCGCTAACACGTAGCACGAATAACAATTTATACAAAGAAAACTTAGCCATCCCATTCTTCTCTTCTTCCTTATCCTCCCTAAAGATTGCGTGACTCTCGGATGGGATTACCATGTGATTATTTAAAATTATTTAATTATTTAAAACCATGAATGCACCATAAATTAAAAACATGAGATTATATAAAACTGTAAATGCAAAATGAAATAAAATAAATGAACCAGAAAGTAGTGAAATCGATCGAATTTGTAAAAAAGATATCCTGAGAAAAGAATAAAGACTTGAAAGGTGTACACGTTTCGGCCCTTATTCGTTTACGTGTGCACCTGAGTTATGCGCGGGCCATCATCAGAACGATACGATAACCCTGTTAGTCAAATGATAAAAAGTTGTAATGTTAGTGAAACAGAACAATGTAAAGGGCAGCTTAATAAGAGACAGATAGAGGTAGAAAAGAGGACCTGGAAACGCAAAAAACGAGGAATAGAATGAAGAAAGTCAAGATTATTCTATGATGTAGTTATCGAAAAGCTACTATAATAAAAGAAAATTATGAAAGTAAAATTGAAATCCCGCGTGTAAACGCGTTGTCGTAAGTAATAGTTCTGATGTTAATGGTGGTCGTAGAAGTAGAAGGTTCCAGCAATGCATCAATTTTGGCGCTATATAGTGCTGTAGACCATTGTCGGATCAATATTTATTTTCATGATATTCATATTAAAAAATAAGAAGCCAAATGCTCCGAAATTTCTTCCAACGTCTTAGTAGTTGGAGAGTGAATCTTTACGTTGTTTTCATTTGATGCTCTTCTCGTAGGCCATTGTACTCCAGAAAGGATCGGCCTTCCCCTGCTCTGCTGCTTTGATAAGAACTGTGATGCAGTGATCCAATGTCGACACGTTATGTAGATGTTCTGTGAATGCTGAATATCGGAAAAGCAGAAATTACATATGTCGAAAGGAAATGAAATTGGAGAATGAAGCTTAGCATATTCTTGATGATGTGAGACTGAGGCTGCTAGTGTAATATTATGACATTCATTTAACATCAAATGGCGCCTTTCATGTGATCGAAAAAAAGGCTTAAACATCTCAGAATGCCACCTTTATATGTAAGCTTTTCAACAGCGATTATGAGCATGCAAATTTTGGAAGTGGTACGAAATGGCGAAGAGAAGCGCGACGATATGAATACGTCATACAGTCACACTCAGAAGTGCTCAAACGGCCGTCGATTTTTGCATATGGAGACATCTTTGCAAATTCTTTTTTCTACTGTTCTTCCGATCGCTAGCAGTAAGCAGCTTAGGCAAGAAAAAGTGGTGTAAGGAGGTGTATCGGTGGAAACCGGACGATCATAGGCGATCATGAGTAGGCGTGTTTTGAAGTGCCATATGTGATAACACCACTGCGTTCACCTCAGCACAAATACTTCTTCTCGAGCTGATAAGCAAAGTGAATCGCTTGTCATATTGCTGCACACTGTTACCAACAACAATGCCACCGATCGTTGCTTTTGTCCTCCTTTCGTTGTTTCTTCCCATCTACACTCAATATGTTATGAGGTAAAGGTAAAGATCGTTATTTTTGCAGGCTATTATAATAAATATACAACCTTCGTTTAGGCGTCGCTTTATCAATTGATGAGGATTTCGAATGATGCATCAACGATCAGAAATTAACGTGAACTATAAATGCAACGATGGGCAGATGAAGAACGAAACCTTTTGATATCCACAGACATTCCTTTTGGAACACTCTTGTTCGTTTACCCGGAAGCTATTCGCTCGCTTGAAAATAAAATCACTTTTGCAGTTGTTCAGCGATCTCAGTTATTCATTAGTTGGTAAGGAACAACCTGCGACTATATTAGGCATTTACAAAGCTTTGCACTAAAGCATTTGTCTGCGTATGTTGAAAAAGGGTTTTTATGCAAATTTTTAGAGACATACACTCTTTGTGAAAGCTATTGATAGAATATTGAAACGCTTCTATAAAAGATGGGAGACAATCGGAATAGGTAGCAATTTCATGAAGTTTTCAAGAGAAAAGAGCCACCTGGAGCATTTTAGGCAGCATGAAATGTTCAGTGCTTGGTAAAATCACTGACGGTTTTTGAGGGGAAGGAAGATTCATATTTGAGAGCAACCTATCGAAAAGAAACCTGCTTGACTGGAGATTTATGATTGTTCACATATTCAGGCATTACAAAGTTTCGCCACCTTATTGGCTAGATGCAAACGTAAATTCAAACTGTAGGGTACCGATTCGCAGACAAGACACTATCAAAGAGCAGTTGATGGAATCGGGCTCCTGGAGCGAATACCTGCATTATAGACACCATGCCCTTAAGAAGCACTTTTATGGTATTGCCAACCATCGTATTCACTCGTTGAGAGGGCAGCCGGGCAGCGAAATCGACGAATTACTCAAAAATTATATGGATGTACGTATTTATGGTTTATGTTTTGTAATTTACATAGCTAGCATTAGATTTTCTGCTGGTAATTTCGTCACGCTCGAATAAGCCTATTTTTCTCTTTTGCAACTTCGTTTAGATTCTTTATTTATTTATTTATTTATTTTTTTGATATGATTAGTGTTGATATCTGCATGTATTGTGCCTCAACGTTTACCCCCTCAAACCTTTTCGAAGTCGAAGATATAAGATGCAAATATATAACTGAGGAGATATAAATACAAATTGTTCGCGCCTGCATTCCGCTCATAAACTTCGGAACGAACGTATATCACCTGAGGGAAATGTGTAAATATGAGTTTCGCTCGACTATGTGGGCTGGGATCGTATAGTCATACGAGTGCTTGCGGTCAATAAGAAGTTTATATTGTTTGCAAGTTTCAGGAAATGAAGTAAGAAAAGTTGGAAAGCATATGGAGAGTCACGACATATAAACAACGGAATAAATAATTTGTTTAAAATCTTGCGGCTATTTTAAGGTGTACTTGTACTACAAAATTGATCGAGATGTGCTGCTGCAGGTGTTGAAATTGTTTCTTGCATAACAAAGTTCTCCTAGTAGTGCAAAAAATCTGCTTTTCGCGGAACAAACGAGCGATTGGAAACAGCTGATTACACCTATGTTCGTTGGTGGTCTAATGATTCCACGCCGAGTAGACTTGAAAAATTCATTATACAGTTCCCAATGAACCATTGTGTGCTATCTCTAGCCATACTTAAGAAACTTTGGTAGTATTTCAGGCCCAATATTATGGTGACATCTCAATTGGGACACCGGCACAGAATTTCACGGTGATATTCGATACAGGCTCGGCAAATTTATGGGTACCATCTCGAAAGTGCCCATTTACTGATATTGCTTGCTGTTAGTTGCAATAGTTTCATCACTAACCACTTTTCGAAACGATTCAATTGCGCTAAAAATGTTCCTCGTTGCAGTAATCGCAATATTTCTTACTTAAAGATCATTTGCAAACAAAGAGAGGGCTTTATTGATAGATGAAGATTTGAAAACTGTTTTCAGGTTCGTACACATCTGAACTACTAAATAACTACGTATATAATTTTTAATTGTTTCGTTTTCATTGATTCATCACACTAATTTCTTCTTCATGAATATGTTTTATAATAGTTTTTTATTGGATAGTTTCATCCTTCAATTTCTTTGCCGGATGGAGCAAGGCTTCACTCAGTAAGGTATTGTAATGAACAAGTTCATGAACAGTCGGTATACCTTTTCTACTAATTTATAGCCATAATCCTCTTGTGTTCAAGATGTAGAGATGGGCACAGTTTTGGTCTTTAAAAGAGCTGACAAACTACCTAGATATTATAAAAAAAAAAACATATTCACGAGTCAAGTCTACTCAAGGAATCAATCATCGCATAAAGCAGATAATTAATAAGCGTTGAACCCTTTAGTACTTCATCATAAATATGATGCGGCAAAGTCTTCAACATACGCAGAGGACGGACGAAAGGTGCAAATTCAATATGGAACGGGATCGATGAAAGGATTCATTTCACTTGACAATGTTTGCGTATGTATTCAATTATTAACTTGTACTCAATATCTCGTTGCGTTACACTTCCGCATTTTTATGCGTTTTTTTTGCAAGGACATGCTCGTAAATGTGCATTCCGGTGACAAAATATGCCAGCCTCTGCCTGTTTATTAATCCTTCTGAGGATCTAGAACAGAAAGACTATATTAACGGAATTTATCGAGTATGATCCGAATTACGATGAATCTGAAATCAGTTGGTTCCTCTTTAAAGGTTTCACTGTTTTCTCTCTTTCGAATAGCCATTCGGAATTTGCAATGCACTTTGCGATGCTAAAAAGATTTTCAAAGAGCGATTAAGCCACAAAGTCACATTCATTAGAATAAATAAAAGAGAGTAAGAAGTCATTTGCTGCTCAGTCACGGTAGGCGCTGTTCTGAAACAATGGCATATTTAAGCTGTTCGAAGTTTACTTAACATTAAGCTCAACTGATATGCAACATTTTTTTCGTTAGAAATAAAGCAAAATGCCAGAAAAATTCCTTCTGTATTTACTGTCCTTCAAAAATAAGGAATTTTCCACAAAATTTTTCTGGAGATTGGCAGCAAACGAAACTGACAATTAAAGTTTGTTTTCATTAGGTGGCTGACGTATGCGCAAGAGAACAACCATTCGCTGAAGCAACCTCAGAGCCTGGACTAACGTTTATTGCTGCCAAGTTTGACGGTATTCTTGGTATGGGTTTCCCAGAGATAGCTGTTTTGGGTGTAAAGCCTGTCTTCCATACGATGGTTGATCAGCAACTACTCGCCGAGCCAGTATTTGCGTTCTGGCTTGACAGGTTTGCTTAATGTTCGATTCAAAAGGGAAATAGTCGGAGTGTGTTTGAATTTTTTTGTCTCGCGGGGACATGAAAGTAAAGATGAAAATAGCTGATATCGCCTCAATGCAGTTTTTATTAACTGAATCGTTCAAAAATTTCGTATGGAATTCAGTATATTGGTCTTCATGCAATGTCTTATTGAAGATTCATATTAAGCTATTTTATCAGATCCACAAAGAACTCCACCATATAATTTTTTATGCTAAATGTTTCAAAAACACTCAATTTGGCGCATTAAAGTCTAAGCAATTTGAAGAATTATTCACATTTTTTCTCAGAAATCCGGACGATCAAATTGGTGGCGAGATAACGTTTGGAGGGACCGATAAGAAACGATACGTGGAACCAATCACGTACACTCCGGTGACACGTCGTGGCTACTGGCAATTCAAAATGGACAAAGTTGTTGGAGAAGAAGCTGTTCTTGCTTGTCCGAACGGATGCCAGGTTACATTCTTGTATAATGGTTTTTTTATTGCATGACATTATTGTAAATCTAATAGTTGCCGTGATTCTAGTTAAATTAGAAGAATGCAGAAGCTTCGATTTTTGTATCTTGAAGAAAAGCGTATTTAAGCGTTTCTTAACAGCTCATCATCGTTACGAAATTACAATGGTTTAATGCCTTAATGCTGAATTATGCCCAGCAACGCTATACGAAAGCATGCTAATTTGGATGGAGCAAAATTAAATTTCGTCATAGCGTAGTTGCCATCTGCAGGCGATCGCTGATACAGGAACGTCACTAATCGCTGGTCCGAAGCAGCAAGTAGAGGCCATTCAAAAGTTCATTGGTGCGGAGCCACTATTTCGAGGCGAATATATGATTCCATGCGATAAAGTGCCGTCTTTGCCTGATGTCTCGTTTGTGATCGCTTCTAAAACCTACTCGCTCAAACCCACCGACTATGTGCTCAATGTATGCTCGTTTCGTCACATTTCTTGATCTCATAATAAATTTTGATCTCGTAAATATTGTGGTTAGTTCGAAAGGGATTCGATGATGCCACTAACTGGGTCAACTGTCCTATATTGGTTACTGTGTATGACATGCTGTAAGATTTAATCGAAGAAACCAGTTAGACTAGGGCAGTTTGCGCTAATCGATTCATTTAACCTTTTAATAGTGATTGGAAATATGAATTTAGGTTGGAAGTTCATGCTTGGAATATTTTCTACGCAATGTTTAACGTTAAATCATTACAGATTTCATTTAAAAGTATATTCTCGACGATGGATATTTGCTATACGATAAATAGTATAAATTGGCTATGAGCAAACAATGCTAAATTCAGCCACATAATACATACCTTTGGTAGAATGAAAGCAAATTTTTTTTGCAGGAAAATTTTACATCCATCGTTTAAATTGAAATCATTATCATAATTGGCATGTTGAACGATGACCTCTTGATAAAATTAATTAGAAAACTCTACAAATTGCTCTCTCTTACTTGAGTTCCAAAGAATGACGGAGGGCCACGTCACTACGAAACAAAAAAACACAAGTATATTCAGATGACTGCAATGGGAAAATCGGTATGCCTATCTGGATTTATGGGTATTGAGCTTCCGGAACGTGTCGGTGAGCTATGGATCCTTGGCGATGTCTTTATTGGCCGCTATTATACTGTATTCGATGTGGGACATGAAAGAGTAGGTTTCGCTGAAGCAAAGGACAGCCGAGGAAATCGAATGGGTCGGCCGGTGAGAAACTTCGTACAGTACGGTTTTGACGAAGTGAGAAGCGACGAATATTTCGTCTGAACCATCGATTTATACCCGAAACTAAAGTCTTGCTATTTTTAACACATTTCACTGAACATATTTTCATACGTAAGCCATGTATTTTTCTTCTGCTGTAATTGAATAAACAGCTGAATCGCGATTCAAATGCTTGCAACTCATGCTTACAGGTGGGTACCGAAAATACTATTAATAACAATAAAATCTTCATTACGCAGGTGTATTTCTATAGCTTTAACTGATGTTTTCAGTAATCGTACAGAATATGTTCGCTTCCCGATTGCCTGATGTTCGAGGTCTTGATGAGATCTCTTTAAAAAGCTCTAATGAAGTCACTATCGCTACAAACAAAAATATGGCAATATTTAAATTCCATGTAAGAATTAACTTCTCGACGATAAATAGCGCAATACGATAAAAATTATAAGCTGGATGTTTTACTTAAAGACCTCTAAAATGCTCTGTTTGGTTGCTTTATCGATAGAAGTATTTCTTTCCATGAGGCAAATATGCAAAGAAGTGAAAATTTCAATAAAACAGTGAAGAAAAGCGCATAAAATATGCATATTTATTAGTTATTTGTAGTCGGTATTGCTTTTTTGGCAATTCTATAAAAGAATAATTTGGCATAATCGTATGCGGCAACAACGAAGGCACTCCCACGACTGTTGGTAAATTGTGCACCCATTAAAGGCATATTCTCAAGAACTTCACTATGGCGCCATTCCACCTGAAAATTATCCATTCAATTACATCAAATTTTTAGAGTTTTCACATTAAAAATTGTATAATCTAGAGAATTTTTGAACAATTCAAAGACGAAAAACAACCGATGAAAAAAACAACAAAAATCTTTTTGCACAATTCAATGTGTCCGATCTCTATCTCATATGTAAAAATAATGCTACTTAAAGTTTCACGATCGCATAGCACGTTTTTTTTTCTGCTGTGAAAAGAAATATGGGAAGTACAAGTGGCTTAGACGCAAATGACAAAGCAGGTAATCTTTCTGCGTATTTTTTTAGCAAGCACAGCAAAACGCTCCATGAATAACTTGAAATATCGAAATGCATAGTCCATATTTGGAAGGCCGTCGTATGAAATTTTTGACAAATCAACCACATCAAATCCAAATATTTTCTCAGCAATTATGCATCGAAATATTTTGAGAGGCGTTAAATTTACCCTGTAAGCTTCCGGTTTCCTCGTATGTAATTTCCATACACGAACCACAGTATCTTCACTAGCAGACATTACCTATAAATGCACAACGCACCACGTTTAGAAATCTTGGTGGCTTAGCAAATATTTTTCATAACGAAGAGATCTCAAACATTAACGCATTCCTCTGTTATTCATCAGCCAACTTCCTTCCTTTTTCCTGGTCTTGATGCTTTTTTCACTTTTTTCTCCAAGTAACAGAATTCTTTTCAGTTTAACAATTGCCACAAGCATTTGTAATTTAAAAAAAATCAAATGTGAAGTTTCTAAGTCATAAGAATACTCAATTAGTAGTACTAAGAAAATGTTAACCACCGTAAGCCTTTGTTTGATAACGTATAGTTGCTAAGATACTTGAAAGATAAAAGCGCCTATTTAAAACCTTTCTATTTTGTTGATGGTGATGGTACTCCCGCTACCCTAATTGATAACGCTACTCTCTTCTAATTTTAATAGCTTAACTACATATTCAATTGATGATTCTTTAGAGGCGCAATCGCATCACTTGTAATTGAGCTGCTAATATAGTCAAATACTACTTGTACAGAGATGATTTCAACGGATATTCTATAATTGTAACTTTCAAGTGTGATGAACAACTTAATCCTGAGCGTAAACCATAACATTAAAAAAAAAAACGAGCATTGAAAGCGAAAAGTGAATTGAGAATCTAACATAGGCACTTTCTGGTGCCACTGCAATTGCGTTGATCTGGCGCACGTGTGCGTTCACTTCAGCCATTAGCTGACCAGTGACCGTCGAATAAAACAACATTTGCCCCAGAAACGTACCAACGATCACTTGTTTTCGCAATACGTTAATGCAGTTAATCCCATGTCTGTAATACCAACCGTAGGGAATATTTGTGGTTTCATCCTCAAGATTTTTGATTTTAGGCACAATCATTTACAATTTCATTGCTTCGTTGGTAAACGGTTGCCAAATATGTTTACACTATCTGGATATCTATCAATAAATATATAAACTGTCCATCGACTTCAAGCCATGATTTCTCTCCTTAAATGAGTCCTAAAATTACTTCGGGCAAACTGGCGGGCAAAATTAAAACTACAGTTGCTAATCGAAGCGAATTGCAAATAAACTGCTCAATTTTGAACATTTCTTCAACAGTCGAGAGGGTTGGCTTCCTTTCCACAAAACATTTAAGTGGCCAATCAATTGTATATATAGGGCAAACTAAGAAATGAATCAGTTTTTGAAAGTGAATGTCTGTTGAACGAATGTAACCATAAAATTTTACGAAAGCATATGATAACCAATCCAACATATATATATATATATAAATATATATATATATATATATATATATATATATATATATATATATGTATATATATATACCAACATATACTCAACCTCGACAATAATGATCATAGAAACTGTTTTGCTCTAGAATTGTGCTCCAACATCCACTCCAAAAAAGCTGGTTGTTTCACAAAGTATAAAGAGCACTGCATAGTAACCGCCAATTTTGTTTTGAGGATATATGATACACTTCGATGGGATTATGAGAAGGATGATTTTAAACGCAGTTACAAATGAAATAATGGTAAGCGTTCAGTTTGTAGATTGGTTGAATTTGTCGGTAATAGACATTAAAATCTCCAGTGAAAAAATCGCCACTAAAGACGCAAATGACATACTTTATAAAAATATGCTTCAGCAACATCCTATCAGGGAAACATTCTTGCATTCGCATTCGGCTTCAAATATTGCATATTCAAACGATAGCAATGAAACAAATGCATATTTAATCGTTAGACTTACTCCGTAGAAATCATTTTTTGAACGCCTTTCAAATTTTTTGTCCATACCGCAATAATGCCAGATACATCACATGAGCACGTCAGATCATCGAAACGACACGTCGCTATATCAGCGATTGCGCATTTGTGTTCCTGAGTATCAAATGAATAATCGTCATATTACTTGTTTAAATAACATTTGATAATTGCAGAAAACTAGTTTTTTGTTTGCCTTTTTTTAACTAATACTGCCTTGAAATGAAAGAAAACGAATTCAACGGCGCTCAAATGATCTCATAAAAACAGGCACTAAGCATGAAGTCTTTGAGTAGCATTTCATTGTAAAACAAGCTTAGTGCTAAATTCCTACCTCATTTTTTGAAGCTTTGTACATCATTTTCAAGCATATCCTTCACGAAAAATGGTCCATGAACTTCTGCATAGATGATTTAAATAAGACGCTTTTTGAAAACTTTTATCATCATCTCGACGGCCTCAGCTGATCCTCCACAAAGTTACATACTGATCATTTTCCAAAAATGTGGTCGATTTTAAAGAAACATAAGACAACTGTTTTAAGCACTGATGAAAATCCTTTTCAGCTTTACGTTTATATTAATGGCAGCACAGTGTCGATATAACAGATCCCGTTGCAACTCCACGACAATTCAAATAGAACGTATGCTGAAGCAATTTCACCTCTCTATATGATAATAGTAAAGCCGCCTTATTACCTGCATCGGTTTTTTCGTTTGCACCGAGTTCTCGCCTGTGCAACCGAATACGAGAATATCGCCTGTGTATGTTCCTGCAGAATAACAACCACAATAGCAGAAATTATTTTAGTCACCGGTAATAGAATCTTTCATAATGATATCGTATCACTCAGAAGCACCTACCAACAATGATTGTATTTTCCACATAACTGATACCGCGGGTGAAACGACTCGACTCGCCAACATTTTCCGACGAAGTAAGAAGCTAAAATATTCATCGATTTATAAGAAACGCTTTCTGAATATCAGTAAGAAAATGATTTGAGAAAGCGGTAGAGACGAAGAAATACTAAGCTTCATTTAATCTTGTTAAAAGATGCAAAATTAATTTCTCGTTATCGCGAACCTGAGCTGCAGAGTCGAATAAGTCTAAACGCAAAGGAATAGTGATGTCTCCGAAAACTCCGATAAAATGAATTCATTCTGCTATCCAAAAACGGGAAATAGTGTCAAAAGTTCAATAACTAATATCAACAATTCGCAGGATGTGCCGGTAGAGTTGATGATAAACACTTTTGCAGTCGTAGCTGCTTGATTTACTCACCTTATAAATTACGGAAAAACTACACCATACAGCTGGACTTCAATTTCTTACAAGCTATGCAAATTTCTCGCCAGGTTTTTCAACCACCAAATTTTGAAACTCCAGTTCTAGTAGCCTGCTAATTAAACCTTAGTCGTCAGGCACATAAGCATTTACACAACTTTGTTTTATAACTTAACTTTATAAGCAAAAATATGGCCACGAAACGATGTGAAAATTTTATGCAAAAGCGCATGAAATTCACTATGACTATAAAATGCTGTACACTTATTAAGCAACTTATCGAAACTTTCGCTTCTCTGCTACAAAAATTTATGGCTATCTCTCGTTGAATGGATCTTTGCCATATAGCATTCTCCCGCAACGACTGACTAGCCAGAAAGTTTCTGGCTAGTGAGGATGCTAAATTATGGTGTAATATGATCACATAAAACGAATTAATTATACATACAGTGTCGATGGGGCTCCATGCAAGCATTTTACTGTTACGCGGATCGAACACCTGCAAAACATAACCTGAAGACTTGTTACTACGACATCACATTCTTTTCCCACATTTCTGTCTCATGACTGTCCTGATGTGTATGATCATGCAAACGCGATTTCAACTACGAATCGTAGAAATTTGATATGCTCATCTCTTACCTATCCATTTAATTTTCTCGTCTTTATTTATCCTCCCATCTTAATTCCCATCTCTTTAATTCATTTGTAAGCTTTTCTTGCTAAGCGGTCAATCCAAACGAATGCCTCATTTAACAGCTCATTCCACGTAGAAACAACCGAAATGAAACTCTACAATGAAAAAAAAAAAACAAAGCATATTTTATATGTGGTATTCCTTTCCCATATCTGCACTTCTTCTGCAAATTTCAGTGCCTAAGAATATGTGCACGGCATATGGGAAATGAGGAAATCACTATGCGCTTTTCACGAACGGAATCATAGGGCTGACGAACAGATGGTACAAATTATTTTGCCAACTGCTTATCCAATACCCACCTTCGCATGCATGAAAGTTGCACCGAATCCTTAAAAATGCCCATCTCAGGAAAAATGTCTCTTACTATAACAGCGCATTTTCTCGCCCCAATGTGGGTGCATAGCAAAAAAATGCTTTAAAGTAATCTGTTTCAATGTTTTATCAAATAATTGCTGAGAAATTAGTTTCTATGCTGCAAGACGATGAAATTATGCTTCGCACGAATTTTGCAAATTTTGCACCGAGTTTTCTTCAACCATAAATAGCCTTAATTTAGTGGGGATGAGGGAGTTTTAGAGTTGGAATCGCCACAAAACGATTGAACTGCCTCATGCATCTCCCAGAAATTACGCCCTGCTCATTGATAGAACTGCACTGAGATTAAAAAAAAAATTAAAATGAAGACGTGAATTTGACGGAATTTAAAGTTGTCTAACTTAGCACATGAAACTCATTTCCGTGTTTTAATAAGAGAAACAGATAGCGGCGAAAGCATTTATGAAGAAGAACAATCGACTCACCATTGCACCACCGGGTGATGCGATAACAAGGAGAGGGAAATTACGACAGGTTGGCATGCAATATTTCGCTTGTAAGACGATCAGTGGCTTATCATTATCGGCATCTTTTATTGGTATTGTATCACTTGTGAAGCCTTCCATTTTAGGATCCCAATTAACTGTGTTTACCTTGAAAAAAAAACAGTTTCAACAAAAAAAAGTTATATGAGGTCAATTTCTTTCAAGTTATGCGTTCTTTAATTTCCTGTACTTATAAAGAACCAGAAAAATCTGTAAAAACATAGAAATTTACTTAACTAAACAATCACTGCTAGCTGCTCTACTTTGAAGTAATAAAGACAATTTTGCTTTACTCAACATACTTTCTGCCTATAACATGCTAAGAAATTTGGCTACACGAAGCCCATCATTTTTAGCCCATTTAGCCCATCATTAGTCCAAGTTTCAACAATTGTAATTTGCAGATGATGCAGTTACAATTAATTTAAAGCAACTGTCAACAATAGTAATTTCAGTAATGTTTTACATGCATATAAAAATTTAAAAAGCATGTATGTTCGATCTTATGAATTCTGCATGATGGATTCTTTGCATGCATAAAATAAAGTTTAATGCGAGAGGATGCTTATAGATTCTAACGATTTTATTTGTACAGCGCATCCCAAGGAAACGTTTTACGATAGAAACAAATTGCTTGCAATTGCTGAATAGGAAAAGAGAAAATTTAGCTAAGCAAAGCCTCAGTGAATTAGAAATATATAACTATCGAAGAAAATCATGAATGAGCGGAAACAAAATATAACTACCTGATTTTTGTGAGCGATACAGGCGAACGTTATATGCTTGGCTTCATGATCGAACACCGACAAATTGTTGGGAAAGCTAGATGCGCTGCCACTCGAAAGAATGACCTCCTGACTCGGTTCGTACATTTTTGTTATATTTTCCATTCTCGAGTGGTGCCTAAAATGCCCAAACCTAAAGCACTTTCCATATTTAACGACAAAATGTCCTTTAAGCATCACGATTATAAGACTGCTCGAGTGAGTCTTTTTCACAAGAGCATTCGAGCGACTGTAGTTAAACAAAGTCAAAGTTTTACATTTTTTCGCCGAAATATTCTTCCAATGCTATCATTTTATCGTTGATAGAAATTATTCGCATCTAATGAATTTCGATTAACATTTATCTTGAACAATAGAAGCACACTCAAAATAAATTTCTGATTTATTCAGAGAAAATAAGTGATTGGCGCTCCAAATTGCGTATGATCTATTATCAACAAAATATCGAAAAATTAGAATAAATACAAAAGTAATGAAAACAAAACATTTAAATAATTGAATACATCATGAAATTTTCTCATATAGAAAAGTATTTAATTAAGAAACAAAAATTTCAAACGGCTAAAAAAATCGAATGGTTGTTATACATCTGAGTTATTTGAAACATGAATCAAAATCATGTTTATCGAAAAGAAAATTGATGTAAAAATAAATGTAAAATTTGCTAGAATGCGTAAGAAGAGTGGAACAGAACACAAGAAGCAGTAGCATTTCGCCCCAATAAATCTAAGACCATAAGTTCTGAAATTTTACGGCTGTTTATCATCATAGCTTCTATAAAGATATCCAATACAGCTTTCTTAAGCATGCTTGTGTTGTACTGTACTGAATCTTATATTGTACTTCAAGCTTTCTTCAACTTACCGCCGGAAAAATTTCTCACGATGCCGTTGTTCACTACAGCAAGAAACACTGGAAAATAAAAAAAAAGGCAGGCACCAATTACAGAAGATACTTTGCACAAAATAGTTGATTCATGTCTTCACTGATAATTAGTTACGTAACAAATTCACATAAAGCAACACATAAACGCATTCATAAAATGAAATGAAGAAAAAAATGTCGGTTAAAGAAATGTCAGAGAACATTTTAAAACAATCGTATTTATTCTTTTTTATGAGGTTAGCGGAAAGGTTTTCGTCAAACAAGCTTTCAAGCTTTCACAATTGAATGTCTATCAAAAGTGCTATAGGAGAATTTAAAAATCTGTTTAAGCAATTCTTTCTCCTTAAAAAAGTAGATGAACGTGTTCACATGTGATTAGAATACGCGTTAAGCATTTTAGCTTAATCGGTTCCCTAAATAAACTCAAACGATGATAGTATGCTTCCGAATAAAAGGAACTCGAATGACATCTTGCCGAAAAATTCGTTGTGAGTCGTAATGATAAGAAGCAAAAAATACTAATTTTGGCCCATTTAGCTAGTAATTCCTTCTACACAGGAATACTGACTAAAGTTTTGCTGAGCAATGGAAATTCCTCCGTTCTCTTGTGAGAAATTGAATTCCGACAACGTTACTCATTGGCAAATTTGCATAGATGTAATGTCGCCGTGACGCACTTCTGCCAGGATGTGCATCAAAAAAAGACAAAAAACAAACGAGCTCGGATACTTAAAAATTAAAGAGGACAAAAAGACAAGAGAACGAAACAAAACAATACCAAATAAAATAAAACAACATCGCCATAAGCACTATCAGTGATGCCAAATCCAAGTGTAGTCTCAATAATGTCAAAGATAGTGCGCATATAAGATGCTAAATGCCATCCACATAAAATGACGCGTGCTTATCTCATTTATAGGCATCGATGCAATAAATTATTAAACATTTTAAAATGTCAGCTTCGTTAAACATTTTAAGTGAAACAATGAAAAATGAGTTTCATTTCATGAATTTTTGAAATTATCTTCAGCAATCTTCAAACTCACAAATATTTATTAGTAAACTATAAGCTCACTTTCAAGGGAACCTACATCACGTTATATCAAAGTTCTCTTGCAGTATGCCTATGTTGTGTCATATATTTAACTTTAAAATTTACTTTTACTATACTGCACTTCTCCAAAAAACTATGCTGCATCAGATAATACTGTTGTAATGATATTATAGAGTAAACGATAGTTCAACGCCCACGAAAATATCACTGATTTCAGGAAGAAAATAATACATTAAATCGGTCGACTCACCTATAGCATACGTTTGGCCAATACTGCAGTCAAGACCGCCTCGGTTACCATGGAGGCGAGACGCCGAATGAAGGCAGCAATGGACACCACAAATGCGCACGTTTGTCTGCATGCATATATACGGACACAAAGACACGTACAGACATCTCTTCATGCTCTCCTCAGACCAAAATATAAGACGAAGATATATGCTTACGTTGCAGAACTGCCTTCTCCACCACTTTCAACAAACAACATAATTTTATAAATTTTGTGAACCTCAACAAGAAAATGGTACTAACGTTTTTCTCATCTCCTGTGATGACGGCAGATTTGTGTGGTGGCGGAGGGGGGAGGGGAATGGGACAAACGGTGTCTTGCTTGGTGGAATGATGTTCTAGCAATGAACTACCGCCGACGTTTTAATCTATTATTGCATTTTGTTGAGATGCCGCTAGTTCTAATGCAATGCAGCACGCTTGTTAAGTGTATAATGCCAAGAGTCAAATGGCATTAGCAGAACAGAATGCTTTTCTAATGGATCATACGTTTATACGTTTATTGCCTTCCCTCGTTTCAAATACAGACTTTAATTAGAGTGAAGAATTGCATTTATTTACTCATTTAAAGCTGCAGCTCTTCTAATCACTCAATTACTGCATATTTTATTCACTCACCTATCCATACTTCCTCTTTGATTAGACGTTACTTTTATAATTATAACTCTCATTTGTCTAATTCATTTTTTTCTGTTGGAAGGCTCAAATGTCTACCTTCGATATCATTTTCCTTTGGGATAATTCGTTTTCTAAGCTCACTCATCTTAAACTTACTCTATTCCGTTGAATCAACTCCTAGTTGAGTGCGTTTTTAGCTGTTAATCACACTATGACTGTCTTCATGTTTGAAAGGTTACGATATGTGATCATGCTCATTCTTGTGGTTCGATAACACAACCACTTACGTTTATCTGAGAAATTATTTTCGATTCTTTGCTGATATTGAAATTCTCTCACTAAAATTTGACGCCATTAAACGACAATTATAGAGAAATAAGGAGTTGATGGTATTATATAACAATGCAGTATAGCACAAAATTGTGCAAGCAGCTTTTTCGCGAGAACATTTCGCTATATATGAAGCGCATTACTGTGAATGGCACTTTAGTGAAAATTATTTTTTATTTCATACACGCACTTGTATCATGAGAGGAACATCAGCGTAACGGCATCTATTGTTGCTTGTCATTGCTTTGCGAAATTGAACATTCAAGTTAGAGCCAAAGAATTCAGGCTTATTCGAATCTTAACAGAACATCGCAGTTATTATTCTATTAATAGTCGTACTGATATCCCTGCATCCGTGTCACATCTGCTGTGCTAACTCCGTCCAATTTTTCATAGTGTCCATCAAGCGCCGATGGAGGAGCATTTGGATCACGTAACGCCTTCAATAAAACAATTGAGATTTTATAAGTTGAAAAACGTTAAAAAAGCGCTCGCAAGAGCATATTTGTCGCAAACAGTTGTAGGTATGAGAATTGCATATTACATCGTAGCATAAATGCTCAAAAATTCTCCGTTGTATGTGTACACAACATCCGGCACAAATTTTACCTGAAGCTTTGCGTCATTCAACCTGAGAGGAAAATTGCGCTCATCCATATCGTACGTCGTCCCTACCTTATGCAATACTACGTATCGGCAAGCGCGATATTTTTTTCACTCTATTTCAATACAACGCTCTTTCTTGCCTTTAAAAAAAAAGTTGCAATCTTAGCAAATCATCTTCCTATCGATAATAAAATCCTGAATTTACGGTATGAGATGGAAAATTCACCTCTTTAATTTTATTGATTGCCGGCGGATTTCGAAGAAGAAACATTAACGGAGCGTAGATGAAGTTTATTACCGCAATTAGGTACATCATACTGAAAAGAATTGTTTTAATGCATGCTTAACGCATATTCTTCTTCTATAATGTTTCTCTACATCGCCTTTTTAAGCAGGAATGGAAAACTTCACCCTATGAAGATGCTATCAATGAATGATCGGCGGAACCGGCAAAATAGTGCGATTCCAACTCAAGAATCCCTATTCCGAATCAATAAAAAAATGTGTTAATTTCCACTGACGATACGAATGAGAAAAGGAAATCAATTCGTTGATTTTGACTCCTCGTGGGACAAAGCAGTCCTTACCTTGAGTCTGTTATGAGCCCAATTCCCGGAGTCACCCGTCATTGCATTTAACACACTCATATATTCGGACCTACTGCAGACATCTTCACTCAGGTGCGCAAATGAGGAGTAGAAATATTATAATGGAGGAGAATTCTTCTCTATTTATGAGCTATTTTGCTTCCAAATGGCGTCTTCTCTTTGATTACAGCAGAAGTAGGCAATTACGCTCCCAACTGATCGTAAGCACGATCAAGAACTCAAAGCAATAACTATCGGTGAATGAAAATGTCCCTATCTCCAAGAATAACTACTTATTTTAAATTACGTTGGGAATCCGACTGAGCGAACGAGTGGTCCTGAGAAGAAAGGACCAAGAGCGAAAGCGAAGCAGAAAGCTGCGTCGGCGATCGCATAAATCGATCCATAGACGCCAACATGGCGCAAATCGACCAGGTAGCCCATCAGCGGAAACATTGATGCGTCAATCATACCTGGAATAGAGTGATACAGGGGCATCAACAATACTATAGGCAAAATCCCTTCCCAGCAGTTAGATGTGAAGCGAACGGATGATCTTACTTCATGCATTAGTAGCAATAGTAAAGGATTTATTTTAGAAGAAAATAAAGTAGACTGTATCATAGGACAATAGAAAATCAGTGAATCAAAATCTGACATTTGTCTAGGATTAAGAGAATTTGTATGGTTCATGAAAGCAGGTAGATTTTTCGCTTCAACAACGATCTGAGATCGTATGCTTTAATTGTGATATGAAACCAGCTGAATGTTAAGCATTACATTTCATCTTACTTGCTGCTTCGATTCCTGCCGTTTGCCGCTCATCTACTCACCCTTTCCCATTTCTCAGTAAGCACAGAACAACGAAACCCTCAGTCTCTCTCTCTTGTCATGAATTAATGACTTGGCTATAAGTGAATCGCGCATAGACTAGTACTAGTTATGCGCAATTGCAAAACTTTCACCTGATTTCAAAAAATGATATGAAAGTGAAGAAGTTTTCAAATCTTCCCATACTAAGTTGATTATATTTCTTCTATAAAACATAGCAAGAATAAACGATTTGATTGCTGGCTAAAATAGCTATTCAATTGAAAATTCTGTTGATCTTCATTGCTGATCGATCATGCGAATACTTTTGACGCCGCTCAGAATATCAGCTAGTGGGTAGAAGAAAGTTTGCAGCTGCATTATTTGGTGCATGTAGTTGATAAAATTGAAAAACAGGACACACTTTTCAAAGAATGATACTTATTTAATCAATGCACTATTGGTTCAGTTGGTAAACGAATTTAGTTCGTTTTACTAATTGCTACTAATATGAACGTAAGGCAAGAAGGTATGTTACCGATCGAGAAACCCATGAAAAAATTCGGCAAGATGAGACCACCAACACCTCGAGCTGATGGAATCTGAAAAAAAACGCCAATGAATATCATCAAGAAATAGCACATAATTACCAGTGAAGAAAAATTTCAAAATAAGTCACTCACAGCAAGAAGACAAATGCCGATGACGAGAAGTCCAACAAAAGCGCTTAGCCATCTGAAATAAGTTTTCTTCGCAAGTGTATTACTTAACGACGATAACTTCTCAATGCAAACAAACATTACTTGATCACTTCGAGAAACAGATACTCGTAAATGATTAGACTGTTGCTGCTCCATGGTGGAGAAATGGAAAATTTAGCATTTAGTAATGCTTATGAGCAATATCCAAGTGCGCATACACAATAATGCGATGATGGAATCTTCGTACTCGTGGGATTGATCGGACCGGGATTTCTCGGACGTTAGATTTCAAAAAACAAGCAAAAATCATCAGCAACTGATATCAAAATAATGAAAAGACTATCCGTTCCATTCAGATGTGTGAATAACACTATGAACGGGACAGTTCAGCTGGTGCATTTCGTGTTATATGACCTTAAGGATGCTAGGACATAAAGCATATGTAGTGGTGATACTTCAACAGCCAAATACGCTAGAGAAGATAGGGAACCACCGATGTTTAGTGTTCTAGGAAACTAACCGGCCAATCTTATGAGCGAGTGGACCAAACACGTTCGTGCCAATGAGATACGAGATACTAGCTGGAAGAAACGCAGCTCCACGCTCGAACGAACCAGCTTGCCACGTCTCCATCATCCACAATGGTAGTGAAGGCTCAAGCATTGCTATACCCAGATTACCAATCGTAATCGCTCCTTAAATGTACAATAATCTTTTCATCCTCACCATTATGTAGTCGCCAAAACTTATTGCCAAAAGCTGGGCACGCTTATGCAACTTTCAGTTGCACAAAAGCATTCCGGTGCTCAAGATTCTTTTCATATGTTTCAATATTTTCATCCTGCAAGCTCAGCTTAAATAGGAGTGCGTAAACTAAAAGCAAGCAGAATGATTAGTTATGATAACTTTTATAAGTATTTCTTTGCGCAAATAAATGGCAATTTTGGATTGACACCATTGTGCTCATGTAGAAAAATAAACCGATTCATTCATATCTTCAGCATGTTTTTTGCTTCATCCACTAAGTTAATGATAAAACAGTATACTGTTGCGAAAAGAATGCTTCGTTTTTTTTTTTTCAAAATAAACGAACTTGTGGGCTCTTCCGCTTTGATTTAAATTGGCAAATATTCCCATAGGAATAAGAAGTAAGTTTTTGGCGTGATAAAGAGATTTTTGGAAATTATGTGATAACTACCTGCAGCGATAATGATAAATGGATCAGTAGCCAACTCTTTCATCGCAGTACCTTCCTGTTCTCCTCGATCAACACGTGGTTGAAGAACGAAAAATTGCAATGCTGCAACATGGACAGCAACGATAAATTTTTTTTAATATTAAAGCTTCATAACAACTGTTTTTGAATAGGGGGACATTTACCAGAAGTAGGAACCACCAGAAATTCAGCTTCTCCATGATCAATATGTAAAAGTAAATAAAAACTTGATGCTGAAACAACGCATCACGGTCATCATCAATAAATTAGTGCCTAGAATGCAACCTTTTTTGGGAATTGAAAAGGGAGGAGTGGAGAAGGGGAGAAGGAGCAGCATTAACAGCGTGGAAGCTGATTTCAAGGGACTTGAGTCAACTCATGCTCATAAACGTAAAACTCCAGTTGCCAAAGCTTCAGTTCAACAATACCGGATGATAACAGCCTGTGAGGGAAAGTTTTTGATGCAGTTTCTATATTTTTTTTTAAGTTGTGACGCTAGAACTTCATTCAAACAATAACTCGATTCTCAGCCTTCAAGTCTATGGCCAACTGAAACTAAGGCCGTAAAGAATTTGTCGTGCCGTCCACCCACTTCAAATTATATTTGGTGTTTCCAAGTGTACTAATGCTAAAGCTTACCTTAGTGTATCGCATAAAAGGCTGTGCGAACGGATAGTTAATAAAAGAAAAGGCAAACTTCGCGATCTAACCGTTTCTACTTAATAGAGATTATAGCTAAGGAGTGCACTGTTACAATACCTCCTTTTATCACCCAATATGGTGATGTTAAACTTACAGCCATCGAATAATGCGAGCATAGCCAACAGTAGGAATGGCAGTTCTTTGCCAGACCATTGATAAAGGACCCCACCGTAGGGAGGTCCAACCAAGACACCAAGAGCAAGACCACCCAACGCGATGCCCATTGCACTTCCCCTTTCCATATCATCGGGGTAAGCTTGTGCGAGCATGCCCATGCCTGCAACAACGATAGACCAACCTGAGAGACATTGTCTTGCTGAACAGGTGGCTATTCTAACAAACATTTTAAGCCTCGTGGTCGATGAAACAGCGAAAATTTATTCCATCTCACTGCTTCTGCATTTTGATTGCACCTATGTATAGACTTCTTCATAATCGATTAATTTTTTCGAACGATGCATCATCCTCACGAAAAAATCCCATCTATTAAAAAAAAACAGTTATAACAAACCCGAAGTGCTTGTGCACGCTGATCCAACACCCTGAAGGGCCCTTGCGAACCACAACGTCCCAAATGATGTTCCAAATGCGAACATCACTGTCGAAAGAAACATTATACAAAAGCCTCCAAACATTGGTATGGTGTAACCAATTCTGAAAAAATATTGCTTAGTCCGTAAGTCGTATTTTAATGGCCACTAATGGTCATTAGGCTTTGAAATAATTTCGCTTTCATTCAGATAAACATGCTAAATGAAATTTGAATTTGAACAGTGCAATAAATCCTCTGGGAAAGATAAACTTTCGACTTAGAAGGGTAATGCATTAGAGGCATGAATTTAGCTAATGAGGGAATGGAGCCGTTTCTTTCAAATTTTATCAAATTAAAACAGCAATATACAACGCTTGAGGCTCACGAAAACAAGCCATCGCTTTTGCTCTTAAGTTGTTTGAATGACGAAAACAGGTGCAGGGATTTGTTTTTTTCTTTCAAAAGAATAAAGGGGTTTGTTTCATTTGTGGTAATGTGGCACATGCACTGACCAGTTTCACCACTGTTCTATCATATACTAGCTTCGACTACGTCGCACTTAAAAAGTGAATTTTTGTAGGCCATATTCGCGAGAATATTGTACATCAACTTCCAGAAGAACTACTGGCAGTTAAATGCACCTAGAAATCAGCGTCCATTTTGCGAACGGTTGGCCTCCATTTTACAAGAGGTCCCAATGGACAACGAATCACTTCAAGAGGACTTGTGCGAGCGGTCGGTCCTGGTAAAATATGAATAGCTTCCGCTGATGTTGTTCGGGGAAACTGGTGATATAGTTAGGCGAACTCGAGAGATCGGTTCGGGTTGATTCGAGCTACTGCATATGCTTTATCGGCAGTTTACGATATTGGTGGTCTCATAAGCGAAACAGCAGAAGCACGTATCGCAACAGCTCATTTGGCGTACCTTTCTATCGGTTTCTATTCTAATCTAGAACGTATTCAAGATGAAACAATACAAATTACTTGTTAGTGAGTGGACCAATCCATGGATTCGTGAGCAGCTGCACGAGTGCCTTTGAGCCGAACATTAGACCAACATGAACGTTCTCTTCGGCAAGAGTTTCGTGCCGTTGACGTGTCTCTTCTTCAGTCGGCTCCTCTTCCGCCACCGACGGATGTGCTTCTTCTGTAGGCGATTCAGTGGTCGTCGTGGGTGGAAGCATACCACCTCGACCTGGTTGATGCTTTCTTGATCCTTTTGAACCTATAACCTCGTTTTCAACTATTCAATATTCACAACGTTTATTAAGCAGTTGCTTGGCCCAAACAATTCCTGATGCGATATATACAAGTGCTCATGTTCAGCTCTCCTAAACTTCATTTATTTTGGAACGATTGTATGGCACAATAGGTTCTCGTATCCCTTCTTAATATTCGCAACCACTTACCATAACTTCACAATCACCAGCTGCTAGTCACACTTGAGATACTTGAAGTGCGAAGAGCCGAGTAAGCAATAAAGTTTAATTTGTAATCGCGATTTATTCCGCCATATAGCACAAAGAAACGACGTTTCCAGCACTAACTACTATCATTACATTAAGCCGTGAGAGTTTTTACAGTTCCACCTCAATTTATTAGAACTAGAAATCTTAAAACCCTCAAATACTGTCACTAACATGATGCTTGTGCTTAAGACTTTTTATTTCTTTAGTTTCAAAAATCTCAAATTTCGGGTAAATACGTGCTTTTGTCGAAATATGATACCACACCTTGAATGTAAAACAAATGATATCATCCATGGAGGGGGACGAAGCAAGGAAAGGAAACGAAGGAGAAAAAAGAAGAGAGAATTTCATGAAGGGAAGCATCTAGCTGTGACTGCGGTAAAAACCTCTTCGATTTCTTTCGGAGATACATTTTTACAAATCGCCTCCTTTTTGAAAAGATGAGAAAGTGGCCTTCAAATATGTCATGCTGCATAGAATTAGACTTATTTAATTATTTTCTGCGTTCATTAGTCATTCGCATCATTTTCCTGTTTTATATTTCATATATATGCTCGCAAAAGCGATCGTTTACCAAAGCTCCTCTATGATATTGTTCATGAATAAAGCGATGAGCAATCGAATCGAATAATAAATTAACAACGGAACCAAATTGTATAAAAGACTAAAAATTATACCTTTACGTGATTTAGACTTTCTGCTAGTATATTTTATTGGATTCAATGGGCTCTCCTCCCAATTTATCTTCGTTTCGCCACCGTCAAAGGGTACTTCCCAAGCGTTATCACTCCATAGCATTGGCTCACTTGAGTCGTCGGTTTCACGTTTACCACGGTTGTGCTGTATTGGAGCTTT